>CM062635.1:16910494-17510494 GCA_025617555.3 Puccinia polysora
TTAGGAGTTGTTTAGGGCCCCGCACAACCTGTGGGGGTTTTGTGGGGGCCCATACACTACTCCAAAGGGTTGTTCCAAACACGCGCAACCCCTGGGGGGCATATACCCCCCATCATGGGCATTTTTGATTTTTTTACCCCTGTACAAAACCATTTAGACCTGTGTACAGGGGTATAAATGTTGAATAATTTAGTTATTTTTATTTTATTTTTTATATTTTATATTTTTTTTATAAAAAAAAAAATCAAAAAATCAACATTTTTTGATTTTTTGGTTGATTTCTGTTTTTTTTTTTTAGTTTATTTTAGTTTTTTTTTTAAGCCTGCCATTACTTGAGTTGTGTGGCAGGGGACACAACTAGATTTGAGTTATGTACAACCCTACACAACTTGAATGTGGTCATGTGTGGTGCCACACAAAACTTAACCGTGATTTGGGGGCTACACAACTGCATTCAAGTCAGGTGGAGGCTACACAACTTTAATTTAGTTTTTTAGCATGCCACACAGCCCATTTTAGTCTCTTAGCATGCCACACAGGCCATTTCAGTCGTTTAGCATGCCACAAGGCCCATTTGAGTTGTTTAGCATGCCACAGGGCCCATTCAAGTTGTGTAGCATGCCACATAGCCCATTTGAGTTGTTTAGCGTGCCAAACGGCCCATTTGAGTTTTGTACTCAAGTGGGACCTGTAGCATGCCACACGGCCCATTTGAGTTGTGTAGCTTGCCAAACAGCCCATTTGAGTGGTGTAGCATGCCACATGGCCCCTTTGAGTCGTGTACACAACTCAAAGAGTTGTGAATTTAACATTACCCTCATTTATTTATTTTTTTTATTAAAATAAAACAAAAAAATAAGATAAAAAAAAATTAAAAAAAAATTAAAAAAAATATATATCCATTTGCAACTCAGATGGGTTGCAAACAGCCATTTGCAACTCAGATGGGTTGCAAAAAGCCATTTGCAACTCAGATGGGTTGCAAAAAGCCATTTGCAACTCAGATGGGTTGCAAATGGCGTTTTGCGCCCCATTTGCAAATTTAAAATTGGCCATAAATAAATCAATAAATAAAATGATAAAATGATAAAATAAAAATAGGGCATTAATTTTCTCATGGGCCTATCCTTTATTTCACGGAAAATTATGTCTAACTTCTGATGCATGCCTTTGCTGCTACAAGAAAAAATACTTTAATTCATGGTAATTTCAAGAATCTTTCTTCTTTTAGTTCTGAAACCACATTCCTGTAGCTGGGGTTCATAAACCCCAAAGAAATCTTTGGTAATTTTGAAGCCAATAAGCCCCTTCCAAAAATAGAATCCAAAAATAAAAAAATTCCACAAAAACCAATTTTTCAATGGGTTTTTGGATTTTTATTTGGGCTTTTTTTTGGTCATTTCAGCTATTGGAAATTTTGACCAAAATTCAAAGAACTTCCCAATATTTTTATTAAATTATTTGAATGTATACTTTGACCTTAAAGAACTCTGTCAAAAAAACCAAAAAAAATAAAAAAAAATAAAAAATAAAAACAATTTTCTCATTGGACGTTTGGATCCTTATATTTACCATTTTAGTTCATCTTTTTCTGAGGATTGAATTTATCACAAAGCTAGAAAAACAGCAGAGGAACTTTCTAATTCTTTTTTCAGAATTTTTTGATGTATTGTTTACCTTAAAAAAATCCTTCAAAAAACCAAAAAAAACTCGAAAAATTCAATTTTTCTCATTGGAATTTTGGATCCTTTTGTCAACCTTTTTGATAATATTTTTTTGATGATTCACGCTTTTGGTAATTTAAAAACCTACCAAAGATATTTTCTTTTTTTTCAGATTTTTTGGGTATATTTTTCTACCTTAAAAAATTCTTTCAAAAAAACACAAAATTTAAAGCATTAAATTTTCTCATTGGAGTTTTAGATCCTTTTTTTGCCTTTTGAATGAATTTTTTTTGGAGATTCAAAATTTCAGGAATTTCAAAAAACAACAAAATATCTTCTTAAAAATAAAGAACAAATATGTATACAAATATTAATTTCTATTCAAGTATGATTTCTTTTATGTTTCTACTTTATTTTCTTGGAGGGAACAAAACCTCATTACCAAGCTCTGAATTTTTATGAATTATGGTTTTCATGATCTGAAATCCTTGTTCACAAAGCTTTTCCAAAGTGGATTGAGTCTGGGAGCTATCCAATGATGATACTTGAACTTGAATGAGACTATATGTGTGAAATCTTCTAAAAGAAAGAAGCAAATTGGAGAATATTTCTCATTTGGAGTAGGAGGGGAATTCAGAGGAAGATAATTGCAAGGAATTAAAGAAGAAAACAGAAGAAATGGACACTTGTATGTTTCAGCAAGAAGGAAATCATGGCATGGAAATTTCATACACATATTTATGGGAGCTGGGCAATGGAGGTGGTTCAGTTTCCTTCTTGCTTCTTGGAAAGTTTCACCCCAGATTTCATGCAGTAATTGTTCATCCTTGAAATGGTTTTTGATCCAGATCTTTCAACATTTCTTTCCTGACTTCAATCCAGTCTTCTGATTTCCTCCCCATAAAAATGGCTTCTTCTAAGAAGCCACATTTTGTATCTGCTATGACATCTTGAACATGTGATATAGGTGGAATGGCTGTTTTGGGGGAAATAAAATGTTTGTATGGGAACTAAAACCAAAAATCAGAATTTTCATAAACAAGAATATGGTCTAAAGATAAAACTCACTTCTTCAATTGAAAATTTTTCAAAGATTCCAGAAAAAGAATATGATGATGTGCAGGAAACCTAGAGGGAAAATCCAAACAAAATTCATAAAAAATTAAAAAATGAGGAAGTATCAAATGTACTCACTTTCTCACTGATTGATGGGGCTGCTAATACCTTCCTTCCAGGTGGTTGGTAAGGAGAATCAGAAACTTCATTGGATACTTTTAGTCTCTTGATTCTTGTTGCAGGAGTGTATTCAGGAGAAGCAACCCACTTATTCACAATTTTTTCAGACCTCTGATAAAAGTTTGAATGAAAAAATTAATGAAAAATAATATTCAAAAAATAAACAAAAAATAAAAGAAAATGAAAGCTCACCATCCTAGTAAAATCCAATTCTGGAAGCTCTTCATCTGTTGAATCTTCCACTTCATCCAAATCTGGAACCTCCTCATCTTCTGAATATTCCACTTCAGTCAGAAATTCATCCCATTTTAAAATAAGACAAGATTAAAAAAACCATGGAAGAAAAAAAAATAAAGATATAATCTTTCTTCTTGCTCTAATTAACCCTTTTTTCCCTTTGCCCTTTCCCTTTATAGCCTTCCACTTTCTTGAAACCTGCACACATAGAAAAAAAATATTAATTATGAATTTTTTTTCAAAACATGCTGACTGACCTTTGAATTTGCTATGAATTTCTTCTTTGGCCTTCCTCTCCTCTTAGGTTCTTTCAAATATTTAAAACCAGATGGATCTCTTTTACTTGGGGACTGAGAGATCTTCTTGAGCTTATCGGCTGCTCCTTTGGGTCTTCCACTTACTTTGGATATTTTAGGGTAATTTGGCTCTTGAATCAGGGTAAGTTGATATCTTTGACTGTACAGATTCTTGCTTTCACCCAGATAATATAGCTCTTCTCCAGGTGGCAACTTGCTTAATTCTTGTAAAAGTTGAGTGAAATATAGTTTTTCATTACTTTCTTTGGTTGGAACTTCAAGTTTTTCTGAATATAGAGCTGCATCAGGCTTCAAAGTTAACTGGACAAATAAAAAACACAATAAATCAGGAAATTATGAATTTAAGGTTGAATCAAAAAAAAAACTTACTGATAAGGGAGCTTTGAGATGCCATTGAGGATGAAAATCTTCAATTTGTAAAAGTGCACCCTTTCTGATAGCCCATTTTAATTTGTGAATACATGGTTTACCCATGTAAGAAGAGTGATAACAGTTGTTGAAATTGGTTGAATATTCAGGAACTTGATGGAATGCATGAATTATTTTGAGGGCATAGTGGCTTATTTTTCCATAAAGATGATCCACACAGTGAGGTAAAACAATCAGATTCTCAAATTATTTCTTAGAGGCTTCAATTGCTCTCTCATTGTCTTGGATTCTGATAGAATTGTATAAGTGTTGAAATACATTATAGAAAGAGCCAATTGATGAATTGATGAACCATTTGATATAGGAGTGAAGAACTTCTATGCTGTAGGTACTTGTGTTTTCAAATTGAAAGGTTTTTTTGGCCAAATATGAGAAAAATTTTCTTTTAAAGGGAATCCAGTTCTCAAGAAGATAGTCAGAAGTTGGAGCATTGCAAACCACAGAAAGTTTAGTTAAGTTTCCCTGATAGGTTGATTCATATTGGGAATGAACCAATTGATGCCATTGTTTCTGAAACAGCTTCTATTCATCTTCAGATTTGAAGTTCTTTCTGCAGTGGGTTTGAATATTTTTGGAAATATGCCAGAGACAGAGAAGATGATGAGAGGAAGTGAAAATGGTTTCAATTGAACTTATTAGTGCTTTTTCCTTTTCAGTAATAATCACACTAGGTTGTTTATCTTATAATATTTCCTGAAGTTGAGCCAGGGAACATTCATAGTCCTGTTTTTACTCTTGAGATAAAAAACAGAAGTCAACTGAGAAGCTTCTTGAACAATTGTTTACCCCAAGAAAATGAAGAAGGGGCATTCCAAACTTGTTTTTTTATATGTACAGTACATCATTAGAAGAGTTGGGAAAATATTGAGGAGTTTTATGGAATCAGGGTGGGAGCTGAATAAGGAAGTTATTTTTCCATTCACATTGTTCATCTTGTCAAAAAAGGAAGAATTCAGGATTTCAAGTATTAGAGCTTCAACTGTACTTTTGCCATTGAGGGAATTTTTTTTGGATTTAGGATCTTTTATTGTACTATGCATTTTGAAAACAATTTCCTGAATTTTCGACACACATGTCCTGATTGGCTGTCTGCTGAAAAACTAGGACAGCGCTGGGCAAAAACCGGACGCGCGGGGGTAATAACCCTTTCACAGGATTAACCATAACAGGTGGCCTGTTTTGGGTTTTGTTTCCGGGTTTTGCTTAAACCGGACAAGAGACAGCGCCAGGGATCCAACTTCCTTCACTCACCAACCACATCAAAGGCGACGCCAAAGGATCAAAGCAACTAAGCAAGTCCTCTCAAGTAAGTACTTACTTAATTCCTTTTGAATTTTTCAATGATTTAAGTAATTAATTAAGATTACTCACTTCCTTTTCCTTTTCATTTTTTTTTTCTTTTTTTGATCAGGTAAACATTGACAATGGAAAACCAATCCGCTGATGAAGAAGATGGAGTTCCAAATTATGATGAACGGGCACAACAGTACCAGGCCAAAATTGAATCAAATTCAAGTGCCATCCAAGATGCTCATCAACAACTTCTTGCAAATAAACACTTATTGACGGCATTCAAGAGCCTGGTTCAAAAAAATAAAGAAAAGCAAAAAAATCCAAGGCCCAAACAAGTCAACCACAAAGGCCACATCAAACAATTAGTGGCAATGTGAAGGCATTGGTTGAAAGCCAAGTTTTGATTGAAAACAAAATGCAGGTTGAAGTAGCCAAAACATTTGGCATGTCCAAACTTCAAGTCCAAAGGATCATTTGGAAGGCTCAAGAGGGAAACAACAATCAATTTACTTCCTCAAGAGGGGCCAAATTGAAGATTTCCAACAAGATGATCGCATCAATGCTGATCCATTTAGAACAAAACACCTCACCGCGTTTGAAGGATCTGTCTAGTCACATCATGAGCAAATTTGATGTCTTGTTTTCAATCCCGTCCATTTAGAAGCTCCTCAAGAGCCTTGGCATCACCTGGAAGATGGTGATGCCAGTACCTTGTAAGTGGAATAAGGCTTCCTTCCTAAAACAGCAACACAATATTTTTCTTAATTGTGTCACTGATGTAGGAAGGAACCTCATCTTTATTGATGAGTCTGAGTTCAATTCCCAGACTCAGCCCACTCATGGGTATTCCCTTTCTTTTTGGTTTTCTTTATTTATCAAAGTTAAACCAACACTGACATCATCCTTTTTTTTTCTTGCTACATCTTAGGCCAGGCTGCCACCCTGGCAACTAATGCCAGGGGGAGCATGACCCACCTCATTGGAGCCCTGGCTGAATTGGGCATGATTTATTTTGAGTTGCTCAATGAAGATGGTAAGAAAAAAGGAGGCACTGTCTTGTTGGATATTGCCAATTTCCTTCTCCAAATCCACAAAAAATGCACGCCAAATTCCCTCATCATAATGGATAATGCACCCATCCATTGCGGTGCAGATTTCAACCAAGTCATCAAGATCATGAAGGATTCAACCAAAAAAACCAATATTGAATTTCTTCCAAAGTACTCCCCCATGCTCAACCTAATCAAATTAATATTCAACATCATCAAGATCCATGTGAAGCACCAGGAAATCCAAAGTTTCAAGGATCTTGCCACAGCTATCTGTGGTGCTATTGAAGAAAAAGTTTCACCTGAAGTTTCCCAAAAGTGTTTTTTAAACTGTCATAAGTTTTAAAAAGCATGTGGAGAAATGCAACCAATGACCAGGACCATTATCAAAGATCCCAGTAGTTATCTTAACTCTGATTGAGTTTTTTCTTACTTATTTTTCTTTTTTTTTTTTACTTTTATTCTCATTTATTTTTTTCAAAAATAAACTTATTTGTTGATTCTTATTTTTATTTGAAAGTTGTAAAATTTGTGCTTGCCAAATGCTCAATTTACATTTTTTTTCAAATTTTTGCAACCAGATTTTTTGTCAAAAACATGTTGGCCAAAATTAAAATGCGGACAGAATGCTTGAAAACTTAGGACAAGTCAAAGAAAAAATTGGACAGTTATTAAGGATAACTGACTGCATTTGATTAAATTCAGGACAAAAAAATAAAACTCCGGACAAAATAAAGATAAAATAGGACAAAAAACAGGAAAGAAATAAAAAAAAGCAGACAAGATTTACAAAAATTTAGGACAATTGTTTCAAAATTCATAGTAAATAGTATTGATATTTTTATGGAAAGGAGATGATGAGATTTGTATAGGAGAGTTGAGAATTTTTAATGAGGGGAATCTCACTTTGGTTCAATTTCGAACCATCTCCTGTTTCTTCCCTTGGATTCTCCTATGGATGGGATGAATGGCAGGATTGGTGGAAGGTGGATGGTGGCTTTCTGGAAATATAACCTTTACCACCCAGACACCCAATCTTTTAAAAAAATTTCCTGATAATCTGAAAGTACAATTGGTCTTTCTTGATTTTTTTAACTTGTTGGTATCTTTTCCAGGTTTATATTCCACAGATTTATCACATTGATAAGTGTAGTTATGTTTATTGCAATTGGAGACTGTGGTAGATATTGCATATCCATGAGACTTTTTTCATGATTGAAAAGCTTCAACCAGCTCCTCCCTCTGTTTATATGGTAGCTCAGGAGGGGGGGAAGAGGGGGGGAATCAAGAGTTTGAGTGGATGAAGAATGAGAAAGAGGAGTTGAATCCCTAGTTTGCTCAGGTGAGATGATGGTAGAAGGGCCTGGTGAAAAATTTCTGAAAAGTGGGTGGATGTTTACTTGAGCCATTGAAAAAATAGATTTTCTTTTCAAAACATTGAGTGAAGATGGGATTTGATAGTTGAGAAATATATTGAGAATAATTTGAGAAAAAAAAGGAAACCAGAGAATTTATATAAGAGGGAAAAGTGTTTTTTGGAATTATCAGGAGTGTTGAGGTGTTTTTGTTGAGGAGTGGTGATGGATGATAAGTGGTTTTTGGTGTATTGTGGTGATGAGTGGTGAGTTGAGGTGTTTTGTTGTGCTGTGTTGTTTTGTGTTTTTTTGTATTGTGTGGTGTGGTGTGGTGTGGTGTGGTGTGGTGTGGTGTGGTGTGGTGTGGTGTGGTGTGGTGTGGTGTGGTGTGGTGTGGTGTGGTGTGGTGTGGTGTGGTGTGGTGTGGTGTGGTGTGGTGTGGTGTGGTGTGGTGTGGTGTGGTGTGGTGTGGTGTGGTGTGGTGTGGTGTGGTGTGGTGTGGTGTGGTGTGGTGTGGTGTGGTTTGGTGTGGTGTGGTGTGGTGTGGTTTGGTGTGGTGTGGTGTGGTGTGGTGTGGTGTGGTGTGGTGTGGTGTGGTATGGTATTGTACGGTAGTGGGATGGTGTGATGGGGGGTGATGGGAGGGTGGAAGAGGTCAAGGGGGTGGTTTATAATATAATTGGAGTGCTCCAAGATGGGTGGAGGTCCCAGGAAAAACCTTTCCGTCATATTAAATATATGCATGTGAAAGGGCTCAAAGAAGAGTCCCAGAAACCAAAAGTATTTTATTATGACACTTTATTTTTTTGGTTATTGAGACACAAAGTGCCTCAAAAATTACCAAAAAAAAATTTTTGGAAAACTTCAGATAATCCCTTTGAAACTCCAGCTTTAAATATTTTAGATCATCATTATTTTTTGGGTGATGATAAATTCACAACCCCCAGCTGTGTGGGAGTTTTTTAGGGGCCCTTGACGCCCATTTTACATGTGGGGGCCCACACACGTTTTGAATGGGTTGCTCTTCACATGTGCAACCCCTGGAAAAAACTCCAACATGTTATTCAAAACATGCCCAACCCTTGGGGGTTTTTATAACCCCCTTAAACTTTTTTTTCAAGTTGTTTACCCCCATACACAACGTTTCAGACGCTTTTATGGGGGTATAAAACCCCCCAGGGGTTGTACCAGAATTTTTGGGACCCACTGGACCACATTTGGGTACCATCAACACAAATTTGGGATCAATGCATACTGTGTGGGACTATTGGGACACACCAAGCAATCATAAATTTAATCCTAAAGTGAAAATGCAAACACACTCATTGCCTTTGGAAAATAAAACCTGTGGAATTTTCCCTGTATCAAAAATTACACTCTCAACTTTCCTGTTTGACAAAATGAAAGCAAATTTTTACTTCCCTTTGGTTAACTTGATCTTTCTCAAATCAAAAGTGAGGAAACATTTTAGTTTTTCAATTGAAAGTTGGATTGAATACTGAGGTACCATTGCATTTTTTGCATTATGGGAACAGTGGAAAGCCCACCTGTTTATGACATAGAATCATTGAAGGATTACATTGATAGTGCCATTAACAAAGCTGTGGAAAAAAAGGGTTTGGGTAAAGAAACATTTGAAGTCCCCATTGCATTCTCAGCTAGGGTTACAATTGAGGAACAAAATGTTTCACAAATGGACATGATCTCTGGTGGTGAGTAACATTTTATGTTCCTCTGGACTTTGCCAGATTTGATTTTATGGAAACTAATAATTTAACTATGTAACTATGATATAACCATTTAATTTGTGCCATATCCACTTGAACCACCTCCTGTGAGAGTCTTTCCTACTATGGAAGAAGCACAAAACTATTTTCAAACATGGGCAATGAAGCATGTCAACGCATTGATACTTTTCAACTCAAAGCTTGATAAATAAGTTGATTTAGCCTGTGATATTCATGGTTACTACTCTGGGCCATTGCTAACCTAAAATTCAAGGCAAACTCACACAAGGAAGTTTGGGTGAAATTTTTTAATCAGTGCAAGTCACACAAAGGCAGACCCCTTCTGGCAAATCTCCTACAGAAATGATCAACATAACCATAAACCATCTCCACACCCCTCAGTGCATCCTCAACTCAGGAGGATCTCTGGGGTGGCCTTAGAGAATTTAAGGGAAGGCATGAATGATGGCCTCAACAAATTCAACTCAAAAAAAATTGAGCATGATTGATGGCGGTAAATATTTTGATGAAAAAACAATCTATAACACTAAGCAAAAGTTAAAGCTTGTAGAACTCAAGGGAAAAAGTTTTATGGAGGTCCTCTTTGCACAACTTGGAGATTCAGTTTGGGTTCATTGAGCAAAATTTGGTGGAGAGGGTCACTTGGAGGCCCTATTCTTGGCTCACCCTGATTCATTAAAGCTTTGCAAACAATTCCATCATATTGCTATGGTGGATTGTACTTATAAAACAAATTAGTACAAAATCCCCCTATTTCATTTTGTGGGAATGACAGCCAACCTTAAAACCTTCACAAAAGCTCTTGTTTTTATAACAAGAGAAACATTTTATTTTTACAGTTGGTCTTTAAATGCACTAAAGGAGCTGGCTTATGATCCTGAGAGAATGCCCAAAGTCTTTGTGATGGACCGTGAAAAAGCTCTTATTTGTGCTATAGAACATAGTTTCTCTTAGTCAACAAGACAGCATTGTCTGCGGCACTTTTCTAAAAACATGCAAGCAAACTGTATAGTTTGCTTCAATAATGACGTTGAAGGGTGGCAAAGCTTTATGTCTCTGTGGGCAAAGTATGGGGCCTCCAAAACCAAGGAGGAGGCAGAGGTCAATGATGCAGAACTCAGATTAAGTGCCAAATTACTGCCTCTGTTGTTAATCTTCCTAGTTTTGGGTTGCTTACAGTATGACTTTTATAAAGTGTTTCTTGGAAGACCATGAGGATGTGCTTGAGTATATGGAAAATAAAATCTTCCGTATCAAATAGACATTTTTAAAGGCTTGGACTTTCAAAAACCCTGAATTTGGAAATAAAATCACATCTTGGGTTGAAGGGGTGCTACTCTCAAATGATTACTTTCAAATTCTTTGGGAAACATTTTGGATCTTTGGAAGAACCTAGATGGAACATTTTCTAATCAAATTAAATTTTTTCAGGCATTGCTTTACAACTCTCAAATAAATTTAGGAATAGTTCTTCCCACTGAACTGTTACCATTGGGATATAACTTGTCTTTAGAGGAAATTCAAATTTTTGTGGAACACTTTGAGAAATTAAAGCGGAACCATGATGGGGAAGTGTGCACCAAGTCATACTCCAAGACTATTGGTTTTCCCTTTTCCCACAAGATAGGTGAACTACTAGTTTTTATGAGGATCTGTTGTGCCTGAGGATGTTCATTCTCAGTGGAGGTTTGCTTATGACCCTTGCAGTTCTAGTTCTGTAAGTTTGTTTAATGGGATTAACGCTTTTTGATGGATGATTCCAACTTTACTAATGTTTTATCCTTTTAAATTTGGGAAGGTCAATATTTATGAAATGCTCAAAAATTATCAGTTACATAAGAATCACAATGAAATTATCTTGGGATATCCTGAACAAGATCATTGGGAGCTGTTGAAGTACCAGATTCAGAAGACTGCAAATTATTGATCAAATCCAAGAATTGAACCAAAAGTCTTGCAATCAAGCAGAGGTTGGCCTAAATTGACAGATACCTTCAGAGATCCTTCTCAATTTTAACACATAGAAAAGGAAATACAGAGGCAAAAGGGAATTAGAAGGGCACTAAATAAGAAAAGAAAAAAGATTTGAAGTCTTTTCTTTTTTTAAATGTTTGTTTTTTGGGTTTAATGAACTGATGATGATATGATGATAATTGTTGGTCAAAGTTGGCAGGATCAGAATCTTAATTTAATAGGTGAGTGGACAAGAATGAAAGTTTGTTAGTGTCCCTTCCTTTGGAATCAGATACCTTTTCAAAGGAGGAAGACAAAGAAATGGAGGAGTCAAACAGAAGCTCATCTTTGTTGAGTATCAATTTCTTTAAAGAGATTAGGATTTGGGATAATTAATTTTTGATTTTAGGAAACAAAAGTGAATCAACTCAATCAAATACCTGAGAGCTTACATAAGTTCTTGGGGGAGGTTTGGTATCCAGTTGGTGATGGAAATTGTGTATTTAGATTCCTTTCTAAATCACTTGGGTATGATGAGCATGGATGTTTTAAAGTAAAAAAAAAATGATTGAAACATCAATCAAAAATAAGACATCCTATTCTAAGATCCTTGGTGGCAGTAAATACAATGAAAAGATAGAAAAAATACTTGATGTTAACGACAGCAACAGAAATATTCCCTCTTCAACATGGTTTTAAAAGTTGAATATGGTTTAAATAATATCTGATACTTATGGAAGACCAATATTTTTCATTTCATTGGATTCATGTTGTACTTATAATCCTATGAAAATGGGTGTAAAAGAAGCATCAGACCCAATATTCATTTCATTTGCTAATAATAACTGTTGGGTCCAGCTTGTAATTAAGGGAGATGTGATCCCAATCCTTCCTGTAGTTTCAAAATCACATTCCATGATTTCTAAAAAGGCCTCTAATTGGGTTGATCACCTCAAAGATCAACTTGAGTTGTATTCTAATTTATTGAAATCATTTTAATTTCATCATTTGGGTTTGGTTTAACATGCCAATCTTGTAATTCTATTAATATAAAGGTTTATCACATTTTGAACATCATGATGTTAAGTTTTTTGAGTTGACATAATTATTTTGAGTGTCTTACATGAAAATTTATTGGTAATTCAGTTCAACTTGTGTTGGGCTGATCCCATCATAAAAAGTATTTTTACTTCTTGTGATGGGATCAGCTTGAGAAAAGTTTTTTTTTTTTTTTGATGTTTTTACTTTAGTGCTTTTCAAGTTGAACTTGTTTCTTTTTTGGTGTTTTTACTCCAGGGCTAGTTAATTTGAACTTGTATTTTTTTGGAATTTTTACTTTAGGGCTAGTCAATTTGAGCTTGTATTTTTTGGCACTTATACTTTAGGGCTGCTCCATATACTCTTTCATTGTTTGTTTAAGTTTGGTGTTTTGGTTGTCTTCAGTTTTTTATTTTTTATAGTTATTTATATTTTATACTTTATATTTTTGTTTTTTTAACCAAAAAATCAACATTTTTTGATTTTTTGGTTGATTTCTGTTTTTTTTCTGAATTTTTATTTGATTTAATTTAGTTTTTTAGTTTTTTTTTTTTTTTGTACCCACAATGCTTTTAGTCATGTTCCCCAGGACACAACTAAATTCAAGTTGTGTGAAACCCCAGAGAACCCAAATGTAGTTGTGTGTAATTCCACACAACAGCAAACTGTTGTGTAGGGCCACATGGCTATGGTCAAGTCGTGTGACATGCTACAAAACTTGATTGTATTAGTTTAGCATGCCACCAAGCCCATTTGAGTCATGTACAAAACTCCAATGAGTTGTGAATTTATCATAACCCTTATCTTTCTCAGGAAAAAAAATCAAAAAAGGATAATTAAAGAGAGACCTCCCTTTCCTTTTGAATTATGTTCATTGTCTTTTATAATTTGAGGGGTAAAAAATGTGACAAGCAGTCAGAAAAAATTTTATTTGAGATTTTGGATTTTATTCTAAATTTCTTTATGAAACTTTTGTGCCAATTTTGATGCCATATTTAATAAAAAAAATTGCAATATGTAATTGATGTGTTAATTTGAAGTGTTTATGCATTGGATTAAAATTTTTGGAGGCTCAGGATACATCCAAAAATTCTTAAAAAAATGTTGAAAAGCTGTTTAATGGTTTTGTTAAATTTCTAAAAGCTTTTATCACCCAAAAAAAATAATCAAAAAGGCCAATAAAAGGATCCAAAATTTCAATGAGAAAATTGAATTTTTTGAGTTTGTTTGGTTTTTTGAAGAATTTTTTTTAAGGTAAATCATGCATCAAAAGAGTCTGAAAAAAAAAGCAAATGTTCTTCTACTGTTTTTCTAGCTTTCTGATAGCTTCAATCACCAAAAAATATGAACTAAAAAGGCAAATAAAAGGATCCAAACATCCAATGAGAAAATTGATTTTTTTGATTTTTTTTCTTTTGACAGAATTTTTTAAGGCCAAAGGATACATCCAAAAAATCTAAAAGATAAATATTGGGAAGGTCTTTGAATTTTAGTTGAAATTTCTAATAGCTGAAATGACCAAAAAAACGGTGATGTTAAATTCATAGCTCCAACCGTGTGGTAGTTGTGGGGGGCCCTATGCCGCTCAAATGAGCCGTGGGGGGCCCTACACAACTACAAAGGGATGTTTTAAACAGGCTCAACCCCCAAGGGGTTGTGTAGGATCTGTTTTTGGGGGTGCACAACCCCCCGGAAGTTGTGCCAGAATTTTGGGCACCCTCTGGACCACACTTGGGTTCTGTCAACCCAAATTTGGCATTAACCCATACTTTGTGGGACTGTTTTTCCACACCTAGCAATCCCAAAGAGACATTAAAGTGAAACCAAATTGAAATTAAAGTGAAAACTGAAATCATAAATCATATAAAGTTCTACAAACAATTCTTTGTCAACTCAAAATTGAGCAAAGTTTGTTTGATCAATTGAAAGTTGGATTGAATGCTGAAGTGTACCATTGCATTTTTTTTCAAGGGAATAGTGGAAAGCCCTCCTTCTTCTGACATGGCTTCATGGAAGGTCTACATTGATAGTGCCATCAAAAAAGCTTTGGAAAAAGAAAAAAAGGATTTGGGTAATGAAAATTGGAAGCCCCTATTGCATCCTCATCAAGGGTGACAATTGAGGAACAAAATGATTCACAAATGGACATGACCGCTGGTGGTGAGTAAAATTTTATGTTACTGGTCTTTGCCTTATTTAATTTTATTGAAACTGATGGGTGCATGTAACTATGAAACTATGACTTAACCAATGAATGTTTACTAGATCCACTTGACCCACCTCCCTTGAGAGCTTTTCCTACTAGGGAAGAGGCACAAAACTATTGTCAAACATGGGCAATGAAGCATGGTTACGCTTTAAAATTTTTCAACTCAAAGTGTGACCAATATCTGGATTCAGCCTGTGATAGACATGGTTCATATTCAGGAGATCTTCTTACCAAACAGTCTAGACAAACTCACACACAGAAGGTTGGGTGCAAGTTTTTAATCCATGCAAGTCACACAAAGGCAGACCCCTTGTGGCTCCTCTCCTACAAAGAAACCCAAAATAACCATCAACCATCTGAACATCCCTCTGTGTATCCTCAACTGAGGAGAATCTTGGGGGTGGCCTTAGAAAATCTAGTAGAAGGCATGAATGATGGGCTAAATACATTACAACTGAAGAGATATTGACCAATATTGATGGGCAGGATTATGTTGATGACCTAAAAATCTATAACACTAAGCAGAATTTCACGCTTCCAGAACTAAAGGTAAAAAGTGTTGTGGAGGTACTATATGAACAGCTTGAAGAAACAAGTTGGATTCACCGCTCAAATTTCAGTGAAGAGGGTCACTTGGAGGTCCTGTACTTAGCACACCCAGAGGCAGTAAAGCTTTCAAAACAATTCCATCATATTGCTATGTTGGATTGTACTTATAAGACAAATAAGTACAAAGCCCCACTATTGCATGTTGTATGAATGACAGCCAATCAGAAAAATTTCACAAAAGCTCTTGTTTTTTTAACAAAAGAAATGTTTGAATTCTACAGTTGGTCTGTAGTGAATTGAAGGAGTTGGCTTATGATCCTGATAGACTTCCAAAATTCTTTGTGATGGACCTTGAAAAATCTCTGATTCATGCTATTGAATCTAATTTCCCTGATTCATCAAGACAATTTTTCACTTGGCACTTGTCTAAAAACATACAAGCAAACTTCAAAGTGTGCTTTGTTAATGGCATTGAAGGATGGAAAAGCTTTATGACTCTGTGGGAAAAGTATGGGGCCTCAAAGACCAAGGAGGAGGTGGAGGTCAATTATGCAGAACTCAGAGTAGGTCCAAATCACTTCTTCTTATTCTTCCTAGTTTTGGGTTCTGACCTTTTGACTTGTATAGTGTTTCTTGAAAGACTATGAGGATGTACTCAAGTATATGGAAAATAACATTTTCCCTTTCAAGGAGACGTTTTTTACAGCGTGGACTTGTATAAACCCAGATTTTGAAAACAAAACAACATCTCAGGTTGAAGGGGCCCATGCAACTCTCAAAAAATTCCTTGCAAACTCTTTGGGAAACCTTTTGGATGTTTGGAAAAGCCTTGACGGAACAGTTTTGAATCAAATTAAATCAGTTCATGCATCACTTTATAACTCTTGAATTAAGTTAGGAACAGTTCTTCCACCTGAACTGTTACCATTGGGTTAAAAATTGTCTTTAGAGGAAAATTGTCTTTAGAGGCAATTTATCTTGTTAGGGAAAAATTCAAGAAGTTCAAACGTGATCATGATGTTGAAGTGTGCACCAAGTCATATTCCAAGACTATGGGTTTTCCCTGTTCCCACCAAATAGGTGACCATCTAGCATTCAGAGGATCTGTGGTACCCAAAGATGTTCATCCTCAGTGGAGTTTGGACTATGACCCTTGCAGTTCTAGTTCTGTAAGTTGGGTTAAGTTGTATTGTTCAAATCACTATGTGATTAATGCTTTTTGATTAATGATTCCTAATTCACTAATGGTTGATCCTTTTGAATTTTTCAAGTGCAATGTCAATGAAATGCTAAGCATTCCTCAGTTATGTGAAAAAGTGAATGCAATGATCTTGGAATCTCCAGATCATTAGCAAAGCGGACTATTGAAGTATATCATTCAGAATATTACAAAATATCAATCAAAGCCAAGACTTGAACCTAAAGTCTTACAATGAAGTAGGGGCAGGCCAAAATTGACAGATAAGCGGCAAGAACCATCTTGATTTGAGCTTGTTGAAAAACAACTCAAGGGGGAAAAAAGGACTAGAAGGGCTCCAAACAAGAAAAGACAAAGAATTTTAAGTCTTTTCTTTTGGGATATGTTCATTTTTTTGTTTTAATGAACTTAGTTACTAACTAATGATGAATTGTTAGTCAAAGTTGGCAGAATCTGAATCTGAATTTCATAGTTCAGAGGAAGAGACTGCAATTGAATCAGGATCACTTAATTTGGAATCATAATCCTCTTCAGAAGAAGAGAACATGAAGCAAAGCTCAACCAGAAGCTCATCTTTGGTTAGTATTCATTTCATTGATCCAATTAAAGAAATGAATACTAAGTTAGTTTCAATGATAGGAAGCAAATTTGAAGTACCTCAATCAAATACCCAAGAAATTCCATAAGTTCTTGGGTGAGTTTTGGGATCCAATTGGAGATGGGAATTGTGGATTTAGACTCATTTCTCAATCTCTTGGTTATGAAGAACATGGTTGGTTTAAAGTTAGGAAGGAAAGGATTGAAAAATTAGAGAAACATAAAGCATGCTACATTAAGATGCTTGGTGGTGCAAAGTAGGTTGAAAAGATTAAAAGAAGACTTGATGTTGAATACATCAATGAAAATATTCCCTCCTCAAAATGGCTGGCCAAATTAGACATGGGTCAAATTATAGCAGACACATATTCCAAACCTATATGTTTCATTTCATTGGATTCATGTGATACTTATACTCCAATGAAAAATGGTGTTACTGATCAATCAGATCCAATGTTAATTTCCTTTGTAAAAAATAACCACTGGGTTCTATTAGTACTTGAGGGAGAAATGATTCCAATCCCTCCCATTGTAGACAAAACACATTCCTTGATTTATAAAAAAGCCTCTGGTTGGGTTGATCATCCAAAAGATCAACTGCAAATGTATTCTAGATTATAGAGATTATAGAATTTGACTTCATTTCATCATTGGGTTTCATATAAATTGTAATTCTAATGCAACTAATAAGTTCTATTAATATAAAGAGTTATCACATTTTGAACATCATTCTGTTGAATGTTTTGAGTTAACATCATTATATTGAGTGTTTTGAATGAGACTTTAATGGTAAGTCAGTTCAACTTGTGTTTGGCTGATTCCATCACAAGCTTAACTTATGTTGAGCTTGGGATGGGATCAGCTTGACACAAGTTGAACTTGTTTTTTTTCATGGTGTTTTTACTTTAGGGCTGGTCAAAAGACTTGTATTTTTTTGGGCACTTTTACTTTAGGGCTGGTCAAAAGACTTTTGGGCAATTTTAATTTAGGGCTGGTCAAAAGACTTCTTTAATTTTTGGGCCCTTTTACTTTAGGGCTAGTCAAGTTGAAATTACTTTAGGGCTTGTCAAGTTGGTCTTTTTTTTTGTGTTTTTACTTTAGGGCTTGTTAAGTTACTTGTCTTTTTTTTTGGTGTTTTTACTTTAGGGCTAGTGCAGTGACTTGTGTTTTTAGGGTCTTTTTACTTTAGGGCCAGTCCATTGGATAGTACCAGTTTTTTTATTTTGATTTATTTATTTATTTATTTGTTTTTTTTAACCAAAAAATGAACATTCTTTGATTTTTTGGTTGATTTCTGTTTTTTTGGAAGGTTTATTTAGTTTAATGGTTGTGTTAGTACCCTTTCATTCCTTTTCCTTTTTTTTTGCTCACTACCATCTAGTGCTGTGTGGGATGCCACACAACTACACTTAAGCCGTGTACAACTCCACACGGGTTGAATTTAGTTGTGTGGAGTTCCACACGGCGGCAGACCGGGCCAGGAGGGCCGCACAACTTGGTGAGCCATGGAGGGTTGTACACGGATCAAATTGTACCATGTGGCGTGCCACATGGCCCCATTTGAACCATGTGCACAGCTCAATGAGCCGTGAATTCAACATTACCCAAAAAAAATTAGCTCAAATAAGAATCCAAAAACCCTTTGAAAAATTGGTTTTTGCAGAATTATTTTATTTTTGGATTCCATTTTTGTAAGGGTTTCAATAACTCCAAAATTAAAAAAGATTTTTGGGGGGGTTTATGAACCCCAGCTACAGGACTACGACTTCAGAACTCAAGAAAAATAAATTCTTGAAATTACTTTTAATAAAAGTATTTGTCTGTGTAGCAGCAAAGGCGCACAACTGTGGTTAGATGGGATTTTCCATAAAATAAAGGATTGGGCCCATGAGAAAATTAATTCCCTCAAAATTAAATGAATAAATAAATTAAATAAATAAATTAAATAAATAAATTAAATAAATAAATTAAATAAATAAATTAAATAAATAAATTAAATAAATAAATTAAATAAATAAATTAAATAAACAAATTAAATAAATAAATTAAATAAATAAATTAAATAAATTAAATAAATAAATTAAATAAATAAATTAAATAAATAAATTAAATAAATAAATTAAATAAATAAATTAAATAAATAAATTAAATAAATAAATTAAATAAATAAATTGAATAAATTGAATAAATAAATTGAATAAATAAATTAAATAAATAAATTAAATAAATAAATAAATAAATTAAATAAATAAATTAAATAAATTAAATAAATAAATTAAATAAATAAATTAAATAAATAAATTAAATAAATAAATTAAATAAATAAATTAAATAAATAAATTAAATAAATAAATTAAATAAATAAATTAAATAAATAAATTAAATAAATAAATTAAATAAATAAATTAAATAAATAAATTAAATAAATAAATTAAATAAATAAATTAAATAAATAAATTAAATAAATAAATTAAATAAATAAATAAATTAAATAAATAAATTAAATGAATAAATAAATTAAATAAATAGATTAAATAAATAGATTAAAAAATAAATAACTAAAATATATTAAAAATCAAAATATAAGAAAAAATAAAAATAAAAATTTGCAACTCTACATCACCTTTTCACAACTCAAAATTGGTTGCTTGGCATTGTTTTCAATCAATCTGGGTTTTGAATGGATATGCACACCTCAGATGGGTTGCAAACAGCCATTCACAACCCAGATGGGTTGAAAACCACGCTGGGAGACCCATTTTGAGGTGTGAACGGGTTGTGTAGGTTTTCAAATTTAACATTTCCCTTTTTGAATTCCCATGAATCCCTATCAATTGGACATACTCCTGAATTGAACCATCTTAGTTATTACTTCACTCCAATGAGGAAGAAGCAGAATTGGTAGCCTCATGGTTCAAAGGGGCCTGGTTGCCTATTAATTTGGTGATGACTGAGCCAAGGACACCAGTTTTAATCTTAGTGTTGGAATTGATAGTTGTTTTCTCTTAAAAAAAAAAATATTTGAGTTCACTTGGTGAGGAGATCCATGAAACCCCAGGCTTCCATGTAACCTTGATCATGAAAGCATCAGATTTCAGGAATTTCTTTTTATTTAATATACATTACTTGATGGGGAAAAAATAAGGGAAAGTATGCCAGGGCTGCATTCCAGATACAAAAATTACCCATAGTCAACAGTATATACAAATCGGGGTCCTTATGATGGGGGAAATTCAGATTTACATAATTTTACTTGGATTTGATAACATACTCATCATAAAGTTTGGCCATTTTTATTTCTTCATCCTCAATCTCTGAGTCTTCCTAAAAACTGGAATTAATATTGGATGCATTGCTTTGATTAGAATTTCTCTTTTTTACATAGGAGTCTCAAGAGATTTCTGGAATATTGGTCTTAGAAATCAAGTCATCATTTTGTGCTTTGTTGGTGTTATCCTTGGGATTATCCTGATATAGAGTAATCTCAGCTTGAGGAGCTTGAATGCTTGTGATAGTTGATACTCATCTGATGTAATTATCCTTGTTTTGAAGTTGGATTTGCTGGGATTTTATATAATTTCAAGATTTGGGTAGATCAACAAGCCATTTAATTTGAGGAATACCGGCTGTCCCAGCTTTCAGTATCATAGATGAGATCTTGGCCTACTGTGAATTACATAAGCCTGAAATGGCATGTTTTAATGATTCAAAATTGACAAAATTTGATTTTATTTGAAATAAAATTCAGAAAAATGTTTTGTTGGGCAGACTTGCTTCCAAAACTTTTTTTTTTTTTTTTTTTTTTTTTTAGTCATCCTGCATGTTTCAGAACAATACAGGGTGAATTTGATCTGAAATTCAAATGGTGTGAGTAATTCATTAAGCCAAAAAGGAAATTCAAGAAAATATCCAATATACACCACCAAAATCTGAATTTCACTTGCTGGAAAGTTCCATCAAGGAGCTCATGACCAATTTATGACCAAGCTCAGGTCAAGCTCTGGCCAAGCCCATGTCAAGATTTATCCAAGCTCCAATGCACAGTCACTGTGCATTGTGCACAGTGACTGTGCACCAAAAGGTTTCTAGAGCATGAACATACCTTCAACTAGAGATTGGAGAGAGATTCAACCAGAAGACTCCTTGATGTCACTTGCTAGCAAGTGCCATCACTTTTTTTGTGGTGATAAGTCTTGAATTTTTTTTTTTTGGAAAAAAAAAATCTTACATGCTGTGCCACATTTGATGGAACACTTTGTACTTAATTTCTCTCAATTGCACTGTCAGGATTGGAATACCAAGGTGTATATATCACAGAATCAGCCCAATGATTCATTAAACAGCCAAAGATAACCACTTATATTCATGATATTAGGTGTCATGTCTTGATTGCTGTCTGTTCAAGTGTTTCATCCATTGTTGTTGGAGTGGGCCTTGGTTGGATTTGAATGGTGAGTGGAATCTGGATATGAGTGAATGAATGCAAGTTGGTTTTGATCAGGGAATTCTTCAATGGTCAATTGGGTCACAGGAGGAGAAAATGCTTATAAGGAGGCTTGATTGACAGAGTGTTTTTGGAGGTGGCATTACTACAAATATGGGTCCAATTGAAGGATTTTTTTTTCTTTTTTGGTCTGATTGGATGGTGGCAAAGTTTCCCCCCTGAAAAAAAATCTTGGAGGGAAGTTTAGAACAGAACCCCAACCCTGTCCATGGAAAATCCATCAGATTTAAACTAGGAAAAAATTGATTATAAAAATACTAGAGTATTTCCCTCAAATTTGGGGACTGAGTCAAATTTAATAACTTGGATGTAATGTGGTTTGATTGGAATAATGTGAAAAATAAAAAAAAATTGAATGTTCTATTCAATCATGTTTAAGCTATTGTCAATTTATTTATTCAAGGAGTAAGTGAAACAAAATATACACTCCAAGCACATCAGTTTCTGGGATTTGATTTGTGGACTGATTGGGCTTCAATAATATTTGGGCACTGATTGGAAGACAATTTTTAATTTTCAAATTAAATCATGATGAAGTTAAAGAATACATACCCTTTTTTAATTTTCAATAAAATAAGCATTGCTATAAGAAATAAATGGCCATTTCTTGATGTAGAATTAACTCAAACACAATATCAATTTCAAATTAATTGTTTTCTAGGATGTATATCATTTCAAACCTGATTTTAAAAAATTTTATCAGTTTCAAATAAAATTTGGTTGTCAGCTCTATGTGTGACCACAGCCCTTGTTGAGTGGCTGGACCTTCTCCTTGAAAATTCTAAACATAACTGACCATGTCTGAACACTGGATCTTGCAGATCCTGACCTTGAGATTTGTTTATTTTCAATGAGAAAGCCAAATTTACTGGAAAATGTTTGCAAATCAGCTTGAAAGGGAGGCAATTTTTATCATCTTCAGTAACCAAGGTTATGTGGGGAATGGCAATCAGCCTTCCTATTGAATCACCAGTTTCAATCTTTTCAACTATAACATTCCTTGCCAATCTGAAAAAAATCAATCAATATCCATTGCAAATCCCAATTGTACAGTCCATGTTTCTCAAAAAAATTATAGGGGCACCCACCTTCAGAGTGAAGCTATGAGGAGGAAAGTTGGGAATAAATAATTTGTTGATCAGGAACTCTTATTGGCATAGATTTTGGGTATCATCTTGAACAGATTCATGTCTTTAATAATTCTTCATAGTTTGTTTTTCTTCATTTCCAGGGAGAGAATCCAATAGCAATTTATTTATGTTGTAAACTGCTGTATTTGTTCAAAATAAAATAACTTGGTCCATGAGATAACCATCTTCAAGGTAGCAATTGTGCAAGTTTAGAAAAACATTCTTGATTAATCTACCCAAAGCTTCATCTTCACTATAAACATAAATAACCATGTGATGAGGAAGCAAAATTTTGTTTGAACCCTGTATATTATTCCAACCATCTCCAATATTGAGACAAGAAATACTGGTAATCAGGATCCCCTGAAGAACACATATCTGATGTAAGGTGCAAAACCTGGAAATTTCTCCAGAAAGAAGAATTGACCAAACTTGCATCAACAATTTGGGGATGTGTACCTTTTCAAACCACAGTTAAAGTTTTTCTAAAGTCACCACCAAGAACCATTACTTTTCCACCAAAAGTTAGGTTAGAATCCATTAAGTCTTAAATTAGCCTGTCAACCAACTCCAGAGCATGCCTATGACTCATAGGTACTTCATCCTAGATTATCAAAGAAGCCTTTTTGAGAGCTTCACCCTTCTGAGAGTTATTTGATACTCTTGATACAGAGGAGTGATTTAACATCAAGGGGACTCCAAAGGTGAGATGAGCTGTTCTTCCATTTGATTGATTCATGGCAGCTATTCCACTAGCAGCACATGCCATAGCTATTCTTCCAGATGATCTGATAGAGGCCAGCAAGCATTTATATAGCAAAGTTTTTCCAGACACACAAGGTCCATCAATAAAGAAGTAAGAGGGATGAGTCAAATTGCATGCATTCATTATCTGATCAAATATTTGCTTCTGTCTATGATTCAGAAGAGAAATATTTTGCAAAACTGATTCATTTATTTAGGAATTTTTTTTTCCTCAAGGATCCAGTTCCTGTTGTTCCTTGGTTCCTCCACTGATTGATCAATCCTTGGAAGATTAGGAAAAGCTTCTTCAACCCTTTTTCTACAATTTTGAAATACAATGTGGGTTATGGAGTTTAATATTTTATTGGTGAGAACTTTTTGATCTGTGATTCCAGAAAAAATTAAATAATCAAACATCATCAAATTGAAAAAAAAATATTCCATAGGTTTTGTGGGTTTTCAGGCTGACAAAGTACTGAAAGCATTCCAAATAACCTCCTAATCTCAGCAGTTCCAAGAGATTCTGCAGCTTCTTCCATTGTTGTTTCCAAATGATGATTATCTTCAAGCAGACACTTTTCAAAGGCAACCTCCCTGAAAGTAATATAAGAGATTCCATTTACCTGGTTGAGGTGATTGAAAGAAGTTGCAACCACACAATTATTCAACAACAATCTAAGATACCACCTCTCAGGATCATCAGGATAAATAGTATAAATCCTTCCAATTGAAAAACCTCTCTTTCTTGGCCTCCATTCTTTTCTCTGTGGATTCCATGTGAAATGTTGTGTAAAATCAGAGTATTTGATGGTCCTTTCAAAAGGTTCAATTGAATTTATTTTGAAATATTCTGTCAGAATAGCTTTAGAATGGTTTGATCTTTGAACCACTTCATCCAGGGCTTCATCAGGTTCAAAAAAACATACTTGTTGGTCAGTCAGGTGAATGTCAAGTTGTATAACAGCAGGTGAGATAGCAGTCAATTTAAAGAGAAAAAAAAATTCTTCAGCATGCCTCAGGTGCAGCAACCCATCTTGAATCCCTAAAGCAATTCATTTCATCCAATTTTGGACCAACCTCCACAGTAACACAGTCATGGCCCTTATAAACATACTTGTAGAGATATTTGACAGATGAGATACCTGCACATACTTCTACATTGATGTGGAATTGCTACTTTGCTAAGAGATGGGGATTGTAAGGAAAAACCCAGGAATTATCTATGAGAGGCCTTCTTTGGTTTTAGGAGAGAGATATTGTAAATCTATCTTGGATTCTTTGATAGACAGTATAGGAGTTTTAACCCACAATTGTTTCAGAGTAGAAGGATTTGAGGTATCTCTTGCTGCATGTACCAACATCCATGCAAGGTGATTCAAGTTTCAAAATACCACATGGTCCATGTATTATGTGTCTCTTTACTAGTTGAAAAAGATGAGTCTGAGTGCTTTCATTAGTAATCTGTGCACAAACAATCATTTCAATGTGTTCAGCTGTTCTGGGCTTTTGGTCATGATTCAGGATCACCAAGATTTGAGCATGTGAAAGGCCTCTCTTCTGGGATTCTATGAGATGTGAGCCTTTCATTATGGTTCCAAAGATTTCATCCTTGAATATTTCACCACATATCCTCTTCAATTTTGAGTTGAAAACACGTGTTACAATATCTGGCCTATCCTGTGCTGTTTGAACTGGCAAAATTTTATTTAGAATTTCTGGTCATGCTGGGTTACATGTGATTGTTATAAAAAGATCAGGCTTTTCTATATGATGAACCATTGCCATAGCATCTTAGTATCAAGTGTTCATGTCCCTTGGGCCACCTATAAATGATTGGAGAAGGATAAAATGACAACCTGAGAGTAACAAAATATCAATTTATATGCATGAGTATTGATAGAAGATAGACATAAATCTCACATGAAAAATTTGAAGAGAAATCAACTTACCTGTTCCCTGACCCAACTCAATCCCATGGTTAATTGCATCTAAAACAGCATAGAACTGCTCAACCCTTAGATTTTGATGATGATGTCAAATATAGGATAATCTTTCTGTCTCAATTTTTATGTATTGGTCAACACAATACTCTTGGAACAGCCAACCACCCACAGTACAAAAGGGAATAATCAGAATGACAAAATGCCAGATGATTTGAATAATAATTTAAGGAATTGAACCTATTCTTTCCTGTTTCATCTTTCAATTCTGGAAACCAACCATACTGACCATGAGGATGAAAAAAGAACATAGTGCAAGGGGGTCATACAATTTGCTCAGTTTACTAATTCTGCTGAGGTAGCCATCTGAGTGCCTGATCAAAATATCTCTATGGTTCAATTGAGTAGGATCATTACCTGTGTGCATTTCAAATCCATTAGAAAAGTTTCACTTTCATGATCTGAAACCCAAAAAAAAAAAAAAAAAAAAAAAAAATAGGAAATACCATACCTTCTATCCATATTGCAGCTATTTGGTCTCCTTTTGGTAGGTTGTAAACTCTTTGATCCATATTTTGAGAAGATGGATCAACAAGCCTGATGGATTGATTGGGATCAACCTCAGGAGAAACTCTTTGAAACATATCTATCAAACCATTATTTTGGTGTAGAATCTCTTGAATCCTAAGAATCAAATCCTGTGACACATGTGAGCCCCATCTGTGCCAATTTTTCAATTCATTTTCCCTGTCATATAGATACAATTGGAGGAATGATGGGTGATTTCCACCAATGGGATTGAGACTACCAATGTTATGGTGAATAGTTCCATTCAACCTAAAAGTGTATATGCCCACTTGTCTGGTGATTAAGAGCATTACAAGTATTCTGGTTAAGACCAATTGATGTGAAGGCATGATTGGAGTTTATCAGCCTGACATTGGAAAGCAATTGATGCTCATGGGAAATGATGAATCCTAGTAGGAATCTTAAACATATGAGGCAAATCATGTGCTGGTCTTTGCTGTGTTACTGAAACCTGTCCATTGCTAAAGCATAGGGAGCTTGTCTCATTTTGAAAAAGGATTTCCTGGTAATCAATTTCTGCATAGTCTTGTTGGACTTAAAATGAAAGGTCCAAAGTATTAGGGCTCATGCCACCTCCATCCAGGCAACAGGATGTAAAATGTTTTGTTCTGGAATGGTCTCCTCATCTTCAGTTTCAACAATGGTAGGATTGTTTCCCAAGGTGGTGAATTTCATCATATCTCCTTGAAAGATGGTCTCTTGAGGTCGGTCTGCCAAATTTCTTTCAAGCTCCAGATCAGCAGATTGTGGGGAACCATAGTCATTCTCATGGTTCATTTGTTGGATATGTTCATCAGTTGTATGTTGATTTATTTTCAATGAAGGAGCATTGATATCATCGTTGTGGAAGTATTGGGGATGAGTTTCAACAGAAATGGTGTTATTTTGCAGATTTTGAGGATGATTTTCAACAGAAGTAGTGTTGTTGTGCAGATTTTGGGAATGATTTTCAACAGGAGTAGTGTTGGTATGGGGATGTTGGGGATTAGTTTCAACAGAAATAGGAATATTGAGACCATAGCCATTGTTTGAGTGAAAACATTGGGGATGAGTCTCAACAGAGATAGGAATATTGAAACAATAGCCATGATTTGAGTGCACCAAATGGGATTGTGATTCAACAGGAATAGGAATATTGGAACGATTTCAATTCTCACTGATAAGGTTTGAACCATGATTGGTGTGAAAGTAATCTTGTTGAGGATTCAACAGAGATTGGAATGTTGAAAATATGAGAATTAGTGAACTGGTTTTGATGAAGGGAAAGATGTAGGAGGTTGTAAAGGTTATAGGATTGATTGCTATGGCCAGGGCCAGGGCCTGGGAGTGTATGAGAATGATGAGGTATGTTGAGATGTGGGAGGGGGGCCAGGTAATGAGAGTTTGTTGACCTGTGACTGTGTGGGGAGTTGTTTCTTCTATGTTGATGGTGATTTGTAGGTTGACCATAATAGGATTGATGGGATGCATTTGGAATCACAAAAAGGATGAGAGTGAGGATCTATCTCCTTGTGTGTGATGAACTTGGGAATTGACTCATGTCTTTCTTTGAATGTAAAAATTGGAATGACAAGTTGAAAGTATTACTTTCTGAGTTGAGGGGGTAGTTTGTAAAAGTGAAAAAGCAGAGGGTTTATGTGTTAAAGGACAAAGTTGAAAAAGGATGACAAAGTTTTAACCAAGAACCAACACTTCCCTTGGAATGGGAAAAACTTAAACTTAAAACCTCATCTTGAACATTAAGTAACTGATTTTTTTTGGGTCAATCCATGGGCAAACTTACTCCCTGCCCCCTTCTCTCCTGTGCCATCATCACAGCTTGTTTTACCTAGGACACCTTGTTGCATCACCCACACCCTCACCTCTCTATCTCAATGCTTGACCAAGATGTAACCTGTTGTTCATGATCAAGGTGGTTGGTCCAATCCTAGATTTTTATTTATTATTCAATTTTTGCTTCTTTCTAACTTGTCATGTGACCTCATGTTTACTACTCTCTTATGTATTGGTCTAATTCTCTTGAATCCATCTGTCAACTCAAGAGGCAATTTGGGGGTTCATGATCATTCATTTCTACATCAATCATCCTTGAACATCATTAATAGAATTTTAAATTTAACTTGCTAAGTGAAATACAACAGATTTATGTTTTAGTGATGATCTTATGTAAATTTTGTGTTGGTAAAGGTAGAGATTCAATCAAGCCCAACACAGGCTGGGTTAGTAAATTAAGGAGAATAGCTCCATGATCTTTGATCCCATCCCTTGTCAACAACATAAAAGGTTCAGCTATAAATCTGCCTGATCCACCATTGTTATGAATCAAACTTTTCTAGCCAATCATTTCCTGCAAGTCAAGCAAACAAGTCCAAGGATCAGCTCCAGACTTTCATGTTGATTCATCTGTCTTAGTGTAATGATTGTAAGGTAGATCAGAGTACACCTGATTGTTTTGGTTTAGTGGCAGGCAGGTTCAGCATAATTTATATGAAGACCGTCGTGAATGATGATAGGTACTCATCATTCAGTGAACAGGGGTGCAAGAAATGATTGAGATATATAAATTCCAACTCACCATTGAGGCACTTGCACCACCCACAAGCTGCAACTGAGATCCATGTAGGACCCAAGCATGATCAGAAAGGGTGCAACCTACGAAACCCATCAATAAATCAAGTTTCAGTTAGTTTAACACCCATCACATGTGCATGGAGTGGTGAAGAGAAGAAGAAGTCAATCTAAGGAGTATCAGAGGTTAGAGCAGCTTTTTCTCATCAAGTTTGATCATTAAGAGGTCCAAAGGGATTACCTCCCTCTGCGCCTGCCCAATGATCTAACTTATGCCGGTAATTCCATTAAAGTTTTTTGCAACCTCATCCTGAGTGTAATTGAAGGTAATTTGGGAGGGGATGTGATGAAGTGGAGCTTACAAAGTGTGAATTGTATGTACTGGATGAGAAGTGTTTCTTTATAGTCATTGACCTATGATTGGGGGTGTTGAATCAGAATCAGTTTCCAACGATGGTTGACTGTCAGCAGAGGTGGGATTGGAGATGGGGGAGTAATGAACTGAGTGCCTCAGAGAGAAGATTATAAGATTGGAGTCATCAATGAGATGGGGGATGCCAGCTGCTCAGATACTCTAGTTTGATGTAATGATACGATTGAGAGCATCGTTGACCTTAACAGGTTGGGGGTGGTGGATGATTGAGGTTAGAGGGGGTATAGTATACTAGAGGGTGAGTGACTAACCGTTAGACCGATCACCGGTAGGCATGGGCGGAGGGGATGGTGAGGGTGAGGACGGAGGCCAGTTAGAGTAGGACGAGGTTTGAAACCCGGACTGTCGGAAGTCGAACGTGGTTTCGGGATTGATTTCAGAGTTCGCCTCTGATTCGCGTTCGTCTTGGACTCGAGTTGGATTAGGAGGGGACCGAGACGACTCAGCTGACTGATGTATGTACGTGTAGGAGGTGTACGTAGGTATGGATGGATGGATGTATTGTATGTACGGACGGACGGCTTGTTGGGAATATAAGTTATAGTGTGGACTGAGTCCCAGCTTCGAGTCGAAGGACTACTAGACTTATCCGCTGGGATGGTAAGATGATGGATGACTTGGGCTTATCAGCCAGGGTGATACTGGTCTCTCGATCTGAGCAGAGCAGGAAGGAAGGAAGACTGAGATGGTATGGTAGGCTTGAAATCGATCGTCGGGATGGATCTCATCATGAGTTGGGCTAAGGTTAGTAGTTCCTAGGATCTTCTTCGACTTCGCTCTCGCTCTCCTCCACTCTCGATCACTTCTTCTCCTAGCTCACTCGCCATTCTCTCTCTCGACTTAAGTTGTGGATCGGTTAGATTGCTCTTCGCCATCATCCCCCAACCTGAATAATTCATCGTTGGTGTCATGTCGGGATGCTCTGATGCTTGTTGTCATGGATCGATCACATCTCCGACGCCCTACGAGTGGCTCGGCTAGCCAATGAATACTATTTGGTCATGAGCCGCCGCCGGTTGAGTCAGGAAGGGGAGGGAGGGAGGGAGGGAGGGAGGCCAATGAGCTCGACCCCCCATCAACCATGATCACTAAATGACGATAGCCTAGCTGAAGGATACTCGCGATCAATCGATTCCAACTCAGATCTCGAAGACTGAGTGAGCAAGCATAAGAACTTGTGACGATCGAACGAAGCTTGAGAGAGAACTCCAAGACGGCCAACGAACCCAAGACGGAGACTGAGTCACTAGATCCGAGCAGCATTAAGGCTCGAGTGAGTCCCAGGATGGCGCATTGAAGACCAAACCACAACCACAACCACAGCCACAGCCACAGTCACAGCCACAGTCACAGCCACAGTCAATCCAACCAAGACTTCAAACCACCACTCGACACCCGACCGAGCATTAAGCTAACCACCACCACCCATCATCCCCACGAACCAATTCCAATCTCACTCTCTCTCTCTCTCTCAATCTAGCCACCATCATGAACCACAAGATCATCCTCCTCTCGAGCTTCCATCCGATCCAACATCCCATCCGTCCCTTCGCTCCAACCCTCTCCATCATCATCCTCATCACCCTCCTCATCCAGTCCTTCGATCGATCCCATGCATCCCAAGATCTCGATCACCCTCCCCCCCATCCCAATCACAATATCCACAACCGTCAGATTCATGGTACCACCGAAGTCACCATCCCATTCAAGGATCATACCATCTATCCTCGTACGTCCTCTCCACCCTATCATCATCATCATCATCATCTCACTCACCCTCATCATCATCATCATCATCATCTCACTCACCCTCATCATCAAACCTCTATCTAGCCTACGTCGATTCCGATCTACAGAATCGTCACTTCGACTTTGGTGGCTCCACCAGTCTGTTCAACTTGCTAATCCTCAGCCTCTCCGTCTCGATCCCTCCAACCTCACTGAGATATCACCCCCACCCTCGATCGAAGCAGTCCCAAGCCTCTCATCCTCCTCGACCCATCTCGATTCCCCCCTCCCATCATCATACCTACCTTCCACTCCATCCATTCACACTCAGCTTTCTCATCATCCCTCTTCTCTCTCTTTTCCATCACAGTCATCGACACCAGCAAACATATCAGATTGACTCAGGATCGAGCCTCCGAAGCAGGTTATCTCTGGTCAAGGTATCCTCTCAATCAACCTAGCTTTCAGATCCAAGTCGAATTCAAGATCGATGGTCAATCCCCCTCACTCTACGGTGATGGGATGGCCGTCTGGCTCAGTAAACCCGCCCACCAACTAGGCCCCGTCTTTGGCTCTGCTGGTTCGTCTTTCATCCTACCCATCGTCCTCCGCTCTCGAAGCAAACAAGAAACCTTTCCTCCCTCGATCCATCCCATCTACCACTTCCTGGTGATCTCCCTATGATCTTAGGTTTCTTTCTTTCTTTCTTTCTTTCTTTCTTTTTCTTGTCATTTCCCTTTTTTTTTTTTTTCTCTCTCTCCTTGTTTTCAGAAGTGACCTCCTAGCTTTGTCTAGTTTGGTCCGTCCCTTATCACTAAAATCGGATCCTTCTCAACCCAAGTTGATCAATCCCTTGTCTGACGCTTGTTCCATCTGGGCGTTTGTGGGCAGATCGGTGGGACGGATTTGGGATTTTTATCGATACCTTCCCCAACGACAGGCACGCGGCAAGTCACTTACCTTCTTTCTTGTCTGCAACTTGGCCGTGATCGTGGCCGCGAAATGTTTTCTTTCCTTCTGCCAATTTCCTCTTGAATTTGGTTGATACGCTGACCCGGCCTTACATTCCCTCCATCTCGGACTCTCTAGTATGGTTTCCCGCGAATCATGGGAATGATCAACCATGGATACAAGTCATACGATGTGGGGCATGATGGAGACGGTCAAGAAGATGGGGCCTGTTCGTTCTCGGTCAGGAGAACAGAGATTGGCACCAAACTGCAGATTAACTATGTCCGGGGTCGCTTTCTTGAGGCAAGTCAATTGGCAGATTAATTGAATCCTTCGATGATTTTCTACCGCTTCCAATTGGCAAATAGACTAATTTGCATTCCCGCGACTGCTCTCCGATCGTTGCACCCACCTGCGTTTAGTTACTAGTCCAATACGACAAATGGGACGAATGGGAGCATTGCTTTACCGTATCCAACTATACCTTGCCAGATAATATTTATTTAGGCTTTTCAGCTCATACGGGAGAAGTCAGCGGTAGGTCCTAAAAGAAAACAAAATCGATTCAAACAAATCCTCCCTAATCGCCGCAAAGGTGACTTGGAAACTGACCTCGAGTTACCATACTCCCTAGACGCACACGACATCATATCGGTAGCCACCAGTGGACTGGTCTATCACCCACCAATCTCGAATCCGGTTAAGCAATCCAAGTCTCATGGCTGGCACGACGACGGCGCGGGTGGCATCGGGTCGAGCCGACTCGGTTTTTGGGGTTCCTTAATGGCCTACCTGTTCTGGGCTTTGAAATGGAGCTTGATCATCGGCTGTATCGGGCTTGCGATCTTTGGTGGCAAGAAGTGGGTCATGTTTTGATTTGTTTCGAGCTGCCCTCATTGGTTTGAGGAGTGAAATGAGGGGGTAAAGCAACTGATCTGACTCGCTCGTGAACTCGATTCTGCTCGGATTCTGGACTACTTCTTGCGCTCAGATACTTCCACCAATACCAAAAGGAAGCCATGAAAAAGTTTTAGATCCGTCGAACCCACTATCCTATGGTCTCTTGATAAAAAAAAAAACACACCCCAGCAACCAAGCTTGTGAACAAGATAGCGCCTCATTCAATCCGCCGTGATTTTGACTCCCCAGACCACCAGAAGGTTGGCGATGGCGCGGCCATTGGGACTGATTCTTACCGAGACTCGATTGGATTTGGAGCTCTAGGGAACAAGAATTTATTGGAAGCTATGTGTTTTCCATGTTCTCAAAACAAAAGATACTAGTTTCCCTTGTTCCAGGACACAAGAATGCTATCCAATCATGAGGTAGGGATATGATTCTCTGAAAGTGGGAGGTGGGAGGGTGGGACAGGTTGATTGATGTTGAAGACTAGTCCTAGAGTAAGACCCAAAGCCAACTCCTTTGCCTACTTGAGAGCCTGGTGCTTGATCAAGCCCCAGGACTATCTCTGGTACTTTTATGATTGTTAGCTCATCAGGTTCATTTTACATGGGCATGCATGATGTCCTGGTCAAGACCCCTTGAGCCACAAGGCAGACCAAGTCTCAGGAGAGAGGACTACAAGGAGAGATCTGAAGAGGCTCTGGAGGCTAGAGGGGGGCACCACTTGGTCAGAGAAGATGGTGGATGGAGGAACCCTTGTGCACACCACCTAAGCACCCACACAGCCAAGAGGGTTTTACCCACCAGAGTGTCAAGAAACCTGTGAATGAAAAATAACAAATCAGTGTAGAACTGGATAACTAGATTGAGGAGATCAACTATAAATCCAGGATAAGATTGATCTAGGGCTTGGTAGAAATGATGTACATACCCAGAAGCTTGCATGTAGGAACATGTTATCCATACTGATCTTCAGGTTACAATAAATCATCTATTCTCTCTCTTTGATGGGGGGCCAAATGGATTCACAGATGGTCTACACCCTTCTCCCACCCTGGAGTGGATAAAGGTTACAGGCCTGAGTATTGAGATGGTCTCTTCAAGACTCTCGATCTACACAATCTTGCTGATGTGCCTACAGTGGGCTGACAAAAGTCTGGGGACTAAATGTAAAAACATGGACCAGCCTTGGTAGGTCTGAGTACTCAGTTCTTCTCAGCTGGAAACCTTAAACAGATCCCAAAAAAAAAAATAATAATAATAATAAACAAAAGGGGGTGTAGAGTTTTTCAAACTTTTGTGTGTTCTTTTTTTTTTTTTTAAAAAAAAAAAAAAAAAAAAAAAAAAAAAAAGAAGAAGAAGAAGTGGTTGGGAGTGGTTGGGAGCTGTGAGGGCTTTAATTGGTCTATGGACCCTGGTCTGGCAAGCTGGTTGAGACCACTCTGGACCTGATCCTCCCCACAAACCATCATCAACTCATCAGACCCATGCACCATAGATAAAAAAAAAAAAAAAAAGAATTCCTTGAAAAAAAAAATGAAAGATGGGCAGGTCTACAAAAGATAAAGAATGAAAGAGATGTTGACAAGGGTGGGTGATGATGATCATTTCCTGTTGATGATGATGAACTTGAGGGATGGATGAGGAGACAGGCCAGCATGGTTTGACTCACCATGTCAGCTCTCTGATACCAAGAACCTTACAGTCCTTTAACTAATGAGAGTGATAGAAGATAATGGAATAATAATAATAATAGTATTCCAATGATCAACACTTAAAAACTCTGAAATAATAAATATGTTAAGAGCTGGTGCAAGGTTTAATTGGTTTGATTAGAAGGGTTTTTCAATTTGTTATAAAAAGAGGGGCCATAGTATTATACTACTGGGGATCTTTATAGACAAACAACCTCTCTTCAAGTGGCCTCCTTAGGCATTTTAAGAACCTTGGAATAAATGATGGGTGCCTTATAAGGACTTATCCACTGATATGGCTGGACAAAACAGCACAATGGCCAAAGCCAGGGATGGAAACACTTACTCAGAGTACTTCACCATAAAAAATCCTTCAAAGATAGAAAGGGTTTCAGAGAAGATGGGGTAGATTTGCTTGACTAACTTCAATGGGTTTGATTGGTTTTGAGAAATAAATAATACTACTACAGACTAAGTCATCAATCACTTGCTTATCTCTTTATAAACATTTGACTAACCATGACACAGTGTTTGATTGATTGATAATAATAATTCTTGGTAAACTGATGGGGAATAATAGATCAAAAGAGGTCTGTATAAAAATACCTTTTGGGGTGATCATGAGCTTCTCAGGGCACATATCTGCTCATGGGCTGAGGCTAGCAATTCATTCAGGGCAGGTTTAGCACATCCACTTGTTTCTTTCAATCAACCATCCTCAGATCTTCTGGTTTTATGCACTATTTTAGCCACAGGATGATCTGTTAATCTGTTAATGGCCTTATTTGATCATTTTGCACTTATCCTCTATTTGTATCAATGATATTGGTTTAAAGTAGATGGATGTAGATGTTTATTGACTTTTCATCATCTGCTGATCACATGGGTAATTTTTAATAATTTCTACAGCCACTCCTTGTAGTGTTTTGTGGTCTTTAAAGATCAGGATCAGGGGTTTATGTGGTCATTCTCAATATTTGATCTATTATTAAAAATAATTTAAAATTAGTTTTTTATTAATTTTATTCAAGTTTTAAAGTTTTCAGACTATTAGTAATGCATATGTCACTTTATTATATATGTCAAATAATCCTGACTAGGTTGTAGCTCTTGTGGGCAGTACCTGTTTGCCAGATTAGTCATAACTGATCCTGACACGGGGATCAGTCCATTCAGATGCACACAGGGTATGATCTACTGTGGGCATGGCAAAATTGGCTGCGCGCAGGACTTCTGTATGCGGGAAATAAGGTTCTGAGCTGTGCATGCGGGCTTCTTTACTACTGCTGGCAAGTGTTTCAGAAGTACAGAGGTATGGTGCTGGTATTCACACCCTTATGTGCAGGGTTTCACACGCCGTTTCACGCTTCTGAGCAGAAATTTATGCACATGAATTTGCAGGAATTAGCACGCTCATGTTTGTGAATTTGGGCGCAGGATTTGATGGGGCCTTGCCCAGGGCTTGTGCAGAAGAATCTATTTCTAAAATAATATTTGTAGTTTCCTACTCCTTCTAAGTTATATTGATATTTTGTTATTTTGTCTACTTTGACAGGTTGCTCTGTGTAAGTTGCAAGCTGACACACCAAGTCACTCACCCCATGCTTGAGGGTCCTGCTGATTGCTTGATGGCTAGGTTGGAGATGGTGAGTGAGCAGATGACATAAGCCTGATTTCCAAGAACAGGTGCTCTTATTTAAAGGGGGGGGGCCTTAATGATCCTCATTGGAACATGTCTTGATCTTGGTCTTCCAAGGCTCTGGGGATCCATCATCAATTTTCTTGGTTTTAAGAACCTCAAGAAAACTTTGAATCACTCTAGAATTTTGTTTTGAAAAATAAGTTTTTTTTTTTTTTTTTTTTATATTTATTTATTAAAAAAAAAAGGGGGAGGGGCCTGTTCAATTCAGGGCCCTGGGGTTTCAAACGGGTGTGAATTGCTGTTTGCAACCCATATGAGGCATGAATGACAGGTTCATCATGACTCAACAAGCTGCAAGCCAAGTTTTTTATGGCTTTTGCGGCCCCAGGGGGGATGCACAAGCTATGAATGGGGTTTCATGGGTTTTCCTAGCCCATTTGAGGCAAAATAGTCCCAGATGGGCGGTTTCTGGGGGGGGGGGGATGAGGAGTACGTAGGCACCCCGGGACCACATTTGAGTGTGGTCAACCCAACATTGGGGATGTGGCATCCATTGTGGAACAATTATTGGACCACAAAAAGAACTTGGGATCACATTCTGCCTATTTGCAAATAGCAAAGACCATACATAGACAAGAATCACTTGTTGGATTATTTTAATTTTCTCAATTCAAAAGTGGGAAGACTTTGGGGTTGTTGAATTGACCATTGAATCAAATACTCAAATGCTGTTGAATTTATTTGTGTTATGGGAACAGTGGCAAGCTCAAGCCCCCCTGGTTTCAACATGGCTGCATTAAAGGACTTGATTGAAAGTGTTGTTAACAAAGCTGTGGTGGAATCTAGGGATCTGAGTAGGGATTTATAAAATGAGACATTGGAAGCCCCAATTGCATCCTCATCTAAGGTTAAAAATTGAGGAACCAGATGTTTCTTCACAACTGTAATTGACTCAAGCTGGTGGATCACATTTTATGTGCCATTGGACTGAGACAGATTTGGCTTAATAAATAATAACACAACCATGGTGGGTGTAACTATGTAACTATGTAACTGAGAGGTGCCAGAACCCCTGGAAACTCCTCTGGTTAGAGCATTTCCTAGGAGTTAAGAGGCTGAAAAAAATTTTCAAAAATAAATGGGAAGACCTGAATGGCTATGCATTGACAAAATTCAAGTCAAAACATGATAAATACATTGAAATAGTCTGTGACAGATTTGGAGTATATGAAGGGCTAATGATTACCAAAAGGCAAAGGCAAACTCACACAAGGAAGGTTGGGTGTCAACTCATGATCTGTGCAAGTTGCACCATAGCAGATCCCATGTGGTGCCTCTCCATTAGAAATGAACAACACAATCATCAACCATGTGCAAACCCCTCAGTGCCTCCTCAACTGAGGAGAATCTCTGGTCAAGCCTTGGATCAACTTAAAGAAGGCATGAAAGATGGGCTCAATACACTTCAACTTAAAAGGAAATTGCGCAAGATTGATGGTGGAGAATAGGTTTACCATAGAACAATTTTATAACACTAAGGGAAAAGTTAGGGAGGCTGAACTCAATGGGGAAAATTGTTATGGATGTTCTATTTGGAATTCTCTAAGAACATCAGTGGGTTTCCAGGTCAAAGTTCAGTGGAGAAATTTACTTTGAGGACCCATTCTTGGTTCATCCTGAGTCAATAAAACTTTTTAAAAAAAAGACCATCATATTGATTTTTTTTGGATTGTACTTATAAATCAAATAGGTACAACATCCCTCTATTGCAGGTTGTAAGAATGACAGCCAGCAAGAAAAATTTCACAAAGGCCTTTGGTTTTTTTTATAAAAAAAAAGAAACATTTGAGTTCTACAGTTGGGAATCAATCGCACTAAACAAGTTGGTCTATGATCAAGAGAGGCTTCCCAAACTCTTTGTAACAGACCATGAAAAAGCTCTGATTTGTGCAATTGAGCATAATTTCCCTGAGTCATCCAGACAGTTGTGCTCTTGGCACTTGTCTAAAAATATTCAAGCAAATTGCAAAGTTTGCTTGAGTCATGATGACAAAGGATGGAAAAGTTTTATGTCTCTATGGGAAAATTATGGGGCCTCTAAAACCAAGGGGGAGGCAGAATTCAGTGAAGTAGAAATCAGAGTAGGCCACTTTATTGCTTCTTGTGTTCATCTCTTCTGGGAATGCTTCTGTTGAAACTTATATACAATGTTTCTTGAAAGATCATTAGGATATGCTTGAGTATATGGAAAAGAAAATTTTACCTATCAAAAAGATGTTTGTAATGGTGTGGACTTGTGTCAAACCTGACTTTGGAAATAAAAAAATGTCTTGGGTAGAAGGGGCCCATGCTAATTTCAAAAAAATTACTTGTGGGATCTTTGGGGAAAATTTTAGATTTCTGGAAAAAACTTGAAGGAACAATTGATAGCCAAATCAAATCAGTGAATGCATTGCTTAACAGCTCTCAAATAAAGCTAGGGAACGTTCTACCAAAAGAACTTTTAACTTTGGCTTAAAAATTGTCAATCAAGGCAATTAAACTCATTAGGGATCAATCTGAGAAGTTAAAGCACAACCATGATGGAAAGGTTGCTCAAATTTATATTCCCAGGAAATGGGCTTTCCCTTTCTTCACATCTTAGAAGAAATATCAGCCTCAAGAGGATCCATTGTGCCTGAAGATTTTCATCCTCAGAGGAGGTTAGAGTATAACCCTTTTGGTTTGGTAAGTTGGATTGTTGGTTTGTTTGAATTGCTTTTTGATGAAGGCTTTTAATTCCTATTTGGTTTAATAATGAATGATTATGATTGATTTTTGAAAGCTTGAAACTCATCCAGTGCTTGAATCATCTCAATTTCTTGAGAAGCTCAGTTCAATTGTTAAGGGACAACCTGAAGAAGTTAGAGTGCAGATGTTAAAGTTGGTGGCCAAGTAAACAAACACTTTGGTTTCTAAGCATACTAAGCCAAGGCTTGAGCCACAAGTCTTACAGTCAAGCTGCAGTTGACCCAAATTGAAAGAAACCTGTTGCAAAATTTAAAGATTTGAGCATGTGAGTAGGGACCTTGATAGGGAAAAACAGGTTAGAAGGCAACCAAAAAGAACAAAGATAGTAAGTCTTTTACTTTGAGAAGTGTTCATTTTTTTGTTTTAACTAGTGTAAATTGCCACAAAATCTGGGGAGGCAAGCCTTTGGCCTGGTGCAAAAGCTTGAGTGAAGTGGATGCATAGCCTGCATCCAGTTTGAGGCTAAGATTTCAGAGAAAAAATTTGGCCACTCAATGGTTTTCAAGGGAGGAATCTCAAGCAGGCTGAATTTGGTATTTGCCAAGCCTCAAAAAATCAATCTTTTTATAGGAGTAAGATGAACTGATGAGAAATGATGATTATATTAGAATTCCTTAGACTCAGAATCTGAATTAAATAGTTCAGAGGAAGAGTCTGAAAGTGAATTAGCCTCCCTCCATTCCAAATTCAAATCCTCTTCTTAGGAAAAAGAACAAGTGGAAAATTCAATCAGAAGCTCATCTTTGGTGAGTTTTCCTTACATTAATGTGATTAGAGTTTTGGCTAAGTAGGTTTTGATCATAGGAAATCAAAGTGAAGTACTTCAATCAAATAACTGAGACATTACATAAGTTCTTGGGTGAGGTCTGGAATCCTGTTGGCAATGGGAATTGCAGATTTAGAGTCATTTCTAAATAACTTGGGTATGATGAAAATGGATGGTTTGAAGTGAAAAGGAAAATGATTGAAACATTGAGAAAAAAAAAGGCATGGTTTGCTAAAACACTTGATGGTATCAATGAGGCTGAAAATATTGAAAAAAGATTTGATGTTAAAGAAATTGATGAAAAGATTCCCTCTTCAAAATGGCTTGCAAAGTTAGACATGGGAAAAATAATAGCAGATAACTATGGAAGGCAAATTTTTTTCATTTCCTTGGCTTCATGTTGTACTTAAACTCCTATGAAAATGGGTGTAAAAGAGTCATTGGAAGCCATCTTAATTGCCTTTGTTAACAATAACCATTGGGTTCATTTAACACTTGTGGGAGATATGATTTGAATCCAGCCCATTGTGTCAAAACCATCTTCTTTGAATTCAAAGAAGCCTTCTGGTTGTTGAAGTAATTGATTCAAAATTGAAATCAAATAAATCAGATCCCCAGTGCAGCTACTCTATATTAGAATAATCCTTCTCACTTCTTCCGTACCTCAAATCTCACCCTGATTTCCCATTGGCTCTAACAATTCAGACTCCTTCCATCCATTACACCAACCTCTGCTTCAACCCCAATTCCTCCCGCTTCATCCTATCTCTCTCCTTCGTCCCATCTCTCCCGCCTTGCTCACCTTCCTATCTTGATTCATCGCTGTCCTACGCTTTCAACTCCCTCTGATCCTCAATAACCAATCCATCATAAATCATCCAACCAATCTTGCCATCCGCCCTCATCAAATCTTTCCAAATCAATCAAATCTTCTGTCTAGTAGTGAGATCAAGTTTCAATCTGATACTCACCTAACCCATTTATTGACTGCTATTTTATTCTCCACTGTTCAAACATCCTGCCAGTATCTCAGTTGCCATCTCTCATCTTTGTCCTCCTTCTTGTCTTCTCCACTCTGTTGCTTCTCATTTCTGTTTCATTCATTGAGGTCTGAACCTATCCATCATGATCCCGAGTAAGATTGTTCTCTATTCCTTTTGAACGTCTTGTGTTGTCAGATTTCTTATTTCTATCTTCAGTCCACTGGTCTTACTTTGAAATACAGTCTTGTCAACGTTTCACGGTGTGGTGTCATATTTATAACCTTGGGTTGAGAGCTGCGTTGCGGGCTGCGCGCTCAGCAGCTGGGTAGGTCGGGCTCAGCATTTGGGGTGCATGTGGTCTCAGCAGTGCCTGCTGAGGGCTCAGCAGCCGGAATTGTGGGTTTCAGCACCAGGTGCGGGTCGGGCCTACTCTGAGGGCGCCAGACCATGACCTGCCCAGGAAACGCGGACCGGGTGATGGAGCCGGCCCAACCAAGCTCGCGGGTGGATAGTCCAGAAGGCAAGGGCGGGGCAATTGGGGGGTTAGGTGCGCCGGGCGGGCAAACCAGGGGGTTTCCCAGTAGGGCGCGGCGGAGGGCCGCGCCATGAGAAGGACAAACCGGGCGTACGTTGATATTGAGGGGCATGGGTTATGGGGCAAGGGATGGAGGGGTAGGGTTGGGCTAGGGTTCTGTGCTTAGGGGTTGTGTTTCATTGTTCTTTTGTGTTTGTGGTTGTACTTAGGTTAGGGTTGAAGGGGGGGACCCAAATCCTCACCCTCAACGCTGGGTTGGGTTATGATCATCTATTGGAGAAGACCACCAAGGAAAGGAATAGGAAGGAATGGGGGAAGAAGAATACATCTCATTATCTCTTTTTTTATCTCACTACAGTTAAGAACTCATCACATCCAACCTCCTTACAGATGCCTAGACAAATAACTTCCGGACTTGCGGACAACTTAGGAGCGTAACTCTTCTTTGCCTTCCACATCTGGGGGTCTGGCCGGGAAGTAATCTTTTGTCTAGGTCTCTTGAAGCTAGCAGGTGCAATTCTGCCCACAACTACCCCAGGATTGAATGTTCCACCCTTGTTCCCTCTCCGGCCGGGAGCTGGCGGGCCAACACCTCAACCACCACCAACTACTTGGTCTGGCAGTTTTGCTCCTCCTTGGTTGGAGCCTTTGGAGGCGGCTGAGGTTCCGCAAAGGGTGTGGCTTAGGCCGCAGAACTTCCCCCATCTCCAATTTGACACCGCGGACATTGAGCGCTTTCTGGCAAGATTTGAGGATATGGCAGACTCCAAAAACGCAACAGGTGAGGACAAGGTCCGCACGGTTGTTCTCTTCATTGCAGACAAGAATACGCTCCGGGACGTGGAGGATATGGCAGGGTACAAGGCTTGCGACTGGGGAAGGCTCCGGGGCGAGATGATGGAAAGGTGGGGGAAGCGCAAGCCCCGCTTTCGGGAGATGGACTTTGAGCAAGCGGCGGTTCAGGCAATTTCCCAAGGTGGGGTGCAGACGCGTAGCAATCTGTGCAAGTACAAGTCCCAGTTTGACCAAATTTATAGTTACCTAGAAAAGAACAAGGTGGTGGCGGGTCAGACGGGGGCCATGAAGCGGGCGTTCCTAGGTGGGCTTGCGCCGCAACTTTGCGCACGGGTCCAGCGTTACCTATTCAAGCACGGGTTGGTAACGTGGTCAGTGGATGGGAGCGTTGCACTCCTCCCAAGCCTGGGCGTAATCAACCAGGCGGTCGAGAGCGAGATCAACTTGGAAGAGCTGATTGAGGATACGGCCCGGTTGTTCCCGGAAAGTTCAAGGAAGCTAACGGCCTCTTCTACCCTGGCCCCAACGCCGGTACTGCTCACGGACCTGCCAGCAATGGAACGGCCCGTAGCCCCTTTGCAGTCAATGGGAGTACCGGTGAACAAGGTAACAGACATGCTACGGGACTTGCGGATACTTATGAATCGGATGGCGGCCAAGCCAACGGCTCCGCCTCCCGCTTTTTTGCGCAATCTGCCGCCCCATGAAAGAGGGGGCTTTCAGCCCAGTAGAGGACCAACAGGGGGGTTTTTGGTTTTCCTGTGCACATATTGCAGCAATAAAGGTCATTGGAAGTCTGGTTGCGCGGATCTGACCAAGGACATGAACAAGGGGTTGGTTTGCGCGTCGGGGGGGACCTACATATTTCCGTTGGGAAAACCAGTGGACCTGGGGGCCGGTCAGCCACCGCTGGTGGAGCAGGTTAGGGCAAGGGCCCAACCCGCAGGGGCCGCTTGGGTGTCCCTTGGGATTTTCACTGGGCCCAATACGTGGCGGGCACCATGTGTGGAGGCAGAAGTTAGGACGTTGGCGGCAAACGAGAAGATTGTGTTGGAAAAGATGGACATGGATGCCAAGGAGCGGCCATTAAATCAAGCTCCAAGGGTTGGGGGGCGACGCGCCGGCAATCAGCTCCGGAGGAAGAAGGAAGGCCGCGGAAATTGTCCGGCGAGTGATGGGGAGTGAGGTACCGAAACCTCTCACGCTACGGGAGCTGGCCGCGGTCTCTCCGGTGGTTGTTGAGGAAATGGTCCAGGCGCTGAAGGAGCACGGGGGCCACAGGATCCTGGCAATAGTTCAGCGCGTGAATGCAGCAACAAAGGAAGAGGAACGGGAGTTGTGCCAATCCAAAGCCGTGTTGGTGCCGCTTGCCTATGTCTCAATGAAGATTGTGGGGTGGAAAGTGTGGGCAATGGTGGACAGCGGATTGATGGTCAACCTGCTCCTGTCAAAACTGGTGGATGAGTTGGGCCTGGTGCAGAGGAAGTGTGCTATGGGCTTGCGGGCACTCAATGGGGGGGGGAATGTTGGGTAGATGGGGTGGTGGAGGAAGAAGAGGTGGAGATCACAAAGGTTTGGAAGCCGCTGTTGTTCCTCTTGGTTGAGTGTGGTGACCCAATTTTGTGTCTGCCATTCATGTTTGGATTCCGGGCCCAAATGACGTTCAATGCAGAGGAAGGGACGGAGGCGCTGACGGTGGAGGACATGTCTGGGGCAAGGTTTGAGACTACGATCTCCAACCATGGGAAGGGGAAATGGGTGCTATTGTGTGGGCGGTCAACTAGGGAGGAGCCAAAGGCGGAAGGAAGTGCGCGGAGGGCGCAAGGGGCAGAAGTAAGTCCTCTTCCTCAGTATGCGCCACCGGAAGGTACTGTGTTTCAAAAACCCTACCATAGTGCCACGCTTGTGAGCAAAGGCAAGAGCCGCAGGTTGATTGTTTCCAGGATTCACAACAACAACGGCGGGCACGTAAGGATGGTTAGGTGCAACGCGGGGCAATACACACCTGTGACACAAAAGGTCCGGCCCCGGAACAAGCCCATGCCGCAGGGGCTGAACAGGCCTCTGAGGCCAATCTCCTGGTCTTGGGATCCCTGGGAGAAGGATTTGTTAGCATTGGTGTTGGTGCTCCGCGAGAAGGCCCTCGCCTTTGGGCCCAACAAGCGTGGATTGCTGAAGGGCGAGGTTGACGACCCCTATGTAATCCCCATGGTGCCGCACAAGACCCTGGCAAAGGCCGCTGAAAGGTTGCGGAAGACAAGGATGGCTTTGGTCGGCTATTGGGACAAGCGCTGCTCCCACCACCTCTGGGATCCGCTGCGGAAGGGTGACTTGGTTTTGTTGTACAACCGGAGTCTGGAATCTCAGTGGGAAAAGCTTTTTGCCAACCAATGGAACAGCCCCTTCTGCATGGCATCCAAGTTTGAGGGCAGGAGCTACCAGCTTGAGGAATTGGAAGGGGCCCCGCTCAAACGGAAGGCTGCGGCCTTGCACGTGAAGCGTTTCTTTGCGTGTGGCTCCACCTCCTTCAAAAAGACGGCCAGGGGTGGCGCAAACGCGGGGGACGGCGTTGGAAGTTCAGGATCAGTGGACGGGCCGGATCCTTTGTCTGAGGAGGAGCCCGCACGCGACACGCCACCTCAGAGGAGTGAAAGGCTAAAAACCTCTGAGGACAGCTGTCAACTTGGGGGGGGGGGGACTCAAGTAGGGTAAAGGTCTGATTTGGTGAGGGGGTGTCCTAGCCGGTTCACAGCCGGAATAACCAGACACCCCAGAATGTCCGTTCTCCTACTTCTTTTATATGGCCTCTTGGATTGGTACTGGTTTTGGTTATAATTGATCACAGGGACGCGGGCGCGGCACTAGCCGGCTCCGTAAACGCAAGGACAAGCCCCGCAGATTGAGCAATGCGGGACGAGGAGCGGAGGCCCTAAAAAAAAAAAAAAAAATTCTTTCCGCTTTTCTTGGGATTTTGGTTTCCCTTTTTTTTATGGGCTTGGTTCTTTTCTTTGTTTCCTCTTTGCGCGGGAAACATATGGGACAGGTCTGATTTGGTAAGGGGGTGTCCTAGCCGGTTCACAGCCGGAACAGCTAGACACCCCAGAATGTTTGTTTTCTCAACTTCTTTCTTTGCCTCTCTTGGATGACTGTGCACATGCTGGTGTAGGATTGTTGCATTTGTTGCAGGATTGGGTACGGGGAACTGTGTGGCAGTTTGGCTGGGGCGGTCCAGGTACCTTCCAGGGAACTTTGTTGGCTCAGGACGCGGGCATGGACTTTAATTTCACTCATTCTCACTCAGGACGCGGGCCCGGACCTCTTTCTCACTCACTCTTGATCTCACTCGCGCGGATTGCTTTCAAGACGCGGATCTTGTGCGCAAAGGCTCTCACAAGCCCAGAGGCTACTCAGGACAGCGTGGCAAAAGTCTATTTCTTTGCAAGTAGGCGCAGAATAAGATACAAGATGGAAAAGGAAGAGAGGGGGGGGGGGCGATCTGTCTATGTCAGACAAGTCCTCATCACCTCCTCCGCGTCTGCGCAAGCCCCTGTGGCTAGGGTCTGGAAGGCCGCCAAGAGTTCCTGTTGGTCGCCGGTGGTGTGGGCACGAGGGGCCGCCAGGAACTGCTGAAGGAGTCCGTCCGCCTTGTCCACCATTGCATCAAACCTTGCGAGCGGAACAGCCGGGAAAACGGGGATATCCGGAATCTTGGGTGGGCTGGGAGAAGGCAGGACTGGTGAAGAAGGGGCCCCCGGTGGACCATTGGGGGGGCTTGGTCCAGGGGGAGGCAACAATGAGATGACAACCGGCGACACGGGTGGCGGAGGGGTGCCTCTCGTCCAAGTCCAACGAGTAAGGAGGAGCCAGAGTCGGAGGACGAGCCGGGGCCAGGGCAGGAGTAGGAGTTGGGGGAGGAGCCGGGGCTGGGGTAGGGACCAGAGGAGGGCCAGTGCGGCACTGGAGGATTTCATCGACGCGCGGGTCCCTTGCGCCTTGTGTGACCCAAACGTGGTCCGCCCAGAGCCGTACGGCGGACCAATAAGCCCCAAAGTTAGGGTAGTCCTCCTTCCGTGGGGGCCCTGCGCGGCAGAATGGGGAGGTGGAGTCGCAGATTGGTCCTGGGGGGGGGCGCGCACGAGGCAATCCGGGCGGAGTCCACAAGCCCTCAGAGATTGTTTCATTGTCCAAAACCACAAACGGGTCCGGACGGGGCCTCTTGCTTGGCCGGGGACGGAGACCGGATTGAGGAGGAGGACACGGCATTCCCTTTCCAAGCAAGCAGCGGCAATGGCCACAACGGCAAGGATTGCAGGCGCGTCGACCAGGAACAATCAAGCATGCAAGCCCGTTCCGGGCGCAGAAGTCGCAGGGGATCATGATGGCGACGGAGCGGAAGGGGAGGAGGGGCTGGGGTGAGCTGGGGGTGGGTGGAGGAGAGGTGGGTTGGTAGTGTGATGGGGGCAAGGCAGTAATGGGAGACCTCTGGGGACAGAACTCAACTTGTGGGGGGGGATGTGGTGTTGTATTTATAACCTTGGGTCAAGAGCTGCGTCGCGGGCTGCGCACTCAGCAGCTGGGTAGATTGGGCTCAGCATTTGGGGTGCGCGTGGTCTCATCAGTGCCTGCTGAGGGCTCAGAAGCAGCCGCTGCGGGCTCAGCAGCAGGAATTGTGGGGCTCAGCACCAGGTGCGGGTCAGGCCTACTCTGAGGGCGCCAGGCCGTGACCCGCCCAGGAAACGCGGACCGAGTGATGGAGCTGGCCCAACCAAGCTTGCGGGTGGCTAGTCCAGAAGGCAAGGGCGGGGCAATCAGGGGGTTAGGCACGCGCGGGCCGACCTGCGGACCGCAAGGTCCGCGGACGCGCGCAGGCAGGCAAACCGGGGGGCTTCGAGTAGGGCGCGGCCCTCTGCCGCGCCATGAGAAGGACAAACCGGGCGTACATTGATATTGAGGGGCATGGGTTATGGGGCAAGGGATAGAGAGGTAGGTTTAGGCTAGGGTTCTGTGCTTAGGGGTTGTGTTTCATTGTTCTTTTGCATTTGTGGTTGTACTTAGGTTAGGGTTGAAGGGGGGGGGACCCAAATCCTCACCCTCAACTCTGGGTTGGGTTATGATCATCTATTGGAGAAGACCACCAAGGAAAGGAATAGGAAGGAATGGGGGAAGAAGAATACATCTCATTATCTCTTTTTTTATCTCACTACAGATAAGAACTCATTGCATCCAACCTCCTTACAGACGCCTAGACCAATAACTTCCGGACTTGCGGACAACTTAGGAGCGTAACTCTCCTTTGCCTTCCACAACCGTTAAAAGCAAAACACTCTACCAAATGAGCTAACTGGGAATCATGGCTACAACTGGACCAGTGGATTCAAACAACTCCCTCCTTAAAACTCTCACCAATTCTATTCCAAACCTCAATGATTCAAACTTCTCCCTATGGCGCTCAAAAATCCTTACCATCTTTTTGCTCAAGGGAATAGCTCACTGGCTAAATTCCGCCAAATCTGGCAAATGCCCCAAGGATACAAACCTGGAAATTGTGGTTTATATACTGGCAAAACTGGACAAAAAAACCTATGTCAATTGTGTTAAAGAACATCATCTGGAAAACGGTATCAAATTGTGGAGATTGGTAAACAAATTCTTTGCTTCCTCTCAAACCGCCAACAGATCCAGGGTCTTTTTCAACTTCCTCAACCTCCAGTTTGATCCTAGACAAATAGAAAGATTCATTACCAAAGCAAAAGCATTTCTATTGCAAATCTCAGAAATTGGAATCAAAATGGACAAAGACATCATTGCATACCGTCTGCTCTTTAAATTTCCTCCCCAATTTGATCATCTTAGGACAACCATTACTCACTTTCTCGGCAACAAGAAAATAGATGGAGATCTTTTGTTGCAACATCTCATTCAAGTGAAGCACAAAACGGCCTTGGGATCACAAGCCTCAGCCATGGCCATGTTGCAAGACAATCTACGTTGCAAGGCAAATCGGCATAACCCTAGAGCAAACCATCCAAAGGATTGCTGCTACTGGCTTTTTCCGCATCTCAGACCAAATCCTCCCTCCTCTTCCGTTTCTAAGCAAGATAAGCTCCACAGAACAGCGCCTCTGCTCAGCTAGCCTTCACATTTGCAATGACTCACGGTGGTCAACTCAACCAAAATTGGATTATACTTGATTCTGGAGCTTCCCAAAGCATGTTCAACTCATCCGAGTTCTTTCCAACCCTGAATCCAGAAAATAAAATAATTCAAACGGGAAAGGCTGGGACTTCCATCTCATCCTCTGGGGCTGGTACCGCCTTGATCTCAACCCCTCACTCTGTACTTCATCTAAAAAACTCACTATTTGTCCCTGATCTGGCCATAAATCTCATGTCTCTTGGTCAACTCATCCTTGGAGACTGCTCTCTCCAACGAGTCTCTTCCAACAGATTTCAAATCGCCCGTGGAAGATACACGTTGATCAAAGGGATAATTGACAGCAATCTTCTGTTTGTCAAGGAATCCTTGGGACTTTCTGGATCCAATGCCTTTTCTCTCACCTCCCTTTCCACCCTTCATAAACGCTTTGGCCATATCAACAACAACACCATTAAATCAATCTCCAATCACTTTGCCAACCTCCGTTGGGACAAACTCAACTGCTCCTCTTGCGCGTTGGGTATAATCCATAAGGCGCCTCTCAAAGGAATCTTTCCACGCAGCAAGGAAAGATTTGACAAAATACATGCCGACTTGTGTGGTCCCATATTGCCTCAGTCAAAAGCCAGAAATAGCTACTTCCTGGTCCTAACTGACAACTTCTCTTGCTTCAAGGCCTGCATACCACTCCAATTCAAATCCGATGCCACCAAAGAAATCATCAAATTCATTCAGCTCTATTCAAACCAATTCCAAAAGATGCTGAATAAATTTCACTCCAACAATGGCGGTGAATTTGTGAACACTCATCTCTCAACCTAATTTTCAGAGAAAGGCATTATACACTCCACCTCCAAACCATACACCCCTCAACATAACCCTATCGCCAAGTGAGCCAACCAAACTCTTGTCAAGGCAGCCAGGACAGCTATGATCTATATGTACATCCCATTAGAGCTTTGGGATGAAATAACCATAGGCTGCTGCCTAATCTTGAACATGGTAACCTCCAGGCAAAATCCTAAGTCCCCCTTCAAACTCTGGTATTGATCTCCACCAAAATTCTCACTCATCAAAACCCTGGGCTCAAAGACCGTGGTGCTGAATCAAAACCAGTCAAATTCCAAGTTTGCCAACAAAGGACTCAAGGGAATCCTTGTGGGATTTGATTCTACACTAGGATCCTACCAAATCTTCTGCCCAGAAACCAACAACATGATCCGGTCCAAACACGTAAATATTTTCAAAAATACTTCCCCCACTACAAGCTCCTCTGCCTCCTCCATCTCTCCTTTTGACTCTCTGCTCTCCCTTCATGAAACTATTACTGATATTCTGAACTCCTCAATTCCAACTTCTCCTGACCCCATCACTCACAACTCCGCTCCCTCAACCTCTGGATCTGAACCTGATCAACCTCCCAATGCCTAAACTCCCCTCTCCCAGGCTGTCTCATCCAAAGAAATTGCCTCCAACTCCAACCCTGAAGTCCCAGACTCTAAGGAAACTCATTCACCTCAAGGCATCTGTCTTTGAGACAGAACCTCTCTCAAAACTCCGGTCTGCTATGGCTTCCTGGCCCATACCACTCCTAAAAACTATCCTGAAGTCCTCAAATCCCCAGAAAAGCCTCACTGGCTTAAATATATGAAATCCAAAACCAACAGCATTGAAAAATTCAATGTTTGGGAAGGTTGCTATTCCCTGCCCTTGGGAAAGCAAGCTCTATCAACCACCTGGGTCTACCCCATCAAGGACAATCCAAATGGTGACAGAACAATATTCAAATCTTGCCTCTGTGTCCAAGGATTTTGTCAACTTGAATTCTTAGATTACGGAGAAACCTACGCACCCACTGGCCTTATCACCACCCTGCACACTCTCCTTGTGCACACCTTTCATCATAAGCTTGAAATTGTTCAGATGGACATTAAATCAGCCTTTCTTCACGCTCCCCTCAATGAAGAAACTTACATTGTTTGTCCCAACGGTTACAACTCCAGCTTCCCTTATTTCAGATTGAAAAAGGCCCTCTATGGCCTGAAACAAGCTCCCAAGAGCTGTTACAATACTCTCAAAAACTGGCTTGCTTCAAAAAACTTTCAATTGTCAAATGCCAATTCTTGCCTCCATATCAACAGTGCCTTGGGCATTTATGTCTTTGTGTATGTGGACAACGTATTGATTGTTGGCCAGTCCGCCTCTTTCCGTTCGGAGTTGAAACAAAAATTTAATATCTCACACGAAGGTCCTTTAAACAAAATCCTTGGAAATCATCTAATCTCTAAAAATAAATTATTCTCTCTTCATCAACTAAAGCACATTCAAACCGCCCTCCAGGAGCTCTGTCTTGATAATTCTAAGCCTATCTCTACTCCCATGACACCCAATGTTAAACTGGCCCCAGCTACCAACAAAGAATTAGACAAGTTCACACAACTTGGAATCAACTTTTGTTTGGCTACCGGCTATCTCAACTTCATAGCCAGTTGCAATTGACCCAATCTGTTGTATGCTGTCTCCAGTCTTTCTTGCTATAATAATTTTCCCGTCATTAACCACTGGAAAAAAGCAAAGCATGCCTGGAGATATGTAAACACGACCAGAAATCTCTCCCTTAAGCTCTCATCCTCCAAATTTAAATATGATATTGAATGCTTCAGCAACTCTGATGGTGGCAATGACCCTATTACCAGGAAAAGCCACACCAGATTTTTAATTCTTCTCAATGGCTGTCCCCTGGCTTGGCACAGAAAACTCCAATCCTCCATCTCATCATTGTCCACCAAAGGAGAACTGAAGGCTCTGGTGTTGGCTACGCAAGAAAAAATATGGCTTCACAATCTACTTCTTGATCTCAACCCAAACCTCAAACTCACTCATAGCTCCTTCATTGAAAACAAGGCTCTTCACAACCTTGTTAATCTAGAATCACACCACAACGCTCTCAAGCACGTGGATATTCACAGCAAAGGGCTACGCAAACAGAAAGCAAATGGAAATCTCATCACCACTCTCATCCCCTCTGGGGAAATGATTGCCAATTCCCTCACTAAGCCGGCCATTAGACCTTCCGTTGTAAATCTAACTTCCAAATTACTAACATCTCACTCCTAGAAACAGCGGTGTGTTGAAGTGATTGATTTAAAATTGAAATCAAATAAATCAGATCCCCGGTGAAGCTACTCTATATTAGAATAATCCTTCTCCTTTCTTCCATACCTCAAATTTCAACCTGATTTCCCGCTGGCTCTAACAATTCAGACTCCTTCCATCCATTACACCAACCTCTGCTTCAACCCCAATTCCTCCCACTTCATCTTATCTCTCTCCTTTGTCCCATCTCTCCCGCCTTTCTCACCTTCCCATCTTGATTCATTGCTGTCCTACGCTTTCAACTCCCTCTGATCCTTGATAAAAAATCCATCATAATTCATCCAACCAATCTTGCCGTCCGCCCTCATCAATCAAATCTTCTGTCTAGTAGTGAGATCAAGTTTCAATCTGATACTCACCTAACCCATTTATTAACTGCTATTTTATTCTCCACTGTTCAAACATCCTGCCAGTAGTTCAGTCACCATCTCTCATCTTTGTCCTCCTTCTTGTCTTCTCCACTCCGTTGCTTCTCATTTCTGTTTCATTCATTGAGGTCTGAACCTATCCATCACAATCCCAAGTAAGATTGTTCTCTATTACCTTTCAACGTCTCATGTTGTCAGATTCCTTATTTCTATCTTCAGTCCGCTGGTTGTACTTTGAAATACAGTCTTGTCAACATTTCACTGGTTGGATTTATTGTCTCAAAGATCAATTGAATTTGTATTCCAATTGATAGAATTTATAGCAATCATACCCTTTCATCATTTTAGTTTTTATTTAATATTTTGGGTTTGGTCTAACATGTACTTCTGATGCTGATGCTGATCTTGTAATTCTATTAATATCAAGGGTCACCACATTTTGGACACCATTATGTTGAGTATTTTGAGTTAACATCATTATGTTGAGTGTTTTGAATGAGATTTTATTGTTAAGTCTGTTCAACCTGTGCTTGGCTGATCCCATCAAAATGATTATTTTTAATTTTTATGATGGGGTCAGCTTAACACAAGTTGAACCTTTTTTTTTTTTTTTTTTTTTTTTTTTTTTTTTTTTTTTGTTTTCTTTTAGGGCTATTACCTTGAGGTTGTTTTATTTTAATTCATTAAAATATTTCATTGCTCCAGGGCTGTATTTTATGTACATAGATACTATCAATTTTTTATTTACCCATTGTTATTTTTCCATTTTTTTATTTTTTAGGCACAATTTTTTTTGATTTATTTTAGACTTTAATTGTTTATTTTTATTTATTCACAGGGCCATAAATGTGAATTCATGGCCCTGGAGTTGTGAAATCTTTAAATTTTTTTTTTTTCAATTTTTTTCAATTTTTTTTGGTGTTTTTTTTTCAATTTTTTATTTTTTTAATTATTTTGATAATTTCAAATTTTTAAGGTTTATTTTATTTTATTTTTTTGCTCACAACACTCAGGAACCTGGAGTTGTGAATGGGTTGTGAATGGCTGTTTATGACTCATATGGGTTGCAGACCATTGCTCACAACCCATATCAAGTCATGAATGGCCATTCATGACTCTGCAGGTTGCAAACAGCCGTTTGCAGCTCAGATGGGTTGAAAAATGTGCCACCCAACCAGTTTTGAGTTTTGAAAGGGTTGTGTAGGGTTGCAAATATAAAATTTCCCCCCCAAAAAAATATTTTTTGGTGATGATGATGATGAGGGATTCAGTCCATTGGATTCTTGGATGTATGGGATGGAGTGATAGCTACATTAAATAAATATATATATTGAAATAAGGAGTTCAAAATTCAAATAAACCACTCAGACCTATTTTATTTTAGGCTTATTGATCATCAAAAAGTTAGGATCTGATTGACAAACTGAGATGGTGGTGAAATTGTTGAGCATGATCAGCTAGAGAGGGAGATTGATGAAGGCATGGTCAAGACAAACCAAGGAAATTCAATGGCTTAATCTACACCACATGAAGTACCTTAGTGTCCCTGATTCACAAAAACAAGTCCCAAGAATTTTGTCTATCCACTCTACACAACATGACATGGGATGGGCTTGAGCTCCTTATAGTACAGGTGAGTGGATCCATAGTTTTCCTCCTCTGTGGCATAGAAGCAAAAGTGTTGAAGTATAGCAACATGCCTTACCGCGCGCCTCCGCTCAATTCTTGCAGATGTCATTCTCATGTCACTCTCTCATATTTTTCTCCTTGGTTTCTTCTTCTTCTACTTGATATAGTCCCTTCTCTCTCTCGAATTGTACATTGTGTTTTCTCAAGTCCTCCTCTCCATCTTCTTGCACTCTGTCTCTCCTCGACATTCCATTTTCTCCTTGATCTCTTCACTCAAACCTTCCCCATTCTTCTCTGCCCCACTTGACTTACTTCTCCTCAACTCCCTCTCTTGACCTTGAAACTTTCCTCACAAATCCTCGAACATCAAGAATCTGCCCTTCCATATACATAGAGAATTATCACCTCTGATCCAGTTCGGTATGAACTTCCCAAGTCTATCTCCTTTTCATTTCTCCATCTCCTTCTCATTTTCTTCATCTGATCTCTTTCTGCATTTTGCGCAGAGGTGGATCACCGGTTCCTTTTAGAAACTACCTTTGTTGTCCTCCTTTCCTAAACATCACTCCAGACGCTTATCCTCACGGTCTCACCTGAACTTGCTCAATCAAACCTTTCTGTTATAAATCTGTCACGGTGGTGGGAATCTCTTTCTGTTGCTAGATGTCCTTATTTTTTTTCTTTTCAATATATTGTTAATCTCGTACTTCTTTTCTTCTCAGTCTTTTTGCTCAATAAATTGAACACAGTTTTCCATCACGATTAACAGTCAAAACGTCCAAGAACCTGAACCTCACATCTTGGACACCATGACGGATCAACTCCAACAAACCATCCTAAAAACTACGATTGAATCCATACCTCAACTTAACTCAGATAATTTTTCACTTTGGAAAACTTGAGTCGTCAACATGCTCAACATCCAAGGTATCAGGAATGCACTCATCGACGACAATATCAGTCTGTCTGAGACCAACAATATATACTTAAGATCCATTATTACTTCCAAACTCGACTCGTCCATCCACGCCAATATCATCACCCCGAACAATGAAGGAGACGCGAAGCTAATCTGGAAGGCTATCATCAAATTCTTTTCCTCCTCCGACGCTTCTAATTGCGCCCGCATATTCGACAACCTCCAAAATCTTTCCTTCAACCCCCGAGACATACAGGGGTTCATCACAGGCGCCAAGATCGCTATTCAACGCCTACATGAAGTGGGAATCAAAATACCGACCAATATCCTGGCATACATGCTCATTCACAAACTCCCTACGTCCATGTCCAACATTAAATATAGAATCATCCACGACCAAAAATTGATCAATCCCGACACCGTACTTGAGCACATCCAAATCCACTTCAACAACTTCAAGATCAAAGAAGAACAAGCTAACAGCTTTCCTTCCGCCTTGGTTAACATGGATAGAAGACCGGACGTCCCCAGATGTTTAAATGGCAAACACAACTCGAGCGCTTTCCACTCTCCGGCCAACTGTTGGGCCTTACATCCAGAGCTCAGAGAGGAATTCTTAAAAAGAAGAAATGGAACGAATTGATCATCTGCAACTGTCAGTTGTTTCTACCATGCTCCATTTGAGCTATCCTCCTCCATGTTCATCCTGGATTTGGGATCTTCTTCTCACATGTCACCCAACATCAACCTTTTCACTTCCTTTTTGAACAAAGAAGTAGGATTTGTGAAAACCGGAGCTAAAAACGGAGATTTGACAATCAAAGGAATCGGAAACATCAAGATCAAACTGGGTTCCTTCTCTATAGTCCTCAAGAATGCTCTCTATGTACCTGATCTTCGCGTGAATCTTATCTCCTCTCGGTGTCTGCTGTTGGACGGTTACCACATTAGTTTTGAGAAATCTGAATTTCAAATTACCAAAAATGAAGACCTTTTTTACAAGGGTTACTACCTGAACAATCTGCCCACCGTCGTTGCTGAAGAAATGCAACCCTTTTCCTTCTTATCTTCCTCTGAGTTCCTACACAAATTGCTCGGCCACGTGAGTTATCATCGCATTCGCAACAAGTTGAACATTCCTATAAAAATGGAGAAACCTTGTGAGATATGCGCTTCGTGCAAAATAACTTGTGCCAGTTTCAAAAATTCCCACGGCAAGGCCCAAAAACCTTTCCAAGAAATCCACTTAGACCTTGTGGGTCCTTTAACAACAACAACTAAAGGACACAAATACTTCATCACCATTGTTGACAGCTCCACTCAATTTTGTTCCGCCGTTCCTGTCAAACAAAAGAGTGAGGTTTTGGAGGTGCTTGTCCATCTCCTCTGCATGGAAGCCAAACGCTTTGGATACTATCCCGACGTCCTGCACTCCAATCGTGGCACTGAATTTATCAACTCTTCTCTGATTAACTTCTGACAGACCAATCTGATTTGAATGAGGCAATCCAATCCCTACACCCCCCAACAAAACGGACTTGCCAAAAGATTCAACCACACTATCGTCGAAAGTCTGCGATGTATGATCGAGGACTCCCAAATTGGAAAGAATCTATGGCACGAACTCGTTTGATCAGTCACTCTTGTTCTCAATCAAATCACTGCTCACAAGAGTCTTCCCTCTCCCTATAAACTCTTTAGAAACAAAGAAATTCCCCTTTCTCTTTTCAAACCCATTGGCATCAATCTGATTTTCCTTGCTCCACCGGTCTTCCTCGCTCAAAACTCAATCCCAAAGGAATTCCCGGTGTCCTGGTAGGCTACAACGAAGAACTTCTGTCTTACAGAATCATGACTGAAAGCGGCCGGATCTTTGATACCAAAAATGTTGAATTCCTAGACTTTGACCCTGAAAAAAGGAACTTGATTCCGAGATCATCTATCCTGGACAACAACTTGTCCAATCTGCCTCCCCAACTTCCTCCCTCCGAAACACCTAACTCTCCCTCCGACATCGATCCTGAATCTCCCAACCGCAACACAAGTAACGAAGAGATAGAAGAATCATCTTTGGAAGGGTTCGTCAGCGCTGAGGAAGAAAATCCTGGCTCCGACAAGCTGGTCAAAACTATTTCCACTACTGATAACTCTGAAACTCAATACTTGCTAAGAACAAAAAATCTCAATGTCAAACCAGTCAAATACACGTATCTTAACAAACGTCTGGATTCCTATAAAGACACCATCGACAAAGAGTTTGATAACATTGAAAATCAAGATGTCTGGGAAGAGCACTTTTCTGTTCCCCCCAAATATCTCAATACCACCCTTGTTCTGAAGACCAAGCCTGCCACGGACTCCAGTAACAAGCAAAAGAAAGCCAGACTGTGTATCCAGGGTTTCCAGCAAGTTCACGGAGTAGACTATTTCAACACTTTTGCCCCAACCGGAAAGTTTTCCTCCCTGCTTGCCTTACTCACTCTCTGTCGAGACAAAAACCTGAAGATCAAACAGTTTGATGTCAAGGCCGCTTTCCTACATGCCCCTCTTAAAGAAGAAATCTTCATCAAAACGCCTAGGTTCTGCAAACGGACGTCTCCCTATCTCAAACTTAAAAAATCTCTTTACGGACTCAAACAGGCCCCTGCCAATTGGTTTGATACTCTCACCAATTGGCTCAACAAAATTCAGTTTTTCTCATCCAACAGTGACCCCTGCCTTTTCATCAATCACTCCTCCGGCTCCTTTGTCTACTTTCACGTCGACGATCTTCTGGTAGTTGGAGACGTGGATGCCTTCTCTGATTCTTTCCTCTCTTGCTTTCCCAACCCCTCAGCTAATTCCCCTGATACTATTCTCGGCATGGATATTTCTGTCTCCAAGGATAAAATTACCCTTGATAAAAAAAAAACTGATCAATAAAACTCTCGAAGAATTGAACCTCACCTGTGCTAAATCTGTTCTCACCCCTCTCTTGCCCGGCGTGTGCCTCAATAAAGCTTCCAACAATGATCTTGAAGAATTCGCCCGTCTCAACATTAACTACAGGCGATTCACCGGTATTCTGAACTTCCTGGCTTGTCGCACCAGACCAGACCTTGCTCCCGCGGTTTCCATCCTGTCTTGATACAACAACTCGCCTGGATTGTCTCACTGGAAAGAGGTTCTGCACTGTTTTCGCTATCTGGTAGGCACTAGAGAGTTCAAACTTCAACTCAAACCATCCAACTTGGCAGGTCTTCAACTGCAATACTTTTCCGACGCCACCTGGGGAGACAATCACCACTCTAGAAAGTCCCAATCTGGACATATTTGCCTCTGGAGATCCTGTCCCATCTCTTGGTACAGCGGTTGTCAAAAAAACATTGCGATGTCATCCACTGAATCCAAATTGAACTCCCTGGCCAACGCCAATCAAGAAAACGAATGGATTTTCAATCTGATTTGGGAACTTTGGAAAACTGAACCGACTCCTACCCTCTTTCACATCAACAATTCCGGCCTTCTTGACAAAATCAAAGATTTTGGATCCCACTCAAAAACCAAGCACTTGGAAATCAAAGCCAAGTATCTTCGAGAAAAATTCAAAAAAGGGGAGATCAACATTAAACTCATTTCGTCCCAGTCCATGATTGCTGACAGCCTAACCAAAGCATGCTTGCAAAACTTGCTTAATTCTCTCCTCAATGTGTGCTTTGGTTGTTCATCCCTAACTGAGGGGGGTGTTGAAGTATAGCAACATGCCTTACCACGCGCCTCCGCTCAATTCTCGCAGATGTCATTCTCATGTCACTCTCTCATATTTTTCTCCTCAGTTTCTTCTTCTTCTACTTGATATAGTCTCTTCTCTCTCTCAAATCGTACATTGTGTTTTCTCAAGTCCTCCTCTCCGTCTTCTTGCACTCTGTCTCTCCTCGACATTCCATTTTCTCCTTGATCTCTTCACTCAAACCTTCCCCATTCTTCTCTGCCCCACTTGACTTACTTCTCCTCAACTCCCTCTCTTGACCTTGAAACTTTCCTCACAAATCCTCGAACATCAAGAATCTTCCCTTCCATATACATAGAGAATTATCACCTCTGATCCAGTTTGGTATGAACTTCCCAAGTCTATCTCCTTTTCATTTCTCCGTCTCCTTCTCATTTTCTTCATCTGATCTCTTTCTGCATTTTGCGCAGAGGTGGATCACCGGTTCCTTTTAGAAACTACCTTTGTTGTCCTCCTTTCCTAAACATCACTCCAGACGCTTATACTCACGGTCTCACCTGAACTTACTCAATCAAACCTTTCTGTTATAAATCTGTCACGGTGGTGGGAATCTCTTTCTGTTGCTAGATGTCCTTATTTTTTTTCTTTTCAATATATTGTTAATCTCGTACTTCTTTTATTCTCAGTCTTTTTGCTCAATAAATTGAACACAGTTTTCCATCAAAAAGTTCACTAACCAAGCCAAAAAAAAAAAAGAAAGAGGTGGGGGTGTGGAGTTTTGGCCTTGAATTCTTTCCTATCTTCACTCTTCTTACTCCAGACAATTTTTATGATACCATCCCTATTCTGAGGACCTTAATCTAAACAGGTCTCTTAAACTCAGGCTCAAGATCAACGGAGGGGAATTCTAATCATGGATCAAAGTGGATCAAAATTGCTTAATCCATCATACCTCTTGATCTTGACAAAAAATCTTTCTTCTTCTCCCTAAAAGAAATAAAACAATAAAAATAAAAAACTAGTTTATCATTTGCTATATATCATCCTGGGATCAAAATCCTAGAGGAGAATCTTGAATTTAATTTATTTTTTTTGACAAAGAAAACCTGTGGCCCATAGACTGACATTTTTCAAACTAAAATCAAAGGTGCTCACGCTCTCATTTTTTTTTTGTGTTCTTATCTATTTATCAACCATAGATAAATTCCAGACTGAACCTGAAGACCATCTCTTTAAGCACTATCACCACCACTAATACATCCCACCAAAAGGTGATGGTATGTTCAACCCTAACCTTGGTCTTCTTTCTCTGAATAAGAAACTATTGGTGCTGTTGGTCATCATAGCTTGACTTGATACAGTTCAAAAAGATTTTAAAATCCTTACTGAGCTTTGAGGATTTTTTTTTGGAAATTTGGGGGGGGGGGAGGGAGTTGAATGATTATCTTAAAGTTTATCTCATCCTTTTTTCTTTTCAAAAAAAAAATGTTTGATGTAATCTATCTCTGGAATAAGAAATTTCTACCCTGCTGAGAGTCATTATTTCAAGAAAAAAACTCATTTAGATTTTTTTTATCCTTATTTTTTCTGTTTTCTTTGTTTTCTCTCTCTCTCTATCTTTTTTTTTTTTTTTTTTTTTTTTTTTTTTTTTTGGGGGGGGGAATAAAAAGGGTTACTCATCAACAGATCAGATGCAATTTAGGTTAGAATTTACCTTGATAGTCGAGAAATTATGTTTATCTATTGGTTCCAAAGTTGATTTTAGGTTTCAAACCAACCAAATACCCCTCAAATATATCTATGATCAAAAGAAGCTCTCTAAATCTGATATTCACAGTCTTCAATCTGTTAGGAACCCTCAAAAAATTGTCAGAGTTAGGTTTTATGTAGTTGGGTTCTAAGAAAGTATGTTTTGGTATGGGCTTACCACTAGAATTAATTTAGTGATAAAATGAAAAATTTAATCAATTAGTTACTGGTTTCACCAAGAAATGCAGCTACCTCCCTCATCCAGACATACAATGATCCTATGTCTATCCAAATGCAAACTAATGCCTTCAGTCTTTCCTTTCATAAACAATTTCTCTTCTACTCTTTGTGCTTTTCCTTGATTAATAATCACTCTGTCTATTGGTAAACATCTATATTTTCTACTGCCTCCCCCCATGCAAAGCTCCCACTTCCAACTCAGTCATATTTGATGCAAGTTTCTGCACTTGTTCACTATGGAATCTTCAGCAAATCCATACTCCACCTAAGAATTCTAAGCCTTGAAGTGAAAAAACCTTGAGTGTCTCCATCAGTGCAGACACTCAAATCATTAGAAGGCTCAAGATAAACTTGAAACTTCTCTTTTGGTAGAAGGAAGAGGAACCAGGATATCAGAAAAAGAGGAAAAACCAGAGGGACCTCATCAACACCCTATATCAACACTTGATGAATATTTAATAATCTAGACATTCAATTTAACCCCATTCATTTCCTTTTCTTCTTTTTCTTTTTCTGTCTTTTTCTTCTCTTCTATTCTCTCTTCATTTCTTTCTTAATTCTCATCTACTCCCATTTTACATTTCTTTGTTCAAATTCAAGTGGCCAAGTCACATCCTCAAGCCAACCTTAAACCAATGAGATCATTCTGAAGCAGCTCAACTACCAATCTCAATATCAATCCTGTTTCTTCAAAAGATCCCTTTCTTCTTGCCATTCTTCATGTTTTTATGAGTTGTTGCCTCAGTATCGAACACCAATTCCCCACATTGGTTGTATTTCAATCTCATTTCTTTTACTTTATTCTTTTAAAATTTTTATTCATGCTTGATTCTTGAAATATTTTTTCCCCACGCACTTAGTTGTCTGGTTTGAAATGCATTTAAATAAAGAATTTCAATATGAGTAAAAACCCAAACACCTCAGAAATCTGGCAAATAAAAGTATATTGGCTAGCTCCTTGAGGTTCTCAATGGAAATTTTCTGGAAGGCAATGCTCAAAAAAGCCTTGGAAAACACCACACTTCTCACTGAGGGAAACTACGGCATATGGAAGGATAAGATGAGCTAATTGCTCAAGCTCAGGGGGGTTCTTGACATGCTTAATTTAGAGTCAGGAGAATTTTAAATGCAAGATAAAAATGATATTAAATTATTATTTATCTCAGAGGCTGAATTGATTGCACAAAACAATGTAATCAGTGCAGAAATATAACATTTGCCAAAGAAATATGGCAAGAACTCAAAGAAAAATTCTTTTTGTCACAAGAATCAAATACTGAAAGGATTTTCAATGATTTCCTACACTTAAAATTTGAAGAAAATGAAATAGCAGAATTTGTAACTTGGTTATATTGGGATTTGATATGAAAGCTCCGGTTGAAAAAGTTGAAAGGATCAGGATAGGAATCTTCTAAACCTAAGGGGATCTGATCTAAGAGTCAAAGGGGGCACTATGGTTCAGGGTGAGTCAGAACATATGATGTTAATTCACTTGTTCAGTCATCACAATAAATAGAATAATTAAAGAATGGCTGAGAAGTGGTTGGCAGTTAAGGATAAAAATGTATAGAAGAAATTCAATAATGATCTATTAGAGTCTGGACTAATTTGAATATCACTTCAGACAGGATTGAAGGAAATGAGCCACATGGATTTAAGATAAAGAATTCACTAGATTTAGAACTCCATAGTATATTATAAAGAAATCACTAGAATTTAATAATCATGAGCAAAGATTGATAAAAGAGTAAAAAGCTGAAGACAATATGGTTGCACTCACGATTTAGGCAACAAAAGGATCAGACTAGAATTCAAACATGGTAAAAACATCAATAAAGAAGATGATCAACATTGATATATATCTTCTGAAAGGCATTCTATCCTATCTGGTCATTTCAAAATTTCCTTCTGTGCTCCAAAATCTAAAACAATAATCAATGCAGTCAGAAAAACAGATTTAGTTGAATTTCATCTAAATTAATCTCATTTGATTCAATAAAAAACTCAAATGTAGATAGTGTATTTCCATTGTATATTTTTAATGAATATTCTGGAGGTAATGTGCATTCATTGGATACTCAATTTTCATATGCAAATCTGCTTTTTTAATCTTCCCAATTTTTAACTATTTAAAGATCCTTCCTTGATTTAAAAATTTTGTTTGTTGAAAATTAATTCTTAAGTATTTTGAGATTTTGAAATTATTCCTACCTTGAATTATTTTCAAAATTACACACTCCAATTTCCCTTTTTAACCAGATTGATTGAACCCAGTTCCAGCCTCACCACCTGAACACTCCTCAAAGAATTCCTGAATTTCTCAACCTTCCTCAAAGATAACCTTAGATTCCTCAAGTCTTCCTTTATCTCAATTTAAACTTTAGTTTCCATCCTAAAAGTAGTATTGCTTTTTATGGTGACAAAAAAATTGATTTATCTGTAGTTAATAGTTCTTCTCCCATTATCATATTTTAGTGAAACTCCAAAGATGGATCTTCCTGATAGTACCACTCATTTTAGAGAAAAATCTTGTGCCAGAAATACCCATGGCAGATTTATTCCTGCTGATGGTGTTCAAAAAACCCCTAGAGCCAATCTCCAATTTCCATCCACCTCTCATACCAACCTTGCATCACTAAATTTCAGTCACTATGGAAAGGTTCATGCCTCTTCCTGATCTTGTTCTTCCTCTGTCTTTCAGCATATTCCTGATGCCTCCTCTGAAAAGGCTGACATTGCTCTTGCAAATCAACCTCCTAACCAGAGAAGCTTGGGCAACCCCCAGGATTTTACAAATTCTGTTATTTTGAAGGTCCCTGAAATAATGAACTTAAATAAAATTGGTGGTCCTAGGTTGAAAACATCTGGAATGAAGAAAACCAGTAAATTTGATGGCAAAGATCCTTTTAAAGTTAGGCTGGCCTTTCATTGAAAATATATTCTTTCTGTTCTATTTAAATCTGTCTTCCTTTCAATAAAATGGTGAAAAGGTTCTGTATGCTGAAACTTACCTTGTGGAACAAGAAAACATCTGATTCAAACCATACTTTAATCAGATCAAATAAATGAACCACAATGAACTTATTTACAAATGGGTTTGCTTCAAAGAACAGTTCTTCAACCTTTTTTGAAACCCCCACAAAAATAACACCGCAGAAACCAATTTTTATCTTTTGAAGATTAAGAACACTGGTCACAACTTGAATTAAATCTCTAAATTTTTCTGTATTCAATCTCAAATTAACTGGAACAAACCTCCCCTGATTTATTGTTTGTAAAGCACATCTGGGTGCCTGTCCCATTTTGAATTGATGTGTGCCAAGCAGGACTTGAATGGGCACCCAGAGGGCTTGATTGGGTTGGGCTTGCAGGTGTAAAATCTTGGTGCCACACCAAGCTCCCTTTGATGCCAATCAATGCTTGTTGCACCAGAATGACCTGCCACTACCAGGGGAAAAATAGAGGAACATGCAAGCATGGGCCAACCTGTAAAAAGTATTCAAATTGGTTAAAACTGGGTTGTAACTCTGTCCAAATTCAGGCAATCTGTCCAAATAACTCCCAAATACCCAAAACACAACTGCGGTTGAAAGATTCTATAACCAATTTTCAACCAAATGCTATTCATGTTTGAAAGGAGGTTCAATTGTAACTCAAGGTTTCTTTAAAATTACTAAAGTTTTATATTGGTTATAAAATTTCTTTTCAATTTTTTAATTCTTGGAAATTCATTATGAAACTTGAAGTATTTTACCAAAAAATTCAAATTTAAATAGATAAATAAACGTAGGAGAAGTTGACTGCTGTTAATGTGGACCTTGAAGTTTGGAAAAAAACCTTAGTCCAGCTGAGTCCTTATTCATTTCAAAAAATAACTGTTCTACTCTGTTTTCAACCCTGTTCTTTGAACTAACGCACTCACAAGGATGGGCCTGTATATGCATCAAAACTTTGATAAAAAATCTAGTATTTCAAAAATATTTACTGAAGGCTTTAATATTTGAAAGAGTTTCTTATAAGCTTATTATTTCCAACAAAAATGATATTGAGAGTGTGATTAGCTATTTTATTCATCCTACAAGAATATTCCTAAAGTTTTATAAATTTTTCAGGGCCTTTTTAACCAAAATTTTGGTTGATGAATAGAGCCATCAACCTTGTTTCTGATTTTACATCATTGTCAGGACTGTAAAGATTTAATTTCTGAAAAAAATTTAATAAGGTGATTATTTAACAAAAAAATAAACACATTCTTTTAGCTGAAATTATTAAAAAAGCACAATTTTTTCAAATTAAAAAAATAGCTTTTATTGGTTACGCTTGTTGGCTTATTATGCAAAGCTGAATCATGAGCTTTGAAAACCCCACAACAGGAGTTGAGAAAATAATCAGTGAGTCAGTCAGATAAAATCAGCCTATAATGTCTTTCAAATTTTTGTTCACCTTGTTGATGTTCCAGTTTGTTGGTACCATTTTAGGAAATCAATTTATTAGGATAATTTGAAAGCTTTGATTATGTACCTGCCCTCCATATTTCCCTGAAGCTTTCTTTGTTGAATATTTTTTCATGATGGAGTGTAATGTGGTGATAGATTTTTTCATTGACTCTACAGCATCTGCTTTGTACCAAATAAATTTTGAAATATCTTTCACAGGGTTTTTTTAGACAACAGTATTGCTAAATTTTTCAAGGAGCATTTTTAAAAATTCAACTGTTCAAATGTTCTGGAACCAACCCTTTAACAAAAAATGGTAAATTTCTTTCCAAATGATGAATGGTATATAAGTTTTCATGAGTGAAATTTGGTTGGTTTAGTATGCAACTATCACTTTTCTTGCAATTTCTCTTAAATTTTTGACAGTTAGATGTAATTCAGACAAAAAAATTGATTTTTTTCTCTTGGAAAAGGGGGGGAACAGATTCAAGGTATTTAAAATCTTGGAAATTGTGTTTCAGCCTCTTCAACATATAATTACAAACCAGGGTTGATGGATTTATCAATGTGAAAAATATGAGATTTGGTGTTAAATTGTGTGTTTAAAGGGTTCCCAATATGAATTAATTCCAGAAAAGACTCAAAATTGAGACAGAAATTTCCCCCCAGCCCTTAGGGTAGAGGTCTAAGGGACACTACATGCATTTAGGATTGAAAAAAAAATGGCATGCATACACGCAGTCTCCTTGTTCATGGCTCCAACACCTTCTTCCAAATTGGGTTTCATTTTTTTTCACAATAAATCATACTCCAGTCCAATCAAAATTATTTTGAAAGACTGTTGCAGTAATAAACGAAAAAAGATCCCAAAAAAATTAAAATTGAACAATCCCCAATCTGAAAATTTTTTGGGTGGTGGTATTCCAAATGAATTCAAGTTATTTTAAAAAGTTAACCTTTCATTGGTTTTCAGTTTTTTCATGTTAAAATTTTTTGTTGATCTGGTTGGGTCAATTGATTCAAAAAATGAACTTCAAAATATCCCCCCCCATTTTCAATCATAATTAATAATAACTAATATTTTTACTTTCCAACAAAAGCTTCAAATAAATTCAATTTTTGGTTTTGGGATAAACTGTTAGTCCAACAGTCTTTTTGATTGCTTTGATTAAAGCTGGTTCCCTGCTATGAATATTCTGTTTTTTATGAAGCCTTGGTGCAAAAAAACCTGGATTTAAAGAGATAAATGAATGATTTTATACATTTGTTTAAAGAAGAATGAAAAAAGGGCTGGCAGGCAAAAAAGACCAGAGAAAAAATCAAATATGCCAAGGATGAAACTCAAAGTGTATTGAGGTTTTAAAAGCATTGAAAAAGCATTTCAATGACTGAGAGTCAATTGTTTATTTTTTATTAGTTTTATTTTTGATTATTCCTGTCAAAAATTTTTAAGCTTGGTGAAATTGTTGATAAGTGAGCAAATTAAAATCAATTTCTTAATTTTTGCAGTTGGAAGATATTTTGATTAATGATAGGTTCCATGAATTATTTTGAATGAATAAATTCAAATTAATCTTCTTGTCTCAATGAAAGCATTCCATTGAGGTGCCCATCCTGTCTTTTCAATGCTAAAATTGAGTAATTGGTAAGTAAATCCAAATAATAGGATAAATTAAAAACAATTTGAATGTTTTTGGAATGATAGAAGAAATTGAAGGCCAGGTTATGAGCACAACCAAAATGAGTATTTTTCATAATTATGCTCCATTTTTTATCATCTGCCTTGTAAATATCTTTAATTTAATTGCCTCAAAATTTGAAGCTAATTTCATTTGTTCAACATGGGATGCATGTGCATTGTATCAGAATTAGAACAGAATTTGTTGTTGGTTGGAAAAGAGTTACATTTTTTGCATTTTGTAGATATGGTTTTCTAAACCTCCAGTTACACCACAGTTATTTCTTTCAGTAAAAAAAACATTACAGGCAGGCACATGATAGCACGTGACTCTTTTTCCCCCCTGGTGCACCCTACCAATGAATTTCAACTGTTGATTTATTTTGAAAAAAAGGAATTTGTATTTGGTGAGTCAAAGCATCCAGCTTTGATTGGAGCCAAGATAAACTTGGCCTGGCCCCAGAATTATTTTTCTGGGAATCAATTCAAACTTGGCCAGGAATCAAGGTCACTTTGATTGGTGCCAAGGTAAGTTTTATTGGCACCATGCACACTTGAAAAAATCTTGAATAACTTTGGGTGCAGCACAAACGGGCTTTAAAAAACATATATGTTTACAAGAGGGTTGGATCCTGGAATAAAAAATTCCCTGTCTCCATGAACAGCCAATAAAAATGATTTCCCAGCCCATCAATCAAACCATGTGTATTGAGAATTTCCCCAAGAAAAGCTCACACAAAGCACAACTCAAAAAAAATCTGAAGAACAACTCAATGCAAGCTAAATAAATAAGAAAGAAGGAAAAATAAAACCAATCCTCAAATAAGCTATCCTCATAGGTGAAAGCAGTTTTTGAAAAAGGTGATTTTGTGAGAATCTTTGTTGAATTCTTCAAAAGGAATCAAAGTTGCTTTGAAAAAAGTGGTATTCTTTTCAGGCAGAGCTGCATCACTTTGACCATTCCTCAAAATAAAAATTTTTAAATCCTTTCATTGTTTCAAAACCTCTTCAACCCCCTTGCCACTGCTACAGTAATGCTTAAATTTAACTAAAACCGCTTTGACCAATCTTTGACATAATTTGACTTGTTTGAAAGTGGTTGGAAAATTATTTAATCAAATTTTGACCAGTTTTACAATGTTTTGACAATATTTTACTGGTTTGAAAAGCTTTTAATGTTTTTAAAAGCTTTGAACAGTTTAAAAATGGTTTCAAAAGATTTTACTGGTTCAAAAAGCTTTGACAGCTTTGAAGGAGTTTCAAAAGTATTTTAATTTTTTTTCTATGGACTCCAATTCATTTATAAAGCTCACAGAGAATGATAGTGGATGCCCGCATTGAATAAAAATGTCTTTTGAGTATGAGGCTTTTTTTTTTGAGATCCCATCTAAGGATAACCTTTCTTTACGCCTCAAATATTTCCTAAGGTCCTCAATTTGGAATCGTTTTCCCCCAAACCAATCACTAGAAACAGGATTTTAAAAAATAATCCAGAAAATTAATTCTAAAACATAAAAACAAGGAAAGAAATCACCAGGTTCTTGACCTACCCTTTTGAGCACATCTACAGAAGCACTGCTACTATCTGGGGCGTCCTTCACTTCAAATTGAGGCCCTTCATCATCCATTACCCACAAAACTGAAACTGGCCAAAGAAACTTGATGCCAACATCTTCAAGGCCAGGAAAAGTTCTCTTTTATTTCCCACAGCATTCAAATTGACCTGAATTTGTAGTGATACTGGTGTTGCATCTGTTACTGGTCTCCAAGAACCTAGAACAAGAAATGAACTACTGCTGAACAGGGTTGTATCCATTGTTCTTTTCAAAGGTAAAGGATAGGGTATGTGATTGGTTGAATGATGACAAGGATGGTGAGCTGCAAGGTGGTTATGGTGATGGGTAAGGTGGATGGAATGGCAGATTAGAAATTTTAAACAACCCAAATCTCTTCCTAGGTCTTCTTATGGGTATCAGGAGCTTCCCCTTTCTCTTCAGGGGGTGGAGGGGGGGGGGTAAATTCATAATCACAATTTGCCCTCCAACTCATTCACCTCAGTCTCCCTAGAACCCCAGTACATTCAATATCTACCTCTGTATTCACTGGATCCACCTCCTGTACATCTCACTGAAACCCCTGCAGGTTATGATTTCCTCTCCCAGGGATCCCTGTCTCTCTATGGCTTGGTGCATCCTCTATCTTTCCTTCACCCCATTGGTATGTGAACAATCCCCCACTGTCTGGATACTAGCTCAATTTCAAAGGAATTCAAGATTAGTAAATTTCAGACCATCCTGGACAAGCCCATCACCCATTTCTCAACCAAAGCCTCCATCTCACTAGATCAGCATGTAATAAAATGGGAATTTCTGCATCAAGAAACATTTGTTAATCTCTCAAGACCTCCTCCTCAATCCTCACATACATGGGCCTCTCCTCCCTTCCTGGACTAATGCCCCCCAAGTAATTAATATAATACTTCTTACCGGTTATTCCTTCTCCATTAGGTATAATCTCAAAGGAATAAATCCAAACAGACTGCCATTCTCATCTCACCCTCTGCTATGGTTATAATATCATAGGATTCAGTCAAAAAATTTGCTTCAGAGACTTACTCCTGGACTAACCTCATTCTTCAATCATCATAAATCCCTTGGACTCCTCCGAATCCTGCAATTCAATTCCATCCCTTTCATCCTGACTTCTGTGAGAAGTATTGCCTTTGCAATCTGCCTCTTGCACTCCAGAGGCAATTATGACAGATCAAAACAATACATCTTAAAACCTTTAGAAAGTGATCAAGCTTGATTTAACTGATGAATTCATTCAAATATCTATCTTAGCATACAAACCAGAAAGCTTCCAATACACCTGTTAAAATATTTTTGTTTCATTTTTTAACTTTTTCTGGGTCAGGAGATCCTTAGGTTTGAAAAGATTGATTGATAAACTAGAATAAAATATTTTTACTTTTTTTTTAGAAAAAAATTTCAACCAAATAATCCAAATCACTTTCACATTTGCTTGAAACTTGGCCCTTCAAATAAAAGTAACATCATCTTTAAGAAGGAATTTTATTGGTAAATTCTCAGTATCCTAATCAGTACCTCAGGAGCATAAACCTTTATGATACATACAGCTCTCTCAGGCTTGAAAATTCTTCAAACCTTAGCTCCACTGCGTATTTTAAATTAAATCATTTTTTAAAATTTGATGAATCCTTATTTCACTCCCTTGTAATATTTTATCCTATGTTAGTTTTAAATTTGGAACCCTGGGGTTGCAAATGGGCATGAAAGGCCTTCCACAACCCATATGAGTTGTGAACAGAGGTTCAAAACCCATATGAGGTGTGAAAAAAATAAAATAAAAAAGATAAAGAAATAAAGAAAGCAATAAATAGATAAATAAAACAAATGGATAAATAAATAAATGAATGAATAAATAAATAAATAAATAAATAAATAAATAAATAAATGAACTAAGTAATTAATAAATCAATAAATGCATAATAAAATACCAAAAATATATTAAAAATAAATAAAATAAATAAACAAATTAAAAAAAACCAATGACAGAATAAAAGATAAATAAATAAATAAATACATAAAATATATTAAAAATAAAAATAAATCAAATAAATAAATAAAAATAAAAATAGAATTTTTTACCCTACGCAACCCTCTCACAACCCAAAATGGGTTGCATGGTGCTTTTTGCAACCCATCTTGGTTGAGAAGGGCTGTTCACGCCTCAGATGGGGTGAGAAAGGCCATTCACAACTCAGATGGGTTGCCAACCGTGCCATTCAACCCATTTTGAGTTTTGAACGGGTTATGTAGCATTGCAAATTCAACATTTCCCTTTATCCCATTCTCTCTCCACCCTCAGTACAGTGGGCAGACAAAAATAACAGGACTGATTGACCTAAAATAGTAAATTTATTTCCAGGCATGCATTTCATGCTAAATCAATAGCTAAAAAAAAGCACATTTACTTCATTTGATTTGTGGGATTTGATATTTTAGCATGTGTAATTTACTTAAAATAAAATCAAAATTTCAAAATATATAAAAAAGAATTTTTTAAAAATAAATCTTAACAAGCAAAAAAACACTCAAAAATGATTGAGGAAAAAAAAATTGAAAAATTCTGTACCATATTTATTTTTATTTTTTATGAGGGTGTGAGTGAGGATAGAAAGGAATGATTTTCATGAAAGAAAAATTATATTGACAGTTCCTAACATTAATTCAATAAAATTTGGATTTATTATGATTTTTCAGTTCCTGGGTAAACTTTCAATGATAATTTTGATGATAATTTTGAGAGTGGTAGGTTGGAATTAATAGAAACCAATAAAGAATGCTTATTCAAGCTCTTTAAGCATCTGATGTGAATCTTGTTGAAGTCTTCTGCCCTTTGTATTCTTTGAGGTGCTGTGAGCTGCTTTAGTTTATATTGGTCTGAGCTTAAATTTGGGTTGGTATGATTTAAAATTTTCTAAAATACAACCATTTGAATTATAAAATCTTCCAATGGGTTGACTATCTTGATCTTCTGGACAAAAAACTACCCAAAGAAGAATATATATCAAAAATTGAAACCATGGATTGGAACCCAATATGAAGAATAATATTTCAAAAAAATCACTTGCCATGTTTTTTTTTTGAATGAATGGAGTAGTAATACATTGATATAAAAAAGAAAAGTTGGTGGTTATATGGCAATTGGCCAACTTGAGTGGGATTCCAATTTTGTGTTTGTAAAAAAAAAATTGAGACACCCTGGGCTTCACCTGAGTTTTTTGAAGTGCCTGGGTGTGACCTGTTTTCCAAACAATCCCACAGCCTTTGGAAAGCCACTGTAAATAGTGCCATAACTTAAATGGACACTGTAAATCTTTCAAATGAAAATTAACAACATGGAGAACTTCTGGCCTAAAGAATTTCACCAATTTAGTTAAAATCTTTTACAGAGTCCTCACTTTATTCATGAAAATTCCTCTACCAAATATGTGATTCATTCCACTTCTCATTCCCTTGTGATTTCAGTAAACCTGTACCCCTTCTCTGTTGGGGATATCCCTGCTCCTTTCTTGTTATGAGAATCTAAGAACTATTTAAGAAAAGTATTAGAAAGAGAAAATGAAGGAAGGACCAATAAAATTAAAGAAATAGTTTTTTGAAATTTCAATAAGTTGGAAGATCAAAATAAAGACTAGGATATATTGAAATCTAAACCAAAGAATCAAAATTTCTTTTTATGAACTCAAGTAAAGGAAAATAGCAAGATGAATCAATGGCAGATTCCATAGGCTTAAAAAGGAGGAAATGAATTCATGGGTGCACTGAGATCCTGTTCAAAAAAATTTGAAACAAATTAAAACTGGTTTGGATTTATTTAACCAAGAGAAACTTACTCAAATAGAAAGAAAAACATTTTAAAACATTCACTACTAAAAAAGGGATGGCACTTGCCAGCAAGTGGAATCAAGGAAAGTCTGTTTTAAGCTCTCTTCAATCTCTTGTTGAAGGTATTTTCACACTGTGGTGTTGTTATATAGCCTAAGATCAGGAACTTGGTTGTGGCCTGCGCACTCAGCATTTGGTAGGTTGGGCTCAGCAGTTGGGGTGTGCATGGTCTCAGAAGTGGCCTCTGTGGGCCCAGAAGTACGCACTACGGGGCTCAGCACCCTAGGTGTGGGTTTGGCTTAATCAGATGCAGTGGGCCCCAACCTGCTTGGATTTTACAGAACTAGGAATGGAGCGGGCCCAACCAAGTTTTTGGGCTGGCTAGTTTGGTGAAGTGCAGGCAGGGCAATTGCAGAGGTTATACAAGCCAGGCACGCGTGCTGGGAAAATCAAGATTGTGTTTCAGGTGAATACGGTTATACAAGCGGGGAGGATGCCAGAAAGCGCAGGACAATCCGTGGGAACAGGGGAATCACGTGGCATGCCAGGCAGATACAGACAATGCGGGGTACTCCAAGTAGGGCGCGGAAGAGGGCTGTGTCATGAGAAGAACAAACGGGATGTGCACAACAGGAGGCAGTATGGATATTGGGTAGAGTTAGGCTAGGGTTCTGGTTTCTAGGCTTTATTTTCCTATTTTTTGTTGGGATGTAATTGCGTTTGTACTTTGGTTAGTGTTGAGAGTGAGGACATATACTCCGCACTCTTGGCGCCGGGTGAGAAGAGGGAAGAGACCATGATACACGGACAGGACACAGAAAGGGAAGGGAAGGAATAAACATCTTTGACTCTCTAAAACACACACTCTCTCTCTTTCTCTCTCACCTTAAGGGTCTATCCTCATCCTTACAGACACTAGGACCACTAAATTCTGAACTTAGGGACAACTTGGAGAGTAACCTTACTGTTTTCTTCCACATTGGGGGATCTGGCCAGGAAAGATATTTTTTCCTCAGTCTCTCAAAGGTAACTCAGGATGCTACCCACAATGGCTCCAGGATCCAATTTTCTGCCCCCCTTTCCTCTAAAACCAGTGCCTAATGCCCCAGCTCAACCTCCCCCAACAGCTGCTTCTGCTGCTAGTACGTGTGGGTTTGCTCCCCCATCAGAGGGAGGGTTGTTGAAAATGGCAGACAAGGTTCCTTGTCCTGTATGGCTTAGGCCAAGGGACTCCCCCCACCTCCAATTCAGCGCCGCGGACCTGGAGTAGTTTCTTGCTAGGTTTGAAGGGATTGCGGACTCCAAGGGTGTAATGGGTGTGGATAAGGTCCTTAAAGTTTTCCTCTTCATCATGGAGGAAGAGAATCTTTGGGAAATGGAAGAGATGGTTGGGTATGAGAGGCAGGACTTGGGAAAATTAAAGAGCAAGATGGTGGAAAGGTGGAGAAAGCGCAAGCTTCTTTTCCAAGAAAGAAATTTCAAATGAGCCACGGCAAAGGCAAGAAAGAATGGAGGGGTATGGATGAGCAAAGTTTTGGTGGAATACATGTCAAAGTTTGAGCAGATCTATGGGTATTTCGTGAAGAAAAAAGTTGTTGTGGGGCAGAGGGGAGCTATTAAGCAGGCATTTTTGGGTGGGCTTGTGCCTCAGCTTTGCTCTTGGGTGCAACAGTATCTGTACAATCATGGCTTGGTCAAAAGGTTGTAAGACTGGAGTGTTGAAATCCTTCTGGACCTTTTGGTCATCCGCACGGCCATGGAGAGAGAAATCAATATAGACAAGCTCATTGCAGACATGGCTAGAATGTACCCACTGGTCTCCAAGAAGTTGGTGGCACCCTTTGTACCAGCCTGTGTGCAAGAACCAGCAATGAACTCCCAGAAAGCTCTGGAACCATTGGTGGGTCAAATGACATAGATCTTCCTCAACCAGACAATGGCTCCAACTCAACCATGCGCAACACCCCCTTATATGGTGGAAGGGTTCCAGCCTCCAAGCAGGCCCCCTGGAGGATACATGGTACACACTTGTATGTATTGCAGGGAGAAAAGGCACTGGAAGTAATTGTGCGCCCATCTCACCCAAGAAATGAAAAAGGGGTTGGTGTGCATGTCCAGCCTGACGTACATATTCCCAAAGGGAGAAACGATGGACTCAAAAATGGGTCAGCTGTCTCCTATGGTGCAAATAAGAGGACTGGCAAAGGCTTGGGCAAAAGCCGCTTGGGTATTGCTTGATATTGTCACCGCACCTGAAACAAGGGAAGCACCAAGAGTGGAGGACAAAGTAAGGGCGCTGGAAGAAAATGAACAATTCATGGTGGAGAGGATGGTTGTTGACGTTAGCAAACAACCAACAGCCCCAAAAGTAGTTGCGCCCACCTTCAGAGGAAGGGCAGCCAGCAAATTCTGCGGTTAAAAAAAAGGCTGTGGAAATTGTACAAAGACTAAGGGGAAAAAAGGGGCCAATAACCCTGACTCTGCAAGAATTAGCAGTGGTGTCCCCAGAGGTTGTAGAAAAAATGGTCCAGGCATTAAATGAGTGCCGGAAAGGCTGGGTTTGGGAAAGGGTCCAGCAAGTGAATGTGGCAGAAGAGGAGGGGGATTGCAAGTTTTACCTGTCAAAGTCTGTATTGGTTCTGCTTGCCTATGTTGCAATGATAATTGTGGGGCAGAAGGTATGGGCAGTGGTGGATAGTGGGTCAATGGTCAACCTGCTTCCATCAAGGTTGGTTGATGAGCTTTGTTTGGTGCAGAGGAAGTGCACAATGGGGCTTTGGGAATGGAAAAGTGGAGAATGTTGCATGGACGGGGTAGTGGAAGGGGAGAAAGTCAAGGTAGTGAAGGTCCGGAAGCCCCTATTATTTTTTTCAGTGGAATGCAGTGATGCAATCTTGGGACAGACATTCATGTTTGAATTCTGGGCCCAAATGGCATTAAACTCTGAGGCTTTTACAGAGGTGTTAATGGTCAAAGATATGCTTGGCGCGTGGTTTGAGACAAAAATCTGCAACCATGGGAAAGGGAGATGGGTGCGGGGACCAGTGATGTTCAGAAACGGTGAGTCTAACAGGGAGTTTGACTGTAAGGGTCACCCCATGGAGGATTTTTCCTATTCTTCTGCGGTTACCACGCGGGGAAATCTCCCACTTTGCACAGGAAGTTGACTAGCAAGGAGCAGGTGGAGTAGGAAAATGGGCGGAGGGCACAAGTGGCAGAAGTAGTTTCCCTTCCTCAGTATACATCTCTGGAAGGTTCTACTTTCCAAAAAACCTATCATTGTGACACAGTTGTGAGCAAAGGCAAAAGCCCCATTTTTGTTATTGCTAGAACTTATGAGAAGAACGGCCAGGTATGGATGGCAAGGTGCAATTCCCAAAAATGCAAGCCTATGGCACAGAAGGTTTTTTGGCAGAATGAGCCAATGCTGCAGGGATTTAAAGGACCCCTGCAGCCAATTGCTTGGTCCTGGGACCCATGGGAAACACGTTTGAAGCAGTTGGATTTGGTAACACAATTGGCGGAGATCAGGGACAAGCAAGTCAATGCTCTCAACTATGGGCCCGCGGGATGGTTAAGTGCAGAGGAAAAGGATTTATTGGTGTCCTTTTTGGTACTGTGGGAGAAGGCCCTTGCCTTTGTTCCAGACAAGCATGGATTGTTGAAGGGAAAGAATGGAAAACCCTACGTGATACCCACTGTTCCGCACAAGCCTTGGCAAATTAAGCCAATTCCAATTCCTTGGACCATTTGGGAGCCCTTTTTAGAGTTAGTGAGCAAGCATGTGAGAACAGGGATTTACAAAAAGTCCATGTCAAGCTACTCCAGCACAATCTTTGCGGTTGTCAAGCAGGGCAGAAAGTTGCTGAGGATCATCCACAATCAGCAGCGGCTCAACTCATTCATCATCTGTGACGCAGGGCTCCCCCCGCGCATAGAGAATTTTCTGGACTTGATGGCCAGGCGCGCGTGTTATGGGTTGGTGGATGTTATTGACGGTACAAACAGTTGGAACTCCATAATTATTTGCGCCCGCTGACAGCGTTCAAGGCTGGGTTGGAAAGGATGCAGCTGACATGATTTCCACCAGGTCCACCAACTTGGTGGCGGTTTATCAAGCCCAGATGACCTGGATACTGCTCAAAAATCTTCCAGGGGGCGTCCAGATCTTTATCAACAACACCAGTATCAAGGGTCAGAAGGTGGACTATCAAGGTGCAGTTTTAGTGGAGGCTCCTGCAATCCCTTGTTTAATTTGGGAATATGCAGTGACAATAGAATGGATCTTGTTTTGGATTGAGGAGGCGGGACTTATGGTGTTGCAAATTTGCAAATCTCAAGGAGATTTTGGGGCGCAAGATTTTCCTCTGGGACCTCAACTATGATGCTGGAGGGATGCACCTTGTGGTCAACTCTAGTGAGTTTGGTGTGGGGGGTGTTCTGACGCAGGAGGAGGACGGGAATGATCAGCTGCTTCTCTACAAGTCAGTCACCTTTATGGCAAGGGAGAGCTGCTACTATCAGCCAATGTTGGAGTTCTGTGGGGTCACCAAGATTGTGCCAAGGCTCCAGCACCTCGTATGGGGTGTTCATTTAAAAATCTTGGTGGATTCAAAGGCCTTGGCACAGATAATCTACTTGCCAACACTGCCAAATGTGCCCATGACTAGGTGGGTAGGGTTCCTTCAGCTATTCTCCTTTAGCGTGGTGCACTTTCCAGGAAAGGTGTTGAAAATGCCGGAGGCATTGTTGCGGTATCCTTGGGAGGACCCGCACAAAGGAGTGAAGCCTCTTAAAATGGAATCTCTGGTCATTTGGGTAGAGGTGGTGGAGGCAGAGGTTTGCCTCACTCTGTGTCAGTATGGGCAGTTCACGGTTCTGTGCACTTATTTGCAGGATATTTTGTTTCCCAGTGGTGCAACAAGTGCAGTCATTAAGTGAAAAAAGGGCCGCGCAGTAAAATTCTACCTCCAGGAGGAGAAGTTGTGGCGGCGGAGCGCTCCCGTACCCCTCATGGTTGCAACATCTAGGATGGATCAGGAAGTTATCCTGAGGTGTTTTCACAACAACCTTGGTCACTAGGGCAAGATCAAGACACAGAGGGTGGTGAAGGCAAGGTTCTGGTGGCTGGGGGTCATTCCCCCAGTATGGGAGTAGGTAAAGTCATGCAAAGCCTGTCAGAGGCGGATCTCAAGGTTACCTAAGAAGGATGGTCACTCCAGGGCGGAGGATGCGTTGTTTGGATGGGTTTCCCTCAATGTGGTGCACATCAAGGTGGGGAGGTTTGCGTATCTACTTTTTGTGCAGGAAAATCTGTCAGGATGGGTGGAGGCGCGTCCTCTGGTAAAGATTTTGGCAGAAAAGGTTTCTCAGTTCTTGGAGGCAGACTGGTTTGCCCATTATGGGTCTCTCCGCCTTATCACAGTGGATGGAGGCGTGGAGTTTTGGGGTTGCTTGATGACATTGGTTCAGAGTTGCGGGGCAAAGGTTAGCCACATGAAGGAGTACTATCTGGAAAGCGCAGGGATGATCAAGAGGGGATATTTTTAGGAATGCCACTTGTCCCCGCGGCCAATAGATGACTACTTTCTCTTGGACTACAATCTCTGGAAACCTATCCCCAGGAGACCAATCCCTGGGGATCTCTGGGACTCCATTACTTTCCTCTTGGGACTCTCCTCTCCTCTGGGCTCTGGGAAATTCCTCGGTTTCTGTTTTCTTTTGTTGTCTTCTATATTTTCATCTATATTTTCTTTTCTTTCATATTTTCTTTTGTCTTCTGTCTTTCTTTTCTTCTTGTCTCAGTCTCCTCTCCTTGTCTACCAAGATCTACTCAACCGTCAAGCTTTCACCTGTCAACTGGCTGACTTGTCTCTCCGGACCCACCCAATCTACTTCAAACAACTACTCATTGTCATCCCTTGTCTGGTAAGATGATCTGCATCTCAATTCAGTGACCAGTCACCAACTTATGCTTCTATCAAATCAGCTTGTATCACTTTCTCTCCTCAAATCCACTTCTTCCTGACCACTCAGCCTCTTATGTCTAAATTTCCTGTTGGTTCTCTCTCTTCTCTCTTGTCTCTTTCATTCCTATTCCTTTCCTGTTATGTTTCTGCTTCTGATTGTGAGACTCTAGTCTTCTGGTTCTTAGTTCTCAAATCCATTCTATGAAATCTTATCACGGTTAAAAGCCAAAACCGGACCAACCAACTCACCTTCAAGATGAACAAACCAGCAGGAGCTACGGACTATTTCCATCAAGTCGCATTGAAAGCTGCGGTCAATGCAATTCCACCCCTCAACCAAGAAAACTTTTCAATCTGGCGAGATAAGATGATGATTCTGTTTGATCTCAAGGACATAAAAGACACCATCACAAGAAAATTGGGAAAACTCTCCATAAAACAGGATAGGGAAATTAGGGCTTTTATTCTTTCTAAACTGGACAACACAACACACACCAACGTTGTCAACTCCACCAACATACACTTGTCCAAGCTTCTATGGGTGGAAATCACTTGACGCTTTGCCTCATTGGAGACCCCCAATCAAGCTTGAGTATTCAATTTCTTCCTCCATTTCAGTTTCAACAAGAACTCCATTGAAGGATTTGTGACCAATACAAGAAAGGCCCTAGCTCGAATGACCAATGTTGGTATTGAACTACCCAACAATATCCTTGCCTACTTGGTCCTATTCAAATTCCCACCAATTCTTGAGAACCTAAAACAACAGATCATGCATGTAGAAAAACAGCTAACTGTGGACGTGGTCTTTAATCATCTGATCCAATACAAAAAAAAGCGCAAGGCCCAGTCAAAAACCACCAAATCTAACTCTGATCTCACTCTAGTAACAACAAAAACTAAACCCAAGAAAGAGACTAAAAGAGTCAAAATGTTTTGCAGGGAAGGATACCATGATCCAAATGCACCCCATTCCAAATCCTCATGCTTCCACCTCCATCCCCAGATTGCTCCGAGTTGGTGGGTTGAACAAAAAAATGAATGGAAGAGCAAAATGAACAAACAACCCACCATCAACTATCATGTGCTTCTAACTCTCTGGATAAATGCCGACAGCAGCCCAAATTTACTTCTTGACTCTGGCGCCAACATCCATATCTTCAACAACAAGAAATACTTCTACTCACTGCAGATGCAAGATGAACTGGAGGAGGTGAAAACTGGAAAGCTCAAGGCCAATCTAAAGATATGCGGTACAGGAACTGTGAAACTGGAATGGAAAGATTCAATCATTACCCTAGAAAAGTGCGCTTATATCCCGGATATAGTTGTGAATCTCATTAGCCTGGGTCTGTTAGCAAGCAAAGGATGCAATCTTAATCAAAGCCAAGACCAGTTTCACGTTACAAGGATGGGCCAAACCATACTCAGGGGATCAATCAGAGACAATCTCTTTGTTGTAGAGAAGCCTAAGACAATGGGGAAAGGAACTTCTGTCCACCATATCAACCACTCCCCAAATCTGTTGCCAAATCAAGGCCTATCCCTAGAAGACATCCATCAGATGTACGGTCACGCCGCAATTTCTACTCTCAAGCCCATTCTCAAAGGCCTCTTCACTAATGACGAAATGGACCATTTCCAATGCAATGGTTGCGCAAAGAGTAAGATTGTCAGATATCCATTCTCAGTGGTATCTACTTCTTCAAATAAACCTCTCCAACAGATCCACCTCAACCTTGTTGGACAGATCTCCCCGCAGTCAAAGGGCGGCCATCTATATCTCTTGACTCTAGTAGACAACTACTCCGGCTACTTAGCCACTTTATCTCTCAACTCCAAAGACAAGACTCCAAGAGTGATGATTAACGTGCTCGAGATGGAAGCAAAAAGGCTCAACTATTATCCCTCCAAGATTTTCTCTGACAAAGGCATGGAATTCACCAATTCAACACTCAAAGACTTTGCCAGATCAAAACACATCAAGTTGATGACTTCTGAACCTTATCACTCCCAACACAATGGACGGGAAGAAAGAGCCAATTGAACCATAATTGAATCAGCTCGAGCTACATTCTTGTCTTCTCGTATACCAAAAACTTACTGGCATATAATCACAAGGAGTTTCTGCTTCAGGCTCAACCAAATCCCTCGGGAAGGTAATCACCGTTCCCCCTGGGAACTTATGTTCAATAAAAAACTTCCAGCTAATTACCTTAAACCTGTAGGATCATCACTCATATATCTCAAGAATCACGCCCAAAAAGGAAGGAAATTTGATGAGAAGGGAAATGAAGGGTTACTAGTTGGGTTCAATCCCTCTTTTCACTCGTACATCATTCTTAATTTTTTGGGATCCATTATTGAAACAAAACATGTTAAATTCCTGAAGACACATCTATACAAATTTCCTCTCCTAGAATCAACTGGTATTGATCTCTTCTCACATGAATCACAGGAACTCAACAAATCTGACTTCTCCTTGAGCAACAAACAATTTATGTTTTGAGATCATCCAAACACCAACTCGGATTTGGAACCCAATCCCAATTCTCCTGAAGCTCCAGATTCTGATTTGGATTCACTCAATTCTTCCCCACAAACCTCATCCTTACAGGAACCTACACAAACCTCCGCTCCCAAACCTCCTAAAAGTGAAGCATATCAACAACCAAGATGGGAGACTTGTAAACCGCAACTCTATGGATTTCACCATTACTAAAAACCGCCATCATAAAAGGCAGCCTGTAACTGTTCTGAATGGCCCAAATGGGAGAAGGCAACTGAAGAAGAGTTAAGTTCTATTGAAAATCAACAATTATGGGACAACTACTATGGAGAACCAAACAATATCCTTAACACTACCTGGGTCTTCAAAGTGAAGGAAAACTGTCATGGGGAACCAGTAAAATATAAAGCAAGATTGTGTCTTCAAGGGTTCAATCAAATCTTTGGCATTGACTACAATGAGACATGGGCACCCACTGAAAAACTTGGCTCATTGAGAATTTCTCTCTTGTATGGTCTAAAAGAAAAAATGAATTTTACTCAGTTTGACCTGAAAGGAGGCTTTCTCCATGCTGCCCTGGAGGAAGAAGTTATCATTAAAACCCCTGAAGGTTCTCACAGAAAATCCCCTTATCTCAAAATCAACAAGTCTCTGTACGGATTGAAACAATCCCCTAAAAATTGGTACGAAACGCTGACTGGATGGATAAAGTCTCAAGGCTACCTCAAATAAAGCAGCAACCCCTGTCTTTATTAGAACCCCAAATTGAAGGAAGTACTCTAATTCCACGTGGACAACCTCATTCACGTTGGGAAGAGAAAGATCTTCAAGTCAAACTTCTTAACAAAATTCAAAAATTTGTCTTGTCACAAACCTAATACAATCCTGGGTATGTTGATGGAAGTGAAGGAGGATGAGATCCTCTTAAGCCAACCAAAGCACATGGATAAGGGACTAGAATAGTTAGGTCTCACTGAATGCAAGGACACTTGTGCTCCTTTAACTCAAAATCTACATCTAGAGCCGGCTACCAATGAAGATCATGCCCAATTCACTCAAATGAACATCAATTTCCGATTGGTCACCGGCCTTCTCAATCATCTCGCACAGTATAATTGTCCTGAAATTGCTTTTGCGGTGTCCAGTTTAGCCAGATTCAACTCCAAACCCGGCATGTCTCATTGGAGAGACACTTGCAAGGTATGGAAGTATCTTAAGACTACAAAAGATAAAAAACTCATTCTCCGTTTCAACTCAAATGAGAAAGTGATTACTGGATACAGTGATGCAAAATGGGGAGATGATCCCTCTTCTTGCAAATCTCAATCTGGATTTGTCATCTTCCACTATGGCAGTCCCGTTGTCTGGAACTCATCAAGACAGAGAAATATTACCTACTTGTCCACTGAGTCCAAACTCAAAGCACTGCTTGATTGTTTCTTAGAAGTCAAGTGGGTCACCAATTTGATAAGTGAAATATATCATCTTCCTAACCCTAAATCTACTCTTTATATCAACAACAAAGGACTCGATGATAAGATTAAACCATTTGGCTCTCACTCTAAGTCTTGTCATATTGACATTAAAACAAAAGGTTTGAGGGAACAATTGCAAAGCTGCAAGTACAATGTAATCCTAATCCCTACAGAGGACATGGTGGCGGACTCGCTCACCAAAGCCTCATCAATAACCTCTTTAAACCTACTCCAAAAGTCCATCTTTGACTCTACCCTACCACAATCTCAATAAATGTTCCATCTTACCAGACACAAGGAGTGTTAGGAATGCCACTTGTCCCCGCGGCCAATAGACGACTACTTTCTCTTGGACTACAATCTCTGGAAACCTATCCCCAGGAGACCAATCCCTGGGGATCTCTGGGACTCCATAATTTTCCTCTTGGGAATCTCCTCTCCTCTGGTCCCTGGGCAATTCCTTGGTTTCTGTTTTCTTTTGTTGTCTTCTATATTTTCATCTATATTTTCTTTTCTTTCATATTTTCTTTTGTCTTCTGTCTTTCTTTTCTTCTTGTCTCAGTCTCCTCTCCTTGTCTACCAAGATCTACTTGACTGTCAAGCTATCACCCGTCAACTGGCTGACTCATCTCTCTGTACCCACTCAATCTGCTTTGAACAACTACTCGTCGTCATCCCTTGTCTGGTAAGATGATCTGCATCTCAATTCTGTGACCAGTCACCAACTTATGCTTCTATCAAATCAGCTTGTATCTCTTTCTTGCCTCAAATCCACTTGTTCCTGACCGCTCAGCCTCTTATGTCTAAATTGCCTGTTGGTTCTCTCTCTTCTCTCTTGTCTCTTTCATTCCTATTTGTTTCCTGTTATGTTTCTTTTTCTGATGGTGAGACTCTAGTCTGCTGGTTCTTAGTTCTCAAATCCATTCTATGAAATCTTATTAGATATCAACCCATCAAGGATGCCCTGGTGAAGATGTGTGAAGAGGACTGCAAGAAGTGCCAAGAGACGCTTCCAGTGGTTTAATTTTCAGATTGGATCTCCATGAAGCCATTGATGGGTTACTCACCTTATGAACTGCTCTTTGGGAAGCGGCCCGTTCTTCTGGTAGACATTGACTTGGAAAGGTTTTTGGTCATCAACTGGTGGAAGTTCAAGACCCCCACAGATCTTGTTGAGGCTTGTGCCAAGCAACTTATTAGGCATGAGGAAACCTTGGCAAAGGCCGCAAAGAATTGAGGAAGACCCAAATGGTGTCCATCCGCTACTGGGAAAAGCGCTGTTCCCACAGCCTCTGCAATCCGTTTTTGAAGGGGGACTTGGTGCTACTGTACAACCATAGCCTGGAGTCTCAGTGGGGGGGGAATTTTTTCCAACCAATGGAAATGTCCTTACCACATGGCTTCCAAGTTCATGGGCAGGAGCTATCAGCTTGAGGAACTGGATGGGGCTCCCCTTAGAAGGCAGTGGCTTTGCATGTTAAGCGCTTTTTTGCACATGGGTCTACCTTGTTTGACAAGACGAAAGGGGACGGAGTTGGATCTGGGGATGATGGCACGGTTTTGGCAATTGGAGGCCAGGTAAACTCCAACTCTATGGCCTCTGAGGAGTCTGCATGCAACATGCCTTTCCGGCAGAGTATGAGGTTGCAAACCGCTGGGGACAGCTGCTATGCTGGGGGGGGGATGCAAGTGTTGGAAGGGAAAGCCTGATTTTGTGAAGGGGTGTTCTAGCTGTTTCACAGACAAAACAACTGGACACCCAAGAATATTTGTTTCCTTACTTCTCTGACTGGATTGGGTTTCTGGATTGGTACTGGCTTTGTATTTTAATTGTTGCAGGAACGCAGGCGTGGTGCAATGCCAGTTCCATATACGCAAGGAAAAGCACTGCAGATGGGGATGCAGGACAAAGAGAAATTTAGGCCTGATGTAGGGGGTGGGGGATGCTTTGAAAAAAAAACTCTCTCTCCTTCTTTTTTCATTTTTTTCCCTTTCTCTCATAGGCACAGATCAGGAAGGTGTATGAAGAAGAGTTTGGTTTGGTAAGGGGGTGCACTAGCCAGTTCACAACCGGAAAAACTAGGCACCCCAAAATTTCCTTTCTCCAATGTCTCTTCTATCTTAGGTGTTGTGCTTGCACTAGTTTTTGGTTGTTGTGTTTGTTGCAGATTGGGTATGGGGAACTGTGTGGCAGTCCAGGTACCTTTCCCAAAGGTTTTGGTGGTATGGGACACGGATCTCTGGATTTTGTTCTCTCAGGCTCTTGCACCAACACAGATTCATTTGTTTCTCAATCAGATCTGGGATTTTCTCTCTGGCTCAGGCAAAAACACAGGTTTTTCTCACTCATGATCATTCATTGGAAATGGTGCTGTGGAAAGAGATTTTGTGTTCTGTAAAATTATCCGTGAAAAACTCAATCCAAGTTCCAGAAAGCCCAAAGCCCTTGAGTTACCCTCCTGTACCTTTGCAAATCTAAATATAATCCGCTTCCGCAAGGAAAGTTACTATGGCCCACAGTGGTCTAAGAATCACTCCCCACCCCTATTCTGTGACCCGCAAAACTATCCTGCCCTCAATGGTAACCAATAAAGCTAACTTTCAATGAAGTAATAGTAAGTAAACAACGCTAAATTCTCAACAAGCTCTGCACTTGAACTATTCCCTCATTAAGACTCCAAGAACTCAAGCTGGTAATCACACTTTTTTAAGCAGAAGAAAAATAGAAAAATCCTTTATTGTATGCCGTCTAAGATAATATCCTTGATAATCTCCAATAATATTATAATCATTCAATAAAATAATTTTTTTTTCTTTTCTTCCTCCTTTCTGGTAAGGGAAATGTCCTCCTTATATATACACAACTCCAAAAATGAACTACTCCAAAAAGAATTTAAACTACAAAAAATACCCCTCCTCTAACTGCCTCCATGAATTCTGCACTGACCCTCCTTACCAATGGTCCAATCCTTTACCCAATTCAATGAATTGCAGTAGTTTTGGTGATCATGTTGCCGATTTTCCCTAACAGTTGAGTTGTGCCAATGCATAACTAAAAACAGATCCCCATTGATTTTCCTCAGCAGATAACTCCCAATCCCACATGCAGCATTACTACAGATCCCCAAAAATTTGCATGCCGCATCCTCAGCTTCAGTTTTGATTGCCCCATACTCCCACAACCTCAGTTCATAATCCATAATTGGGCCTAGTCTCTACTACTTAGCTTCAAGAAATTGCTTTGGAACTTGTAAATCAATAGTTTCAGAGGGGAAGTTATGTTTGACCAGGTTTGTTGTATGCAAAAGGCAAAAACTCCAGCCCATTCTTGTCATTGTGCCGTGGAAAGCGTGTGCTGCAGCAATGCTGAGCCCCTGAATTTTGTACTCTGGGTTAGACTGTCCGCCAACGTGCTCCTCCTGAGCCTATTGTGCTGCGGACTTCCAACCACTGCTGAGCTGCTCCAAGTTGAATGTCCAGTGCTGAGCCTATTTGCCTCTGTGTCTATAAATAACCACCACATCCCCCCAAAACTTGAATTCTTTCCCCAGGATTCCCACGCTCCACAATGTTAGAAAGCCCTTTGCATAACCCACTCTTCAACTCATAAAACTACAACCAAGACCCGCCTGAAAGCAAAACATTCACCATGAAATTGTGCAAGTACTGCACAAGAATGCAGAGAAAGTGCACCTTTACTGCTGGTTGTCTGGCCTGAAATTTCTTCCATCTAGGCCACCACAGGTGCTTGTTTGTTTCCCCAACTCCTGGATCATTGCGGAATTTTCCCCTTCCCCATTCTTGCTCCACCCCTGCCCCCGTGGCAAACATTGGTGCGGCAGCCCTATGGCTGACTTTGTGGTGGATGAAAATCAGCCAATCAAAACCAAAAACTGGACTCCAGAGCCAGATTGCTCCGCCTCATTTTTGCCCATTCTGGAGGTCACAGACCCGTCTCTCCCCCTCCTTGACGCGCAGAATTTGCTACTGCCGCCGCCTGGGGAGATGCCACCCAAGCCTAGGGACGCCCTCATAACTTGAATTTTGGACTCAGCCAAGTACCTTGCGGTCCCAAAATGACTCCCACCTTTGTCCAAGTGGCTACACCTCCAATACCCCCCAGTGTGGTGTTGTTATATAGTCTTGGATTGGGAATGGTGTGGCGGTTGGCGCACTCAGCATTTGGTAGGTCAGGCTTGGCACTAAGATGGGGGCAGTCTCAGCAGCAGCCGCAGCAGGATCAGCAGTAGACACTGCAGGGCATGGCATACTGGGCATGGGTTGGGCTGCGGCCCGCTTGGACATTAAAGACCCAAGAAGGGAGCTGGCACAAGGGAAGCTAGTTTGGGGAGGTAGGGCAGGGAAATTGGGGCAGGAAATCACGTGGCCTACAAGGCGGATACGGACAAGCAGGGGGCTCCAAGTAAGGTGCGGCGGAGGGCTGGGTCATGAGAAGGACAAACTGGATGTAAGTAATGGTAAGAGGGCAAGGAATGGGTTAGGGTTAGTCTAGAGTTCTGGGCTTAGGGTTTCTTTTAAATTTGTGTTGGGATGTCATTGCACTTGTAATTATGTTAGGGTTAAGAGTGTGGGCATAAAGTCCACGCTCTCAACACCAGATCTTAGGAGATCATCATAACATTGGATCTTGAGGGAAAGGAAGGGATTGGAGCTTGGGCAGAGAAAGGAAATGAGGAAAGAGGATGGATTGAGGGATGGATGGATGAAAGGATATGGAAAGGAAAGGAAATTCATCTCTTTATCTCTCTCTCTCTCACTCTTTACTGGAGCATCTTTATACTTAAAGACAATAGGACCATTGATACCAGAACTTAGGGATAACTAGGGGATTTCCAGCCTGTGGTTTCCACATCTGGGGGTCTGGCCGGGAAATCTTCTGTTGTATCAATTATCTTGAACGTAATCAAGATTCTACCAGCCGTTGCTTCTCCCTCTTCTTCCTCCTCCCGCCATCTCCTCATCAATCCAAAGTATTACACTCACATTTGATTCAACACCATGGATTTGGGGAGGTTCATCTCACAATATGAAGTGATTGCGGACTCCAAAGGCGCATCAGATACTGAAAAGGTGTGCCATGTTTTCCTGTTCATTATGGATGCCAAAGAGCTTTGGGACATAGAAGAGTGGAAGGCTACCAGAAACTGGATTGGGCAAAGCTGAAGGGGGAAATGTTGGCAAGATGGGAGAAGCGCAAGCCTTGTTTCCGGGAAGGCAATTTTAAACAATCCACAGCAGAGGTAGGTGCGCGTGGCGGGGTCCGGTTGCAAGAGGAATCTGATTAAAAGGCAGTCACGCACGGCGGGGTCCGGTTGCAAGCAGGATTGGATTACAAGGCAGGAGTGCGGGGAAGCGTCCGGTTGCAAGCGGAATTGGATTACAAGGCAGTGTGTGCTCCCGCCCCACTGCGGGAAACCATCCCTTGGGTTAGTGAACTTGCAGAGTTGGCAAGGGACCTTAAGATCTATTTCAAGGGTCTTCAGCTCCCTAGCGCTCCGGCGCCCTGGGTGTGCATTTATGGTGACGATAGCGGTTATTGGCGGTTGGGACACAGGAACCAGACAACAGATTCAAATGCGGGCTTGGTTTCCCCAGTGGAGAGAGGATAAGTTTTGGGAAAGTGGGTCTTGGTGGGTTGGATCAGCTTGTTGCTATGGAGCAAGCAAGGAAAAGGGAATGGGAAGTGGATATTGGGCATGGCTTGGGAATCAATGGGCGGCAGGCTAGTCTTGCGGAGAAGGGGATGGGAATGGATATTGCGCAAAGCTTGGGAACCAATGAACAGTGGATGGGTCTTGCGCAGAGGATAGGAGCAGTGGAGGAAGGAATGGGCCAGGCATTGAAGGATTTCAACCAGAGGCAGATGGGTCTTGTGGAGAGGATAGGAGCAGTGGCGGAATGGAAGGATGTGGAGTGCAGGGAGTGCGGAATGGATGGGCCAACAACGGGACCATTGCCATCACCATTGGTGCAACGGAAATGCACGGCGGGGCTTCAGGTGCGGAATGGGAAGGGACTGGGCTTCAGCGGAATAACTGGTGAGAAGGAAGTTGGGGTTGCAAGGGCTTTGGAAATGGAAGGCGCGCCTGGAACAAAGTTTGGGAAAACCGCTGGTGAACACAACCCGCATAGGATTGGATGAGGCCGTGCGTCTCTCTCTCTCATGGCGGAGCAGAAGGTTGAAAACCACTGGGGACAGCTTCCAAGCTCGGGGGCGGGCTCTAGGAAAGAAGGGGAAGCCCAATTTGGTGAGGGGGTGCTCTAATGGGTTCACAGCCGGAACAACTAGACACCCCAGAATGTTTGTTTTCTTATTTCTTTGATTTGATTGGGTTCCTGGATTTTTAATGGCTTTGGGTTGTAAAATTGCAGGAATGCGGGGGCAGCGCAATGCTGTGTATGTATACGCGAGGACAAGCCCCATGGAGGAAAAAAAGGAGGAGCGGAAAGCGGGACAAGGAGCGCTGCAAAAAAAACTCTTTCTTTCCTTTTCTTTTACTTTTCCTATCATTCTCTGAGTATGTTTCTCTGTTTATTTCTTTCTACAGATGGGCGTAATGGGGTGGCAGAATGGTTGGGGTACTGCAGAAGAAGCTAGAATTTGTGAGGGGGTGTCCTAGCCGGTTCACAGCTGGAATAACAAGGCACCCCAGAATGTTTGTTTTCCTTATTATCTCTCTCTCTCTCTTGGATGGTTGTGCGCGTGCTGGCGGCTTGTATGCATATTTTTTTTCAGAAAGGGTACTGAGAACTTTGTGGCAGTTGTTCTGGGGAGGTCCAGGTACCTTTTGGGGAACATCAGCAACTCAGGAGGCGCAGGTGCGAATTTTTCTCTCACTCTCATTCACCGCACGCAGACGCCAATCTTTCTCTCACTCACTCACTCAGGGAGTGAGTTGTTCTCATAGGATGACTAGCTTGGAAGGGAAGGCGGACCCAGGAAGCATTTATTTCTCTTGAACTAAGTAAGGCGTAGATACATGTAATGGAGAAGGAAGAAAAGGGGGGGCAAGGTGTCTATGCCATTCTCAGAATCTCCTCCATTTTTGCCTGTGAAGACGCCAGTAATGCCTGGAATGTTGCCAGGAAATGGCCTTGGGAAGCCAAGGATTGCGTTCTGGGAGCTGCAAGGAAAGCTCAAAGCATTGAGGTTGACCATTTGGCAAAGCTGTCAAAGTTGGCTGCTGAAAGGGCCATCATGGTGGGGATCTCTGGGATCTTGGGTGGTCTTGGCGGAGGGGAGGCCGGTGGCAAGGAAGGAGCTTTGAAGGGACTGCCCAGAGGGCTTGATCCAAGCGAGGCAACAAAGCAATGACTATGGGGGACAGTGGCGGTGGAGGAGTGACGCGCAGAGTTGAAAGCCTTTTTTCTGAGTCCAACTAATTCTGGGAATCAGGAGTGGGGGCCGGAGCAGAGACGGAGTGGGGGCCAGAGGGGGGGCTGCGCGTTTCCTCAGGATTTCCTTGATGCGCGGATACCTTGGGCCTTGGGTAACCTGGATGCAATTGGCCCAGTATGCTGAAAACTTTGGGAAATTCTCCTTCTGAGGCAGAGTGGCAAGGTGGAGTTGCGGTCCTTGCTTGGAGGAGCTTGGCGGAAAGGCAAGCCGGGCAGAGTCCACAAATATTCCAAAATTTTATTGTCATCCAAAAACACGAATGGATCCAGAAAAGCCCTCTTGTGCGGCTGGGGGCAAGAACCAGATTGAGGAGGGGCCTGGGGAATTAATTTGCTAAGAGAACAACGGCAGTGGCTGCAAAAACAGGTGGTGCACGCGTGGCAACCAGGGAAAATCAAGCACACATGCCCATTTTGATTGCAGAACTTGCAGGGTATCATGGCAATGACAGAGGAAGGGTGATGGTAGGAGAGGAAAGCACACGGGAAAGGGTGGTGGGTGTGGGAAGGGAGCAAGGTAATGGTTGAGGTAGAACTTTGAAGACCTCTGGGTACATAACTCAAGTTGGGGGGGATGTGGTGTTTCTATATAGTCTCAGATTGGGAACCGCGCCACTGTTGGCGCTCTCAGCATTTTGTAGGTCAGGCTCATCACTCAGATGCGCGCAGTCTCAGCAGTGGCCGCTGCGGGCTCATCAGCAGCCACAGTGGGCTCAGCAGTAGGCACTGCAGGGATTTGCATACTGGGCATGGGTTGGGCTTGATCCAATGTGGCGGGCCGCGGCCTGCTCGGACATTACAGACTCAAGAATGGAGCTGGCCCAACCAGGTTTGCGGGCCGCTAGTCCAGGGAGGTAGGGTGGGGCAATGGGGGCTATGGGTGTGGGCCGGGCGGGCGCAAGTGCGGGAAAACCTGCAGGGCAGGAAAGCATGCGGTGCACAAGACAGATATGGACAAGTGGGGGGCTTTGAGTAGGGTGCAGCCAAGGGCCGCATCATGAGAAGGACAAACTGGATGTAAGTAACGGTAAGTGGGCAAGGAATGGGTTAGGGTTAGTCTAGATTTCTGGGCTTAGGGTTTCTTTTAAATTTGTGTTGGGCTGTCATTGCACTTGTAATTAGGTTAGGGTTGACAGTGTGGGCATAAAGTCCACGCTCTCAACCCCAGCTCTGAGGAGATTATCATAACATTGAATCTTGAGGGAAAGGAAGGGATTGGAGCCTGGGAAGAGAAAGGAAAAGAGGAAAGAGGATGGATTGAGGGATGGATGGATGAAAGGATACCAAAAGAAAAGGAAATTCATCCCTTTATCTCTCTCTCTCTCACTCTCAACTGGAGAATCTTTATCCTTACAAAAGCTAGGACCATCAATACCGGAACTCAAGAATAACTAGGGGATTTCCATCCTCTTGGTTTCCACACCGGCTGCCCCCAACATTCCTCTCTTCCAACCTCCTTCACCCACCCTTCCAGCGCCAACTACGCCAACCACAACTCCTCCTGCAGAGATTGAGTCCCTGCACTTGGTCACCATGATTAGCTCCAATTTGCCGCCCATAAAACATAAGTTTTTTTTATACTAACTCCAACAAAAATCTCCTAACAGCTCCCGCACCCATCATTGATTCGCTGTTGCCTCCATCTCCATTCTTAAGATCTCCATGCTGTTCTTCTCTGATCCTGACTCCATCACATCAACTCCTGCCCATCTAGATCAACCCAATTCTTCCTGGGCTCTCCGTACCATGCAGCCATCCAAAGCAACAACAAAGATTGCGGTTGAGGAATTGAGGAAGCCAAAATCAACCAGTGCCTTTGCAATTTGGATGAGTGGATACTGGTCATCCTCCAACTTTTTGTTGGAATCCCACCTGAAGAGCGTTGCAAGCTCCTCTGTGAGCATCATTGCTCCAGTGGTGAGCTCTTTTGCAGGCTCCGCTGCACCATCCTTCTTCCTAATATTTTTCCCAACTCTCTCTCTATTTTTCTTTTAACAAGAAAAATTCTATAAATAGGAAAAAAAAGGTCTCTACCTAATAATTTAAATTTTTTGCCATGATCCTTGATTCTTGTATATAATCTTTGAAATAAATATGATGCCTGGCCCACCCCAGAAAGGAATACTCTTGATTCCCCACACCATCCTACAAAGAGAGACACACCCACACACAAAAGGAAAGAACATCCTAAAAAAAACTCCACAAATAACACATTGCCTAAGGGACCTGGACTACCCCAGAAGAAGGCCTCTATAGACTAGACCTTCCATGCTGCTCTGTTGAACTGAGCTTCCCCGCCCTCCTATCCCCCCAACAACTTGAAATTTCATTCCTTCAAGGATTACTCCTCCAAAGACTCCCTCTCCTCTGCAGCTGGCTCCTCCACGTTGGCCATTTCCTGGTCTTTGTCCCCCAAACATGTGGTTTCATTGAAATTCATAGTGTCCTGCATCTGAGACGCCGTCGCCTTCCACTCAAGCAGAGTGCCATCCGACTCCTCCAACTGATAACTTCTGCCCAGAAACTTACTTAAAATCTGATAAGGGCCGTTCCAGAAATCTGCAAAAAGCTTACCCTACTGCATTTCCAAGCTCCAATTGTAAAGCAGAACAAGATTGACCTTCCACACAGGGTCCCGCAAGCAATTGGAAGAATGCTTTTCCCAATACTGGACTGACTTAGCTTTACTTTCCTGAAGCCTCTTTGCCACCTTTGCCACCATCTCCTTCCTCCGCAAGAGTTACTCTTCCTGCGCCACAACTAAGTTCTCCATGGTATTAAACTTCCACCATTCAATAGCAAGGTAAGTCAGGGTTTTGATATCCACTGGAAGCACCAGCGAAGCACTGGCTGCGTCCCATACAAGATTTTGTAAGGGGAATATCCTGTACCCCGCTTGACCAATATACAATCTTCAAGCAACACAAATGGTAAAGTTTCCTGCATCTTCTTCCCGCTGTTTCCGCAGATTGTGACCATTTTGTACTTGATAAGCTGATTCCCTCTCTCTATTTCCCCTTCTCCCTCAGGATAATATTCCATAAATCATCCAAAATTTGCACAACAAGATTTGACCAGCTTCCAAAGATCACCTCAAAACTCTTCCCTTCCCTCCACCATGATGAGCCGCAAACACCCAAAACAAGCCAACAAATCCTCTTCTTAAAAATGCCCAACTTTCTCTTCCAACAGATTAACCAATTGATGCGCATCAATCCATTCCAACAAGTCTTCCCAAGCCATAAGTAGATACAGCAACTTCCCTGCCTTGATATGGACCATGTTCAGCAAGATCCTCCCAAAAAGGGCATCCTCACCTGTTAGAATACCCACCTCCCAAGGTAATATGGTACTCTGCCACTGAAAAGCCTTGCATCTCCGCACCCAATCCCGCACTGTTTGCCCCAGTCCTGGCCACCAGAACCTGGTCTTAACTCTCCTCTGCGTTTCCGCCTCCCCCTGATGCCCTAAGTTGTTTTGGAGGCTCTGTAACAAATCCTCCTGATCCTTCCTCCTTGTAACCACAACCAGGGGTATTGGAAATGCCTGCTTCCATAACTGACCTTCTTGGAAAAATAAATGCAAAACCTTTGGCCAAACCCATCTAACCTCTGTCCCCAACAAACCCTCTGGAAAATGAAGCATCCAAAGATATTCCTACAATTCCTGAAGCCTAACAAACTGTTTCAGGGGAAGTTTTCTAACTTCTGCAGCCATCATTGCCACCGTCAGAAGCCTCTTCTCCACATCCAAATCCTCCTTTTATGCGCGCCGGTGTGGTGCCCCATCCTGGACACTCTGGCCGCCTGAAGACCTCAATTCATAAACTGTTGCGCAAACGTACCGCCCGGCTGAACAACTTATCCTCAGGTCCATCCAACTATTATTTACCCGCGCGCGCGCGCCGCGCCGCGCCGCGCTTCCATTATCCGCGTCGCGCGCCGCCTCCCGCGCCGCGCCGCGCCGCGCTCCTTTCATCCGCGCGCGTCGCGCGTCCTTTATCCGTGTTGCTTCTCTTCTCCGCCGTTGTTATAGAACATCCTCATCTTTGTTTGTTGCGTGTCTTCATCTTTGTCGTTGCGCCTCCCAATCTCCTCATTGCTACCGTCGCGCGGCGCTCATCCATGATCTACTGAATCCATCCCGACCGCGCCCGCAAGCATTTGGCAGATCCTCGACCAACGCGAGTGACCACATGGTTGCCTTCCCTTTTCCGCTCTATTTGTAGAATCCGTTGTATATAGTCTAACAGGGCCTCCTGCCCATATAAGGAGGGGCTCTCCCCTGCCTTTTGGCCGACCATTCCATCATCCTAGTATCTCAGATCTCAGCATCTCAGCATCCCAGCATCCCATCATCATAAACAATTTATCCGTGGGCATCCTTCCCCACTTATCCGAGCAAATTATCCGGGTATATCTATGATTGCCCCTTGATCCTTTGAGCCTCCATACTCAAACTAAGTCCTTTGTGACCTTGATCCTTATCACCAACCAATAGCCTTGCTGGTTGAAGAAGAATTCCTGTCTGCCTGAATTCTTGAGTGTGTTATACCACTCTGATCCCTTTTTCCGACCATACTGGTCTTGATCTCTCCTTGATCATCTTTCTGGAGCCAATCACATTTGATTGAAGAGGTTTTATTAAGCTTAAAACCTGGAGTGTTATACCTCCCTTCTTCTTTGAAGTTGAATTTCCCCACGCTATTCTTGAGTTCCTTGAGAAGTGTTGGGGTATTCTTGCTCAAATTCGTTATTGATTTGCTTCTAGAGCTTCATAAACAAATTGCTTTTGTTTTTGTTCAGCCTCCCACAGTTATCTGGTACCCTTCAAGCGCTTGATTGCGGAGAGTTGGGCAGGTTCATTGAGAACCTGGAGGTTGGTTGGGATTGAGTTGATCTTTCCTAATCAGCTGCTGACGACCAGAGTTATTAGCTTGTGGGCGTTGTTACTTACAACTGCCTTGTTCTATTGAACTCTGAACAAACCTTGACTTATTTGTTCAAGTCTTTCCCTGCACCATCTTGTCTCAGATAGTGTTGTTTCCATTGCTACCGACAACTCTTATCCCCTTCTCTTAGTTTGATTTCTCATCCATAAGGTTCTGGACCTTGATTCCGGTTACATTAAAATATTATTGTAACTCCTAGGAGGGCAGCCTAAACAGCACCTTTCCCCTCCACAGAACTGCCACGGCTTAGCACCGTTTGGAGTCTTACATTTGGTCCCCCGGGCTGGGATCGAACCAGCAACCTTGGGATTTACAGTCCCAACTTGAAGAATCAACTCCGAAATCCTATCCAATTTCTCTTTCTTTTTCTGTTTGTTCTTTTTTCCGATCCGTGGAGGCAGCTTGGTCCAGAAGTAAGTCCTCCCAATTTGTGCACCGCTTGGGCAAGATACTTGTTGTTTTTGGCGAAACCCTACTCTTGCCACACTCGTGAGCCACTTTGGAAATCTGCTCTTTGGATCCCCTAGGAACTCTGTCATTCGATATGGCATCTCCCGCTACTCCAACCGCCTCTGTTCGACCTAAGATGGTAAAGATCAAACCCCAGAACAAGAACTTAGGCTTCAACGGTACAAATGTCGAGCGATTCTTGGACTCCTACGAAATGGCTGCTGAAGTAGATGGAGCTAGTGAATTCAATATGGCTTATCAGTTGTGATTCTTTATCTCCTCAGATGAAGTTATGGAGGTAATCTAGTCTTTCGAGGGATTCGAATCGCACAACTGGACGCTTCTCAGGGAGGCTATGTTGGCATACTGGGGTAAAATAGATGTGGCTAGGTTTACTCTGCAGGATTTAGATGCTCTGGTTTCTCAGTGGATCTCCAATGGTGGTATTTCTTCAGCCTCTGACTATCAGATTTTTAGAAAGTCTTGGGATCCCATTCAAAACTATCTTATCCAAAACGATCACATTGACACAGTGGACAAAATTCGAGCAAAGTTCTTCCAATCTTTTTCGTCGGCTGTGCAGGAAAGGATTAAAGAAGAACTGGTCAAATCTGGATCCATGATTACTACCAGGGATAATCGATTCAAGCTCCCTGTTTTTCTCACCCTTAGGAGTACTGTGGATAAAGTCATGAAAGGTCAAACTTCTCTCACCTTTGAAAAGCCTAGAACTACTGAACCAGTCCATGCTCCTTCTTTTAAAGAGTCAAACGATATTATGATTAAAATGGAGGCAGATCGTAGGCCTAAAGCAGATCCTAATTCCAATCAAGAACCTACTACCATAGATGAAATCACCAAGTTACTTAGAGCCTTTGAGAACAAAATAGATCAAAAGATTTCTTCGCTAGCTACTCCTAAAACTCCTTCTTCTGTCCCCAAATCAAATCTGGTCTGTTACTACTGTCATAGGGAAGGCCATGGAACCGGACGATGTCAAGAACTTCAGAAGGACTTAAAGGAAAAGTTGGTAGAGCAGAGGGGAAACAATTACTTCCTCCCTAATGGTGCCCTAATCCCTTTTGACTCGTCTCGTCCTATCCGACATGTGGTGGCCTCTTACCAGCCATCACCTCCTGTGAAAGCATCTCTTGCTTCCTTTGAATTTCAATCATCCTGTGGTACCCTCCAACCTTGGTATCCTCCAGCTATTTCTTCCTCTAGTCTTGCTGGGACTACTTATCAATCTGATCCAGCCAGGAAACGACATGAGGAACCTAAACCTCATAAGGCTCCTTCCTTGCCAACTTCAATCCTTCGAAAACCCGTTAAACGTCGATCAACACTTGAGCCTCCTTCCTCTGATGTAGAAGACATGGAGGTGGAAAAGGAACCACTCATGGAAAGGTGCCCAGATCACCCTGATCCTTCTCCCTCACCTCAACCTTCTAATCCTATCTTAGATTCTGCGTCACCTGAACTTCCTCCCCCCACCCAGCCCAAAGTTCGATTTGAAAGAGGCATCTCCAAGGATCACCCCAATGCTGTGGAGGGAGTATTAAAGAAAATTTCTGATCTCAAAATTCCTGATCTATCTGTGGCTGAACTCCTATCGATCTCTCCATCTGTTGCTGAAGGAATGAAGAAATGGGTCTCTCGTCGACGTGTGGAAATTGGCCCTGAAGAACTCAAAGTCTCCTCTGGCACTTTAATGGAGGACTCTGGTGGAACCAGTCCTTCTATAGAATCCAATCTTTATTCCTGTCCCCTTGGCTTTCTTCCTTGTTATCTTGGTGACTCAGCTAAAACTGTTTCTCCTCTTGTGGATTCTGGATCTCAGCTTAACTTAATCTCGGATGCTATGGCCTGCAAGCTCAAACTTAGTCCTAGGGTCAGCTTCAACTCTGCATTATATGGGATAGGAAATCAAGCTTGTGAACTGGTTGGTATTGCTGAAGATGTACCGGTCAGGATTGGTCGAAATATTGTTGGAACCTGCCATTTTTGGATTACTCGTTTGGACAGTCCTATGATCTTGGGACAACCCTTCTTAATGGACTTTGGTGCAACCCTGATGTTTTCTGATCAAGTTGGGGAGAGAATTCTTCTCCCTGATGCTGATGGCAGAAAAATTGAAGTTCCTCTTTGCTCTTTGGATTCTGGTTGTTGGGAAAGAGATTTTCCTGGCCATTCTCCCAAATCATCTTTTAAGGGGAAGCAGAAGGATAACTCTAGTTCCTCTCATTTTTTAGGGGAATAGTTGATCCTACCAATGATTGTAGTTCTTTTCAGCCTCAGACTGCAACTCAAGGGTCAACTCCCATCCCTCAGGCTTATTTTTCATTCCATTCATCATTCTCTTCTGAGCTCAAGAATATTAAAAAACAAAAACATATCAAAATAGAAAAATCCAAAAATATTTCTCCTCCATCTCCTTCTCTCTCTGGATCTGTTGTGTCTTCTTTTCCTTCTACTTTTCCTGATCAATCTTCTCTCAGTTCCAGTTCAAATCTCCGCAATGAGTCTAAACTAGATCCGAATTGCAATTCCGTTTTTGGTGATTTTGGTATGAAGGAATATGGGCTGCAGTGGAGGCAATTTGGGGTACAAGTAATTCCTCCCAATTGTGCACTGCTAGGGCAATCTTTTACCGTCATTTTCGAAACCCTACCTTGTGCCACACATGTGAGCAACGTATTATCTCCTGGTTCTCCTTTTATGGAAAAGGCACCCTTCAAGGATATTGCAGAACATCGAACTTGGAAGATGTTGGAACTTGGACTCAGCTTTCGTAATCAAGTCTCTCTGGTCAACTCTTGGAGGAAACAAGAACTTCTTTCTTTTGCCACTAAGTATAAACCAGTTGCTAAGAAGGTCCAACCAGTCAACCAGCCTATGCCTCTCAACCTCAATCCTCCCCTTATGCGTCCTCCTCTATCTCGCGATCCTTACTGTGGTCTTCCTCAATCTCTTACTGGTCCCTTTGTGCCTAATGGACGGGTCACTGAAGAACGTCTGAAGGTGGTCAAATTTGTTCCAGATGGATGGCTTCTTCCTGATGAGTTAAATTTAATTAAAAATGTCTTATCTCTAAGAGAAAAATCTATTGCTTTCTGTGAAGAAGAGAGAGGTCTCTTGCGGGAATCCTATGGCCTCCCTTATATCATCCCTGTAGTTGAACATGATCCTTGGCAAAAGAAAAAGATCCCTATCCCTGCTGCTAAAGTTGACGAATTCATCAAGTTGGTCCGGGAACGAGTTCAAACTGGCCTGTATGAACAGTCAACTTCGAGTTACTCCAGCCCCGTCTTCTGTGTCCTCAAGAGTAATGGTAAACTTAGAATAGTTCATGATCTTCAACCTCTTAATAAAGTTACTATTAAAGACTCTGGTATCCCTCCTGCTACTGAAGAATTTGTTGAATCCTTTGCGGGAAGAGCTTGCTATGGTCTAGGGGATATTATGGGTGGCTATGACAAACAATCCTTACATCCTATTTCTCGTCCTCTCACTACTTTTGACACTCCTGTTGGTCGATTTCAACTTAATCAATTGCCTCAAGGAGCCACCAACTTGGTTGCAGTCTATCAGGCTCAGATGATGTGGATCCTCCAGGATGAAATCCCTGATCATGCTGGTATCTTTATTGACGATGGCGGAATTAAAGGTCCAGTATCTGACTATGATAATGAGCTCTTACCTTGGCATTCAGGAATTCGTCGTTTTATCTGGGAATATGCTGCTACCCTGGAAAGGATTCTGTTTCAAATCGAGGAATCTGGCCTTACTGTCTCTGGATCCAAACTGGCGGCTTGTGTCCCTGCTCTGGAAATTGTTGGTCATGTGGTCTGCAAGGAAGGAAGAAGGATGGCACCAGCCAAAGTCAACAAGATCATCTCTTGGCCTACCCCAATCAATCCAACTGAAGTTAGGGGCTTTCTAGGTGTTGTCACTTATGTTAGAATCTGTATCCCATCTTTATCCAAAATCTGTGCACCCTTGCGTCGTCTAACCAGAAAAGATGCTGAATGGATTTGGACCCAAGATTGTGAATGTGCTTTTCAGCTACTCAAAAGGATAGTTGGTAAAGACATAGTTTTGAAAAAGATCTCTTATGGACCTGGAGCTGGCAAGATCAAGCTGGCTGTTGATTCTAGTTATCAATCTGTTGGGGCCGTCCTTACTCAGGAAGATGAAAATGGTTGGGACCGTCCTGCTCTTTATGAATCTTTGTTGTTTTCAGATGTAGAATCTAGATACTCCCAGCCCAAACTGGAACTCTGTGGTGTGGCTCGAATGATGAAGAAACTTCAAACCGTTCTCTGGGGCCAACATTTCGAATTGCAAGTTGATGCTCGATCCATCATTGAAATGATCAACGCTCCCAGTCTTCCCAATGCTCCTATGACTCGTTGGGTGGCCTTTATCCAGCTTTTCTCTTTTGATATTGTTCACAGGCCTGGAAAATCTTTCACCATGCCTGACGGTTTATCTCGACGACCTCTTGGGGACAACAAATCTGATGTTGGAACCAATTTCAATGAAGAGGAACCTTTAATTTGACCTATTTTCTCTTTTTCTTCACAAAATTATTCTGGCTTTCAACAAGGCTTCTGGTTTAAATTAGAGCAGTACCTTTCAACTCTTCAAAAACCTCCTGATCTCTCTGCTAAGGAATTTCGATCTCTTAAACAAAAGTCTTCTAATTTTTTTGTTCAAGGCTCTAGACTTATGAAGAGGGGCAATCCTTGTGCTCTTATTGTTGTTACTATTCCCTCTAAACAAGATTCTATCCTTGAAAGTCTCCATGAAGGCCTTGTTCATCGTGGGGAAACTGAAACTTATCGACGATTATCCAAACGATTCTGGTGGCCATCTTTGAAGAAATCCGTCTCCCAATGGTGCAAGAGTTGTGAAGTTTGCCAAAAACGTGATCTTAGGCGCCCAGCCGAAATTCGTTATCCTACTGGGGAGTCCACTGTCTTTGGAAGGATTGCTATGGATGTGGTTCACATTAAGGCAGGTGGTGCTAAGTACCTCATTGTGGCTAGGGATGATTTTTCCGGATGGGTTGAAGCAAAATTTCTTAAGAACCTTAGCTCTGAATCAGTGGCAGCTTTCCTCTACGAGACCTGGACAATGCATTATGGCCTGGCTCGATCTTACTCTACTGATGGTGGCTCTGAATTTGGGGGCAAGCTTGCTGAAATGATCCGGTCCCTTCCTGGACAACATAGAGTTACTACTCCTTATTATCCTGAAGGCCAAGGCATGGTGGAACAAGGCCATGCCCCTTTGAAGGCTGCACTTGTTAAACTGGCTGGTGAAAGTGGCAAGAATTGTTGCAAATTCCTTCCTCTTGTTCTCTTTTCTGATCAAATCTCAACCAAAAGGACTACTGGCTACTCACCTTATGAAATCATCTTTGGTCAAAGAGCAGTCCTTCCTTTGGATCTGGAAATGGAATCTTTCTTGGGTATCTCTTGGGAAGAGGTGTCCTCAACCACTGATCTGTTAGTTGCTAGATCCAAGCAACTGGAGCAAAGTGAAGACGTTCGTGATGAAGCTTATCAAACGATGATGGAGGCCAGAGCAAAATCCATCCAGTATTGGGAGGACAAGCACTCTAATCGAATCAGGGAGCCCTTGAACCCTGGTGACCTAGTTTTAGCTTATAATCGATCTTTGGAAACCCAGTGGGGCAAGCTTTTCTCTAATCGTTGGAATGGCCCTTATCGAGTGGTTCATCAAGTTAGAGGTGGATCTTATGTTTTGGAGGATCTGGATGGTACTCGGTTGGCAAGAAGGTTCTCTGCTGATCAAGTCAAGAAGTTCCATTGTCGTGGGGGCAACGTATCTCAGAAGTAAGTCCTCCCAATTGTGCACCACCAGGGTCATTTGCTGCATTTTTGTTGTAAAACTCTACTGTATGCCACATGTGTGAGCACCTGGGACGCCCTCCTTGTTCTATTCCTGCCGCTTCTAGGGTTCATTTGGAAGAATCAAGATATTTTCCTCAACTCTTCAACCACTCTCAAGATCAAAATGGCCATTCTTTGGTTTCAATCATCTGCCTTTCCTTTCTTTTCTTTCTATGGCATCAAACTTGGGAGCAGACTAGGGACAGTCTGTAAGTTGGGGAGAGATGTGGTGCCCCATCCTGGACACCCTGGCTGCCTGAAGACCTCAATTCATAAACTGTTGCGCAAACGTACCGCCCGGCTGAACAACTTATCCTCAGGTCCATCCAACTATTATTTACCCGCGTGCGCGCGCCGCGCCGCGCCGCGCTTCCATTATCCGCGTCGCGCGCCGCCTCCCGCGCCGCGCTCCTTTCATCCGCGCGCGTCGCGCGTCCTTTATCCGTGTTGCTTCTCTTCTCCGCCGTTGTTATAGAACGTCCTCATCTTTGTTTGTTGCGTGTCTTCATCTTTGTCGTTGCGCCTCCCAATCTCCTCATTGCTACCGTCGCGCGGCGCTCATCCATGATCTACTGAATCCATCCCGACCGCGCCCGCAAGCATTTGGCAGATCCTCAACCAACGCGAGTGACCACATGGTTGCCTTCCCTTTTCCGCTCTATTTGTAGAATCCGTTGTATATAGTCTAACAGGGCCTCCTGCCCATATAAGGAGGGGCTCTCCCCTGCCTTTTGGCCGACCATTCCATCATCCTAGTATCTCAGATCTCAGCATCTCAGCATCCCAGCATCCCATCATCATAAACAATTTATCCGTGGGCATCCTTCCCCACTTATCCGAGCAAATTATCCGGGTATATCTATGATTGCCCCTTGATCCTTTGAGCCTCCATACTCAAACTAAGTCCTTTGTGACCTTGATCCTTATCACCAACCAATAGCCTTGCTGGTTGAAGAAGAATTCCTGTCTGCCTGAATTCTTGAGTGTGTTATACCACTCTGATCCCTTTTTCCGACCATACTGGTCTTGATCTCTCCTTGATCATCTTTCTGGAGCCAATCACGTTTAATTGAAGAGGTTTTATTAAGCTTAAAACCTGGAGTGTTATACCTCCCTTCTTCTTTGAAGTTGAATTTCCCCACGCTATTCTTGAGTTCCTTGAGAAGTGTTGGGGTATTCTTGCTCAAATTCGTTATTGATTTGCTTCTAGAGCTTCATAAACAAATTGCTTTTGTTTTTTTTCAGCCTCCCACAGTTATCTGGTACCCTTCAAGCGCTTGATTGCGGAGAGTTGGGCAGGTTCATTGAGAACCTGGAGGTTGGTTGGGATTGAGTTGATCTTTCCTAATCAGCTGCTGACGACCAGAGTTATTAGCTTGTGGGCGTTGTTACTTACAACTGCCTTGTTCTATTGAACTCTGAACAAACCTTGACTTATTTGTTCAAGTCTTTCCCTGCACCATCTTGTCTCAGATAGTGTTGTTTCCATTGCTACCGACAACTCTTATCCCCTTCTCTTAGTTTGATTTCTCATCCATAAGGTTCTGGACCTTGATTCCGGTTACATTAAAATATTATTGTAACTCCTAGGAGGGCAGCCTAAACAGCACCTTTCCCCTCCACAGAACTGCCACGGCTTAGCACCGTTTGGAGTCTTACACCGGATCTCTGGATACCAAGAAAAGGCATCCAGCATTGTAAACACCTTCCCCAGAACATGCCTGACCATGAAATTGAACAACTGTAAGTATGCAATCCACTGTGTAATAGGAGAATTAGGCAGGGTTGGGGAATTAATCATCCTATCTAGTGCTTCTGTATCCACCAGGAGTTCAAATGTCACCCCCCACAGCACATGCTGTAATCTCTGCACAATCCTTGTCACCCCGCACAAATCCAACTTGGGCTGCAAGTACCAAGATTTGACCTCCAAGAAGGTTACCAACTTGTAGAGCACTGACCTTTCTTTCCCTTCATCTTCTTGGGTCAGCAAAAGGCCCGGACAAAACTTGCTTGAGTCTACCGCCAGCTGGATTCCACCTTTTCCATAATCCAGGTCCTTCAACAGTATCCACCCCCCACAATCTCCTTCAACTCCAGAAGGCGCAATCACATTCCTCCATCCAAAGCCACTCAGCTCCTTTCCAAATCAGCCTCTGCAACTGGCCTGCTATCTTTGCAAAAGTTTCAATGAAGATCCACACCCATTCACATAGACCTAGAAACTTGGAAATGTGAGTAGAGTTCTGCAGAGTAGGCCACTCTAGAACCTTGTTTACTTTGGTGTTAGTGATTTTCCTTCCTTTTGCAGAAACGTTGTGACCAAGGACCTCTAAGGCTGGGACGCATACCACAAAATTATTACCCAAAACGGTCAATCCCACTTCCTCAATCCACAACAGGATCCTCTCCAAAGTTGTGGCATACTCCCTAACAAACCGCCTGATCCCCAAATTCTCTGCAATATTTTCTCCATTGTAGTTTCTCTGCTGCCCCTTGATACCCGTGTCATTGATGAATATCAGCACTTTTTCTGGAACATCATCCTTTAAAATCCATTTCATCTGGGCCTGGTAAACTGCTACCAAATTAGTTGCCCCCTGCCGAAGCCTTTTAAATTGAAGTTTTCCCAACTGTGTCTCAAACACCATCATTGGTTGGGACTCCAGATGTAGCACCTGGTGGTTGTACCCCCCCATGAATTCTACCAATTCATAGCAGACTCTTCTGGTCATATTCTCCAAAAAATCCTCCACCTGCAGAGGAAACCCAGCGTCTATGATTGTGACTGAGTTCAACTTTTCAGGTTGTGGACAACCTGTAGAATCTTCCCATCCTGTTTCAGTACTGCAAAAGTTGGACTAGAATAGCTAGAAAAAGAAGGCTTTTACAGACCCATCCGCAATTGCTCCCGCACCAACTCTGTAAAAAAATCCCTAACTGCTTCCAGAATAGGAATGGGCTTAATTTGCCAAGGGTCCTGAGGCACCGTTGGTATCCAGTAGGTGTCTGAAATCTCTTTCCTGAGAGACCCCCGCTCCTCCTGAAAAAAAGACAGTGCCTTCCTCCGCATGGAAATCACCACCTTCAGCAATTTTAATTCCTCCTCTTGCACCCACCCCTCCGGCCCAAAGTTTATTTCCGCCATCTGCTCTTCCATTAAGCCTGTAAAATCCTCCTCAAGAATTGCGGTTGTCAACAGAAACTCATATGGGTTCCGTGACCAATGGATAGGCCTCATTGGTTTGTTGAGGTCCTGCGCCATTGGCTTGTTCTGTGGCTGCACCTTCTTAGCAACTGGTTTGTATTTTCCACCAAAAGTCTGCACTTCAATCAAGTTCAATCCCCTGGTTGTTTCCTCCACTTTTAATTGCCAAACTGAAACAAAATCTGGGCTGCTGAAAATTGTGGCACAAGGGTAGCTGCTTGTGCTGGCACCCATTGGAGGTGCATACAAGGAAGGACTTAATTTGGATCCTAACCCCGCTGCCATTATTGTTATGCCAATTCCCGCTTTGCTCCATACTGCCCAAAATATGCTGCACCGCGCCACAGGGGTTCCTCCTTGCCCCTCATCTGTTGACCCTCTGTGCAAGGACAGAGCCTTCCCCGCACAGGCCACAAAGCCAACATCTAAAAATCCTCCACCAGATTGTTGTGGCTGCCTTCCGCTAGTGGACAGCCCTTCCAATGTTCCCATCTTCTGCTCTTGGGCCAACAGATGGTTTTTTTATTTTTTACCCAAGGCGTCCACAAATGTAAGGAGTTCCTCCCTAGTATCCGGACAGAAGCCAAGAGATGCTTGGAAGGCAAAAACAAATGGCCTACCAAGTATGACCTCAAACATGCTTACTACCAAATACAACAGCGGAGCCAATACCTTAGCCACCTCTGTCATCTCTTTCTCTACTACCCCTTTGACCCTGCATTTGAAACCTCCCAAGATCCGCAACCCAATATTTGCCTTGTGCTGGAACAACTGTGCGTCAGTTTCAAAATTCCATGGGAGGAAATTTACCATTGAGCCACTATTGACCATTTCCCAACACCATTTGCCTCTGATCCAAATTTCTAAGTAGCCAAAAGGGCACATCATAGCACCGCTTGCTGCCAGAACATCTGCCCCCGCTTTGAGAGAACCAACCTTTTCCTCATCCCTGGGTTTAGGGTTGTCCTCCTTACTCCCCGTAAAATGCTTAAAGAACGCAACCATCTCCTCCACCATTACTGGTGAGATTTCCGCCAGCTCTTTCAAATTTAGGGAAACCAGACAATTTGTTCCGCAAATCTTCCTTGCTACTTCTCCAGCCCTCCTGCAGGATCCCCCTGTTTTGACTAACACTTCCTGCTCTGGAGTTTTTGCAGGAGTAGGACCATTGATATCCATTTTCCTCTCATTGGAGCGGATGGCCCTAACCTCTTCCAAAACTTTGGGGGGTTCCCAAGTTAGAGGAAATGTGTACCCCTCCAATTTTTTTGCCTCCTTTTTTCTGCCTCCGCAGCTCAAGCCAGATCTCTTGCTGAAGGTTGATCTGGAAAGTCTGGTATAGCTTCTCCTAAAGGGTAAAAACACTCCCTTCCATCTGTCTCAACTATTTTACTCTGCACATCCGCACTCAGGTCTTTACACAACCTTCTAAGATGGCTGTCTTCCCAAAAGTAGTAGCATTGGAAGACACAAGGCTTGCCTTTGCTCCTTGGGGGTGCCCTCAATGGTGCCTGAGTTGGCGCATGCATTGTTGTTGCTTTTGGTGGTACTGGAGCTGTTCCAACTGGCTTTGCCATAGCTTTCTGCCAGAAAAGACGCATCTTGTTAAACATTTCTTTCATTTCCGCAGTTTCTTTTCACCTCAAAAGCTCATTTACCCTCTTCACCTGAATCTCCCCATTTACCAGACCCTTCAGGTCTTCCTCCATGAGTTCTGCAAGTTCCAACTTCCCCACAACCACTGCCCAGATATCCTTCATGTTTGGGAGTAGGTCTACCCCTCCATCCCAAAACCCGCAAATTAATCCCATGTTGTATAGCTTTCTATGGACACTTCTGCGCAACTCCAAGCTAAGCCCCTGCATGAAGGTCCTCTTTAATGAACCAGTATGCGCTGCCAAAATCTTGTTGCAGACTAGGTACTTTAGAATGCAATTGAATGAGCAACAGTACACACCAAATTACGTCCTTGAGGAGACACCTCCTTCCCTTGCCATTTCTGTTGCAAGACTCTCAAGATCCACTTCTTGGAAAATCTGCTCTCATGACCCCCATTTCTCCACTATTTCCCTCCACAACTTCTCCCAATCCCATTCACTATAACCTTCCATATCCTGCACATCCTGCAGATCTTCCTTGTGTGGAATGAAATTGACTATCTGCTGAACCAAGTCTACCTTGATTGGGCCCTCACTGTCTGCTGCATTCTTGAACCATTCCAGGAGCCAGTGGAAATCCTCCTGACAAAACCTAACCTTGGGATAGTCCCTTGGCCCAATATTCTCTCTGCTACCCTGCTGCTCCTCCATCAACTCCAGTGCTGCATCTGTTGTTTTTCCACCCATGGGTGCCCTTGGCGGCTGCTGTGGTGACCAAATCTGGACACCTCAGGACCACTGTATAAAAATTAAAAATTTTTATGATTTTTTGGCTATCCTTTTTAATCATTATCATGAAAAAAGAAATGGAATTTCTTTTTCTGAATCAGCTTCCTTCAGCCTTCAGATCCTCCAGCTTCCCCATCTCCCAGCAGTTTAGGGATGGGTCCCTGGGGTTTCTAACTCCCCAGGTCTTGCTTTCAATGCTTGTTCTTCTTGACTTGGCCCTTTGTTTTGCAAAATTCATGGGCAAATACCCACTTGGCTTGATCTTGTTTATCTCTCACACTGTCTCAGCTTGTATTGTCCCTTGCTGGCACCGGCATTGCCGTCAAAATTGATGGCAATGGCAATTCTCACTCTCTCACCAGCCCACTCTTGATCATCCCTGAGCTCATCATCCCCCACCCCATCTGAACATCATCAGCACATCCAACCCTCCAATCCATCATCTGCCCTCCTCCTCCAACAAACCAATGACCAGCTCCCTGAAACACACCCCCTGCCTGCTCCTGATGGAGCTCATTTCATTCTCATCCTTGGCATCTCTCTTGGTCTGCTGGCTTCCTTCATCCAATCACTTGGCCTCATCATCCTCATCACCTGAATCAATTGGTTGCTACCACCACTGATTTCAGCTCCATCCTCATCCGGAAAGTTGCCCCAACTGAATTCTCTTGCCCACCTTCATCACCTTCATCCGGTTGGGCTCAATTGGTCAAAAGAGACTCTGGACTGAATCAGAGAAGACGTTAGATATGTCCAATAGCCCACCTTGGTGATCCATCAAGATAGATTTTTCTTGCATCCATGCACTCTCAGCTTCCTATCCCAGCCTGGCCATCATCATCAGCCGCCTACTTGATCCGGTTGCAACCCCATTGAATCTTTGTCTGGCTTTGATTTCAGCTAACTTCATCATTTACCTAATCCCCTCTTGCCACATTGTTGCAAGCTTGCCAATCTTGCTTCCCACTGTGATTGGAAACACAAGAACCTCTGTTCTTCCAAATATCTCATGATCTCCAAATCTTGCACCATCCTCCCATCCACTCTCATTCTCAAGGCCCAGCAACTGCTGTGCAGACAAACCCGCGGATGTCCGTTGGCTGCCCGCTGTCTCATCTGTGACGCGGGCTGGCCACCTTCCTTTCATCTTTTTTTTTTTTCTAAAATTTCCCAATCATCTTGGTTTTTATTGCTTGATCTTCAGTTCTATTTTCCCGCATTTTTTCATGTTTTTAAGTAAAAAAAAAACTTTTTTTTTGATTGATTGTCTTTTTCTGCTCTATCTGTTTCATCACTTGTACATATTCAACAGGGACCCATGGCCCATAAAAGGAGGGGCTGTCCCCTACCTTTTTCAATCATCCATGGGAGTGTGTGCGTATGTCCCCCTGGTATCATAGTAGTAATCATCATCATTATCCTGGGTATATCCTTGATTGCCCCCCGATCCATTTTTCCTTCAGTCTTTGCCCCTCTGTGGCCTGATCCTTATCACCAACCAATAGCCTTGCTGGTTGAAGAGAATTCTGTCTGTTGGAATTCTTGAGTGTGTTAAACCAATCATTGATCCCTTTCTCTGACCATACTGGTCTTGATCCTCCCTTGATCATCTTTCCAGAGCCAATCACGTTTTATTGAAGAGGTTTTATTAAGCTTAAAACCTGGAGTGTTATTACTCCTTTTATTTTCAACTTGCATTCTGCCGGCCTACTCTTGAGTTCCTTGAAAAGTGTTTAGGTTATCCCTGTTCAAATTTGTTACTTTTTGCTTCTAACGCTTCACAAAAGATTGTGCTTTGTCTTGTACAGCCACCCTCAGCTATCTGGTACCCTTCAAGCGCTTGATTGCGGAGAGTTGGGCAGTTTCATTGAGAACCTGGAGGTTGGTTGGGGTTTGAGTTGATCATCCCCAATCTTCTGCTGAACACCAGAGTTTTTAGCTTTTGGGCCTTGTTGAAATAAAACAGCTTTGTTCTTTTGAACTTTAAAAAAACTTTAACTTCTTTTGTTCAACTATCTCCCACATAATCTTGCCTCAGATAGTGCTGCTCCATTGCTACCAACTATTTTTAAACTTTATAATTACTACTTCATTCCTCACTTAAAAAGTTCTGACCTTGATCTTGGTTACATCTGAATATTTTTGTAAAACTCAGGAGGGAAGCCTAAAAAGCACCTTTCCCCTCCACAGAACTGCCACGGCCTAGCACCATTTGGAGTCTTACACCGCCCCATTGAACTTGTGGTCTGATGTGGAGCACTTTGATAGGGTGGTGCACTACTGGCTGCTGCCTGTTGATAGGTAAGAAGGGAGTTGCCCATTCTGGCCTTGTAATCTCCAATCATCATTGACATATTCAGGGTAAAAAAAGAAACAAATATATCTCTGCAGACGGTAACAGGTTTAAACAGACAAAAGGACTTTCCCCTCCAGACACTCAATTTGTGGAAAGAGATTTTTTGTTCCATAAAATTCTCCACAAAAACCTCAATCCAAGTTCTGGAAAGACCAAAGCCCTTGAGTTACCCTCCTGTACCTCTGCAAATCTAAGTATAATCTGCTTCCGCAAGGAAAGTCACTAGGACCCACAGCGGTTTGAGAATCAATACCAACCCCTATTCTGTTGCCCACAAAACTATCTTGCCCTCAATGGTAACCACTAAAGCTAACTTGCAATGAAACAATAGTAAACAAAAAACACAGAATTCTCAACAAGCTCCACACTTGAACTATTCCCTAATTAAGAATCTGGGCAATCAAGCTGGTAATCAAGCTTTTTGAAGCAGAAGAAAAATAGAAAAATCCTTTATTGTACCCTGTCTAAGATAATATACTTGATAAGCTCCAATAATATACTGATCATTTGATAATTTTTTTTCTTTTTTTCTTTTCTTCCTCCTTTTGGGTAAGGGAAATGTCCTCCTTATATATCTAAAACTCCAAAAATAATTTAAACTACAAAAGAAAGACCCCTCCTCTAACTGCCTCCATGCATTCTGCACTGACCCTCCTTACCAATGGTCCAATACTTTACCCAATTCAATGACTTGCAGTAGGTTTGGTGATCATGTTGCCAATTTTCCCTAACAGTTGAGTCGCACCAATGCATAACTAACAACAGATCCCCATTGATCTTCCTAAGCGGTTCACTCCTGATCCCGCATGCGGCATTACTACAGACCCCCAAAAATCCACATGCTGCATCCTCAGCTTCAGTTTTGATTGCCCCACACTCCCGCAACCTCACTGCATAATCCAAAATTGGGCTAGTCTCTACTACTTAGCTTCAATAAATTGCTTCTTAACTTTTAAATCCATAGTTGTGGAGGGGAAGTTATGTTCAGCCACATTTGTTGCTTGCAAAAGGAAAAAACTCTTTCCCATTCTTGTCATTGTGCCGCAGAAAGCGTGTGCCACACCAATGCTGAGCCCCTGACCTTTGTAATCTGGATTAGATTTTCCGCCAAAGCGCTCCTCCTGAGCCTATTTTGCTGCGGACTTCCAACCACTGCTGAGCGGCTCCAAGTTGAATGTCCAGTGCTCAGCCTACTTGCCTCTTTGTCTACAAACAACCACCACAGTGTGGGAAAAATTCTATTTTATTTTGAAAGTAAATATAGAGACGCGCAGATAGACACAAGGAAAGGAAGGGAAAAGGGGAGGGGGAAATACACCTAAATCAAGTCCATGACTTCCACCATTTCCAACGGCGCCTCATCCAGTAGACTGTGGAAGGCTGCAAGCAGCTTGCTCTGGGAGTTGGTTCTGTCAACTCCCAGAGCCAAAAGGAATTTCCCAAGGAGATTTTCTGTTGAATGATTGGAAAATAGAAGCTAATTGTGCCTTTAATCTTCTCCTTAACTCATTTCTTCTCTACTGTTTTCATTGATATTACTTGAAGCAATCCTGAAACATTTCTCTCTCCAGTGTACATACTCTAAATATGACTGCAGTTCTCCTCTTTATCAATTGGCACTGGCTCACATCCAAGATGCCTCCCCTCTTGTACAAATCCTAAGAGGTACCACCAGCATCTTGGGATCTGAGCTTGTTAAGCCCATCTTGTCTTCCTTTCCATCATCCATGCTCTCAACTGTTTCCCCTACTCACTCATGGTCACCATAAACTACAGTCTTCTTCTTCTTTGTCCTGATTGTTTGTAAATAATTATACTCAAGACTCCAGTCTCTTGCTACCCCAGGCTCCAAGCCTTCCTTTTAAAGGTTTGATAACCATCATGTGTCTCTTTCAATTTTTCTTTCTTCAAGTTCTAATTTCAATCAAAACTTTCTTTTAAAGCCAATTATCTACATATTTACAGTCCCAGGTACTCTGAACATTTCCAAAAGGGCTTGTTGCCATTATCAATCAATAAGACAACCCCAAACTAAAAATTAAACTCCTTAACAAGAATAACTTTCCAAACTGGTTTATACGTCTAAAAAGCTACCTTAGAAGGAGGGGATTATTAGAAAGCATCCAAATGTATGAACCAGACCAAAAAACCAATGCAGCGGTAAAGAAAAAGGTGTATGAAGCCTGCAACATTATCATTAAACACTTAAGCAACATTTCTTTCAACGCTGTGGTGAATAGCTCTAATGAAGCAAATCCACATGTAATCCTAGAGGAAATTCACAAAAAATACCCCTCACAGTTGTCCAACAATTGTGGTTGCCTCTGGATCAACTTCATCCGTAATCAATATAGAGGAAATCTATCCCAATACAGCAATTAATGCCAGAAATTAATGAACAAAATGTCAGTGGTCCAACTCAACATTCCTCAAGACATACTCAACTACACCATCCTAGCCAAATTGTCAAACACTTTTCACCACATAGTAGACACCCTACTCCTTAACAACAAAATGCCCAAAAACCCCACCGCTGTACTCAACAAACTCAGGGAAGTCATCCACCTTGAGGATGCCTGCAAGGAAGATAAATCAGATCAGAACAATCCTCTAGCTGCCTCTTCTGTTGCCCAGATCAAGACCAGACCTCAAAAGAAGCCAAAGTTGAAGCATCCCTGCTCCAAGGGAAAACATAATCCACTTGCTGGGCACACAGAAGATTGATGCTGGTTTCTTCACCCCAAATTGCAACCTAACTTTCAAAATTCCTGAGCTAAATCACATCTTGCAGCTGGAAAAGAATCAGAGGTTGGTACTGGCGTGGAGACAGTCTCACCTCATGCCTTTCTCAATGCTCAACTCCATCTAAACACTGCTGAATCCCAAGCCCAACTCCTTCCAGTACTGGATTTGGGAGCAAATCATCACATTGTCAATTCTCCTGAATACCTTACTGAATCAATGCCAATAAAGATGAGAATAGGCACAGGAAGTGAGGGTTCTTCAATGTCTGCTACAGCCATTGGCAAGGCCACACTTCTGCACCACCTAGGAGATGCGGTTAATCTCAACAACGTGCTCTTGGTTCCTGCTCTCAACTGGTGCCTAATCTCACTTTCTCAACTGACCAAAAATTTGGCCATCATCAATTGAGTTGGTTACTCTTGCTACAAGATCTCCCTGGAAAACTTACAATTTTTGGGCACAGCCAAGAATCACTTGGTGGAAATCTGTGGCACCAAGTTCAAATCTTTGTCACTCAAGGGGAATTTTTACCTGAAAAAACCACAAAACAACCTGTGGCACCAGCGCCTGGGCCACCCCTACAACCAAGCTCTTAAAGTAATCTTTCCCAGGTGTGCACCCACCTCCAAGTGTCAAATATGCGGAAGTTGCAAAATGACATCTACACCGTTTCACGGGCACTTCACTCCTGTTTCTTGCTGTCTTGAGACGATTCACCTGGATCTTGTTGGCCCCTTTTCCGTGAAATCCAACGGTGGCTGCAAGTAATTTCTCAGCATTGTAGACCAATACTCTGGTTTCAAATCAGTCTCATTCCTGCGCTCCAAAGATAAGGCAACCTTTGCCATCCAAGAATATATCAATCACTCTGAAAAATCACTCAAAACTAAACTGGTGACTGTTGTGTTCGACAATGGAGGGGAATTTCTAAATGAAGAACTCAGTTAGTACTTTAAACTCCAGGGCATTCAACGCCATCTAGCTCCTGCCTACACTCCTCAACAAAACAGAATTTTCAAAATAAAAAATAGATCAATTCTAGATAAAGCCCCATGTCTTCTAGTACAAAGTGAACTACCACCCTCCTTCTGGGCTGAGGCTTTGAAAACTTCAAATGACTTACTCAATGTCTTACCTTTCATGTCAAAAGACCGTAATTTTCCCTATGAAGTCTGGCATGGATGGCCTTTCAACTATCAATGCCTGAAGCATTTTGGCTGCAAAACCTACTTGCACATACCAAAAGGAAAAAGAACCTAAAAATTGTCACCTAATGGAGTGAAAGGTATTTTTCCTGGGTATGCCAACAATTTCTTGTCCTATAAGATCTTAAACCATGCAACTAATTGTGTACATCTTAGGGCAAATGTAGTTTTTCTTGAGGATGTTTTTGACTACAGTCATAGGAATTCTCCGGAAAACCAACCACCATCTCTCTTACCACATCAAACTTTGCCAAAAAAACTGTTGTCCCATCTACCACTGCTACAACCAACGTCATCAACAAAGCCGTGCTGGCTCCTGTCAAAACCCACTCACCCAACTATATTGCAATTACCAGTAAGAATATCCTGCCGCACAAAGGTTGAGGAGAAGCAGGTCTGGAACCTCAACTCACCCTGAAAGACGTGGAACAGTCAGATCCCAAATCTTTGGAGGAAGCTCTGCGAAGCCCCTACAAGCTTGGGTGGATTGAAGCAATAGAAAAGGAGCTCCTAAACTCAATCTCATACAAGGTCTAGGAGGAATGCAAAAAAAGCAACTCAATAAGACCCCTCAAGTGCATCTGGGTATACCAAAAAAAAAAAAAACAAAATCAGAGCAATTGAATCATTGAGTTCAAAGAATCAAAGCACGCCTCTGCGTGCAAGGATTCCATCAAGAATTTGGTGTTAATTACACTGACGTGTTTGCTCCTACTGTCAACAAATCATCTCTGCAACTACTCATCTCACATGCCACACAAAAGGGATACCCGTTCCACCAACTGGATTTCAAATTGGCGCTTCTCAATGCTCCTCTTAACAAAAAAATCCAGATCTAAGCACCTTCAAACGTACTGGTCTTGGTAGGCAAGAATCTTCTACTGAAGAAAGCCTTATATAGCCTAAAACAGGACCCGCAGATGTGGTAAAACACCCTAAGTGACTGGCTCCTCCAGGAAGGATTCAACCAAAGCAAGGCCAATTGGTGTGTCTTCTGGAAGGACAAAACTTATCTATATCTACATGTGGATGACATTTCCATCTTCAGTTGCAATCCGCAGCAATTTGTCAAGCTCATCCATCAACGCTTCAAGACCAAAGACTTATGACCTGCCTTGCATCTACTTGGGATGAACGTCTCACAAAAATCAGACCCAGTTCACCTTGAGCAGAAAACTTACATTGACTCACTAGCAAAACAATATCAACTTCCTTCACACAGGCAGTGCTCCACTCCTTTTAAAACCTTTGGGAAACTAATACCAGACAAAAGAAGAGGATAAACTCTTTCTAGAGACCAGCTGGAACTACCAAAAGCTTGTAGGCAAGTTGAATTACATTAGCTGCAACACGCATCCAGACATCACGTTTGCAGTCAATAATCTCTCCCAATTCCTAAACACACCTGGAAAATCACACTAAAAAGCCGCCCTCTTGACGCTCAGCTACCTTCAGTTCACTCCTGACGTGGGTATCACTTTTACTAAGGATTTGCAAGAGTCTGGTCTAAGCGCGTACATAAATGCATACTGGGCCACATGCCCAACCACCAGGAGGTCCATAAGCAGCCTGTTTGTCCTATGGAACAGCATTTTGGTTGGCTGGAAGTCAAGAAAGCGACCAACCGTCACCTTGCCCACCACTGAGGCCAAATATAAAGCAGTGGGAGAGGCGGTCAAGGAGGTTTTGTGGTTTAAAACGCTGGTTGAGGAGGTTTTGGGCTTGGTTGTCAATTGCCCAATAATCTTAAACAAAGACAACAAGGGCTGCATTAAACTGGCAATCAATTCCGCCAACCATTCCAGTTTACGGACCCAACACATGGAACTAAGATTCCACTTCCTGCAAGAGGAGGTTGGAAAGGGAATGATAATTGTCAAACCCATCAACTCCAAATAAAATCCGTCTGACTTGCTCACTAAACCTGTATTGCAAGCCTCCCTGCAGCGCCAACTTCAGAAAATCAAGGTAAGACCTTGTCCCAACAAAGACGAAATCCAGGGAGGGTGTTGAATGATTGGAAAACAGCCGCTAATTGTGCCTTTAATCTTCTCCTTAACTCATGTCTTCTCTACTTTTTTGATTGATATTACTTGAGGCAATCCTGAACCATTTCTCTCTCCGGTGTACATAATCTAAATATGACTGCACTTCTCCTCTTTATTAATTGGCACTGGCTCAGATCCAAGATGCCTCCCCTCTTGTACAACTCTTAAGGGGTACCACCAGCATCTTGGGATCTGAGCTTGGTAAGCCCATCTTGTCTTCCTTTCCATCATCCATGCTCTCAACTGTTTCCCCTACTCACTCATGGTCACCATACTCTAAAGTCTTCTTCTTCTTCCCTATCTTTTGGAGATACTTATACTCAAGACTCCAGTCTCCTTCCACCCCAGGCTCCAGGCCTTTCTTTTAAAGTTGTGATAACCGTCATGTGTCTCTTTCAATTTTTCATTCTTCAAGTTCTAATTGCAATCAAACCTTTCTTTTAAAGCCAATTATCAACATTGTACAACTTAGCCACAAAATCCTCAAAACGCGCCCCCCTTAGTGCTGTGGTGGCCAAATCTGGACACCTCAGGACCACTGCGGAAAAATTAAATTCTTGATGATTTTTTACTCATCATTTAAAAAAAAAAAATCAAATTTCTGTTTCCTGAATCAGATCCCTTCAGCCTCCAGATCCTCCAGCTTCCCCATCTCCCAGCGGTTTAGGGATGGGTCCCTAGGGTGTCCAACTCCCCAGTTCTTGTTTTCAATCCTTTTCCTCCTTGCTTTGGTTCTTTATTTTGCCAGAATTGTGTGGGTGATCACCGGCTTGGCTTGGCCCAACTCTTGCTGGCGCCAGCATCATTGTTGACACTGACGGCAATTGTTATTCATTTTCATCCTCACCTCCCACTCCAATTGCTCAATCCCATCCAATATCATCCTACAACTAATCCTTCCTACTTTCCCTGCTCCTCAACCTCCAATCCCCTAGATAATCATGATCAGCATCATCATCCCTTCTTAAAACATACCAGTTGGGATGAGAACTTCACCACCCCCGACTCCCAGGGTTGGATCATCTATTGTACTCATCCACTCCCCTTGACCCATAGAATATTCCTCTTTACTCCCCCAATAAGGTCATCCTCTAGGAATCATCACTATCCAAAGCCATCTTCTTGATTGAATTGAGCTCAGTGGCCCTTGGTCTCAGGGCCAGGAAGGATAAACTAGTTTTCATACTCATCAATAGGGTCCTCATCTTCAAAGTTTCCATCAAATCCACCAGTCCTCATGATTCACATCCCTCACCCCCATCACCAGGTTTGGTCACCCGCAGGAGTCGGTCATGGGAACAACCTCAATCTGCTGGCCCAATTGGTTGTTCCCGCAACCGGTATTGCATTCTCATCACCCAAGCTTCCTCTGTTTGATCATCTTGAACAATCATCTCACCCCTTGGCCATTCATCCAACCAACAAACCAACAAACATCTCAGCCCATTGACTGTCCCCTCTGGCCGCTTTTGCCCAACCATCCCTGGGCCGTCAGTCTGTCTCTGCAGCTCTTCACCCCCGCGTCTCCTGTCCATGCCCATTCCTGGCATGGTCTGGTGTTCTTCCATCAACGCTCATTCATTATTTTTTTTAATTGTTTCAATCATTTTTTTGTTTTATTTTTTCTCATCAGTTCTTTTTTTTCTCATATCTGTTAAAAAAAATCAATGGTTGTTTTTCCTCTCTATCTGTGTCATCATTTGTAAATAGTCTACAGGGACCCATGGCCCATAAAAGGAGGGGTTCCCCTCTAACTTTTTCAAAACCATCCATGAGAGTGTGTGCATCTTTTCCCCCTTTATCATAGTAATAATAATTTATCCTGGGTATATCTTTTGATTTTCCCCTGATCCATTTCATCCTGAGTCTTTGCCCTTTTGATTCCTGATCCTTATCAACAACCAACAGCCTTTCTGGTTGAAGAGAATTCTTTCTGTTGGAATTCTAGGGTGTTTTAAACCACTCTTTGATCCCTTCCTCTGACCATACTGGTCCCAATCCTTTCTTGATCATCTTTATGGGTCCAATCACCTTTGATTGAAGAGGTTTTATTAAGCTTAAAACCTGGAGTGTTATACCTCTGTTCTTTTTCAAAGTTGTATTTTTCCAGCCTATTCTTGAGTTCCTTGAGAAGTTTTGAGGTTATACCTGTTCAAATCAGTTTTGTTTGCTTTTAGAGCTTCTCAAAACATTGTGCTTTGTCTTGTAAAGCCACCCTCAGTTATGTGGTACCCTTGAAGTGCTTGATTGCAGAAAGTTGGGTGGGCTCATTGAGAACCTGGAGGTTGTTTGGGGTTTGAGTTGATCATCCCAATCTTCTGCTGACAACCAGATTTATTAGCTTGTGGGCATTTTTTGCATCCAAAAGCTTTGTTCTTTTGAACTTTTAAAAAACTTTAATCTTGCTTTTTTCAAATATCTCCCACGTTATCTTGCCTCAGATAGTGTTGTTCCATTGCTACCAACTATTTTTAAACTTTATCCTTACTACTTGATTCTATAATTAAAAGTTCTGGACCTTGATCTTGGTTACATTTAAATATTTTTGTGATTCTCAGGAGGGTAGCCTAAACAGCACCTTTCCCCTCCACAGAACTGCCACCGCCTAGCACCGTTTGAAGTCTCACATTTGGTCCTCTGGGCTGGGATTGAACCAGAAACCTTGGGATTTACACTCCCAAACTTAAAGAATCAACTTCAAAACCCAATCCAATTTTTTTCTTTTTTTCTTTTCTTCTATTATCATCCAGATCTGATCCATGGAGGCAACTTTTTCCAGAAGTAATTCCTCCCAATTGTGCACCATCTGGGCTAGATTCTTTTTGCCTTTTTTTGAAAACTCTACTCTTGCCACACCTGTGAGCCACGTTGGAATTCTGCTCTTTGGATCTCTTAGGAACTCTTCTCTTCAAAATGGAATCTACTGGTACCTCCTCCTCCGCTGTTTGCGTCAAGATGGTCAAGATCAAGCCTCAAAACAAGAACTTGGGCTTCAATTGAACAAATTTCAAACAATTCTTGGACTCCTATGAGATGGCTGCTGAAGTGGATGGTGCAAGTGAACATGATATGCCTTATCAGTTAGGATTTTTTATCTCCTCTGATGAAGTTATGGAAGCAATCAAATCATTTGATGGATTTGAAGCTCATAACTGGAGGTTCTTGAAGAAGGCTATGTTGGCTTATTGGGGAAAATTAGATGTGGCTAGGTTCAACTTGCAGGACTTGGATGCTCTGGTTTCTCAGTGGATCTCCAATGGTGGTGTCTCTTCAGCCTCTGATTATCAATATTTTAGAAACTCTTGGGATCCTATTCAGTCTTACCTCATCAGAGAAAATCACATTAATACGTTGGAAAAAATTTGAGTTTGTTTTTTCCAGTCTTTTTCTCCAGGAGTGCAGGAAAGGATTAGAGATGAATTATTTAAATCTGTACCTATTATTACTACTAAAGATAATTGGTTCAAGCTTCCTGCTTTTCTGGTCTTAAGGACTGCAGTGGATAAAGTGATGAAAGTTCAAGCAGCTCTTACTTTTGAAAAAGCTATAGTCACTGAACAAGTACATTCTCCTTCCTCTAAAGAGTCTAATGAAATAATGAACAAGATGGAATCAAATTTTAGACCTAAACCAAATCCCCAGGCAAATAAGGAAACTTCTACCCTAGATGAGATCACTAAATTACTCCAGGCCTTTGAAAACAAAATTGATAAGAAAATTTCTTCTTGAGCTACTCCTAAACCTTCTAACTCTGTCCCTAAAACCACGCCAGTCTACTATTACAGTCGCAGGGAAGGCCATGGTACTGGGAGATGTCCCAAACTCCAGAAGGACAAGGAGGAAAAATTGGTGGAGCAGAAGGGAAAAAATTTCTTTCTTCCCAATGGTGCTTTGATCCCTTTTGATTTGTCTTGTCCAATCCGTCATGTGGTGGCCTCTTATCAACCACCAACTCCCAAGAAGGAATCTTTGGTATCCTTGGATTTTCAATCATCCTGTGGCACTTTAAAACCTTGCTATCCTCCAGCTTTCACTTCTTCCAGCCTCTCTGGAACCTATCAGTCTGATACAGCTAGGAAACGCCATGAGGAACCCAAACCTCACAAGTCTCCTCCATTTCCATCTTCAATCCTTTTAAAACATGTCAAATGTTGATCCTCACCTGAGCCCCCTTCCTCTGATGCAGAAGATGTGGAAGTGGAAAGGGAACCACTGATGGAAAGGTTCCATGACCACTCTGATCCTGCTCCTGTTCAATCTCATCAATCACCTCAAACTTCTGATCCTGATCCAGTAACTGCTCAACCTGATCACCCTCCCTTCACCCAGCCCCAAGTTTGATTTGAGAGGGGCATTTCCAAGGATCACCCAAATGCTGTGGAAGGAGTATTAAGGAAAATTTCTGATCTGTCTGTGGCTGAACTACTGTCAATCTCCCCATCTGTGGCTGAAGGGATGAAGAAATGGGTTTCTTGTTGACAAGTGGAGATTGGTCCAGACAAATTGAAAGTTTCTTCTGGTACTTTGATAGAGGACTCTGGTGGAATAGATCCTCCTTCAGATGCCAACTTTTGTTCCTTTCCTCTTGGTTTCCTCTCCTTCTATCTTGGTGACTCATCTAAAACAGTTTCTCTTCTGGTGGATTCTGGTTCCCAGCTCAATTTAATTTTGGATTTCATGGATTGCAAACTCAAAATCAGTCCAAGGGTCAGCTTTAACTCTGCTGTGTATGGTATAGGGAATCAGTCATGGAAATTAGTTGGTAGTGTTGAGGATGTCCCGGTTCAAATTGGAAGAAATATTTTTGGCACCTGTCATTTCTGGATTACTTGTTTGGATAGACCTATGAACTTGGGAAGACCTTTCTTAATGGATTTTGGTGAAACCTTAATGTTTTCTGATCAAGTTGGGGAGAGAATTCTTCTCCCTGATGCTGATGGAAGGAAGATTGAAGTTACCCTTTGCTCCTTGGATTCTGGTTGTTGGGAACAAAATTTTCCTGGTCACCCTTCTAAATTGGTTTTGAAAGGGAAACAGAAGGACACCTCTTCTTCCTCTCATTTTTTAGATTAGTTGGTCCTACTAATAGTTTTAGTTCTTCCCAGCCTCAGGCTTCAACTCAAGGATCAAATTCTCTCTCAGAGGCATACTTTTCCTTTTCCTCATCATTCTTCTTATCCAAATAAACCTAAAATTCAAAAACATGAAAAATCCGAAAATCCTAAAAATATTTCTTCTCTCTCTGGATCTGTTGTCTCTTCTTTTCCTTGTTATTTTCAGCCTGATCAATCTTCTCCTATTCTGGTTTTGAATCTTTGCAATGAGTCTAAACTAGATCTTGATCTCAATTCTCTTCTTGGTGGTTTTGGTATGAAGGAGTATGGCCTTAGGTGGAGGCAATTTGGGGTAGAAGTAAGTCCTCCCAATTTTGCACCATCAGGGGCACCTACTACTGTAATTTTTGAAACCCTACCCTGTGCCACACATGTGAGCAATTTTTCATCTTTTGTATCTTCTTTTATGGAAAAGGAACCTTTCAAGGAAATTGCAGAACATTGAACTTGGAAGATGTTGGAACTTGGTCTCAGCTTTTGTAGTCAGGTCTTTCTGGTCAATGCTTGGAGGAAGCAAGGATTTCTCTCTTTTGCCACTAAGTATAATCCAGTTGCAAAAAAGTTTCAAACATTCAACCAACCAATGCATTTCAACCTCAAACCTCCTCTTATGTGTCCTCCTCTATCTCCTGATCCTTACTGTGGTTTATCTTGAGCTCTCACTGGTCCCTTTGTTCCTTGTGGTTGTGTTACTGAAGAACGTCTGAAGGTGGTCAACTTTGTTCCAGATGGATGGCTTCTTCCTGATGAGTTAAATTTGATCAAAAATGTCTTAGCCCTTAGGGAAAAATCTATTGCTTGCTGTGAAGAAGAGAGAGGTCTCTTGAAAGAATCCTATGGCCTAACTTATATCATTCCAGTAGTGGAACATGATCCCTGGCAAAAGAAAAATATCCCTATCCCTTCTGCTAAGGTTGACAATTTCATCAAGTTGGTCCGCAAACAAGTCCGTACCGGTTTATATGAGTAGTCAACTTCCAGCTATTCCAGTCCTGCCTTCTGTGTCCTCAAAGGTAATGGTTAACTTAGAATAGTTCATGATCTCCAGCCTCCAAATAAGTTTACTATTAAAGACTCTGGTATTCCCCCGGCTACTGAAGAATTTTTCAAATTCTTCTCTGGGAGAGCTTGATATGGTTCAGGTGATATTATGGGTGGCTATGACAAACAATTCTTACATCCAATTTCCCATACTCTCACTACTTTTGATACTCCTCTTGGTCAATTCCAACTTACTCACTTGCCACAAGGTGCCACCAATTTGGTTGCAGTCTATCAGGATCAGATGGTTTGGATCCTCCAGGATGAAAGCACTGATCATGCTGGTATCTTAATTGATGATGGCAGAATTAAAGGTCCAGTTTCTGACTATAAAAACGAGCTCTTACCTTAGCACTAAGCAATCCATTGATTTATCTGGGAATATGCAACCACCTTGGAAAGGATCTTGTTTCAAATCAAGGAGTCTGTTCTCACTGTCTCTCAATCCAAATTGGCTGCCTGTTTCCATGCTCTGGAAATTGTTGGTCATGTGGTCTGCAAGGAAGGAAAAAGGATGGCTCCATCCAAAGTCAACAAAATCCTCTCTTGGCCCACTTGAATCAATCCCACTGAAGTCAGAGGTTTCTTAGGTGTTGTCATTTATGTTTGGATATTCATCCCTTCTCTCTCCAAAATATGTATTCACTTGCATTGATTAACCAGGAAGGATGCTGAATGGCTTTGGACCCAAGCTTGTGAACAATCATTTCAGGAGCTCAAAAAATTGTTGGGAAAGACATTGACTTGATTAAGATCACTTATGGACCTCGAGCTGGAAAGATCAAGCTGGCTGTTGATTCAAGTTATCAATCTGTTGGGCCTGTCCTTACCCAGGAAGACAAAAATGGTTTGGATTGTCCTGCTCTGTATGAATATCTTGTCTTTTCAGATGTGGAATCTAGGTACTCCCAGCCAAAACTGGAACTTTTTGGTGTGTCAAAAAAGTTGAAGAAGCTCCAAACTATTCTCTGGGGTCAACACTTTGAGTTAAAAGTCAATGCACAATCCATCATTGAAATGATCAATGTCCCCAGCCTTCCAAATGCTCCCATGACTTGTTGGGTGGCTTTTATCCAGTTGTTTTCTTTTGATATTGTTCATAGGCATGGAATTTCTTTCACCATGCCTGACAGGTTATCTCAATGTTGTATTGGAGATGAAGAATTGAATGTTGGAGTGGATTTCAACAAGGAGGAACCTTTTATTCAACCTTTCTTCAGATTTTCCTCTCAAAATTATTCTGGCTTCTAGCAAGGTTTCTGGCTTAAACTAGAGCAGTACCTTTCCACTCTCCAAAGACCTCCTGATCTATCAGCTAAAGATTTTTTATCCCTTAAAAGAAAGTCCTCCAACTTCTTTGTACAAGGTACCAGGCTTATGAAAAGAGGCAATCCTTGTGCCCTTATTGTTATAACTATCCCATCTAAACATTATTTGATTTTGGAAAGTCTCCATGAAGGACTTGGTCATTGTGGGGAAACGGAAACTTATTGATAAATATCAAAACAATTCTAGTGGCCATCTTTGAAGAAATCTGTCTCTCAGTGGTGCAAGAGTTGTGAGGTCTGTCAGAAACGTGATCTTAGGTGCCCAGATGAAATTTTCTATCCAACTGGAGAGTCCACTGTCTTTGGGAGGATTGCTATGGATGTGGTTCATATTAAGGCTGGTGTAGCTAAGTACCTTATTGTGGCTAGAGATGATTTTTCTGGATGGGTTGAAGCAAAATTCCTTAAGAACCTCAGCTTTTCTCTATGAGACTTGGACAATGCACTATGGCTTTGCCCAATCTTATTCAACTGATTGTGGCTCTTAGTTTGGTGCAAAACTGGCCAAAATGATCCAATTGCTTCCTGGTCAACATAGGGTGACCACGCCTTATTATCCTGAAGGTCAAGGAATGGTGGAAAGAGGTCATGCTCCTTTGAAGGCTGCTCTTGTCAAACTGGCCAGTGAAATTGTGAAGAATTTTTGCAAATTTCTTCCTCTAGTCCTTTTTTCTGATCAAATTTAAACCAAACAAACCACTGGCTACTCACCCTACAAAATTGTCTTTGGTCAAATGGCTGACCTTCCTCTGGATTGGAAATGGAATCTTTATTAGGTATTTCTTGGGAACAGGTTTCCTCTACCACTGATCTATTATGTTTCCAATATAAGCAACTGGAGCAGAGTGAGGATGTTTGCAGTGAAGCTTATCAGAAGATGATGGAATCCAGAGAAAAATTGGTTGAGTGTTGGGAAGATAAACATTCAAAGCAGATCAGGGACTCTTTGAGTCCTGGAAATCTTGTTTTAGCCTATAATCAATCATTGGAAACTCAGTGGGTGAAGCTTTTCTCTAATTGCTGGAACAGTCCTTATTGGGTGCTCCATCAAGTCAGAGGTGGATCTTATGTTTTGGAAGAGCTGGATGGTACTCAGTTGGCCAGGAGGTTCTCTGCTGATCAATTCAACAAGTTCTTTTGTCATGGAGGCAACTTATCTCAAAAGTAAGCCCTCCCAATTGTGCACAACTAGGGTCATCTGCTGCGTTTTTTTGTGAAACTCTACTTCATGCCACATATGTGAGCACCTGGTACACCTCTTGCTTTATCTCTGCTGCTTATAGGGCTATTTTTGGACGGATCAAGATATTTTTCAATTCTCCAATCACTCTCAAGATCAAGAAGGGGCCATTTTTCTTTGCTTCAATTTCCTTGCTTCTTTTTTTCTCTTAATATCTTCAAATCCGGATGCAGAATAGGGACAGTCTGTAAGTTTGGGAGAGATGTGTTGAAAAAATCTGGAAACCTCAGGACCACTGCGTAAAAATTAAATTTTTTATGATTTTTTACTCATCATTTTTTTAAAAAAAAATCAAATTTTTATTTCCTGAATCAGATCCCTTCAGCCTCCAGATCTTCCAGCTTCCCCATCTCCCAGCGGTTTAGTTATGGATCCCTGGGGTTTCCAACTCCCCAGTTATTGTGTTCAATCCTTGTCCTCCTTGATTTGGTCCTTTCTTTTGCCAAAATTGCACGGGTGAACACCGGCTCAGCTTGGCCTGACCCTGGCCGGCGCCAGCATTGTCATCAACACCAATGGCAATGGCCATTCATCTTCATCCTCAACTCCAGCTCAAATTTCTCTATATCATCCAATCTCATCCTAAAACTACTCCTTCCTACCTTCCCTCCTCCTCACCTCCAATGCCCTAGATCATCATGATCAGCATCATCATCCCTTCTTAAACCATATTGGTTGGGATGAGAAATTCACCACCACCAACTCCCAGGGTTGGGTCATCTATTGTACTCATCCACTCCCTGTGACCCATAGACTTGTCCTCTTTACTCCCCCAATAAGGTCATCCTCTACAATTCATCACTATCCAAAGCCATCTTCTTGATTGAATTGAGCTCAGCCATCCTTGGTCTCACGGCCAGGAAGGATAAACTAGTTGTTGTACTCATCAATAGGGTCCTCCTCTTCAATTTTTCCATCAAATCTACCAGTCCTCATGATTCACATCCCTCACCCCCATCACCAGTTTTCGTCACCCATCCAAGGTTGGTCATGGGAACACCCTCAATCCGCTGGCCCAATCAGTTGTTTGCACAACCATTCTCCCATTCTCATCACCCAAGTTTCCTCCCTCCAATCATCCTGCGCAATCATCTCACCCCTTGGCTGGTCATCCAACCAATGAACAACAAAAATCTCAGCCCATTGACTGTCTCCTCTGGCCGCTTTTGCGCGACCATCCGCGGGCCATCAGTCTGTCTCCACGGCTCTCCTGTGCATGCCCATTACTGGCACGGGCTGGCTTTCTTCCATCCCCGCTAATTCATGATTTTTTTCATTGTTTCAATCATTTTGTTTTGTTGTTTGTTTTCTCATCAGTTCTTTTTTTTCTCACGTCTGTTAAAAAAAAATCAATTGTTGTTTTTCCGCTCTATCTGTGTCATCATTTTTAAATAGTCTACAGGGAACCATAGCCCATAAAAGGAGGGGCTCTCCCCTAACTTTTTCAAAACCATCCATTGGAGTGTGTGCATCTGTTCCCCCTGTTATCATAGGAATAATCATTTATCCTGGGTATATCTTTTGATTTTCCCCTGATCAATTTCATCCTGAGTCCTTGCCCATTTGAGGCCTGATCCTTATCAACAACCAGTAGCCTTTCTAGTTGAAGAGAATTCTGTCTGTTGGAATTCTAGAGTGTGTTAAACCACTCTTTGATCCCTTCCCCTGACCATACTGGTCCCAATCCTTCCTTGATCATCTTTCCAGAGCCAATCACCTTTGATTGAAGAGGTTTTATTAAGCTTAAAACCTGGAGTTTTATACCTATGTTCTTTTTCAAAGTTGCATTTTGCCAGCCTATTCTTGAGTTTGTTGAGATGTGTTGAGGTTATTCCTGTTCAAATCAGTTATTGTTTTCTTTTAGAGCTTCTCAAAGAATTGTGCTTTGTCGTTTAAAGCCACCCTCAGTTATCTGGTACCCTTGAAGCACTTGATTGCAGGGAGTTGGGCGGGTTCATTGAGAGCCTGGAGGTTGGTTGGGGTTTGAGTTGATCATCCCTGATCTTCTGCTGACAACCATAGTTATTAGCTTGTGAGCGTTGTAAGACTCCAAACGGTGCTAGGCCGTGGCAGTTCTGTGGAGGGGAAAGGTGCTGTTTAGGCTGCCCTCCTGAGTATTACAAAAATATTTAAATGTAACCAAGATCAAGTTCCAGAACCTGGTAAATGAGGAATCAAGGAGTAGAGGATAAAGATGATAATAGTTTGGTAGCAATGGAACAGCACTATCTGAGACAAGATTATGCAGGGAAAAAATTGAACAAAAGAAGTTAAAGTCTGCTTAGAGTTCAAGGAACAAAAGCTGTTGTATGTAAACAACTCCCACAAGCTAATAACTCTGGTTGTCAGCAGAAGATTGGGGATGATCAACTCAAACCCAACCAACCTCCAGGTTCTCAATGTACCTGCCCAACTCTCCGCAATCAACCGCTTGAAGGGTACCAGATAACTGAGGGTTGCTGTACAAGACAAAGCACAATGTTTAAGAATCTCTAAAAGCAAACAGTAAATGATTTGAAGCAAGGATAACCTCAACACTTCTCAAGGGACTCAAGAGTAGGCTGGAAGAATGAAATTCCAAATAAAATAAAGGGAGGTATAACACTCCAGGTCTTAAGCTTAATAAGACCTCTTCAATCAATCGTGATTGGCTCCAGAAAGATGATCAGGGATCAGGACCAGTATGGTCAGAGAAAGGGATCAAGGATTGGTATAACACACTCAAAAATTCCAACAGACAGAATTTTCTTCCACAAGCAAGGCTATTGGTTGGTGATAAGGACCAGGCCACAGAGGGGCAGTCAAAAAATGGATCAGGGGGCAATCAGAGATATACCCAGTATAAGGATCAGGATCAAATTTCACAATAATGGGGGGTACATAGTCACACACTCCCTTGGATGATTTTCTATCATGATGATGCAGAAAAAGCAGGGGAGAGCCCCTCCTTTTATAGACCAGAGGCCTGTAGACTATTTACAAGAGATACTACAAATAGAGCGGAGAAAAAAAAGAAAAAAAAAAATTACGGATCAATGAAATAATAAAAGGAAATGAATGAGCAAGGGTGAAGGGCCACACAGACAGGCCGACGCCCCTTGGCATCCGCTGGCCCGCGGATGACCGCGCGGTCATAATCCTTGAGGGGCCCGGGACACATCACTAACCCGCGCAGGCAACAGAAGACTCGCGCGGGAAACCGGCGATGCGTCAAACGCGCAGATTGGATGAGGGGTGACGAGTAGATGGATGGGTTGACAGAAGGGATGATGTTGGATTGGATGAGGCTGAGAGTCTAGGAAGTGAGCCCAGCAAGGGTCAGGGATGGGGGGCCAACTGCTGAGGGCAATTGTTGGGGAGGAGGAGGAGGATGCAGAGGATAGTAGGTTGATGACAACTGCAAGGTTGTTGGCAGTCATGAGATTCTTATTGGATTGATTGGCAAAGACGGCCAGAAGATTGAGTAGGTAGAGGAGTAGGTATTGACTTGGGGAGCTTGAGGATGAGATGAAGTATTTGAATAACTTGATCTGAGTGGGTTGATTGTGGGGATACTTGAGGAGGACTTCCTTGAGGTCTTCGTACATCAATTGAGATATTAAGGGTTTGGGTAAGCACATCTGATATTGCTGGAGGAAGTTGGCGGCATCGTGAATGGAGAAGTAAGGTTTGAGGTGATGAGGTTTGGAGGGAAACTGGGGATTGGATAGGGATGGATGATGGGACCAGTCCAAGTCCTTACCGTAGAACGGGGGTTGGTCAAAGATTGATTGGAGTTCCTTCATTTGTTTTGTGGAACCCAAGATTCTGAAGATACCTTGGACAAGGGTGGCATCCTGTTTGAGGTATAGACCACACTTGGCAATGACAATGGGTATGAAGCCGTAGATGTAATCCTTGTGATCTTGAACCATCATGGAGATGGCCACGGAGGCTAGTTTTAATGAATCCTTGAGTCGAGTTCCGAAGACCCTAGGAGGAAGATGATGTAGGTTGAGGTTGGATTTTCTTTTCTTTTTTTTTTTTTTCTTGATAATGATAACTATGAATGATGATAAGGAAAAATCATAAAAAAAATTAAAATCTCTGCACTGGCCAGGGTGTCCAGGATGGGGCACCACAGCGTTGTTTACATCCAACAGCTTTGTCCTTTTGAACTTTAAAAAAACTTCAATCTTCCTTTGTTCAAATATCTCCCATGTAATCTTGACCCTGATAGTGCTTTTCCATTGCTACTGAATATTTTTAAAATTTATCCTTACTACTTGATTCTTAAATTAAAAATTCTGGACCTTGATCTTGGTCACATTTAAATATTTTTGTAACACTCAGGAGGGCAGCCTAAACCGCACCTTTCCCCTCCACAGAACTGCCACGGCCTAGAACCGTTTGGATTCTTACAGCGCTAGTCTGGTGGGGAGCAAGGGATCCCTTTCCAAGCAGCGTGGGGAGGGGACAAAGCAGCACAAGGAGGAGGAGAAGCCCGCACAGAAGACAAAATAACAACCCCCTTGTGGGAAGCTGGAGTCCAAGGAGGGACTTTGGGCTCCGGAGACAATTGTGGGGCCAGGGATGGAGAGGACAGAGGAGCTGGAGGAGCCTGGGGAGGAGGAGCCAGGTGTTGTCCAAATAGTTCCTCCATGCGCAGGTGCATTTTGCCCTGGTTGATTTGGACCTGGTCAGCCCAGTGACGGAGGGGGGCTTTCAAGTCCGTGGTATTCACACATTCCTCCTTGCGCGGTGGTCCAGAACAACAGAGGGTGGAGGCCCAGTTGTGGCTTTTGGAAGAGCCAGAGGAGGCGGAGCTTGCGGGTGGCAGGAGGATGGCAAGCCAGACAGAGTCCACAATCCTTCCAAAATCAAGTTGTTGCTTGAAACCAAAAAAGTTTCCTGGCAGGCCCTCTTGTGCGGATTTGGGCCATGCTGTTGCCAAGTGGGAAACATTGGTGTCTGGGGTGGCAGGATGAGAACGCGCAGTGAACAGAAAGGAGTGTGTAGGAGAGGCTGTTCCGGGAACAGTAGGGACAAGGGGGGACCATGATGAAGAGGAGAGCTTGGAAGGGGTGGTAGTTTGCAGGTAGGAGGTGTTGAGGGGGGGTGGGAAACCCAGAGGACAAGTGCCCTTATGTTTGAGGTAGCAATGTGAAGACCTCTGGGGACAGAACTCATGTTGAGGGGGATGTGGTGTGCTTATATAGCCTTGGATTGGGAACTTGGTTGCGGCCTGCGCTCTCAGCATTTGGTAGGTTGGGCTCAGCAGTTGGGGTGTGGGTGGTATCAGCAGCAGCCCTTGAGGGCTCAGCAGTATTAGCCGCAGGGCTCAGCACACTGGGTGTGGGTCAGGCTTAATCAGATGCGGCGGGTTGCAACCTGCTTGGATGTTACAGACCTAGGAACGGAGCGGGCCAGATAGTTTGGGGAAGGGCAGGGGGGCAATTTAAGAGGCTATACAAGCAGGTGGAAGCGCGCAAGCATGGGCCAACCTGCAGGTACTGGTAAAATCAAGATGGGGCATTGGGCGGATACATTTATACACACAGGGAGGATGCCGCGGGCCATTCCGCAAAAACCATGGAATTGCGCAGAACACCAGGTGGATATGGAAAACGCAGGGGGCTCCAAGTAGGGTGCAGCAGAGGGCTGTGTAATGAGAAGGACAAACTTGATGTGAAAAACGGTAGGCGGTATGGGATTGGGCAGTATGGATACGGGGTAGGGTTAGGCTAGGTTTCTGGTTTCTAGGCTTTCTTTTCCTATTTGTTGTTGGGCTGTCATTGCATTTGTACTTAGTTTAGGGTTGAGAGTGAGGAAATAAAGTCCGCACACTTCAAGATGGGTGGAAAAGGGGAAGAGACAATGATAAACAGACAGGATGCGGAAAGGGAAGGAAAGGAAAAAACCTCTTTTCCTCTCTAAAACGCTCTCTCCCTCACTCTCTTGACTTAAGGGCGCATCCTCATCCTTACAGACGCTAGGACCACTAACTTCCAAACTTAGGGACAAGTGGGAGATTAAAATTACTCTTGTTTCCGCAATTCTCTTGAAGGCTTTTGGTGCACAGTAACTGTGCACAATGCACAGTGACTTTGCGCAATTTACAGTTACTGTGCATTGGAGCTTGGATAAATATTGACCGGAGCTTTGCTGGAGCTTTACCTGGGCTTGGTCACATATTGGGCATGAGCTCCTTGATGGAACTGTATAGCAAGTTACATGATTATTTCTGTGGTGAGTGGGCCATAAAAAACAAAAATCAATACATGAATATTCAAGGCTAACCAGAACTGTATGCACATTAAGAATGATTATTCTGAAAGGAACTATCACCACAAAAAAAATGGTGGCACCTGCTGGCAGGTGTAGCACCTGAACCTTGTTTTGGTTTTGTTTTGACTCTGAGAAAACTCTGTTTCTAACTTTAGTTGGAACCTGAGAACATTTGTTTGTATCAGTTCTTGAGGATTCAAAGTAATTCTAGTGCATGCATGGAATACAGAAGATTTAGAATTATGGGGAAATTCAATTTTATGTAAATTTTATAGAGGAGTGAAGCAGTGGGTTTTCACACCTGACACATACAAGTCACTTCCTGGATTTTATAAGTCAAGATTTTGATGCATTTGTTCTATCTATTTCCTATTAGATAATTACAAGAGGTTGGAGGGTCCTTTGTTTTTTTTTTACTTTTTAGTTGAAAAAAATTGTATTTTTTGAAAGGATTAAATTCAGTTTTTAATATTCTTCTTGTGAAATGTAATAAATCTTAATTTGATTTAGGAAATTTAAAATTTGATCTAAATTTTAACTGAAGCTTCAAAACTCTGCTCAGACATGTTGGAAATATTGTACCACATAGAAATTGAGTTCAATGATATATTTCAAATAAATCAACTTTACATTGAAATAATTGGGGAGGTTCAAATTTTGTTTTAAAAAATGATGGAATTTACAAAAAGCAAACCATCTCCTTGAATGAGTTGATTTCTCTAATATATTTTGGCAGAAACTTTGTTTTCAACATTTCATATAATATCGGAAGCTAAAAAGAAGAAATCTAGTCATATTGAACTGTTTTATTTATCAGGAATTAGTTAATAAATAAAAATTGTCTAAAATTTAGAGATCTTTATTTTCTTTTCTGGGTGAAAACAGAGGAAATATAGAACTACATGGAAATAAATTTATTCAAACCAACATGGGGTTTCAAGTTATTTTGCTAATCTTTCTAATTTATCCTCTACTGGCTTCATCATCAAAAGCAATTTCTCTGTCCAATTCAATGTAGCAAGAAATAGAGGGCAGTAACAATTAGAAGGGAGGGCTTCACATGATTTCATCTGATAATTTGAGATTATTTCATCATAAGTTCTTCTATATTCTACTTGTTTTTTAGCTTGAAGTTCACCTTTCATCTCAGATAAATAGTTGAGAGTGTTTTTATCAAGATTATGAAGAAATTGTGAATAAATTTTGCTTCTCCAATACACTTGGACAGAGTAATATTTCCCCTCATCGTACTCTTCTGTACCTGAGCAGTCTTCCACACTAGGTAGAGGGTGTTGTGCCAAATCCTTTCCAATATGGTACTCTGAAGTGGCCAACTGGTTTTTGTATATCTTGCAGATTGAAGACCAAAATTGCAGCTAACAAGATTTATAAGATGGAGAGTAATCATAAGCTTACTCTATGTTTAACCCAAGACCTAGGATTCTTGTTACGTTTCCTAGACTTCATTTAATTATCCTTCTTTCCACGTAGCCAACATTCCAGTAGGCCAAATAGTATGTTCTTCTTGTAAAACTCAATATCAAGTGGATAATTTGTGAATGCATCATTGTCCTTAGCATTTAACAAATGTTTTATTATCACTTCTGACAATATTTGGTCCCACTTTTTTAATTATGATGGTCCCATTGGAAAATTGGAATATGTATGCCATAGATTTCTAATTCTTTCTGGAATTACTCTTTGAACTTTCCAAGAATGCTCTTCTTGCCTCTGTAGAGGTTTTCATTGGTTGTTTCCATGTTAAAAAAGTTGTTGTTTGGGTTGATTGTATCAATGCTTTTTGAGTTTAAAGCTTTTACTTGATCTTCAGTGGGCGGGGGCAGAACCCTGTCTCCTCCAGATTTCATTTTTAAAATAGTCTTTACATGGTCACGTAGGCCTAGACTTATGGGTTGTTTGAATTTGGAAAATGTTTTGCTAATTTCTTGTTTAATGTGTGGTTTTTGATGGATGTTGAACTATGACAAGTTCTAAAATTCCTATGATAATATAGGGAAGTCTTCAAGTAGTGCTTGAAACAGTTTTGAGGTTTTTTGAAGTGTAGATTTTATGGAGGGAAGGAATTTTCAGACAATTGAATCTGATGTTATCAACCATTGAATATGATGAATTCTGAGAGATTATAAAGGATTGATTACAAATTCAATATCTCAAATTGGTTATGCATCTACTCCATAATTAATTTGAAATATGTGAGCCAAATTCTACATTGTTCAATGAGAAAAAAAAAATCAGAAGGAAGAAATGTTTGGGAACTACCACTTGGATTTTGATAAAAATGACCACATTTTTATTCATGTTTGGCTTTAACATGGATATTGATTCAGATGATGATTTTTTATGATTTTTAATGGCTTGGGGAATAATAATCATTCTGTTTCCTTGACAGGGCAAAAGAATTAATCAAGAAAATAGATTGAAACTTATCATTAAATTTCACAGTTGTAGTAATTTTAGAGATTTTACAATGAAATTCAAAAGCTTGCTGTTGCAAAACAAGTATTTCCTTTGTACATTTATATAAAATCAAGAAGAAACCTATCATTAAAAATATAATTTTTCTCAAATTACTGGGATGAGCACTTAAGTTGTTTCAAATTTCACCTCCATTTTTTAAATCCACAGTATGATCAAGATGATCAATTTTCCAAAGTTTTAGTATTTAAATCAATGAAATGCTTCTATAATTTTTTACATGGAAATTCAGATTTCAATTGTTAATTTTTATTAAAATGCTTGAAAAACAATGATTCCTCTAATTTAATTAAGAGGTGCAATTTTGATAAAACTTTCAGTAAAATCTGATTGTGAATCTGTTTTAATATCTGCCACCAATAAACCAAATATTGAAAGTTTTCTTAGTAACTGAATATTTCTGGTGTTGAATGGAAAGTTACAAGAATACATCTGAAATTTTGAGTGCTGAAATTATTCCTAATTGAAAAGAGGGCCAAGTTAATATTCTTAAAAAAATTGGTATAAAAAAGTCATTTCTGGGTCATTTACCACATTTTAGATAAAGGTTTTGAATTTGAAATTAGATGGAATGTAATTTTTTGATTAAAATCATTTTCTTACTTCCTTTCATGTATTTAAACCATTTCATTTTATTTTGTCAAACATAACTTTGAAAGATTCAACTGAAATCTCTTGAGACATATATTAAGCCTGAATGCATAAATAAAAGCCAATATTACCACCTTTCCACTTGCGTTTACCTTCATAGGTTGGTTGGAGTTCATGAGAGGACAATATTTCACAAAAAGAGTTCAAGGTACTTGCAACACTCATCAAGCCTTATTATTTTTCAAGTTTGATTTTTGTTTTAAGCCAAATATGATTGAATTTCTTTACAAAGAGAGCTGCTTATGAAAAATGGGTTCTTTAATTTAAATTCAAAGTGAATTTTTCAAGCTTCTTTTGAGATCAAAATGAGGTGATCTCATCAGAAAATATTTTTATTTGATACCTTTGAGGTAGCAAACCACATTCATTGGAAAAATTCATGGATTTTCTTAGGACAAGATAATTCATTTTATAATGAAACCAATGGACAATAAATCTGATTTTATTTTGCCACATATCAAAAAATTAATTGGACTTGAAAATTTAGAGATTATCAAAACCAGACACTCCATAGTTGAAAAATTTCAATGTATTATTGATTTTTTATGAAAAAAAGATGAGGGTTTCTTTCCTCATTGCATAAAAAGTCTCTTTCTAGAATTTACTTTGAGATGAGGCACTTATCATTCTCTGTTCTCATCAAACCTTGTGTTATAATCCAAAAGAGGTGGAATTATCAAGAAATATTGAGTAGAGAAACCAATAATTGTGAAAATTACTGGTAATAATTGATGAGAAACATCTAAAATTCCATTGGGATTGAAGTTCTATCAACCAAAAATGGAACATCTTTAAAAGAAATAGAGATTGATGATAAATCTGACATGATTTTTGAAGCATAAGTACTTACACCTTCCAAGGAATTCATGCCTCTCCATCCAAACTTCCCAGACATTTGGTATTAATTGTTCTGGAATATGCAATTCTAAGGCCTCCCTTTTAATTTTTCTTTGAATTCTGAAAACCCAAACTCTTTCATTCTGCTCTTCATGCATCCAGATTTTACTTGGTTCCTGAATTTCAGGACATGGCTCAATTTTTTCCTTGAGCTCATGATCAATATGTTGGTGTGTTTCTTCCAACCATTCTTTTTGTTCCTGGGATAATAGAAACATTTTTTGCTTGATTTTTGAGGGGGATTAGGAGGGATTTGTGGATTGGATATGTGTTTTCTGTGAGGTATGAGTTGGCTTGATGAGTTTGGTAAGAATCAATTTTAGGTTGATATTTATAGGAAATGAAAAGGAAGTATACTATTTCATGAATGAAAATTTAATATTGCATATATAAAAAACCTATGCATCAATTTTACCAAGATTTTCATGGTTGCTTAGCATTATATGCATTAAATACAGTAATTAAAGATTATTACATACTGTATACTTTTGGGAAAGATTTGACTAATTTTAAGAAATTCCTGTGGCATTTTGAAGCAGAAATGTTGAATATTATTGTATCTATGGGTTTGAAGATGATATAAAAGTTGGAATGAAGTTTCCTTGGGTGATTCATTTCTTAAGAAATGAATGATTGGTTTATAAATGAAGTTATTGTGAAACTGATGTTTATAAACAAACACAAATCACAGCTAAACTAAAATTTAGGATAGAGAGAGATTTGCATTGATTTGGATTTGTTTATTTATTTGATTAATATTATGTAGACTTAAAACAGCCATTATATGATCCCTTGCTTTGTTTTAATTCCTTTGAAAAACCAATCATAATCTTCAACAGCAGTTTTTGGAGATATCCAGTAATTTATAAGCAGGTTGCAGTGCCTACTTGCTTTGTTTTTCATCCAATGAACTTTGTATGAGTGCTTCAGAAACACACTGCATCCATGCTTTTGATGCAAAACAAACATTATATTTTTATAGGGAAGGCCCAAAATATTGGATCATTTCAATGTTCCATTTGCAGTTTTTTTAATATGAAAAATAATGGAATTCTTCTTTCAGTGGTCCTCAACTCCCATAAAATCACAATATCAAATTAATTTCTTACAAAAAAACAAGCTATTCTGAATTTAATTTTTTTTTCAAGATTTCTTCATAATTGGTATGCTTTGCAGCGGATGATATTAAAAATTATTTAATGAGCAAATAATCTCATTATCTTCCAAAAATGTAGGGTTTTGTTTAAATTTAAAGGCTAGAATCAATCTTACTTAAATTTCAAATCAGCTACTTAGTCAATAAATTTCATGGGCAGTATGATCATTGAGCATTAAATAATTCAAAAGAACCATGTTTTCAAGTCAAAAATTTGATTATCCCAAGATCAGAAAAAAAAATTGAAATCAAGAAATATCCATCAAGAAAAACTAATAGTCTAAATTCCTAAAAAGTCACCAGAATTAACTATGGGATGTTTGGGGTTCTGAGTTAACTTAAACTAAATTAGAAGAGGTAGCTTTTTCAACAGCCCAGACATTATTGAAGTGTCTACGCAGATCATAGTCAGTAACCAGTAAAATATCCTCCAGAAGGACCTCAGCAAATTTTTCATAAGAAAATCTTTCAGTAAAAATGCTAATTACATCTCTCCAGTTGATTTTTGGGTTCTTAATAAAACCCTTATCACTCAAGGCAGTGAGAATATATTCCCTTGTGTTACCAAGTTGGACCCAGAGTGGCTCAGCAGGTAAGCCAACTTTCAACTTTGACTCAAGAACAAGACTGAAAAATTCAAGGAGCATGCCAGAATTCCACTTTGGCATGACTCATTGATTTCCTGGACATACCCATATAGAAGCAGGATCAAAAACTAACATGTGTCAAACACATGTTAGAGAATTGGTCCCCCATCTATTCTTCTTTTCTGCAGAGTCCTTTGACATAAAAGGCTGCCAATGATCTTATTTTTTATCAATCCGTAAGTTGAAAAGCCCATTGACTAGAGAGACAAAAAATTCAAAAACAGTATTGAGGCCACCTCTTCCAGCATTCATCTCAGCATCCTGGTTAGAACCCAGCCTCTTGTGTTGAGAAAAGGTGGAATCATTGATTACAGCTGCTTGCAGGTTGGAAAATTAGCTTTATGCTTTGAGTAAAGCCTCATCTGAATTCCTGTCAATGACTTCCATCAAGAGAAGCACATTTCTGGAGATATTTTGTGAGACTACACCTATGATGTCATTCAAGTTGTGCTTCAGTTCCATGTATGCCACATGTATTGGCTCTCTGGTTTAAGTTAGGATCTCAGATAGGGGATTCATATTGATCTGGACTTTCTTCCTGGAGCTTGAGAGGGAGTTTGTGTTGATGAAGGTGCTCCCAAAAAAAACATCATCATCTTTTCCAAGCAAGATTTTTTCTGATAAATCAAAAAGTAAGGATCAGTTTATTTTCATAGGAGTGGAAGACAATATCATGAAAATTTACCATCTTTGCACCGTGTCAAACAGAGGTACAACAATTTTTATATTTTTGATGATTTTTGGGGGTTTGACAGGATTGTTTGGCCAAGAAGGTTAAGGGTGTTGTTAATTAAGAACTGGGTAGTGCTGATAATTTTGGTACAAGTTGAAGGGGTTGCATTGTCCTTTAATTCTTCCCAGAATGAAAAACTCAACAGGTCCTCCTTAGTCAAGCCAAAAAAAATTCTAGGCAATGTAATAGAATTAGCTGCCATTATTTTCATTCCATCACAAAAAGATTCCACTGACCTGGCCAATTTGAGCCAGGATTTGATGTTAGCCCAATGGTTTTTGCCTGGGTTTCAGTTTGGCAACTAGCATGGCCTTCAGGCTGAGATGAATCAGTCAATGAAGGGTCCTCAATCCTTGGCCTTGAAGTTCTCTGTTCCAAATTGCTAGTGATGATTCTGGCATTAGATGCATTCTGCTTTTGAGGTATTAAAGATGGGGCACTCTGATTCAGAAAGGGAAGATTAATTTAGAAGTCAATTTTGGGATGAGTATCCATCATAGCCTTCAAAATAGTAAACAGAACGTCTCAAGGGATTTTGGGACTAGGGTGGGTGCAGGTGTGGAACTATTGGGTGATGGTTGAATAATCAACATTTCTGGTTGCTCTTGTTGTACATCACTTGAGCAAGTGAATTCTTTCTTGGAATAAGAGGAGTCAGATGATGCTTGAGAGCTCAAGGGCGGCCTTGATTTTGATTATCTGGCTGCTTGCCAATAAGCTTGGGCATCCAGTTGGGCAGATGCCCTGTTTCCTGGAGCAATCTGGGGTTCTTCAGCTGGGGTTTCAGGTTTCAGAACTGGGGTATTTTCAGAGTCCTTGACAGTGGCACAATCAAGGTCAACAACCCTGGCTTCCTGAACTGGATCCTCCAAAGGCACAGCTGCAGTAGATATTTCAGGTTCACCTGGAAATATAGGAATGTATCAGCTTTGAATATTTGGATAATTTTTGATCAAAACTTTGTTGCATCAAATGATTCTTCCAACTCACTGGGTTGGTTGGCCAGGTGTTGTCCTGGAACCAATGTAAGATGGGGGGCAGGCAGATCTTCAGTGGTTGCTGTTTTATCATCCACTGATGGTACCTTGTGAGTTGATTGGACATCTGAACTATCAGCTATTGTTAGCTGTTGTTGTTCTTCAGGTGAAGGCCCAAGTAGACCAAGATCTATGGAGGTTTTAAAACTCAGCTGTTCGACCTTTTTGTCATACTTCTTCTGATAAAAATCAAGCATTGGCTGCAATACTTGTTTATGGGATCTTTCAACATATTCCTCACAAAGGAGTTAATTCAATTGATTAAGAGTACATCTTTCTAAAAATTTATCATACCAGCTCAAATAAGTATTAGACCAGACAGGAAACAGGCAATTCAAACACTTACCAGGGAAATAAGCCATGGTAAGATGAAGGTAGTTGTCAAGGTGAAGAGGCTTGAGATGATGCTGTTGAAATATGAGGGGTATGATGCGGTTAAGATCAGGATGAACCAAGACCTCTGGTTGAAGAAGCCGTGGTTTATATACCCTGAGAACATAGTCACACATGACATGTGTGTGTAATATGAATGAAATTTTCTCATTGAGTACAATCTACATGGTTCATTTTTGTAAATAGCCTGCAGTACCACCAAAGTTTCTGCTTCCCTGAATATTACATATTTATGTATGTCATTTGAAGGGAGGTGTACAACTTATTATAATTCATCCACCTCCCTGGAAATGAAAAACGTGACACCGGAAAACTTTGTGAGTTGGCTGGGGAGGTGGAAGACTTGTGCTAATTTGCCCACCTCCCTGCAACCACCTGGGAGCATGATTTTGAATATTCCAAATGATCAATGATTTCTGGAACAGTGAATGACTTAGCATAAGTTTTCAACCTCCCCAGCTGACTCACAAGGCATTCCCATGTCATGTCAGCTTGCTACTATGGCAGAGAAAGCTGCAAAAGTAACAAAATAACATGAATAAATAAAAATCTTCTTAAAGGAGAAATAATATCAGAAATATTTTTTCAAATTCTGATTCTACATAAAAATTAAGGTAGGGTCACTGACTGACACATACCTCAAATTCATATGGCTTATATTTTTAAATAATTTATGAAGATTTGGAAAGTGACACGGCCTTGAGATTTTGGCCATATTAATATTTCACATGAAACCCTATGTATCGTTTTCACAGTGAATTTTGTGTCAGAATCCCAGAATTCTGTGATTTAGAGGAGTAACGGGCAGAAATGTGATTTGTAACAATTCCAGCACGCAGCCGCGGCAACCAACACATCTGAATGCGGCTGAGCAGCAGCACTGCCACCCTGTCCGAATACCCTGACAAGCTGTGTATGCAGCCCCGGGCATCTGACAAGTATGCAGCCATGGGATTAAGGCTGACAGAGTGACAGGCGGCTTGAAAAGCCCAGGTACCATGTAAAGGTGATACAACCAAGACAAGGACATACTACATATGTATTATATGTCCCTGTGGATACTAGATAGTTTAAAAATACATAAAATTATATAAAAATACTTAAATAAAATTTATACGTATTTTTTTATAAAATATAATAAAAATACCAAATATTTACCAAATAAGATAACTACTATTTGTAAAATATCTTCAAATACTTTGAATATACAATTGGGAGAGCTTTTAGACATCAGTATCTCCGTGCAATACTAAGAAAACTGATTATGTCAAAATATTACATGTATTCCCATAGTTTATATTTTTAATTAATTATTTCAAGGAAATCAATAGAATTTTGAAAATAGGGAGAAAAATCAATCTTATGATTTTACTCCCATCAGCTAAAACATAATGAGAACCCATCTGACATCAGATTAACTGCTGGAATTTCTACTAAAAAATCATTAACATATGGGGAATATTTACTAAGGATAATTAATTAAATGATGATCATGTGGGTAGACTAGTGTTATTTACGCGTCAAAAAATCACTGAAAAGGTAGAATAATTCCCATACCCTGTGGAATTAGATGTAACCCATGCTACAGCATCAAGAACACGTGATAGGCTACCACTTTTTACCCTGCTAGCCTTAGCACCCGTGCCTTTGAGCTCCTGTATCCCTCAGAAGGACATAATTGGTACTCAAGAAGCTATAAATATAGAGCTCTTTTGAGGATATTGATACCCAGAGACCCAGTTATATTTACATCCAGACACTGTGCCAAGGTAATCAAATAATTATAAGAGATAAGTAAGTGATTTATGGCTTTATTCTGATCAATAATATCCATCCCACAACCCTTTTATCAATTTAAAACTACTGAACAACCTTTTTAACCCCAGTAATAGGTTTAACCCATCAGTGCACATCCCAAGCAGGTACCTAAAGGATTCAATAAAATACCAGTCAGTTTTATTATCCTTTTTCTGTTGTGGCAGATTTTTTACAAGGCCCTGACACTCCACAATATATTTTATATATATATTATCTTTGGGCAATGTCTCCTTTAAGAATATGAATTAAAGGTTCCAAATTAACCAGGTAAACATGTTTTCAAAGTGAATTCCCTGAAGAGAGGTGCTAAAGATCCCCAATATTATTTTTGCCCCTCTATTAAATTATTTAATAATCAATTTATTAATATTGATTAATAATATTAAATCATAACCAAACCAATCAACCCTGCAATAGCTTTATCCAAATATTTTACAGATTTTTGCTGCATTTATTGAATAATATATTTATTATTTATTCTATCACCTCTGGTAGCTAACGGATAGGAAAGGTTTTGGCATCCAGGAGGCTGAAATTTAATGTGATTCCTGTATGAATACAAGTCCAGGGAGGTGGACAACTTATGATAAGTCGTCCACCTCCCTGAACATTAGATGTACATGTACTAGGCAGGAAAGCCACAACCAATTTGATGGGAAGGTGTAAGACTTAGCATAAGTCAACCATCAATACAAAGACATCCCAGCCTACATTCTAACTAGTAAAAAGGGTAATGTTAAATTCATGGCTCATTGAGCTGTGCACATGTTTCAAATTGGGCCATGTCCTCACGGCTTACAGAGTTGTGCGGCCCACCCAGCCTGGTCCGTTGCTGTGTGGAATTTCACACGACTACATTCAAGCCGTGTGGAGTTGTACACAGCTCAAGTGTAGTCGTGTGGCATCCCAGACGGCACTGGACCCCGGTGAGCCAAAAAAAAAAAATAAAAAAAAGGAAAATGAAAAGGGTACTAACACAACTGTTAAACTAAATAAATCTTCCAAAAAAACCAAAATCAACAAAAAAATCAAATAATGTTCATTTTTTGGTTTAAAAAAAACAAATAAATAAATAAATAAATAAATAAATAAATAAAAAACAAAAAAACTCGTAATATCCAATGGAATAGCCCTAAAGTAAAAAGACCCAAAAAAACACAAGTAACTGGACTAGCCCTAAACTAAAAACACCAAAAAAAAAGACAGTTAACTTGACAAGCCCTAAAGTAAAAACACCAAAAAAAGACAAGTAACTTGAAAAGCCCTGAAGTAATTTCAACTTGACTATCCCTAAAGTAAAAGGGCCCAAAAATTAAAGAAGTCTTTTGACCAGCCCTAAAGTAAAAGTGCCCAAAAAAATACAAGTCTTTTGACAGGCCCTAAAGTAAAAACACCAAAACAAAAGTTCGACTTTTTTTAAGCTGATCCCATCCCAAGCTTAACATAATTTAAGCTTGTGATGGAATCATCCCAACACAAGTTGAACTGACTTACTATTAAAATATCATTCAAAACACTTAATATAATGATGTTCAAAATGTGATAACCCTTTATATTAATAGAACTTGTTAGCTGCATTACAATTAAAATTTATATTAAACCCAATGATGAATTGAATTAAAAGTCTATTAAAATCTAGAATACATTTGCAGTTGATCTTTGAGATGATCAACCCAACCAGAGGCTTTTTTAGAAATCAAGGAACGTGGTTTTTCTACAATGGGCCAAATTGGAATCATTTCTCCCTCAAGTACTAATAGAACCCAGTGGTTATTGTTTACAAAGGAAATGGAAATTGGATCTGATTGATCAGTAACACCATTTTTCATTGGAGTATAGGTACCACATGACTCCAATGAAATAAAACATATAGGTTTGGAATATGTTTCTACTATGATTTGGACCATTTCCAATTTAGCCAGGAATTTTGATGAGGGAATCTTTTCATTGATTTTTTCAACATCAAGTAGTTGTTTAAAATTTTCAACCTCCTTTGAGCCACCAAGTATCTTAATGTATCATGCTTTGTGTTTCTCTAATGTTTCAATCATTTCCTTCCTAACTTCAAACCAACCATGTTTTTCATAACCAAGAGATTGAGAAATGAGTCTAAATCCACAATTCCCATCTCCAATTGGATCCCAAACCTCACCAAAGAACTTATGGAATTTCTTGGGTATTTGATTGAGGTTTTTCACATTTGGTTCCTATCATTAAAACTAACTTAGTATTCATTTCTATAATTGGATCAATGAAATGAAAACTCACCAAAGATGAGCTTCTGGTTGAGCTTTGCTGCATGTTCTCTTCCTCTGAAGAGGATTCTGATTCCAAATTAAGTGATCCCAATTCACTTTCAATCTCTTCCTCTGAACTATGAAATTCATATTCAGATTCTGCCAACTTTGACTAACAATTCATCATTAGTTAGTAACTAAGTTCATGAAACCAAAAAAATGAACATATCCCAAAAGAAAAGACTTACAATCTTTTGTCTTTTCTTGTTTAGAGCCCTTCTAGTTCTTTTTTCCCCCTTGAGTTTCTTTTCAACAAGCTCAAACTGAGATAGTTCTTGCCGCTTATCTTTCAATTTTGGATGGCCCCTACGTGATTGTTAGACTTTAGGTTCAAGTATTGGCTTCAATTGATATTTTTTAATCTTCAGAATGATATACTTCAATAGGCCACTTTTCTCATGATCTGGATATTCTAAGATCATTGCATTGAATTTTTCACATAACTGAATAATGCTTAGCATTTCATCAACATTGCACTGGAAAAATTCAAAAGGATCAACCATTAGTGAATTAGGATTCATTAATCAAAAAGCATTAATCACATTTTCACTTGAAAAATCCAACTTAAGCCAACAAACAGAACAAGAACTGCAATGTTCATAGTCCAACCTCCACTGAGGATGAACATCTTTGGGTACCACAGATCCTTTGAATGCTAGATGGTCACCTATTTGGTGGGAACAGGGCAAACCTATAGTCTTGAAATATGACTTGGTGCAGACTTTGCCATCATGATCATGTTTGAACTTCTCAAATTGTTCCCCAACAAGATGGATTGCCTCTAAAGACAGTTTGTAACCCAATGGTAAAAGTTCAGGTGGAATAAATTTTTCTAACTTAATTCAAGAGTTATAAAGTGATTCATGAACTGATTTGATTTGATTTGCAACTTTTCTGTCAAGGCTTTTCCAAAAATTGAACAGGTTTCCCAAATAGTTTGCAAGGAATTGTTTCAAAGTTGCATGGTCCCCTTCAACCCAAGATGTTGTTTTGTTTCCAAAATCTGGGTTTATACAAGTCCACGCTGTTACAAACGTCTCTTTGATAGGGAAAATGTTATTTTCCATATACTAAAGTACATCCTCATAGTCTTTCAAGAAACACTATAAAAGTAAAAAGTTCAGAACCCAAAACTAGGAAGAATAAGAAGCAGTGATTTGGACCTACTCTGAGTTCCGCATCATTGACCTCTGCCTCCTCCTTGGTCTTTGAGGCCCCACAATTTTCCCACAGATTCATAAAGATTTTCCATCCTTCAACGTCATTAACAAAGCGCACTTTACAGTTTGCTTGTATGTTTTCAGACAAGTGCCAAGTGCAAAATTGTCTTGATGACTCTGGGAAACTGGTTTAAATTGCACAAATCAGAGCTTTTTCACAGTCCGTCATGAAGACTTTTGGAAGTCTCTCAGGATCATAAGCCAACTCCTTTAATGGATTCACAGAACAACTGTAGAACTCAAACCTTTCTTTCTTTATAAAAACAAGAGCTTTCTTGAAAGTTTTCCAATTGGCTGTCATTCCTACAACATGCAATAGTGGGGTTTTGTACTTATTTATTTGATAAGTACAATCCAAAATTGCAATATGATAGAATTTTTTTGAAAGCTTTACTTCCTCCGGATTTGCTAAGAACAGCGCCTCAAAGTAACCCTCTCCGCTGTACTTTGACCGGTGAATCCAACTTGTTTCCTCAAGCTGTTCATATAGTACCTCCATAACACTTTTTCCCTTTAGTTCTGCAGGTTTGACCTTCTGTTTAGTGTTATAGATTGTTTGGTCATCAACATAATCCCGCCCATCAATCTCGCTCAATTTTCTCTTCAGGTGTAACTTATTGAGCCCATCATTCATGCCTTCTACTAGATTTTCTAAGGCCACAACTGAGATTCTCCTCAGTTGAGGATGCAAAGAGGGATGTTCAGATGGTTGATGGTTATGTTGGGTTTCTTTGTAGGAGAGGCACCAAAAGGGGTCTGCCTTTGTGCAAATTGCATTGATTAAAAACTTGCACCCAACCTTCCTTGTGTGAGTTTGTCTAGACCATTTGGTAAGAAGATTTCCTGAATAGGAACCATGTCTATCACAGGCTAAATCTGCATATTGGTCATGATTTGAGTTGAAAACTGTTAAAGCGTAACCATGCTTCATTGCCCATGTTTGACAATAGTTTTTGCATCTTCCCTAGTAGGAAAAGCTCTCAAGGGAGGAGGTTCAAGTGGATCTAGTAAACATTCATTGGTTAAGTCATAGTTTCATAGTTACATGTACCCATCAGTTTCAATCAAATTAAATACAGCAAAGACCAGTAACATAAAATGTTACTCACCACCAGCAGTCATGTCCATTTGTGAATAATTTTTTTCCTCAATTTTCACCCTTGATGAGGATGCAATTGGGGCTTCCCATTTTTCATTACCCAAATCCTTTTTTTTCTTTTTCCAAAGCTTTGTTGATGGCACTATCAATGTAGACCTTCCACACATCCATGTCAGAAGAAGGAGGGCTTTCCACTGTTCCCATGCAAAAAAATGCAATAGTATACTTCAGTATTCAATCCATCTTTCAATTGATGAAACAAATTTTGCTCACTTTTGAGTTGAGAAAGAATTTTTTGCAGATTTTTATATGATTTATGATTTGAGTTTTCACTTTAATTTCACTTGGGTTTCACTTTAATGTCTCATTGGGATTGCTAGGTGTGGAACAACAGTCCCAAAAAGTATGTTTTAATCACAAATTTGGGTTGACAGAACCCAAGTGGGTCCAGGGGGTGCCCAAAATTCTGGCACTACTTCTGGGGTTTACACGGCTCCTACACAACCCCCCGGGGGTTGCGCTTGTCTTTAACATCTTTTGTAGCTTTCTTGGGGCCCCCACTGCTCATTTGAGCCATTTAGGGCCCTACACAACTACCACACGGTTGGAGCCATGAATTTAACATCATCCTAGTACAAATGTTGTAAAACTCATGCACACTTTGACATTTTTTCATGAAATAAATGGTAAGCATTTCAGAACAAAAAGGTGCTGTTTGAGTTATATACATTGAAGGACATGTTTAACCATATCTGGATTCTTGCCATTAACTGTAGTTAAAATTTCAGAAGGAGAAAAATATTGAAGTTTGAGAGAAGCCTTGCTAGTTTTTTTTTTTGATTCGGTAGGAGCAACCAAAATGAGTATGATGTTCAGTTGTTTGAAGGCTGGGTGGAGGAAAAGTATTTTGATGAGGAAAGACAGAAGTTTTCCATAAAATTTCTATAATGCCCCCAGCTTTTGCATAATCAACTGTGAAACCAAGTTTTGGGAAGGAGAGACCATGGCCTGTTTCTTCAGAGGGAGGAGGGGTTGGGGTTCCAGTAGGTTTTTCAATATAAGAGAACAAACCATAAGTACAACCATTCAAGTCATCCTGATCTGTATGAGGAACATTGGAAAATTCATCACAAATGACAATGAAATTAGAAGCATGAAGAAAAGAATCCCTTTGGTCATTCCACTCAGGAGATGCTGAGTTTGGAATTTTGAACTCTTCTGATACTTCCTTGTTCTTCACATGAGCAGTGTTGTATAAACCTTGGATTCTATTCAAAATCAGTTATTTATTTACTGGAAGCTTAGACCACAACAGGTCATCATTTTCTGTTTTGTCTGGATTCATATCATTTCTCGTTGAATATATTCCTATTTTGAAATATATTTTGATGGCAATCAGTGAACAAAAACATGATTAGAAAGTTTTTCTTGATTCCCAATTACCTGCAGAATATCCTTGGTCAGTTCCCTGCCAAAAGCCTATTCCAAACATAGCTCCAGTCTTAGTGTTTCTATTGGTTTTGTTCAGGTTCTGTCAATTTTTTGCAATCACACAGAGATCTTGTACCATCTCACAAAATCAAGTTGCCAGCAATGTGTATGATTGTTGCTGCAATGAATGATACTTCACCACCACATAGGATTGGTACTTTCTGTTGGAAAACTTGTAGATTTACTGGGGCTCCTAGATTTGGTACTACCACTCGGCATGGACTTAGACCCTTCTTCAGGATGATGAAGTAGATTGACTCAGATACACACTCCTTCTTGCAATAATCAATCTCAGCTTTACAATGCTTTTTGTGTGCTCTGGATGAGGATGGGATGGACATCATTAAGGCTTGTGGTGGTTGCCTAAGAAAAGAACAATCTTGGCTTGATTCCTGATGATGCTTTTGATTCAAGGGCTCATCCTCACTACAAATGTGGTTTCAAAATCACCAACAGGAATAAAAGTGACAAGGATTGAGATAAAAGCAAAATTTTAAAGTCAATAATATGAAACCATATAAGATGCTTGAAGAACCATACATTTTGCTAAGCTTAACCAATATCAAAACCACATCCTCATTATTGTTTTTCAATGGAAACAGGTTAGCTGGAGTTGTGTTGGATGCATTGGAGTTGACTTCATCCATGGGGTTTACTTTTAAACATGATGATGATGTGATTCATGGTTCAAAAAGGGGTTCAAGAACAAGAAGGGATGAATCAAGTATCAGTGGATGATATTTAAGAAGAATAAGGGCTTTTCCACTGTGAATACTTCACAGGTAGAGTAACACCTGGACCTCATTTCACTGTGGTCCTGTCATCTGTTCTTCTTGGATGATGAATTGGCCAGATGACCACTCTACTCCCTCTCCCCTGATTTCCACTTGTCTCCAATCAAAACACATTTCTTTGTCTCAACCCTCCAGTAAAATGTCAATGGCCAGATGATCTGAACACCTCCGGTATGATGAGTTGGTTTGATATCAAGTCAACTTGTGCTGACAAGTCCAATCACTCTGACACAGACTTGCGTCCCATCCTTTCTCAAGCTCAATGAATTTGATCATCACCTTCTTCATCCTATCAGTCCTCAATAGTATGCTCTTCTCCTTTCTTATTTTCTCTCCAAAACTAGTTCTGAGTGAAACCTTGTGTTATCCAGTCTCCTCAGTCCACATGTCTCCTCTTCAATGCTCTAACATAACTCAACAAGATTCCTAAGTCTCAAGCCTTCAACACCTACCTTGGTCCTACTCTCATCTACCACCTTCTATTCATTTCCTTCCTTCTTGCGCTTGATCTCATACCCATTATTGTCTGATAAGCTTGGATTAAATAAAAACATCAGTGGTCCTGGTTTCTAGCTCAAATTCTTACATGATAGGCTGATGTCTTCATTGCTGCTTACTGTAAAGATGAATGCAAGAATGGATGTTGTCTATGGTGATATCAGATGAACAAGGTTGAGTTAATTCAGTGAAGACAGAAGCTATGATTGGAAGAAGAAGAATAAAGAATGTTGAGGAAGAGAAAGAGTGAAGTCAGTTTTGGATTGATGAAGATGAAGGATTCAAGAGATTGGAATAGGTGCATGAGTTCTTACCCTTCAAATGCAGTGATGATGAGTGAGATGTGGAAGAGATGCCTTGAAGTGAATGTGTAATAGCAGGAGTTAGATGGAGTGTTTGTTTTTGATGATGAGGTTGATTGGAGAGTGTTTTGTTGATTGGATGCTTGAGAGGTGATTCAAAGATTTCAGATACCAATAGAGCACAAATTCAACTAGCCTAACTTTTCAGAGTTTCAAACATTGAAAAAGAAGATGCAATCTTACCTGGGTGGACCTTCTGGGATAGTTTGGGGATGCTGGAATAGTGGCGCTTGGATGCTTGTTTGCGGGGCGAATAAACTGCTCGTTGATTTGCAAGCACTCGCCAATTCGCTTGTGAATCGACGAGCGAGGCTCGCTGCACGAGCCAGCAAACGCGTCAGCGGCCTCGCTCGCATTCGCTTGCCTAGCGGTGGCAAACTCGCTGACCGTTGCTGGCAAACGCAGGCAACGGGTCAGGTCGCCAGGGCGAATTGACGCGCACAGACGTCTCCCAGGGCCCTGGCAACCTGGGAGAGAGCCACAGGGTCGCGTTCAGCGACCCTGTCGCGAATTGAAGCGATTTTGGTCGCTAGCGTTTCCCAGGAGGAGAGCGAGCGACCGGGGCATTGCCCCAGGAGCTCCAGGCCCAATGTGGGCTCCTCCAGGGCCTGGAGCTCCTCAAGCCCATCAGGGCCATTTCCATGGAGAGCCCAGGGCAAGTGCCCATGGGTTTTGGCCATATGGAAAGGCCAAAACCCATGAGAGGGAGGTGGGTCCTTGAAAAAAAAACACATGGCATGGATATACCATGCCATCTGTTTTCTTTTCAATGAGGCTATGATTCAAGCCACAAGGGGGGATAAGTCATGCACAAGAAGTGAGCATGAATTTCACCATGAGAAGTATGCGGGAATTTAAGAAGTATTCATCTGCCCAATGTGAGATGCAAAGATCCACAGGATATTTTTGAATTGGAATAAGAATCTTTTGAAAATTCCTTTGTGATAATTTGACACTATTTTTGTAGAATTCTCAAATATAGACAACGAGTGGAGCAATGGCTTTCATGTTTGATAAGTGAAGGTTTCTATATATGATCCCTTGTCAATTCCACTTCTGAAAAGGTTTAAAATGATACTTCCAACTTTGAAGGAGATATCTGATGAAACCAAAATTTCCTGCTTATCTCAAAATAATGGTGACAGTAAGCAATAAGTTTTTTAATTAGGTGCATTCCTGTAAAAATTGATTTATAATAAAGATTTTTGTTTCACTACAGAAAAGGTGTTTTTTGAATAATTTTTTCCAAAGAAAATGTTTTCCAATGGTTCTTTCACTGTTTTTAAACTCCAAACAAATAACCAGAACTAGTTTCCAAAATTTGATAATTTGATTATCTCAATAAAACCTTTATCCTTATATTATTTTACTCTAAATGCTCAGAATACATGAAATTTTTCAAATTTTTTGGTGCCTTTGCATCTACCTGATTACAGGATTCATAAAGAGTAATGGCATTGCTCAATTTACCATTAAATTTGGGCAATAGGTCTATTGATCAAGGTGGGGTTGTAATGTATGCAACAACAATGTAAAATTGTTTCAGGATTCATTCAATCACCCTTGAGGACAAGCATTTGGGTATTCATCATACATGTTATGACTTATATTCATTGAAACAACTTGCAAACTCTTCTATTCCATGATGATGATTCATGCACATAAACCTGGGGGGACATGGTGCACTTAGCCTAAGTGCACCATGTCCCTTCTGACAACCAGTTGGTGGTGGTTGTGGGTCACCACAAACCAACATGACATGGTGGCCAGTATTGAGCCTCCTTGCCCTCATGCTGGAAAACTTTGTTCTTAAGTATAGAAATGGTCACTTCCCACTGTGACCTGGTGGATGTAATTCATCAACAATCACCAAAATATCATGGAAATTTGGGAAATGAAAAATATGGAATATTTTGAATTAGGGGAAGTTTCTTCAACCAATGAGCAAGATGAATGAAATGTATTCAGGGCCATGCAAGAATCACAAAATCATTTACCTTTACCAAATTTCTTTGTAATATTTCCATGTTATTTATCTTTTTGGATGAAAGGTATTTGCCAACATGGGCATTTCAGTAACCACTAGTTCCTGTTACAAACATGGTGGAAGAGTTATGATAAGTTGTCCACCTTCCTGAGCCACCTCACACTTCATCATGTAAAAATTGATGTTATGTTTTTACATTATGTTTGAGTGTCACAGAAAATAGGGTTACGTGTGATTCTGCAGGGTGAAAACTATCAATTTTTCTGTTTCACTTTCCAACATATTGATTTCTTCTTGAGTCAACCAAAACTGCCACTGTGACACAAAATCAATTTTCTCTTAAGAAATATTTACCATTCATGAATGTAGGGTTTTTTCACATGTATTTCAAAATGAACTCTCACAACTTATAATTTATAAGCCAGCATAACCAATCATTCCCAAGATATAGGCCTGAGTAAGAAATATTCCACTTTTTTCCCACTGAAAAATTTTGTTCACCATGTTTAATTCTTGGTGCCTTGATCCTACCATCATTTTTTGAGGCTGGGGTCAATTATTCAGCAAGGTGAAGAAAATATTGTCAGGGAAATGCAAGGATCAGAAAAACCTGTTCATCTACCAAATTTTTTTTCCATATGGCCATGTTTTGATTGATATTTGTGGATGAAAAATATTTTCAAGCATGGGCATTTCAGTACCAGCATGTTTTTTCCTGAAAAAAACACTGTGGACTGGTTATGCCAAGTTTTCCACTTCCCCACACTATGGACTAAGACCCAGCTAATGTGGGAAAATTAGGAAATTTTCATTGGGAGGTGGACAACATAGGCTAAGTTGTCCACCTCCCTTGGCCACCATCTGCTTGATTTTATGGATATTCATTATCTTTTGGTGCATTCTGTCTGGGTCTCTGAGGAAACAATGATATGTGGGAATCTGTATTTTGAAAACCAATGATTTCTGTAAGTCATTTTTCAAACTACTGAATCTTCCACAACTGCACAAACCATGGACTTTATTGTCACCCTTATCCTTCAACTTCACCCCTGGTTGGTATTCTCTGAATTTCCTAGGTACAGAACTGGATTATAGTATTATTACTTCACTGGAAGCTAATGAGAATTTCAAACTGGACTGTCTCTCACCACACCACAAAAGATCTCTCATGCTTATCAGTTGATAATATATTCCAAAGAAAAATCACTCCAAGCCAGATTCAGTGAACCTATTTATAATTTCAAACAAAGCAGGTAATAACCACTTTCAGAAATCCACAACTTGAGCAGGATAAGATAAGTTTTAGGCACTTGCAGAGTCTCAAAAAAAGTTTAATTCAGCCACTGCAATTACACCTTTTGAGAGGTTCAATAGTTCTGTATGCCATGACTCAAACTCTTGTTGGATGTTTTGAGCTCTTGATTGGAACATGACTGATAATTTTGGGCCCAAATGTTATTCATATGTCATACAAAACCTGTATTATTTTTTTTCAGAAAATTCATTCATTCATCATCATTTCATTTCCTTGGAACCCCTCATGCCCACTCCAAAATTTTTGCAACCACAAAAAAATGTAAATCCATTTTTTTCAAACCATTTCAAAAATGCCATGCTGATTTATATTTATTTGGAGCTTTTTTACCAGTCCAAATTTCCCCTTGATGGCTTTCATCACAGTCAAATAAAAGCAAAAGATCCTAGAATATCTGAAAAAATTCATGAAAAATCCTAACAAAGATGTTTGGGGGACCAAAAGGTGATTCAACTGTTCTCAGGAGTGGAGATGGTTTTTCCCACTTTCTGTATCAATTATCTTGTTTCAGGGCAATTCTTTGCCCCAAACCAGAAATTTTATTGAAGATGGAAGGATGATGATACTCAATTAAATTTCAAATTTATATTAATTTTTCATTTTCACACACATATACATCCATTTAGTTTGCTAATTCAAGATATGATAAGGGTTTGTAGAGTTGAATCAAGTTGAGCTTCCAGAATAATCACTTGAAGTTCTACAACCCAATGATTGGAACCAGGCAACAAGTGACGCAGAAGAAAATAGAGAATATTACCAAAAAGTTATAAGGATCACAGGCAGAAATCATTTGGGCAACAGAGAGTGGCCTCATTACCACAAATTTTTTCTCCAACCGGGATTGAGACCCAAATGGCATGGGATTGAATTACAATGATCTTTGGCTAATTCAATTGAGATTGATTGATTGATTATGACTAATGATTCATTGAAAGCTTTGGGTAGAAAACCCTTGATTTCTAGTTTTTGTCAAATTAAAGTACAATACATGCTTTTTTAGGCCCTTTTTATTTTAGAGACCCACAAATGTTATGGAGCATGACCAATTGGAAAAAGTTACCAAGTTGGGAGGTTTAACATATAATTAGAGACTGGTTACAAAACTATTTTTTTGGAAAGTGGCATTAGGATTTGGAATCATTGGATTTTATCCAAAAAAATGCTCATGTTCTGCATAAAATCAAGAAAATATTGTATATTTCTTGCACAAAAAATTAAGTAGAAATACTACTCAATATAAATTTCTTGCAAGTTCAAATCTTCACAATTCATTTTTTCCTCAAGCATAAATGGGAAAGAAATCTTATCTTGTAGCTTGAAAATGATTTCTAACTTTTGTCAGAGAATGGCAAAGTTAGACTAAGTTCCTTACCATACAACCAATTCTGATATGTTGATAGAGGCAGGGGGGAACAGGGTGAAATAATTTGCGCACAAAATTGGAAGACAGATCTTCAGAAATTCAATTACCAGTACTTGAAAATGAATTCATCATTCAAAGAAACTCACCAACAATTCTCTGCAGTTTTTCCTGGTAAGGTGGTCCACTTGAGCTAAGTGCACCACCTCACCAGGAGGAACCACCCCACCATTGCAGATTTAAAAGCACTTGGCAGCCCAAAGTTTTCAATCAGGGTGATCTTGTTTTGCACATCCAACTACTTTCCCTCCAGTGGTTCTACAAAAAACAGAACAACATATTTATTTTGTTTGCTCACTCCCCCCCAAAAAATGGTAGCCAATGCCTCTCTCAAACTCCAAAATTGTCATCCTTTTGAAATTTTCACTTGATTAAATGGGAAAAAATACAGATATGTTTAAACATTTCCTTCAATGTATATAACTCAAACATAAACTTTTTGTGCTGAAATTCTAACCAGTCATTTCATGAAACAATTTCAAAGTTTGCATGAGTTATAAAAAAATGTACTAGTTGGAATGTAGGATGGGAAGTCTTTGGATGGATGGCTGACTTATGCTAAGTCGTCCACCTTCCCATAAAATTAGTTTTGGCTTTACTTCCTAGTACATGTATATGTAATGTCAAGGGAGGTGGGAAAATTATGATAAGTCTTCCACCTCCCTGGAGTTGTATGCATACAGGAATCACATGAAATGTGAATTCCTTGTGAAGTGAGCGCTGGGGAGGTGGACAACTTATGCTAAGTTGTCCACTGCCCCAGCAATCATCAATCATTTGGCATATTCAAAATCATGCTCACAGGTGGTTGCAGGGAGGTGGATGAATTAGCACAAGTTTTCCACCTCCCCGGCTTTCCCATATGATTCTCCCTTGAAATCTCATCCCTGCATACCCATGGTCGTGGTGTGGTGGATGACTTATCATAAGTTTTCCATCTCCCTGCACATGACTCAGATTTATTTTGTGTGGTAAATCAGACACTAATTTGGTGATACACACCTGCCTATTCCAACAAATCAACTAGGTGAATCCTGCATACTTTCATCTCTCCACGATATTATGCACCCCTGTTACATTTTTCTTTATTCTTTTGAGCTAAGTGATCCAGGCATGTTTGATTCTCATATATTCTTTTGGAATCATGATTTAGAAATTTTAGTTATATCATTTATCCTAATTACTGGTGTATGAACATCCAATAATTAGAAAGAACTCTAACTTCTTTACAAGAATTAGCAAGAATTCATATCACAACATTTTCAAAAGAATGAAATTGAAAAACATGCATTGTTCTTCTTGCCCTTTATTATTTATCTAATATGATCTGAGGAGATTTATTCAAAATCAATTCAGGAAAGAGGAAAATTATAATCCTAGCTCATTTCCAAGAATTAGCACCATGCAAAATCTGACACCTCATTCATCATATTTCTCTATTATTCAGTTTCCAAAATTGAACTCTCAACAATCAATTACCACTGAATATCCATCCATGCAGTAAACCTGCATCTTTGTGGCACCCAGAATTGCACTTTGATTAATTGTAATTTAAACAATCTTATAATAAAAAACCAGCAATGAAACAAGCTATTGGACCTGTTCAATTATTATCCAACTCTACTTGATATATTATTCAAGTAGAACTTCAACCAAATCAATAAGATTGGCAAGGAGTAGTCTGGAGTCTACATTATGCAAAATTGGATCTTGGTATATTTCAAATCCAGATCTTCCTCATGGTGGCTGGAATTCTTGAGCTCATTTTCTCATTCAATAATTATTGGTCAATTCCATAAATACGGGAATGAGGAATTTTTTGGAAACACATAATGGTCAAGAATGCTTGCTGTGGAAATTTGTTGTGAAATCTCATTAAATGCAATAGGAAGCTCTTCATCTCTATTATCTGAAGAAATCCCCGGAATTAATAACTCAAATTTGACTGCATGATCCCTATATATTTTTATGAATCATGCTTAAGTGCAAAAAAAATTATCCCACTCTTTGGAGAAGATGGTAGCCACAGAGTTGCTTTTCTATTTCAATTATGAATTTATTTCTCATTGAGATCTTCCCTTGTTGAAGAAGATTCTATTCAAATATAAAAGTATACTAATTTCCATACCCTTTGCCCACTTGCAAGAAAAATTTGAGAACAAAGGGGAATCATAATATATAATATCTTCATTTCTGAAAATTTTCAGAAGGCCAATAAAAGAAAATCTGACTTCCTATTTATCAGTTTGTGAAAAAATCAATACAAAATCACAAAATAAGAAACCCTGTCATCTGGTTGCCAAGTTGGAAAATTAGACATGGAACCCGGTAAGAACTAATCCCCCCAGTATAAAATTTCCATGAAAATAATACAAACCAATTGCTAAATCCTGGTGCCTATTTTATGTTATTAAAATGCAGAAACCCCAGCTAACCCAACATCCCCCAACCCTGAGCCATCAAGAGTCCCCCTTCCAGATGACCAAGTCAATATGGCTGGTGTTGAGGGAGATGAAGATTTTGACAAGTCTGCTTCCACATCCTACTTTGTGATTGAACAACAAATCTCTCAATCCCACAAACACCAAAAGAAGCAAAAACGTTTGGCCCAAGAACAATATTCTCTCTCTTTTCATGCACGCAATCTTGGCATCCCTGCTTCTTCAAGTGGTATTTCCAAGTCCTTACTTGATTGGACAAAATAAATTCTTGGAATGAATCCCAACAACAACAAACTTCCTAATCCTCCAACTGTGCTGAACTAGCATCCCTCAAAAATCACATGGCAAAGAAGAAGGCATCCATTAATGATTCCATAGCATCAAACACTGGAGAGCCAAACCAGTACAGCTCCAATTCAAAACTGCAAGAAAAGGAGCTAAAACTTGTGAAGAACGATGCCTTGCGCCAATTAAAACAAAATATTAATTCAACATCTCAATCCCTCAAAACCACTGATTTGGGCCAAATTCAGTCTCATGATGAGACATGGATAGCCCATTCCCGCACCTTGATCCAAAATTCCTGTATTCCCAGATCCACCTATCACTGGGAACAGAATCCAACATCTTGCTGGAATTTGTCTCACACTGCAATAATCACCAGAAAATTGGAGATGTGCCACACAAGCGGGGGGACTGCTTCCTATTCAATAAATGAGAATGAAAACACCCTGGCCAACAGGGTTGCTATTTGGAAGAAGGAGCACAAGGCTGAAGGAGGCTCAAGCATCCAAAAATCTAATGTTTCTGCATATCAAAGTCTCAACAAGAAGAAAGTGTGGAAAATAAATCTTTTGTAATTTTATCTTCATGAAAATTTACTAACTGCTTATAATTTTTTGAAATACAGAATAACAAGAAGGAAATTCAAAATACCACCACAGTTGGGCTGGAAATGATGGAGATGTTTCCAGAAACTTCTGCTCTTTTCTTGGAAAGTGGATTCATATCTGATGTTGAGGGTTAAGATGAGGAATTATTCAATCATGCAAATGTTTGGAAGGCTCAACATGTCTCCCAAATAAATCACTACCTAGATGAAGCATACATTCAACTGGCCAAAAACCCGTGCATCAAGAGGGATAGACAATTGAAAATTAGTCAACTTGCTAAACAAAATAATTCACCAAGAGGTGATCACCCACCAACACTTCCTACTTCAATACCTCAAAACTGGTTAAGTGAGGAAGCTCTGGAGGATACAACTCCAGTTGAAAAAAGAGCCTTGGGTTTAATTCAAGAAGTTGATCTCACAGAGGCAGTTTCATATCTCAGAACCCAATTTTCCAAGCCCTCTAGCTTAATGGAAACCATACAAACATTTTAAAAATATTTAAAATAGTGTAATTTTTATATCAGTACTTGAAGAAATATGGAGGAGTATGTTTGGATGCAACATTGGCTTTGGAAAAATTTTTCTTGAGTACTACATGTATTTTTATTTTCATCCCATTCTTGTTTTGTCAACCAGAAACTTGTAAATATATTTAAAGCTAGATTAACTGAATGTACAAAATCCAATGATGTGGGGTCACCCTGACTTGAAGAGGTTAACAATGTAGGTTACAATGTTAAACTCTTTAAATTTTAAAATAAATAAATCTTTAAAAATTTGTTACATCCAAACAGAAATTGAAGTAAGAGTGGAAAAAACCATTATCCACATGTGCATAGAATACACAATCTCATTGAAAAATTTTGAGTAAATTATATTTGATGCAGAACCTTTTGGAAAGCTACATGAATTTTTTTTTCAATTGCAACATCCTCAATAAATTTTTTTCACTTTGCAGCTGTCATGTTGTGATCACCCACTTGGTTAAAATTCACAAATACCTTTTTATGAAAGAAGTAGATATAAAATACACATTCCTAGTTGTGAATTGTGTCATTTGAGGAAAGCCCATTAAGTCTAGGCATTGGGACTTTCCTTGTAAAATGGTACATCATTAGCATTTTGTAACACCAAAATGTGATTTCAAATCATGGTTTTGTAATAAGATAATTAGTATTAAGAAAATGTATGTCATGTTCCATCAAGGAATTTGACCTTGCATTTGAATCCAAACAACTTGGGATTTGCTAAGTATTTTAGGTGGGCTAACCATGAGCAGTTGATACAATCTATTGGTTTGAAACCTTTTTAAAAATACAAAATCTTCTGTTCAATGCCTTTCCCACGGGATAGAATATGAATATTCAAAATAGAAGAGTTTTTTTTGGATAATTAAGCTCACCAGGAGTATAAGATCAAATGAAAAATTCTGTTCAGATTCATTTATATTTCCCTTTTAAATAATAAATCTCAGACAACCTCCAAAAATCTGAATTACCACAACATCCAAATCAATCAAAGCTATGGAGAACATTAAAAGAGTTGGAAACATTTGGATATTCCAATGTCCCAAATGTTCTCAAAGGAATTTTGAAAATGGAAGGAATCTATAAAATGGTGTTGGAAGGTCCAAAAAAGCACATCATACCCATATAATGCAATCAAATGATTCTACAAATGTATGTGACTGAATTTTTCCTGCATTTTATCAATATTTAAAAGGTCACTGATGAATATCTATTGTTGCAAAACATAACCCCAAAGACACCAACCATTTTCCAATCCACTACCAGAAGAAACCCCACCAGGGAACCACTACAAGCAAACATCAGGGCTGTAAGTGAAAATCTTGCACAAAAGTAAATTCCTTGATTTGTACTTTAATTGGGGTGCATTTTCTTATTTATCCCATAATTCTTCACATTAAAGCCATACATTGAAGATTCCAATGCACAGCCAAACCCTGAAAGAGATCCTTCCTATGGTGAAATACAACAATACTCCCCACCAGCAAATATGGAAATTTACAATACATCTGGGATGAAACCTCTTAAACTTCTCTATCACACTCCAAGGGCCCTGATTGCATCACTCCAAATCCTTCACCAAAGTATTGAGGAAAACATTGGTGATGATGCATGTCAGAAATAAATCAAGATGAAGCATGAGAAAATCAGCCTGAACTCAATTATCAGTGGCCAGCCCAAATATTCAGCAGAAATACCCAAAATTTTTGCAACATTGCAAAACAAAAAAATTCAATTACAAATGATCTAGCGGAAAACGTCTGTTGTGAAAATTGTTACCCACTTTATCCTTTGAATGATGTAATTCCTTCTTCATAAACCCAAACTGGTGGAGAAATTCAACAACACAGCAATTATCCAACATTCAATAATATTGTTAATTCAAAAGCTGGGAAGCCTGTTACATGTGGATCCAAACTTTGTAAACAATACAAGAACAAATCTAAATTTTATCCTCTGAAGCATTTTGGATACCAATTGCTCAAGAAATGGATTTCCTGGAAATTAATTCTCCCTTTGTTTGAAGAATTGATCAGTGCACCTCAAGAGCTTCAAGCCATCAAACCTACTAAACTTTGTGATATTTGTGGTGGAACTATGTGGAAAGAATTCAAGGATAAAACCAATCAGAATTATACAGCAGAACCAGGGACCTTGTATTTGGAATTTACATTGACTGGATGAATCCCCATGGCATCAAGACCAGTGGAAAAAGAATTGCTCTTGGAGTAATATTCTTAATATGTTTCAATCTTCCACCTAGTGTGCGTTACAAGCCACACAATATTTTTGTGTATGGCTTCACACCAACACCCAAGGAATGCACCTCATTCCAACTGAATAATCTACTGAAGCCTCTTTTCTCTGAGCTAATGGATCTTTGGAAAGGAGTATTCATCACAGACACCAAAAAATATCCATACAGAAGAGTAATATGTGTTTTCATATTACCACTGATTGGTGACACACCTGCCTTACCTAAAATGGGTGGATTTGCATCCCACTCAGAAACAATCTTCTGTGCCCACTGTAACCTCAAGCTGAATGATATCTGGAACACCAAAAAGGAGACTTGTCCAGTAAAAAATAATCAAGATCACATCAAATGGGTAGAGAATTGGAATAATCCTCAATCATTCAATGAGAAAACTAACATTCTTGAGCTACATGGTGCCCTTTACACAATTTTCCAAACTTTACCATACTGGGAACCAACAAAAATGACAACAATTGATCCAATTCATACCTTTATCTTGGGAATTCTACAGGATTACAGAATCACCTTCCTTGGAATAATCACAGCTGTCCAAAGTCTTCAAAATTTGGAAAAAGGAAAAAAACTGGCCCAAGAATTGTAACAATTAGTCAAGTCAGCAGCCTCAAATCTGGATCCAACAGAAAGGGCTATTTGTCACCAAAAAATACCCAAAGATTCACCAGGAGCAGAGTTCAAACATTTCTAGATTGCTCCTCAAAAAACCAAGATATTGCCCCCAATCTAATTTAAAAGGTCAAACATTGGGCAAATCAGCAGCAAGAAGGCTCATCAAATATGCATCATAGAACTTCTGTACCAATTTTTTTAGTGCAGCAAATCCCAGGGATCTATCCTCCCAGCTCCTCAAGAAGTTGGGAAAATTCTGATTTTGAACTCCTTCAACCAAATTTAAGACGTTCTCCAAGGCTTCTTGAGAATGAATCAAAAAGATGCTCATTCAATTCTGGGCCTCAATCAAAGTACAAAGGAAAGCAAAAAGGTACCTCACCAGGAACAAAGCCAAGTAGATATATTAGAAGCAAATCAGGAAGCCAAAATGAATCTGGGAAGAGCAAGCAAAGCTCCATTCAGGAAAGCTCCTACTTCTCTTTTGAAGATCAAAGCAATCCACATCAAGCAGGTTAATTGATAGAAGAGACAAGTATTGCATCAAATGAATTTTACCTGACTACTCAAGAGCTCAGAAGTCTTCAAGAGGGTACCAATTCACTCAAATTTCCATCTTGGATTACTAAGTTGCTCAGAAACATATGTTTTCCTGTTGCTGGTACTCCTAAGGCTTCTGAATGGTTGGTTGGGTACACCATTCACATAGTGCTTGTTTTGATTCCAAGATGGAATTGGAACTCAGCCAACAGCTTTTGGGAGCAAAAGCTTACCTCCACTACTTCTAAACTTATTGGTATCATCAACTTGGTAATGCCTGATCAACTTACAGATTACCAGTTGTGCCAATTGGATGAATTAATCTTGGCGTACCAGGAGGAATTATTTCTTCATTGGGTATCTGAAATCAAACCCAAGCCAACAATCCATTTTTCTCAGCATATGACTAAGATAATCAAGCTCTATGGTCCTCCCTCAATATTTTCATGTTGGTCAAGAGAAAGGCTGAATCACATCTTGACCTTGGTTAAAAAAAAATAAAGATACACATAGGTAACACAGATTTATCAAGATTAGATGTTTGATGGCACACTTTGAACTGATTTTTTTTTTAATTTTAAGGTTTCATTGATAATTCCCTCTTGATGGATTCCTTGAAAGGGTCAAACTTCAAGGCTTGGTTGAACAAATTGGATCCAACTAGAATGCTTTGGGAATCAATTCTGACCAACTCCCAGATCTTCAAAGTTTGTTCTACTCTTCCAAGACAGGTGATGTTTCAAGGGCTAAAAAGGAGATGAATTTTTTGGAAGAATAAAAATTAAAAAAATTCATTGAAAATAACTCAACATACAATTTCTTGCCATGGGAACAGCTGAAATGGTTGCCTTGAAAATCAATGCTCTTCCATGGTCATCACATAACACCCCATTGCTACAATAAAAGTGGTTCTCAGATTTCCTTTTCATACCCATCAAATCAAGGCCCTTGTGAGATGGGGAAGGTATTGTCTATCTTTCATGAAAACAACTGTGCACAATATTTCCTCATTTTTGAAACCTTTTCCCCTTTGGAACAAATTGATACTTCAAGAAATCCCTACCTTGGCCTCAATTATATCAATGCTCAAATGGTTTATCAAGGAGGTGGATCAATATCTATGATACATCAAGATAACATATTAGGTTTTGTGGCAGGCATGGCTTATGAAGCAAAAAAAGCACAAACTTTGAAGGATGTTTATTGTGTTGTGACAATTGAATCTTTGGTAAGTTGATATCAAAAATACTAATTTCTCAAGAACTGTCATTATTGATTTTTCTGACTGGTATTTCCTTAAAAAACAGGAGGAAATATAAAAAGTCACATGGACTAATTTTTTATTGTACTAGATTTTGGAAAAAGATGAAATCAGAGGAATTGGTGTTGTGTCACATATCTATCTAAAACACATGTATAAGGTACAGAATTCAAAAATAGAAATTAGATTTAATCTCAGAAAACTGAAGCATCAATCCTAACAGAAAATTGGAAATATATGTTTGCACCACTTATTTGAAATGATCATCACCTAAAAATTTGATTGTTCTCATTCTGGAACTTTGTACCATTGGAAATCATGGCCCATGATGTACAATTCCAATCATAACCACTGAAAAGTTGTTCAATCAAAGTATGGTCTTACAGTTAAATTAATAATTCTCCATCCTTCCTTTTATGTAATGAATTTCAATTCAATATATGCATTGCATAAATATTCTGCATGAATCTTCTGATTTAATCCAGAAATCAATTTGATGTTTGACTCCAAAACCTCAACAAATTCAAAACAGGTTTCAATCACAAACCCAGGTGCTACACCTACCAGCAGGTGCAGCCTTTTTTTCATGGTGTATAGTCAGGGACAGGAAATTAATAGTAGATGACTAGGGAAAGCAGAAGGATTTCCTAGAGATATTTCTAAAACTCAATATTAGGATGTAATTAAGCCAACAAAAATCCTTCCAAAGAAATCATGAGATTGAGAGTTGAAATTATAAAACTAAGGCTTCAAATCAAAAGTTGAGTATTGAAATATAGTAGCTTAAATACCAAAACTTGGGAATTTTTTCCATTAATACTGGCCTTTCTTCCCCCTTTCCGTTATTAAAATTCCTCAATAAATCATTAAAATAATTGCTATTGTTAATAAACTCAATCAATTGTAATTCAGAACAACAATAATTCACCTATTGCTCTGCTTGCACATCATCAGACCTGGTGGCACTATCCTCTTTATCTCCTTGTGGATGATTATTGGGGAAACTCCTTGAAAGCATTAATAATTTCCTTTAGATTTGAATTATTCTCTCAAATTTCTAGACACTCTGTAAGATCTAAATCAAGATCCAGCTGAACCAATCAAGCCGAAAATCTGTCAGCCCAAGAGCCCAGGGAAATGGATGCACATTTCAAAATATACCTATTCCAGCTTGTATAAACTCAACCCTGATGTAAATTGGACCCTTGAAGCCTTTTATTGGGTTTATTATTTCTATTGTTGAACCTTCCAAAATCAAATCAAAATTAATCAAAGGTTCAGATAGGTTTTATGGAACTAACCCAACCAAAATTTGAAAATTCCTCCAAGCTTGTGAATTCATCTCTGCCAATGATGAGTTGGTCTGTTTTACTGAGAAAAAATAAGGCTATTTTTATGTTATATTAAATTTTTGGAAATAATAGTCATTGTATTAAATTTTCTCTTTACCAAATTGGTAACAAGGAACCATAATATATCCTCAAATCTTTTAAAAACTTTGCTCAAAATTCTTCATAAACTTCATGTATATTGAAAATGCTGAATGGTAATTTATTCTCAAAAAGAAATTTAATGGCTATGATATTGACTAAATTACTGTATTCAGGAACTGTATAAAATTTTTTCCTGGATTTGGAAAAAGAGCATCTTTCTTTCAATTGAGGGAAAAACTACTTCTCTAATTTTTGGAACAATTAGATGGATAAAATGACCCCCAAGAGGCTCTTCAGCAGCTCATGTATGTGGTGCTTCAAATAAAATACTTGTTTAAATGAATAAATGAGAGAGTATTCCTTAGATTCCAATCAAAAATATCATCCTTAAAACATCCCTGCCATCTCCTTGAACTCTCATTCCTCCTCAAATACTCAGAAAAATGTTAAATTCAAAGGGAAACCTAATTATTTAAACAGCCCCAAACCCAAACCTTCAAACCACCTGTTACTGGTCACACCTAATTATAAATTCATCTACATACCAAAGATAATAAATAAACCTCATCCAATTGAAATTCACACTATTAAAAATTTTCAATGCTTTCTATGTGCAAAATCATCTTTCAATCTTTGTGATTTAACCTAAAGATAACCTCTATGTATATACAACCATATAACTCCTGCTGTGTGCCAGTAATCACCCATGCCCAACTTCTTCCTTTTTTTCCTCAGTATTATTCAATGATTGATGATTCAAATTTCTATAATGATCCTTAAATCAAACCATATTTGACCTAGGATATAAAATTCTAGACATCACATTTTCTTTGAATCATGAGGTTCTGTAACTCAACATGTAGTTGCAATCGTTTGGATAATTTTCATTTCAAATTCTATCCATTCTTTTCATGTGAATTTTAGCCAATTCCCTTTGGTATTATAGTTCATGTCACATCATCCTTGATTCCAATCTGATAATAGACTTACCTTGCACAAATTCCATTACTATTCCCCTGTTTCATGAATTCTCTCATACTTTCTATTTTTAAATTTCAGATCTTGCATTTTTCCTACCTTTTCAAACTACAAAATAGTAATTCTTTTAGTGCCCCCATTCCTTCTCCTTTGTAAATTCCTCCATTCCTTCTTCTTTGTAAATAAATTATTGCATATTCTGAGATTTTGAAAATCTTCCAAAAAGAGTGATTATTTCTCAAAGGTTTGTGCTTCTATTCTTCTTCTTTGAAATAGAATTGATTTCATCCAAACCAAGCCCAAAAACCTGAAAACTCCCTCAAAAGAATCCCTTGCTTCTTCAAGTTTCCTTAAAGCATTATTTTGATTGTTTGAGGTAATTTTTTAAACTTCCTTTTCCTAACTGAAGTGTGCATACTCAAATCTTCCAAAATTCTTTCTGGAAAAACCAGCCTTCTCTAGACTTAGGAGAAAATGAAAATTTTAAATCTGATTAAAATTCTAGAAGGGAAATATATTTTTTTTTGTACTATGAAGGTGGTAATCACAATTTTGGTATTTTCAGGTAAAAAAATGACCACAAGAAAACCAATCATTCAACCTTAACAAATTCTAACGCAGTAAAAAACTGAGTGATGATTGCATGGAACTTCATGGTAATAACTCCTCTAAAATAAAATAACAGAATAAGAAAAAAGGGTTCCCTGAGCAACTGAGAAAAGGTGTATTTTTTAAATTTATTTTCAGAAATAAGGCCCATAGTACTATCAGTTTCAAGAAAAACTCTTTTTTTCATAATTCTTGTCCAAATTTTCAGGGTTTTTTTCCTCTGTTTATTTTATTTCTCCTATTATCTCAAGTTATCGTACTATATTAAATTTTCATGTCCTACTTTTTGATATTTGTGTCCTGAAATGAAAAAAACATGGCCTTCCATTAAAAAAAGGCTGTCCATTCTTACAATTTTTTTGTCCTGATTTTTAAGGTTTTCTGTACGCCTGTTAATGTTTGCAGACAATATTGTTTTTTTGGAAGAATTGAGTATGAAAAATATGTTAAAAATTAAAAACTTATTCTTTGTAATTCTAAACAAAATTTAATTTTCTCTTGCTTAAATAACAGGAAAATAGTTAAATACTTGAGTATGCAAGCAATTAAAAACAAACCAAAAAAAAAGGCTTGTTAGGTAGCAACTTGCTAGCTATAAAAAATCAATAAAAAGAATTTTATTTCCCATGTTTTGCAATTTTGAAATCCATAAGGTTTCAGAAGCTAGCTAGAAACCCAAAACAAAGAATTTTTGCTGTATAGAGGGTTGCTAGCTAGGGCAATTTTGTTATCTCAATTTATTTTTAACTCTCAGCACAAAGGTGCAAGCTGGGTTCATGAGGGAAGATGATACTTATCTGAGAACAGATGATAGGGGGAGTTCTTATAAGAGGGTATGGTAAGAATGTGTGGCAGTTCAATTGATTAGAGGATATGGAGTTGAATAAGTAATTAATTAAATTGAATAGTCCATGGAATGAATTTGAGAAGAAATTAAAATAGGGAATACTTACTGAAATGATTTTGAACATCAATGTTGAAGGTTGATGTCAGAGGTCAATTTCAAAGGTGAGGGTTGTGGTGTGAAGGCCTGCAAGGTCTCCTATCCTTTTTGGGCAAAAACCAGACAGTAAAACTGATACAGGTGACTGTTCACTTGAAAAATCAAGCAAAAAATTTTTCCCTTTTGCATCCAGGTCTTTCCCCAGCCTTTCCAGCCATTTTAACATTTTAGACATTTGGAAATGCACAAAAAAACTCTGGATATTTTTCTTGAAACTGATTGTATCCTGTTGATTGAGTTGCAAATTGTTATTTTATTTAAAATCTCATCTTTTCTATAATTTTTTACCCTCTATTCCTCTTAGCTCTTATATTTATATATTCAATTTCAGCCCTTCTAATGCTCCTTCACAGCACAAAATTAATTTTTTTTTTATTTCTCTATATTCATTTACAAGCTTAGAAAGTGAATTCATTTTCATCAAAAAAATTCATCAGGAAGATATTTTTTTAGTCATTGAATTTCTATATTTCTAGATCCCCATTTTAAACATGAAAATGTCATTCAGCTCCCCAATAAACCAGGAATATTTTGATCAGTTTCCCTCTTCTGAAACAAAGCTGGCCTACACTCATTACCTAGCTCCTTCTTCTTTTGAATCTCTGACTTTTTTATTCAAATTACTTTTCCTGTTTCCTTTTCAGAATCTATGAAATTTAACTGCATGTCTTCTTTGAATCAAAAAAAATCTTCCTTGGATTGCCCAATGTTTTCTTATTATCTGGAGTTAGTGGAAGATATAGGGAATTATTTAACCATTAAAAATTTGGGTATGATCATTTAAAATTCTGAATCTCCCCCTTGGCATAAAAAAATGCAAAAAATATAGTTTATGATGAGAAAACTGAAGAAAAGGAGACTGTGTTGAAGAAATTTACTTCAGCTTTTCCTTTCTATATTTTTTATCCTAGTCAAAACTGAGAAAATTCCCCCTCACTCTGCTTGAAATCATAAAATTCAAGCTGGATGGTCCTTTTCCACCATTTGTTTCACATTAAACCTGAATTCATAGTTGGAAAGAAGCTATAGAATCTTAAATAGAAGAGAAAGTAGAGAAATTTTGGGTTTTCCTCGCAAATTCAAGCACAGTTTCAACTATTCTATTTTTCTAAATACACGTGGTGTTTCAAAATTTTGTGTTTATTATTTCAAATTAATTCTTTTGATAGATATAATTTTTTTTTGATTTTTAAAATCAATCAGTTAATAACAGATTCCTGTCACTGCAAAAAGCTGTACTAATTCAATAATTCACAGTAAAATAAACCAAGAAAAAAGGAAAGCTCCAGGAAGCTAAGATTTTAGTTTAGCACTATTCAGGAAGCAGGTGAATTATTTGAGAAATTCTTAGCTTTTCAGGCTGGGACAGGGCTCAAAAAATAAAATTTGAAAGCAAATTTAAGTGTTGAATTTCAAAATTCAGTCAATTTTGGAAGGCTTTTAAAAGCTCAAGATATGTGATAATTAATTTCTAATCAATTAAAAAATGGAAATCAAGCAAGCTTTTAAATATTTGAATAATGGAGAGATCAAAAAGTTGATTTGAATATTGAAATGAAGAATCAAATGAGTATACTTTACCAAGTTAATATTCACTAAATTTATTCAAAAGAATTAAACTATCTACATGCAAATAAAGAATAATTTCGCATATAGATAGTTCCAAAGGAGCGTGGCTGGGTTTTAAATTATTCAAAGGAGTAGAATTCCTGAGTAAAAATTATACTGAAGAGTGCAATATAAAGGTTTTTCCTTCTAACTTGTTATGTGAAGAAGCTAAAATATCTTTGAGATAGTATTCACCATTGAAAAAAAGGCTGCACCTTTTTTTTTATTTTTTTATTATTTAATTTTTTCAGTTTTTTCATTTTCTTGATTTTTTTATTTTTTTATTTTTTTATTTTTTTATTTTTTTATTTTTTTATTTTTTTATTTTTTTATTTTTTTATTTTTTTATTTTTTTATTTTTTTATTTTTTTATTTTTTTATTTTTTTATTTTTTTATTTTTTTATTTTTTTATTTTTTTATTTTTTTATTTTTTTATTTTTTTATTTTTTTATTTTTTTATTTTTTTATTTTTTTATTTTTTTATTTTTTTATTTTTTTATTTTTTTATTTTTTTATTTTTTTATTTTTTTATTTTTTTATTTTTTTATTTTTTTATTTTTTTTATTTTTTTATTTTTTTATTTTTTTATTTTTTTATTTTTTTATTTTGTTATTTTTTTATTTTTTTATTTTTTTATTTTTTTATTTTTTAATTTTTTAATTTTTTCAGTGCATTATTTTGTTAAAAAGCCTAACCCTTAAATAACCTTGTGGTTATTTTAAATCCCTTTTATTCTCTGCGCACATGAGCATTTTCTTGAAGACACAGGTGTTTCACAAATTTTGTTTTTTGAAATTTCTGGCACCACATTTTTGTTAATTTGATGCCAAAAAGTTTACAAAAAATTGGAAGAATTTTAAGGAATTTAGAAACTTATTTAAAATTAAATAAAAAATGAAAAAACAAAAAAAACTCAATGCATTCTTGTAACCATTCCTTTTCATTTTCAATGATTTTTTTTTTTGGATTAAATTTTCAAAAAGTTTGATAACAAATTAGAGGTCTTTGAAATTTTTTTATTGTGATTTTTTGTATTTATTCTTGACAGCAAAACATAGGATTCAACATGAAACAAATTCAAAATAACACATCCTCTCAAATATTTTTTTTAAAATCAGGAATGAACGTTTCTTCCTCGTCAGTTACTTAGAATATCATAAGAAGATTCAAAGAAGAAGGATTTTTCATTTTAATCATTAAAGGTGTTACCCCATAAAATATTGATCACCATTCAAATAAATGCCAATTAAACGGGTGTTCTACATTTTGAAATATTTTTTTAGTACATTCAAATAAAAAAAAATAAAAAATATTGAAGGAAAAAATAATAAATTTTGGCCAATTTTATATTTGCAGACCTGAGGTTTCAAATGGGCGTGAATGGCCATTCACACCCCATACGGTTTGCAAATGGCCAATTAATGCCCAAAAAGTAGAAAGCCAGGTTGCTAGCAATTTGCGCATCCCCCTGGGGGGTGCAACCCATTTTGCATCACAATTGGGGAGTCACAACCCTATTTTGGCTTGCAATTTTGTATTTGTGACCCCCCAGGGGATGCGCCAGTCGAGAGCGGGGGTTGTGCATGTTTTCCTGGCCCATTTGGGCCATTTGAGGGGGATTTGGGGTACCTAGGCACCCCTGGGCCCCATGTGAGTGCTTTCAACCCAAATTTGGGGATCTGGCGTACTATATGGGACTATTGGACCACAAAGAAACTTGGGAATCAAAAATTCTACCTATTGGCAAAATATCTTGACACACACCATGTAACACAGACCACACGCCTGTTGCATAAACTAATTTTTCTCAAAATTAATTTTTCTCAACCCCAACGTGAACAAAATTTTGGGGTTGTTGAATTGAAAATTGAATTGAATACTAAATTTCCTTGGACTTTTTGGTTTATGGGAACAGTGGCAATCCCAAGATCTTCCAGATGAAACAGGGCTATGTTAAGGGAATTAATTCAAAGTTTGCTCAACAAAGTTTTGGTGGAATCTAGGTATTTGGGGAGGGAGTTGGAAAAGGAAAAATTGGAAGCCCCAATTGCATCCTCATCTAAAGTTAAAATTAAGGAACAAGATTTTTCTTCACAACAGGAACAAGATGTTCTGTCACAAGTTGAATTGAATAAAGGTGGTGGGTTCACATTTCATATGTCATTTGAATGAGAAGGATTTGGCTTGACAAATACTAATGTAAATAAGGGGTTCCAGAAAAGCTTGACCCTCCTCCTGTGATATCCTTTGATAATAGAAATAAGCCAAGATTTATTTTCAGAAATGGTCAGCCATGCATGGCTACACATTGACAACTTTCAAGTTGAGGAGAGAAAAATGGGTTTAACTAGCATGTGACAGATTTGTGGTTTATGAAGGGCCATGTCTCACAAAAATTCAAATGCAAAATCACACAAGGAAGGTTTGGTTTCAATTCATGATCTATGTAAGTAGGAAAGTAGCAGATCCCATGTGGCATCTATCCATTACAAATGGCCTACACAATCATCAACGATCAGAAAGTCCTTCAGTGAATCCTCAACTGAGGAGAATATCAGGTCAAGCACTAGATTTACTAAGGGAAGGAATGAAATATGGGCTCAACATGGTTCAACTTCAAAAAAGATTGAGCAAGATTGATGGTGGAGAATACATTGACAATAGAAAAATCTATAACACTAATCAAAAGTTAAAGCTTCCTGAATTGGATGGGAAAGTTGTCATGGATGCTCTCTTGGAAATTCTCCAGGAATCCCAGTGCGTTTCCAGGTCCAAATTTGGTGGAGAGGGTCACTTAGAGGCCCTTTTCTTGGCTCATGATGAGTATGTGAAACTTTGCAAAAAACTCCATCATATTTCATTGTTGGATTGTACATTTAACACAAAGAGGTACAACATCCCTCTATTGCATGTTGTAGGAATGACTGCCAACAGAAATACTTTTACAAAGGCTTTTATTTTTTAAAAAAATAAACATATGATTTCTACTTTTGGGTGTTGAAATCATAAAAGCAGTTGGCTTATGATCCCAAGAGGCTTCCAAAAGTCTTTTTGAAAGACCCTGAAAAAGCTCTTATTTTTTCTATTAAAAACAGTTTCCCTGAGTCAGCCAGACAGTCATGCTCCTGGAACTTGTCTAAAAACATCCAACAGAAATGTAAAATGCACTGCATTAATGACAATGAAGGATGGGAAAGTTTCATGACTCTTTGGCCCAAGTATGGGTCCTTTAAAACCAAGGGGGAGGCAGAAGTAAATGATGTGGAAATCAGAGTATGCCAATTTATTGCTTCTTCTATTGATCTCTGCTGGGAGTGCTTCTTTGAAGCTTGTGTACAAATTTTCTTGAAATAATTTAAGGATAAACTCAAGTATATGTAAAAGAATATTTTCCCTATCAAAGAGATGTTTTTAAAGGCTTGGACTTGTGTCTACCCAAACTTTGGAAACAAAAAAACTTATTGGGTAGAAGGGTCCCATTCTACTTTCAAACAATTACTCATGGGATCTGTGGTGAACATTTTGGATTTGTGGAAACAACTTGAAGGAAATATCCAATCAGTCAATGCAGCACTTAAGAACTCTTGAATTAAGTTGGGAAAAGGACTTCCAACAAAACTATTACCTTTGGGTTACAAATTGTCAATTGAGGAAATTAAACTCATTGGTTAAAAATCTGAGAAGTTAAAGCGCAACCATGATGGCAAGGTGTGCTCCAATTCATATTCAAAAACAATGGGCTTGCCTTTTTCCCACATTTTAGGTGAAATGCTAGCATCAAGAGGATCCATTGTGTCTGAGGATTTTCATCCTCAGTGGCAGTTAGACTATGACCCTTCCAATGAAGTAAGTGGGGTTTTGTGAAGGGTACAAATCTTTGGATTGAAACATCAATTATTGGATTGACAGATTAATTATTGGATTGAAAGATTAATAATTATTTTGGTTTTGAAAGTTTGAAACCAATCCAGGGCTTGATGAAGAATCTCAAATTCTAAACAAGTGGAATATAATTTATAGGGAAAAACCTAAAGAAGGTATGTTGGAGATTCTAAGGTCAATGCTTGAGAATACAGCCGCTTTGATTGCCAATACAAGGCTTGAGCCCAAGTTTTTTTAGGTCAAGCCAAAGTTGACCAAAATTGAAAGCAACCCATCATGAGCTTTCAAAATTTGAGCATTTAAAAAGAGCAATTAAGTGGGAAAATGGGGTTAAAAGGACCCAAAACACCAAAGACAGTAAGTCTTTTATCTTGAGTGAGAAATGTTCATTTTTATGGTTTAGTGAACTGATGGGAAAATTATTTCTGAAGTGAAACAATGGGTATTCATCCAAATCTCATAGTTCAGACAAAGAGACTCAAGAAACACGCAATAGGGGATCAGAAAGACCAAAGATAGTAAGTCTTTGATTTTGATAGATGTTCATTTTTATGGTTTAATGAACTAACGGAGTAATTATTTCAGTAGTGCAAGGATGGCTCTTCATCTGAATTTCATAGTTCAGTGGAAGAGACTGAAAGTTCATTGGGTTTGGTGCCATTGGAATCAAATTCCTCTTCAAAGGATGAGGCAGAAGCAATGAAGGAGTCAAACAGAAGCTCATATTTGGTGAGTGGTGATTCATTTAATGAGATTATGATTGTGTCTAATAATCTTTTATTTTAGGAATTGAATTGCCTCAATCAAATACCTGAGAACTTACATAAGTTCTCGGGTGGGGTTTTGGATCTGTTTGGTGATGGAAATAGTGGATTTAGAGTCATTGCTAAATAACTTGGGTATGATGAGCATGGATGGTTTCAACTAAGCAAAGATATTCTTGAAACATTGAGGAAAAATAAGAAGTTCAATTATAAGATCCTTGGTGGCATTGAAGATGTTCAAAAGGTAGAAAAAAGAATTGATGTTAATGAAATCAATGAAAAGATTCCCTCTTCAACATGGATTTCAAAGCTTGAAATGGGTCAAATAATAGCAGATACTTATGGAAGACCAATATTTTTAATTTCATTGGAATAATTTTGTACCTTTACTCCCATGAAAATGGGTCTCAAAGAACAATCAGATCCTATTTTCACTTGCTCTGTTAACAATAACCTTTGGGTTCTGCTTTTTCTTAAGGGAGATGTGATTCCAACCATGCCCATAGTTTCCAAAACATGTTCCATGATATCTAAAAAAGCGTCTCATTGGGTTGATCACCTCAAAGATCAACTTGAGTTGTATTCTAACTTACAGATTAATTTAATCATTTGTATTTGGTTTCTCAAGCTGATCTTGTAATTCTATGAAAATAAAGGGTTATCAAATTTTCAACATCATTATTTTGAGTGTTTTGAGTTAACATCATTATGATTAGTGTTTTGAATGAGATTTTATGGCTAAGTCAGCTCAACTTGTGTTGGGCTGATCCCCTCATAATGAGTCTTTTTACTTCTTGTGATGAGTTCAGCTTAACACAAGTTGAACTTGTTTTGTTTTGTGCTGTTACTTTAGGAATGGTCAAGTTAATTGTCTTTTTTTTTGTGTTTTTAATTGAGGGCTTGTCAATTGACTTGTCTTTGTTTTGGTGTTTTTAGTTTAGGGGTTGTAAAGTTACTTGTCTTTTTTTTGGTGTTTTTACTTTAGGGTGTGTTAAGTTGAGCTTGTTTTTTTGGCACTTACTTTAGGGCTACTCCATAGACTCTTTATTTTTATTTTTTATTTTTTTAATAAAAATAAATTTTTATTTGTTCATTTTTATTTATTTTTTATTTATTTTAATTTATTTTTATTTATTTTTGGCCTTCAATTTTTATCCAGGCCTTATTTTTATTCATATTTATTAATTTTTATTTTTTTTCAACATCTCTTCTTTTTTTTGCTATGTCTCTTTCTATTCTTCTTCTTTTTATATCTTCTTTTTTTAATTATTGTTTTTTTGCAAGTGGGTTGTGAAAAGGCACTCACAACCCCAAATCAATTGTGAATGGCCACTGACAAATCCAAATTGGGTTGTGAGTGGTTTTTTGCGACTAAGAAGGGTTGCAAGCGGCTGTTCATGACTGCAACAGGTTTCAAGCGGCCACTTGCAACCCTAAAAGGGTTTTGATTTGTGCCATGTGACCCATTTTAGATTTTGAAGGGGGGTTGCAATTTCCGGAATTTAAAATTGGCTTAAATTTTTCAAAAAAATCCTCAAAGGGCTCTAGCATACAAACAGATTATTATTGAAACTATTTTATAACTTTGTATTTTTTTCCCTTTGAAATATAAAAAAAAAGGATAAAAAGAACATGAAAGCAGCCCAAGTACCTAATTATTTTTTTTAAAACCGGCAGGGGGTTCTAAAACATTAGTTCCTATTCTTTTATGCTTGTTATTTTCCTCAATTTATGGCCAAATTATGTTTTTTTGATCAGCTTAGCCTAATGTATCCATTGTTCCAGACAGCATTGAGGTTTTTTTTTAATTTTCAACTTATTTTTTTGATTTTGGTTGATGACTGAAGAAACCTTTATTAGATTTTTGATATTGCTTCTTAAACACTAGCTCACCTTCACTACCAACCATGTTTGTGAAACACCATCAAAAATTCCATTTTTTGACACTCAGTGCACTGGTTTGCACTCCCATATAATAGGAAAGAACCAAGAGTTTCAGCAGGAAGAACCCAAATGTGGTCCAGGTTTTTTTGATTTTTTGTTTTTGATTTTTTTTTTATTTTTCTTTTTGATTTTTTTGATTTTTTTTGATTTTTTTGATTTTCTTTTTTTTTATGATTTTATTTTTCTTCTTTTTTGTCTGAAATGATGGAAAACTTAGCCTAAGAGGTCCATTGTTCCAGAAGGCATCTTAGATTGTTGATGTTGCTTCTCAAACACTAGCTCATCTTCACTACAAACCATGTTTGTGAAAACCATCAAAAATTCAACTTTTTGATACTCAGTGCACTGGTGTGCACTCCAATATAGTAGGTCAGGACCAAGAATTTCAGCTGGCCAAATCCAAATGTTTTTCAGGTTTTTTTTTCATTTTTTTAATTTTTTTTTTGATTTTTCTTTTTGATTTTTTTGATTTTTTTGATTTTGTTGATTTTGTTGATTTTTTTGATTTTTTTGATTTTTTTGATTTTTTTGATTTTTTTGATTTTTTTGATTTTTATTTTTTTTAATATTTTCTTTTTCTTCTTTTTGGTCTGACGCAATGGCAAAATTAGCGTAAGTGGTCCATTGTTTCAGAAGGCATGTTAGATTGTTGATGTTTCTTCTCAAACTCTAGCTCATCTTCACTACAAACCATGTCTGTGAAAAACCATCAAACATTCAACTTTTTGATACTCAGTGCACTGGTGTGCACTCCCCTATAGTAGGGTAGTACCAAGAATTTCAGCTGGCAGAACCCAAGTGTGGTCAAGGATTTTTTTCAATTTTTTTTGTCATTTTATTTATTTTTGGTTTCATTTCAATTTTCAGTGATTTCATTTTATTTATTTTTTTTCTGGTCTGGCACGGTTGAACACTTAGCCTCATTTTTCCACCATGCCAGACAGAATTGAGATTTTTTTTATTTTTTATTTTTATTATTTTTATTATTTTTTTTTTTTTGGGGGGGGGGTTTGAATATGTTGTTTTTTTAATTTTAAGTTGAATTTTTTTCCCCTCCATCAACATGGTGGACAACATAGGCTAACTTTTCCACCCCCCTTCAGGCATTCCCGACATGCTTCTATTACAGGCAGGGGAAGCTAAAAAGGGTTCATTCTTCCAATGACCAACTGTCAGCTTGATGAAAGAATTTCCCTCAGTTGTTAGTTTTTCTTGCAATCAGAGGATTCACAAATATTAAAAAAAAATCATTGGAAAAAATCTAAAAAAAATCTGAATGCCTGTGGAAGGGTGGAAAATTTAGCCTCATTTTTCCACCATGTTAATGGAGAGAAGAAAAAAAAGACAAAATTTAAATTGAAAAAACAACATTTCCAAAAAAAACCAAAAAAAAATCAAATCACAAAAAAATCACCAAAGAAACACAAAAAAAATCCGCAAAAATAAAAAGAAAATCCTGAAACACCTTTGGGCTTTTGGGGCTGAAATTATTGGTCCTGCTCTAATATGTGGGAGTGCACACCAGTGCACTTAATATCAAAAATTTAATGTTTGATGGTGTTTCACAAACATGTTTTGTAGGCAGGATGAGCTTGTGTTTTAGGAGCAGCAGCATTATTCTAAAAGAAATTTTGTAATTTGCCCACCAAAATGCAAAAATTCAAAAAAATAAAATAAAAGAAATAAAAAAAAATCAGAAATTACAAATAAATCAAAAAATAAATAAAAAATCAACAGAATTATTTTTATCATGACCCTTAATTTTAAAAACATGATTAATTTTTGCCCCCATAACATTTTGCTTACATGGGCATGTCCTTGGTCTGCGTGGTTTTGATATACTGGTGTGGTAATTTAACAAAGTTGAAGGGGGAATTCCACTGGACCACATTGGGTTCTTCCAGCTGAGATTGTTAGTCCTGTCCTTCTATGTAGGATTGCCCACCAGTGCAGTGGTTATCCTCAAATTTCCTGTTTGATGATGCTTCACAAAAACTGTTTGTATTGAGGATGAGCTAGTGTTTAAGAAGAAACATCAAAATTCTAGAAAATGTTTGACTTTCACCAAAATAAATATTGAAAATACAAGAAAACTTTCATTGTTTTCAAAATGAAATGAATATTAAAAGAAACAAAAGAAATGATTGAAAGAAATTCTAAGAACTACAACAAAAATCAAAGCAAGATAATTTCAAATAAATTGAGAAAAAAAAGTATAACAGAAAAGGATTTTTTAAGACCCCCTGGCAAGTTTCAAAAAATCATTTAGGTACTGGGGCTGCTTGCATGTTATTTTTATTTTTATTTTTATTTTTATTTTTATTTTTATTTTTATTTTTATTTTTATTTTTATTTTTATTTTTATTTTTATTTTTATTTTTATTTTTATTTTTATTTTTATTTTTATTTTTATTTTTATTTTTATTTTTATTTTTATTTTTATTTTTATTTTTATTTTTATTTTTATTTTTATTTTTATTTTTATTTTTATTTTTATTTTTATTTTTATTTTTATTTTTATTTTTATTTTTATTTTTATTTTTATTTTTTTTATTTTATTGAATTTTTATTTTATTTATTTTTTTTTTGGTATTTCCAATGAAGAAAAAAGACAGAAAAATTTATAAAAACAGTTTTAATACTAATCTTTTCATATGATAGAGCACTTTAACAATTTTCACTAAAACACTAATTGTATTTTACATAAACATTTTTTGTTCTTTTTCAAAATCTAACAAGAAAATGATTTCAAAATGTAGACCAACCCTTTTAACACCCCTTCGATTTGGGCTTATTTCCTTGGTGACAAAAATTTTATGCGGAAAAATCTTTGATTAAAGTGAAAAATTATTTTTTGTTCAATCTTTTAATGATATCCCAAATACTTGACAATAAAGAAAATTTGATTCCTGATGTTTAGAAAAAGGGTAATGTTAAATTCACTGCTCATTGAGCCGAGTAAACAACTCTGTACACGGCTCTTTGAGTTGTGTACACGGCTCAATGTGCCGTGTGGCACCCTACACGACTCAAATGAGCCGTGTGGCACCCTAAACGACTCAAATGAGCGGTGTGGCATTCTACAAGGCTCAAACGGGCCGTGTGGCATGCTACACGACTCAAGTGGGCTGTGTGGCATGCTTTACTTCCCATTTGAGTTGTACAGCACGCTAAACAACCAAAATCAAGTTGTGTAGCCTCCACTAAATAATAAATAATGAATAATAACTAATAAGTAATAAGTAATAAATAATAAATAATAAATAATAAATAATAAATAATAAATAATAAATAATAAATAATAAATAATAAATAATAAATAATAAATAATAAATAATAAATAATAAATAATAAATAATAAATAATAAATAATAAATAATAAATAATAAATAATAAATAATAAATAATAAATAATAAATAATAAATAATAAATAATAAATAATAAATAATAAATAATAAATAATAAATAATAAATAATAAATAATAAATAATAAATAATAAATAATAAATAATAAATAATAAATAATAAATAATAAATAATAAATAATAAATAATAAATAATAAATAATAAATAATAAATAATAAATAATAAATAATAAATAATAAATAATAAATAATAAATAATAAATAATAAATAATAAATAATAAATAATAAATAATAAATAATAAATAATAAATAATAAATAATAAATAATAAATAATAAATAATAAATAATAAATAATAAATAATAAATAATAAATAATAAATAATAAATAATAAATAATAAATAATAAATAATAAATAATAAATAATAAATAATAAATAATAAATAATAAATAATAAATAATAAATAATAAATAATAAATAATAAATAATAAATAATAAATAATAAATAATAAATAATAAATAATAAATAATAAATAATAAATAATAAATAATAAATAATAAATAATAAATAATAAATAATAAATAATAAATAATAAATAATAAATAATAAATAATAAATAATAAATAATAAATAATAAATAATAAATAATAAATAATAAATAATAAATAATAAATAATAAATAATAAATAATAAATAATAAATAATAAATAATAAATAGTAAATAGTAAATAATGAATAATAAGTAATAAATAATAAATAATAAATAATAAATAATTAATAATTAATAATAAATAATAAATAATAAATAATAAATAATAAATAATAAATAATAAAGAATAAAGAATAAAGAATAAAGAATAAAGAATAAAGAATGAATAATAAATAATAAATAATAAATAATAAAAAATAATAAATAATAATAAATAATAAATAATAAATTATATATTCTATGGAGTAGCGTATGGGCCGCCACGCGTTTAGGGGCCCTTCACAACTCCCACAGGCTGTGTTGGGCCCTACACCACTCCCACAGGCCGTGTGGGGCCCTACAGAGCTTCCACACGACCGCAGCTGTGTACACGGCTCCCACACGACTGGAGCTGTGAATTGAACATGACCCTAAATAAATATTGAAAAGGATGTGATTTTCAAAGGCCTTCTATGGCAGATACAATTTTAGGAAGCCTCTAATACATCAAATATATACCAAAGAAATATAAGAATGATTTTGAATTAATTTTAAAACATTCAAATCGCTTGAATCACCCAAAAAAAATGAGAAGTAAAAGCAAAAGATCCACAAATGCATTGAGACTGTTTTCTAATGTATTTTCTTGGTTTTTGGACTGATTTTTGAAGGTATCTAAATCATTTGAAAAGTTTGAAAGATTTTTTATAGGGGATTTGCACACCAAACTACATAGATGCAGTGTTATAAATTTCACAAAAGAAATCATTCAAATGCCTGTTTCCAAGAACAGGTCTGTGTGCAGAAAAGCAGGGATATGTATAATATCTGTGTATTAGAGTGTAATGGTTTCCAAAAATTAATGGTCAGAATAAAAAATAAAATTAAAATCAGAGGTATTAAAAAAATTGAAAAGAAAAAAATCAGAAAAAAAAAGAAATATTATAAAATAATAAAAAAGAGATAAATCAAAAAAATAAAAAATAATATAAGAAATAATATGAAAAATGAAAATGAAAATGAAAATAGATCCAAAATATTGAATTTTCATGTATTGATGAAAAGATAAATTCAACAAAATAAAATAAAATAAAATATAAGTAACTTGTGTTAGGTATAATTGCAGCCTACCAACGTTAGCAAACCCACCATTAGAAACCCACCATTTTTTTTGACCAAACCTGCCATTTTTAATGGCGGGTTTCTGAAATAAACGTACCCCCTAACTGGTGTATTTTGAAATGGCGGGTTTCATGAAAATGGCTGATTTCAAACATCAAACCTGCCATTGAACCTGCCATTTGTGCATCATTATCCATCCACCATCCATCACATCTAAAACACCCATCCACATCAGCAAATTCATACCAGTCCCATCTCCATTGCATCACACACATATCATCTCCGTTGCTTCACATCTCTATTGAGTTTACCATCTCCATCTTCACCCTACTCAAATCCCATCATCATCTCATCACCCCACATCACATCACCATCTTTCTCAACATGTCCAATAAAACTTTTTGCCAGCAAGTTAAAGAGGAAAAAAAAGCTGACTGAAATTTTGCTACTGTTTGACTCCCATTCAGACTCTGATTCAGACTCCAATTGGGAATCAACTTGGTTAGCTTTGAATTCTCTGTTGGAAAAGCAATACATAGTTCCAAGAACACACCCCCCCCACAATCATATGTATGAAAGGCAAAAGCTTCATCTCATCCCCAACTTAAGCTTCCAGAAACTATTCCAAACTTTGTTGCCTTCATTCATGAAACTTTTGGTGATTATTGAAGACCATGGCATCTTCCAGAACAATTCTTGGAATCCTCAATGAAATCAAGCCATCAAACTTGCTGTTGCTATTTGCAGATTGGGATCAAATGGGAATGCAGCAGCAATCCATTGATTGGAAAATCTATTCTCATCAGTTATGGAAGCATTGACTTATACACCAAAAGAGTCATGATTGCTATCCTATCTTTCCGTCACTAAGTCCCTTCTTGGCCAACCAAAGAAGAAAGCAAGGGATATCTCAAGTAATGGAGACCAAAGGCTTTTCTGGTTGCATTGGGTTTGTTGATGGAACCACCATCCCCTTGAGTCAAAAACCCAAGCTAGATGGCAACCACTATTTTGATTGCAAAAAAAAGGAACTGATTCATTTCTTTTCCAATGAATTTAATAACAAATTTGATCACACCACTGACAAAATATTTTTCATCCTTTTTTTAGATACTCTGTGGCCCTACAAAGGTTTTGTGATAACAACAAGAATTTCATATCCCCCCATCATGGCCTTCCAGGTTCTAGTCATGATTCATATGTGTTCAATTGGATGCAAATTGCCCCAAAATCAGGGAACTATTTTGACTAAGATAAAAAACTTCTGGCCAATTCAGCTTATGCTAGTGGTAAATATGTGGTTCCAGCATACTGGAAAGTTTCATCTAACAATCAAGGAAAAACCAATTTCAACTATCATCTTGCCCAATCACAAGTTTGGATTGAGCATCCCATAGGAGTCCTGAAAGGAAGATGGGCCAGCTTAAAGTAAATGAAAAACCAGCTTCAAAACACCAAAGACATGAAGTTCCTCATCAACTGGATTATCACTTGTGTAATCCTTCACAATCTTTTGGCCAACATCAAAGATAAATGGGATGAAATATATGAAGATGATATTCCTGACCCACCTCAAGTCATCCCTGTCTCATCTTGTCCCTCATCTTCTTCTATGAGAGAGCGGATTCTTCATCTCACCCTTGCTTGCTTTGATGAGTATTGTTTGATTTTTAAATAGACAAAAAATAAATTCACAGTAAGTTTTTTTTTTTTGGTTTTTCACCCAAGTTTCCAGGCTGAGCCAGTTTTTTTTTTTCTTAGTGGACTTAGACAAAATCAAAAAACACCTCCACCTCATACCCCACCACTTTCCAGCCCCTCCACCTCTCCCCACCACCTCACTGCTCCAACACTTCCATCCCACCCCACTCACACACCATTCACCTTCCTTCCTCCTCCTCATCAAACCACCTCCTTCACCTCAGCAACCTAACCAACCTCACCAGCCTCATCAAACTCACCAAGAAAGCTGTCTTTCCAAGCTCCCCAAAACATCCGCCATCCAACTCACCAACAGACTCAGTGAGTCCCCTTCCCTCATTCTTTCAACTCACTAAACCACCCTTGCTTACCTCTCCTTTGAAATCCCCCCAGGTCTTCTCTCTCAGCTCCACCTCATCTCACTTGCATTCCCCTCCTCATCTTTTAAGCCCCACCCTTCTCTTTCTCCCCTCTTCCTCCTCCTCCTCCTTCTCCTGCCTTGATCAATCAACCCCCACCAATCGATTAGGAATAAATTCACCAATCAAATACTGATTGATCAATTAGCAATCAATCAACCAATCAAATCCTGAGCAATTGACCAATCAAATCCTGATTGATTGATTAATTGATTAGGAATTAATCTGTTTATCAAATCCTAATCAATCAATTGATCAATCAATCCAAACCAAATCAATTGGTTGATCAATTTGGTTTTGATCAATCAAAACCAAATTTATGATTGATTTGCTTTTGATTTTTCAATTGTTTTGCAATCAATTGTTTGATTTTTTTGCAATTGATCAAGCAATCATTTTTCAATCAATCGCAATGGATCATTCATTTTTCAATTAAATTGATACTCCACTCTGGAATCAGCATGAAAAAAATGAAGGAACCTTCTGGTAGGTGTAGCATCTGGGATAGTGAGTGACATGTGTTTTAAATTTGCTGATTTTTTGGAGTAAAACGTCAAATTGATTCCTGGATTTTCTTCAAATATTGCTCCACCCTATTCATTTAATGCATGAATTGAATTGAAAATTTTTACACAACAGGAAGAATTGGTAATTTATGTATATATTATTAATGTGATATTTCTTTTACAACTGTTGAGAAATTTGGTTCAGAACTGTGTTTCATGAAAATTTTATTGGATTTTTATCAAGCCTCACAACAACATATTATTGAATTTCTTGAAAAAAAGAAAATTTGATTCTTATTTATAGACTAACTTTGTTGGTTTTATACTAAGCTGGTTTTTGAACCCAGAATGTTATATTTAAAAGGTTTTGAAAGAATGGGCTGGATTCCCTCAGATTAATAATTCAAGTTTGAAAACAAATCAATGCTATGAAGAATAATAGGGCCTATCAAAGTTAAAGAAACACGCCATTTTTCAATGGCAGGTTTCAACCCAAATCTGCCATTTCAAACCTGCCATTAAAAATAAAAAAACCCACTTATTTCACATCAGATGTGTAAAATTTAACATGAAATAAGTGGGTTTTTTCAAATGAAGTATTTAAAGGCTTCTGCCACCTGTCCACTTCATCCACCCATGGCTTCCAAACTCCTTCTACCTCCAACCTAATTGCAAATTTTTTTACCTCCAGCCTCATCATAAAAAGATTCACCACTCTCATCATCACTCTCATCAATTTATCACCCTTATCAATTGATCACTCACCACTTTATTGCTCTAATTGCTTCATTGCTCTCATCACTTCATTGCTCTCATCACTGTACCTCCAACAAGAACTTGTACCTCCAACCTCATACAAAGAATCCAACCATTGTTTTATTTCTCTTGTAACTTTATCACTCTCATCCCTTCATATCTCTCATCACTTCATCTTGCTTTTCACTTTATCCCTCTCATCACCTTATTGCCCTTACTCTTTCCAAATGGCCCCTCAGCAAGCCTCCCCCCGCAAGTCCACACAAAAGTCCAACACACAAAAGCAAACATCACCAAGGAACTCCAGAACAAACAATCCTCCCCCATCAGCTTCAAAGGGCTCAAACAATCCTCCCCCATCAGCTTCCAATGGCTCAAGTCAGCTCAAGAGAGCTGATCAAATCATCCTGGTCAACTGGCTCAAAATTCCCTGCAACTATGATGCCTGCTTTGGATTGGACAATGAAACACTTGTTGGCCAACCTCCATCCTCTAAGGTCAATGGTTATCTCCCGATGGCCAATTAACTCAAGAAAAAAACAAAATGTAGGCTGGATCTGTCATCCAAAAAGATGAGGGATCAATTCAAGAATTATTGTGCCAAGTAAAAAAAGGCCCACTCCATGTCAATCTCCACCGGCTTTGGTATCACCAACTCTGACAAAGCCAAGGGAATCAACTTGGTGGTTGATAAGTAGGACTCCATTTGTCCTTTTTATATTCAAATGGATGAAATCTTTGTAAAAAAGGCCAAAATCACCCCCCCAGCTGCTTTTGATGGCCAACAATCTGATTCAGTTGACGCTGAGGACTTGGCTGGGAATACTCAGCCTAGCAATGGTGATCCTGAAGAAAAATATGAGTGGCCCCCATCCAATTCCAAGGATGATATTCAAAATTAATCCGCTCCAATCACATCTACTTCTGCATTGATTGAGGATTCAAACCCAACCTTGGACCCTCCCCTCCTTCTTTGGATTGCTCTCTTCCTGGGTTAGCAGATCTCATCAAACTTGCTGATGTGGAACAAGATAATCCTCAGTCTCCATTACCCTCAACATTGGTTCAAGTAAGGAACCAAGCTCTTTTATCTTCTGTCTGGTTAATCCTGACTGATTTAGATTGTAAAAAAACAGGCTCATCCATTCCAGAATGGCTGAAAACTCAAGCAAATGGGGCCTCCCACATTGCCTTTGAAAAATAGTGACAACTTTCAGACTCAAACCTCCTCTGCCAAGGGTAAGCAAAAGGCCTCCAATTCCATCAATATCAACCCCAAAAGTCATCAAAAGAGGAGAAACACTTCTGTTTTTTCAGGCTTTGAAGAAATCATGCAGAAGAAAGATTCATTTAAGTCCATTGGTTGAATATCCTTGCTTTCAAAATCATGCTCATTGCTTTTCCCCTGCAAAAAAAAGTCAAATCACAAATTGAATCCAAAAAACTTGAGTTTGAAAAACAAAAGTGGGATTGTCAACTGGCCATGGATGTTCAAAAGCAGAAAGCCAATAGTTTGGCCCATCAACAAAAATGGGATGCTGAGTGGAAGTTGAAACAGGCTGAGCTAGAGTTTCAAAAAGAGAAAAAGGAGAAGGATCAACAGCAAGCACACCTGGAAAAGGAGAGGGAACCACTTGAAACCAAAAAGAAGGATAAGGTATCATTAGCCTTGGCTTGCATTGGTAGCAGTAGAACAGTAGATAAAATACAGCAGATAAATTGAATGCTGGGCCTGTAAATATATTTGCATGGGTGAAAGAAAAACAAAAAATTATTTTTGATTAAAACGTTTGAGAGCATTCTTAACCCCACCAACATACAGAAATTGTTTGTTTTTATTTATATTTTTTTTCTAGAGTAAATTTGGCCATTATTCAAGTCCCTAAAAGTTTTTCTAGTTGTTTTATCAATTTGAAGTGACATGGCCATTCTGGTATGGGCTTATGTGTCCACAGCAGGAAAGGTACAATGCTTGTACTTATTAGCTGCCCAAACCATTTTGACTATACTTTTTTTCTTGAAACCAATTCCAGCTCCAAGGTCAGGAAAAAAAAATTGCCCATCCAATACTTTATATTTGATCCTATTTTCAATAAGTTGACCATTTGATTTCTTTTTTGGAACCATGAGTAAAAAGGAGTAGCCAGAGATGTTGCCTTTGTCAATATGAGGAGAGTTGTAAAAAGAATCCAAGGTGAAAGTGATGTGTGGGGAGAAATCAAAAGGTGTAGGCTTGGAACCAAATTCCAACTAAGAGAAAGAGGGGATTTTGTTGTCCTTCATGGCATCACGGTTTGATTCAAAGGAAAGTTTGGACAAATTGAAAAACATTTGTCCTAGAATTTGGGATACCTTGTTGGCCTTAAGGTTGAGGAAAGCATACTCTTGAGGAGAAGATCTAATAGATGATTGCTTCACATAACGTCCAAATAACTCAGAAGGGTGCATCAATTTTTGCCATCCAACTGCCCACATTTTTCCACCCCAATATCTTGAAGGACCAACGGGGTTGAAAATTTTTTTTGAACCATGAAGGAAAGTGGTGACAGGGTTGATGTCCTTCTTATCTTGTTCTGAGAGTTTATCCAAGGTCACAAATTCAATTATTGTAACCAGGCTTTGTGATCAGATTGATTGAGGACAATTAATTTTCCACAGTGGAAGAAATGGAAGAGTCTGACTGTTTGTTTTGCTTGCCCAAACTCTTTGAGGGTGGGTTTGCAACTATTCTTTTGCTTTTTGGCAACAATTGAAGGGTACAGATCCAAAGGATGTGGTTTCCAACCAGACCAGACCACCTTTGCATTAATACCTTCCTCAGAAACCTCCAAAGAAATTTTGGAATCTCTCATTTGATTACTCTTTTGGCAAGAAGCCCTACTCTTCCCACCTCTCTGTAGGTTTTCCAAGCCATCTCCTTCCATCTTGTTCCTTCCCAATCCTATACTTAGATTGGGGTGAGGAACAAGGCGGGATTCAATAGTTTTTGTAACATTTTGAGGGGGGTGGGAGAAGAGTTGGATGTTCCCCAAAAGAAGTCAAATGTTTTCCAAAAAAAAAAAAAAAGAAATCAGTCCAATGGAAATTATTGGTGAAACATGATTGAATAAAAAAAAGAAACCAAACCTGGACTTGAACTCAGGGACACCAGAAGCTGAATCCCCCCCAAAAAATGGCATGAGTGACCCATGCAACACACCAACGAGCGAAGTTATCAAAAAATTCAAAATAAAAAAAACCTACATTCCATGGCAAAGAACACCTAAAATAATCAGAAAACACCCTGTTGGCTTTTGTTGCAGTCCAGAGACACCTAAAAAGAACAAAAGATCAAAAAAAAACTGGAGGTCAGCTCCAAAGAAATCTCCAAAAAATGGTGGAGGAGACTTTCAAAATCAATTGCTGTATCAATTGCAAAACAATTGCTTGATCAATCGCAAATCAATCAAACAATCAATCGCGAAACAATCAAGCGATTGAAAGCAAATCAATCAAGCAATCAAAAGCAAAACAATCAATCAAAACAATCAAAACCAAATCAATCAACCAATTGATTGATCAGGATTCAATTGGTTGATTGATCAGGATTCAATTGGTTGATCAATTCCTAATAAATTGATGAGGGTTAGTCAAGCAAGGCAGGAGGAGGAGGAGGAGGAAGGGGGGAGAAAGAGAAGGGTGGGGCTTAACAGATGAGGAGGGGGATGCAAGTGAGATGAGGTGGGGCTGAGAGAGAAGACCTGGGGGGAGTTCAAAGGAGAGGTAAGCAAGGGTGGTTTAGTGAGTGGAAAGAATTAGGGAAGGGGAATCACTGAGTCTGTTGGTGAGTTGGATGGCGGATTTTTTGGGGAGCTTTCTGAGGGAGGTTTCTTGGTGAGGTTGATGAGGCTGGTGAGGTTGGTTAGGTTTCTGAGGTGAAGGAGGTGGTTTGATAAGGAGGAGGAAGGAAGGCAACCAGTGTGTGAGTGGGTTGAGGTGGAAGTGTTGGAGCGGTAAGGTGGAGGGGAGAGGTGGATGGGCTGGCAAGTGGTGAGGTATGAGGTGAAGGTGTTTTTTGATCTTGTCTAAGTCCACTAAGAAAAAAAAAAAACCCCCACCTCAGCCTGGAAACTTGGGTGAACAACCAAAAAAAAAACTTACTGTGAATTTACTTTTCATCTATTTCAAAATCAAACATAACTCATAAAAGCAAGCAAGGTTGAGAGGAAGAATCCCCTCTCTAATAGAAGAAGATGAGGGACAAATTGAGACAGGGATGACTTGAGGTGGGTCAGGAATATCATCTTCAAATATTTTGTCCCATTCATCTTTGATGTTGGCAAAAAGATTTTGAAGGATTATACAAGTGATAATCCAGTTGATGAGGAACTTCATGTCTTTGGGGTTTTGAAGCTGTTTTTGCATTTCCCTTAAGCTGGCCTATCTTCCTTTTAGGACTCCTATGGCATGCTCAATCCAAACTCATGATTGGGCAAGATGATAGTTGAAATTGTTTTTTCCTTGATTGTTAGATAAAATGTTCCTGTATGCTGGAACCACATATTTGCAACTAGCATAAGCTGAATTGGCCAGAAGTTATTGATCTTGGTCAAATTAGTTCCCTGGTTGTTGGGCAATTTGCATCCAATTGAACACATATGAATCATGAGAAGAACCTGGAAGGCCAGCAAGGAGGGATATTAACTTCTTGTTGTTATCACAAAAAAGTTGTAGGGCCATGGAGTATCTAAACAAAAATTTGAAAAATATTTGGTCAATGGTGTGATCAAAGGTTTTATCAAAGTCATTGGAAACGAAATGAATCAGTTGCCTTTTTTTTGTGATCAAAATAATAGTTGCCATATAGCTTGGGTTTTTGACTCAAGGGGATGATGGTTCCATCAAGAAACCCAATGCAACCAGGAAAGCCTTTGGTCTCTATTACTTGAGATATCTCCTTGCTTTCTTCTTTGTTTGGCCAAGAAAGGACTGAGAAACAGAATGATAGGATAGCAATCATGACTCTTTTGGTGCATAAGTCAATGCTTCCATAACTGACTGAGAGTAGATTTTCCAATCAATGGATTGCTGCTCCATTTCCATTTAATCCCAATCTACAAAGAGCAAAATCAAGTTGGATGGCCGGATTGCGTTGCGGATTCCAAGAATTGCTCTGGAAGATGTGGTGGTCTTCAATCATCTCACAAAGTTTCATAAATGAAGGCAACAAAGTTCAGAATAGTCACTGGAAGCTTAAGTTGGGGATGAGATGAAGCTGTTGCCTTTCATACATAGGGTTGTGGAGGGTGTGTATTCTTGGAAACATGTATTGCTTTTCCAACAGAGAATTCAAAGCTAACCAAGTTGATTCCCAATTAGAGTCTGAATCAGAGTCTGAATGGGAGTCAAACAGTAGCAAAAGTTCAGTCAGCTTTTATGTGTTTTCAAATTGCTGGCAGGAAGTTTGATTGGACATGTTGAGAAAGATGGTGATGTGATGTGGGGTGATGAGATGATGATGGGATTTGATTTGTGTGAAGATGGAGGTGTGAAAATCAATAGAGATGTGAAGCAATGGAGATGAGATGTGTGTGATGCAATGGAGATGCAACTGGTATTGACTAGCTGATTTGGATGGGTTTTGTAGATGTGATGGATGGTCGATGGATGATGATGCATAAATGGCAGTTTTAATGGCTGGTTTGATGTTTGAAATTGGCCATTTTCCTGAAACCTGCCATTTTGAAATACACCAGTTAGGGGGTATTTTTATTTCAGAAACCCACCATTAAAAATGGTGTGTTTTGTCAAAAAAAATGGTTGGTTTCTAATGGTGGGTTTGCTAACTTTGATACGCCCTATTGAAACATGTCCAGTCATTTTTAGGGGAGTGTATTTTTCCTGAATTTTTGCAATATATAACAGACTGTCCATTTAAGACTTTGAACATAGCTTTCTCTTTGTATAGGGAGAATCCAATTGTTTCTTTTGAGATGAATAAGGAAATGCTTGAGCCTATGAGTTAAATATGCACTGATTTACCAGAGAACCATTGGTTTTTTATCAGGACCCTAAGAAAGATTCAAGTTGTGTGTGGATGTATTTATGAAGGATCTAGCTGCCTCAAATCAGGTAAAGATTTTAGATCAAAAACCAGTCAAAGCACAAATATTTTTTATCCAGAAAACTCAAGATATTGAAAATTGATATGGTTCATCACAGTTAGAGTTTTTGTGATTAATTTGGGATTTAAATAAATTTCATTATTATAAGCGCTGGACTTCAGTTGCTGCAACTGAGGGACTGCAGTCTCCGCGCAGATTGCTCCACCAGGCTGCTGCAGTCTCCAATCTAACCCATCTCTTCTCACCTAATGTCAGGAGCGCCTCTCTTAGGATTTTTCCTCTTTACCTTTGATTCCTCTCCTTCCCTCCAAACCCTTGACCACAATTGACACAGCGGACAAACTCCCTCAGGCTCAACAGCACCTCCAACCCCTCAGTCTAAGAATTGCACCATCACTTGGCAGCTCTTCAGTAGTTCAGGAGGAGATTGAAGCGACTTAGCTGGAGATCTAAGCTCACATTTGCCCCATCTCCTGTCTGAGGATTCCTGCCAAGAGCCACTCAGGTTGACAGATCTGCAGGTAAATTCTCTATTGCCCGTCATCTGTTCCTATGTTCCTGCCTCTGTCTCTTGCCCTATTTCCCACACTCATGTGTCTTTACGTCCCTTTCTTGACGTCTCAGTTATCATTTTACTGTTACTTCTATTTGATCTAAGTGTTTCAACAAATATAAAGACTACTCAACTTACATGGTAGCAAGAGTCCCATCTTGAAACAGCCAGCAGATCAGAAAGAAATGCAGAACAACCACAACAATGGCCATGGCATGCGACTCAAGTGTAATGGAAATTTGCATACCTGAATTCAGCAGTGAGTCAGGTGATGATTACTCCACCAAGGCTAAACTCCCTGTCCTAACAAGACACAACTGGTACCAGTGGAGGACCAAATTCAAGAATCTATTAATCAGCAAGGGACACGAGGAATTGCTAGATCCCAAGTGGATTCAACAAAACAGCAACACAAAGAGATGAAAAAGAATTGAATGAATCTGTAAGACCTAGACCAGGCTGATTTGCATCAAGAATAAGGAAAGGTAAGAATCTAACAGATAACAGACTATGAACTGGAACAGAAAATAGAAAACACCAACACAGAGTACTATTCTGCAGATAGGGATTATGGCCTATGAACAGACTTAGCAGAACAAGGGCAACGCTAACTGGCAAAGAGCATTAGGTGGGTGAGACTATGATCAGATGAGGACAAATAAAGGAAAGAGTAGCAGATGAGATTTACAGGACTTCGGACTGAATTGTTGTGACGCTGTTGACTGATCCAACCGGTACCAAGGATAGAGCTGTAGGAATAAATCGAGATCTCATATGAGTCTTGATGTAGAGTTGAATTGGTTGAGAGACGTACAGTTCTTTGGATGATGGTGATCAAGTTGTTGGTGAGTTGAGAGTAAGAACAGTAGGGTCAAAGAGGAGAGTATCAAGATTGTCCCAATGTTGAGGTCAATGATAGATCTCAGGAGACGGAATTGGTAATAAAGAGTACTGCGCGGATCCCTGGATGGTTTTGGGTACAACGCAATAGATAGAGCGCACAGAGGGCGCGACATTAGTTAAGGAGGAGAGGAAGGTATAAAAGAACCAGAGATAGATGAAAGAAAGAAGACAGAGACAGACAAGGAAGAAGGGAGGATGTCAATCAGATAATCAACACGCCCGCTCAACTCTACATCAAGAGAGTTCAAGAGTTGACATACTCTGCCAAGCGTTTTACAGCAGCGCTACTAGCAGTTTTTGTTAGAGCATCAGCCAACATTTGATGCGATCCAATAAGCTTGACGTAGATTTTCCCATCGTTGAGGTTGTTTTGTAAGCTCTTTAGCTTGATATTGATATGTTTTGCATGAGATTTCGTGCCAAATTTCTTGAGTTTGTCTTCAAGACCTTTTTTGTTGATGAGGTGCATTGGGGGGTTCAGAGATTCTCTCCATAGCTCGCTCAACAGGTGGTGTAACCATTTGCCTTCCAGGTGACCCGTTGACAGCGAGTTACACTCGGATTCTGTAGAGGAGTGGGCGATTTTGCGTTGGCGACGACTGGTCCAGTAGATCGGACTGCCTTTGAACAAACATAGAAGACCAGACTGAGAGAGTCTGGAGTCCGGGTCATCAGCCCAGGTGGCATCACTGTATATCTCGAGCTGATTTTCAGCAGTTCTGCTTCTAATCTTCAGCTTGAAGTCAATGGTATGAGACAGATATTGCCATACTCGCACTACCTCATGCCAGTGTTTGATTCCTGGTCGTTCAGAGAAGCGAGCTAAGCATGATACAGCAAAACTAATATCGGGCCTTGCGAGGTTGGCAATGAAGTTTAAACGTCCTATGGGTGACCTATAGTTAATGTTAAGTTCCTTGAACTTAACGATTTCCTCATCTGTGGCGGGTAGCAGGTGCAAACCTGGAGTGCGAGGGTTATTCAATGGTTTTGTCAAGGTGAGTTCCATTTCTTCGAGACCTTTCTTAATATGATTGGGTAAGGATAAGCTGATCAAGTTTTCATCTCTTTCAACCTTCATTCCCAGTAGGGTATCAATTTCGTGGGCCAAGGAGTCTTTGAATTTGGCTAGGAAGATGGATTTAAACTTTTCGACATTCCCCACTACTACCAAGTTGTCGACATGGAAAAACAGGCTGATGATTGTGTCTTCGTGAAGGTACAGACAAGGATCAGAGTTGCTTTTGTGGAATCCGTTACTCTTAATCCAGTCAACCAAGGTTTTGTACCAGTTTAGGGCTGCCTGTTTTAGGCTGTATAGCGACTTTTTAAGCTTAAGGAACTTGCAGGTTCTCTTGGAGCCAGCGGGAGTTTTGATATAAACTTTCTCGTCTAACAGTGCGTGGAGAAAGGCGCCCTTGACATCAAATTGAAGGATGGGTAATCTTTTGTCCACAGAGTAGGCAAGAAGAGCACGAAGCGACGCAATTTTTCCCGTAGGCGCATACGTATCAAGGTAATCTACCCCATACCTTTGATTAAAGCCTTGAACGCAAACTCTGGACTTAAGGGTGGTTTCGCCAGTGTGGAGATTATGCTTACGTTTGAAGGTCCAAGTCGTGTCCAGGGGATTTGTCACTTTGGTTTCGTCAGCTTCTTCCCATACGTCAAGATCCTCAGCAGTGGCTAATTCTTTTTCAATGGAGGGTACCCATTCTGGGCTCTTGAGAGCAGTGTATATGTTGGTTGGAACTTCGGAAGATTGGTAATAGCCATATTGTTCTGGAGCTTTAATTGTGTTGCGGTCTCTCAATTGTGGATGGAGAGTATCTTGAATTGTCTGGTCAGAATCGTCAGATTCGGAGGTGGTTGAGCTGGCTATATCAGAAATTGACAGTTTCTCTTTGGTAGGAGATGCGACAATGGGTTCAGTCGCTGGGTTGGTCGTAGGGAGTGAAGGAGAGGTGGAATCTGTATTGGGACCGGTTTCAGCATTATCTGGTACATCTAGGGTCGTAGCCTGCGATTTTACAAACTCGACATGTTTTGTTTCTATGACTTTCCCAGTGCTTGAGATTAACTTATAGGACAACAATTGTGGATTGTACCCTATGAGTAATCCTTCAGCTCCTTTGTTGGACAGTTTAGAGAAGATTTTGGTTTCTGGCAGGAGATAAATTACTCTTGAACCTAAGGGTTTCAGGTAGTTGGCAGGGATGGAGGTCTTGTGCATCTGTTCCCATGGAGAAATTTCATCTTTTGACGAAGGAATTTGATTTAGGGCGAAACAGCAACTTTGTATCACAATGTGCCAATAGGTTTTAGGGATCGAAGAGTTGCTGAATGCTGATCGGAGAGATTCCATTATTGTACAATTGGCACGTTCAGCTTTGCCGTTGTGTTGAGGATGGTAAGGTTTGCTGATCAAGTGGTTAATGGAGTTTGTTTTGAAGAAGTGAGAAAGAGAGGAGTTCACAAATTCACCACCTCCATCGGTGATGACTTCAACCGGATATTATCCTAATTCTTTAGCCTTTTTCTCGATTGAGAACATGATAGTAGCAGTCGCAGCATCTTTGGAGGGTAGCGGAAAGCTTGAGAGATAACCAGACTTGTTGTCCACAACCATTAGGGAGTACTTCATGCCACCTTTTCTGGTAGGATTTAAAGGTCCCATTAGGTCCATGTGAAGACGGTCAAATACTCGGCCAGCTGGTAGTTGTTTGTTGGTAAAAGTAGATCTAGTGATTTTGGATTTTTTGCAAGCAATGCATTCAAAGTTGCTTTTGAAGTGATCATCAAGATCAAATCCTAGGTGTTTCTCTATTCTACCAAGACTAGCATGACCAAGTTTTTCGTGGAGATCAACGAGTTCTGATTGACTTAGATAGCAGCTTTAATTGTTCAGGGCAGGCATGTGATTTAGGATGAGTAGATTGTTTTTGATGGTGCCTTCAAGAACAGTATTACCGCCTAGTCTCATCGCAAAGGTTGGAGTGGAGGATTTAGTGTCGACTACAAGATTACAGCCCTTCTTTAATAGAGCTCCCATTGATATGAGGTTGACCGTGGCTTCTGGAACCCAAGCAGAGTTTTCGAAGGTTATGGTCCTATTTGACGTGGAGACATTTGCGGTGCCAATCCCTTGAATTGCCAATCCCTAGCCTTTCTTTCCCGTTTTAATGGTATCTTCACCGGTTCATACAGAGAGATTACTGAATAGAGATCTATCCTTGAACATGTGAATTGAACATCCGCTGTCTAAGATGAACCGGTTCTGATCAATTTGACTTTTGACCTTTAGAGCACAAAAGAAGGAGTAGAAGTGAGCTTTGTCCTTCTTCTTTGCTCCTCGCCTAGCTTTATTGGGTGGATGTTTGGGTCTGAGGTGAGGAAATTCGGACCAGCAAGAGGAAGGAGGGTGAGTTTTGACTAGAGGATTATGTTTGCCGTTTTCGCAGCGTAGGGTAGTTTGACTATTTGAGCTGTTATGGTAGAGAGCTGCGGAAGTTTCAGATTGATTGTGATTCTTAGATTGAACTTTGTTCCAATGTTGAACTAGATGGTTCAGTACTAATGTAACGGTCAACTCTGCTCCAGAGTGTATAATCTGAGAACGGATGGATTTAAGTGAATCAGGTAGTTTGAATAGGATGAGGTAACTAAGAATATCAGACAGAAGATCAATGCCGACTTCTTCAAGTTTTCTGAGATGTTGTTTAACGTTAGTGACGAATCCATTGATGTTGTTATGATCAAAACCAAGATAAAGGAAGTTGAAAAACATTTGAGCCCTGTTCGCAGCTTGACTGGAGGCAAAGTTATTTTTCGCAGCTAACCAGATGAGTTTTGATGAATCTTCATTTTCGTGAGTGATAATGTTGGTATGGGTCGAGGGATCTAGTTTTGACATTAGATAACCGGCCATTTCATTGTCGTCAGGAATTTCCTCATCTGGATCACTTGAGTTGATAAGATTAAGAATCCTGCGCATTTTGAACAGTTGTTCCATTTTCTTTTCCCACACAGTGTAGTTAGTCTCAGTGAGAAGAGGGGTCAATTCCATAAGTGATTTGAGGGCCAGAGCCTTGAAGTTGCCTTCTCCGCCTGGTCCAGGTGAAACAGATGATTGAGCCATATTGGTTGGGCTGAAGGGCAATTTCGGCTTTTAACCGTGAAAAAGAATTGAATGAATCTGTAAGACCTAGACCAGGCTGATTTGCATCAAGAATAAGGAAAGGTAAGAATCTAACAGATAACAGACTATGAACTGGAACAGAAAATAGAAAAAACCAACACAGAGTACTATTCTGCAGATAGGGATTATGGCCTATGAACAGACTTAGCAGAACAAGGGAAACGCTAACTGGCAAAGAGCATTAGGTGGGTGAGACTACAATCAGATGAGGACAAATAAACGAAAGAGTAGCAGATGAGATTTACAGGACTTTGGACTGAATTCTTGTGACGCTGTTGACTGATCCAACCGGTACTGAGGATAGAGCTGTAGGAATAAATCGAGATCTCATATGAGTCTTGATGTAGAGTTGAATTGGTTGAGAGACGTACAGTTCTTTGGATGATGGTGATCGAGTCGTTGGAAAGTTGAGAGTAAGAACAGTAGGGTCAAAGAGGAGAGTATCAAGATTGTCCCAATGTTGAGGTCAATGATAGATCTCAGGAGACGGAATTGGTAGTAAAGAGTACTGCGCGGATCCCTGGATGGTTTTGGGTACAACGCAATAGATAGAGCGCACAGAGGGCGCGACAGTAGTTAAGGAGGAGAGGAAGGTATAAAAGAACCAGAGATAGATGAAAGACAGAAGACAGAGACAGACAAGGAAGAAGGGAGGATGTCAATCAGATAATCAAAAAGAGATACCAGAAAAAGACCACCCTTGCCATTCACCTACTCTTCAGCTCTGCGGACCGGGAACTCAAAGGATATGTAACCCCACATTGCAAGGACTTCTCATGTGCGTTTGGGGAACTGAAGATAGCCTGTGTCAAGGACTCCCTTATTGTCATAGGTGACCAGGTGTCTCAGCTAGTATACCTGTTATTCCAACCAAACACCTCTATTCAATCTCACGCCATTGCTTTCCGCAAACGGTATCTTGCCCTCAAAGAGACACTGGATGCCCAAGTGTGTTCAGACCAGGAAGATCAAATAGGTGTTTCATCCTCACTGGCCGCAATCTTGATCCTCAAGAGCTTCAGGCTTGACCCTTCTCTAAACTCCCTCATAAAATCATGCCAAAATATTTTTTGGTTCCAATTCGAGAGAGTCTATGATCTTCTACTTGCTGAAGATACTTGCCGTGAAAGTGAAAGCTCCAAAATGGTCATGCACATTGGTACCTCCAACCGCAGATCCCATCCTTCCCAACCCGCTCCTAAAGCTGCATCAACCATTGTCCCAGAACAACCACCTACCTTCCCCAACCAATCCACTGCGTCTCAACATAACCGCTTGAGTCCAAGACCAGCAATACCCACCAGAGCCAAACACAACTCATTCAATCGTCCCCATGGGGCACCTAATCTTGCAAAAAAAAAAACAATGTCTCAACTCCATGTTGGACAAGCTTGAGCAAATGAAGTCATCTGAATCTGCAAATATGGTTGATGAGGACAATGAAAAAAACCCAGACGAGCTCCCATTGTGGAAACAAGAGAGGTGTTACCCCCCAAAGTTGTCCTCAAGTTCCAGAAGTTATTAGTCTAATCGTCTGTAAGGAGATTGGATGCAATGAGTTTAAGAATAGAGAGAGTGATGACAAGATAAATTCCTCCCTTCCAATCCTTCCCATACCATCCCCTGGTGGTCTGGTGATGATGATATATGATGATGACCCAACACGGAGTTGAGATTGAGGTATTTTTGAGTCCTCCCTCTCAACCCTAACCTAGGTACAACCACAAGCAACAAGATAGATGAAATATGATCCCAAGTACAGAAACCTAGCTCCACCCTAACCCTACCCTGCACCACCCAACCCGTCTGAAACCCTCCCCTTCAATATCATGTACGTCCGGTTTGACCTTCTCATGGGGCAGCCCTCCGATGCGCCCTACTCAGAGCCCCCTGGGTTTATCCATTGGCGCGCGTCCGCAGATCCTGCGATCTGTGAGTTGGCCCGTGCTTATGCCCGCGCAATCTGTGAGTTGGCCCGGGCAAACCTCCCCGGCGCGTATAACCCCTGATTGCCCACCCTTGCCTTCCGGACTAGCCACCCGCAAGCTTGGTTGGGCCGGCTCCATCACTTGGTCCGCATTCCCTGGGCGGGTCGCGGCCTGGAGCCCCCCAGAGTAGGCCTGACCCGCACCTGGTGCCAAGCCCCGCAATCCCTGCCGCTGAGCCCTCATCCACTGCTGCTGAGCCTGCAGCAGGCACTGCTGAGACCGCGCACACCCCAAATGCTGAGCCCGACCTACCCAACTGCTGAGCACGCAGCCCGCCATGCAGCTCCCAATCCAAAGTTATAAATACAACAGCACATCCCCCCCCAAGTTGAGTTCTTTCCCCAGGGGTTCTTCCATCACTACCTTGACCCTACCACGCTAGCCGACCACCCCCCCCCCTGCTCCCAGTCCACCCCAGCTACTAGCCCCGCCCCTCCTTCCAACTTCCACCAACACTATGATCCCCTGCAATGTCTGCGCCTGGAACGGGCACGCATGTTTGATTGTTCCTGGTTGATGCGCCTGCAGTGCTTGCCGTCGCGGCCACCGCCGCTGCTTGCTTAGCAAGGGAATGCCCCAGCCTCCCCCTCAATCTGGCTCCCGTTCCAGCCTGCGCAAGAGGGCCCGTCCGTACCCATTTGTGGTATTGGAAAATGAAACCATCTTGGAGGACTGGTGGACTCTGCCAGGATCACCCCTTTGCTGTCCCCCCCAAGCTCAATCCACAACTCCGCTTCACCGCCCCGCGGCGCGGGACCTCCCCGGAAGGAGGACTTCCCCAACTTTGCGGCTTACTGGGCGGCTATGCAATTCTGGGGGGACCGCGTCTGGGTTACGCAAGGCACAAGGGACCCGCGTATTGATGAAATCCTTTGACGTTTCGCGGCTCCTCCTCCATCTTCTACTCCGGTCCCTTCCCCGGCTCCTCCTCTGGCCCCTTCCCCGGCTCTGGGAGGCACCCCTCCACCGCCCCCGTCACCCATTGCCATCTTGTTGTTTCCTCCTGTTGGACCAAGCCCCCCAGATGGTCCTCCGGAGGCCCCCTCCTTACAAGTCCCACCTCCCCCCAGCCCACCTGAGATCCTGGAAATCCCCGTCATTTTGGTACTCCCGGCGGCAGGATTTGAGATCTTTGCTGAAAAGTTGACGGCAATGCTCCGCAACTTCCTAGCTACCCCTGGTGCTCAATCCTTGGAATTCCGGTGCGAGCTCTTGGCGTCTTTCTGGGCCTTACTAGCGTTGTCGCAGGCGGACATGGAGGAAATGATGAAAATGGCTTAGGCACATTTCCCCCCCTCTCCCCCTTCCCTCTTTCCGCGTTTTTCATTGTACTGCGCTTCCCCTGATTAGAGAAATACACGTCTTCTGCGCCCGCGTCCTTTCCCAGCGGGTCTTCCTGTGGAAACATCCCTGGGTCCCAATTGAGTTTTAAAGAAAGTTCTGGGTCCGCGCGTCATAAGTGAGATTGAGATCCGCGCCCGCGTCCTGAGCCAACAAAGTTCCCCGGAAGGTACCTGGACCTCCCCAGCAGAACTTCCACACAGTTCCCTGTACCCATTAGGCTGTAGGAGAAGAAAACTGATAAAGATAAGACAGAGAAAAGAACCAAACCCAAAAAGAATAAGTTTTTTTTTTTTTGCTAACACCGGGCCTCCGCTCCTTGTCCCGCATGATTCAACCTCAGGGCTTGTCCTCGCGTTTACGGACCCAGCTTGTGTCGCACCCGCATCCCTGCAACCAATCATAACCAAAACCAGTACCAACTTGCAAAGCGATGTATTCAAGAAATAAGAAAATGAAAATTCTGGGGTGTCTAGTTATTCCGGCTGTGAACCAGCTAGAACACCCCCTCACCAAATCAACCTTTTGCCCCACTTGTGTCCCCCCCAGCTTGACGGCTGTCCCCAGAGGTTTGTAGCCTCTTGCTCCTTTGAGGCGGTGCTTCGCGCATGGGCTCCTCCTCAGCCAAAGAGCCCAATCCGTCTACCAATCCTGAACCACCGGCAGCATCCCCTGCATCTGCGCCATTGCCGGCCCTCTTGTTGAAGGAGGTGGAGCCGCGTGCAAAGAAGCGCTTCACGCGCAAATCCACGGCCTTCTGTTTGAGCAGCGCCCTGTCCAATTCCTCAAGCTGATAACTCCCGCCCTCAAACTTGGATGCCACGCAGAAGGGGCTGTTCCATTGGTTGGCAAAAAGCTTACCCCACTGGGACTCCAGACTCCAGTTGTGCAGCAAGACCAAGTCCCCCTTTGGCAACGGATCCCAGAGGTGATGGGAACAACGCTTGTCCCAATAGCGGACCAACGCTGTCCTAGTCTTCCGCAACCTTTCCGCGGCCTTTGCCAGGGTCTTTTCCCATTGGAGAAGCTATTTGGCGCGCGCCTCCACAAGCTCTGCGGAGGTCTTCACCTTCCACCAGTCCACGCCCAAGAAGGTTTCCAGCTCAATGTCCATTGGAAGCACCAGACGCTGTCCGTAGAGAAGTTCATAAGGCAAGTAGCCCGTCGAGCCTTTGACCAAGATCCTGTCCGCAAAGAGGACCACCAGAAGGGCCTCCTGCCACTGCTTGCCGTCCTCACCACACATCTTTACCAGGGCTTCCTTGATAGGCTGATGAACGTGTTTGATCATCCCGGCGCCCTCCGGATAGTACTCCATGACCTGCCCAAACTTAGCTCCACAATTCTGGACCAGCCTCATCAAAAAACCCCAGAACTCTGCGCCTCCGTCAAAGGTGACCAGGCAAAGCAAACCGTACTGAGCAAACCAATCTTCCTCTAATCACTGAGCAACCTTCTCCGCCGACAACTTCACCAGAGGATGAGCCTCAACCCAACCCAATAGATTGTCCCACGCAACCAGCAGGTACGCAAACTTTCCCACCTTTATGTGGACCACATCAAGGGAGACCCGCCCAAACAGCGCGTCCTCCCCCGTAGGGTGACCCACCTCCCTGGGAAGCCTAGAGATCCGCCGTTGACACGCTTTGCAAGACTTCACCCATTCATGCACCGCGCGCACCACTCCCGGCCACCAGAACCTTGCTTTCACCCGCCTCTGCGTTTCAATCTTGCCCCGGTGGCCAAGGTTGATGTGAAGACACCTCAGAATCATTTCCTGGTCTTTCCTCAATGTTGCAACCACCAAAGGCACTGGGGTACTCCGCCGCCACAGTTTTCCTTCCTGAAAGTAGAAGTTGGTTGTCCGCCACTTTGCCCATTGAACTACCGCCCCTGACATACCCTTGGAAAACCAAAGATCCTGCAAAGAGGAGCACAAGGTTGTGTAACTCCCAGACTGCTGCAGAAGAAGGATGACCTCCGCCTTCACCATACCTACGCGGATAACCAGAGACTCCACGTCCAGGGGTTCTGCCCCCTCAAACAAGTCCTCCTGCGGATACTGCAACAGCGCTCTGGGCATCTTTAACGCCTTCCCTGGAACATGAACCATGCCAAAAGTGAAGAGCTGAAGAAACCCCACCCACCTAGTCATAGGAGCGTTTGGCAGCATCAGAGAATTGATCATCCGCGCCAGGGCCTCCACATTGACCAACAGCTCAATGTGTACCCCCCAAAGCAGGTGCTGAAGCCTCTTCATAATTCCAGCTTTGGCTGCGAATACCAACTCTCCATCACATTAAAAGTCACTGACTTGTAGATAAAAGGCCTGTCCTTACCATCCTCTTCCTGCTTCAGGATGCCGCCCGCACCAAACTTGCTAGAGTTGACGGCCAGGCGGATCCCTCTTGCGTTTTAGTCAAGGTCCCAGAGAATGATGTGGCGGCCCACAGTCTCCTTGAGCTTTGCAAAGGCAGCGTCACACCTTGCTGTCCATTCCCAGGCCACGCCCGCAGCAGACTTGCAACTTCTGCAAACTGTGCAATGAACATGCCGACGTAACTGCACAGTCCCAGGAATTGGAGGATATGCAAAGGCATCCGCAGGGTTGGCCATTTGAGGAATTTGTTCCGTTTCTTTGCCACAATTCTTCTGCCGTCAAAAGCCACCACATGTCCTAGCACTTCCAGCGCCAGAACACAAACTGCCAACTTACTCCCCAACACTGTAAGCCCTGCCTGCTCAATTTGGAACAAGACCCGCTCCAATGTCTGGGCGTACTCCCAGATGAAGCGGCAGATCTTTGGGGCTTCCTCTAACACTGCGCCCCCGTAATCCATCTTTGGTCCCTTGATGCCCGCATTGTCAATGAAAATCAGAACCCCGTCCGGAATGTTGTCCCGCAGAATCCACATCATCTGGGCCTGATAAAACACCACCAAGTTTGTTGCGCCCTGCGGCAACTGCATTAGCTGCATCCTCCCCAATCCTGTCTCCAACATGGTTAACGGCTGCAAGTCGGGATGGAGCTTGCGCTGATCATACCCCCCAATTACATCAACCAATCCGTAACATGTGCACTCTGCCATCAATTCCAGGAACTTGTCCACATGTGGCTGCAATCCCGCATCCTGGCTGGTGAATGAGTTCAGCCCCTGCATGTCATGAACAATCCCAAGCAAATTTCTGTCCTGTTTAACAACCGCAAAGATTGGGATAGAGTAGCTCAATGTGGACTGCTTGTACAACCTCGTCCTCATGCGCTCCCGGGCCAGTTCCAAAAAGGGTTCCTGCACCGTCCAAGGGATTGGAATCGGCTTGATCCGCCAGGGCTTGTGTGGCACCGTGGGGATCACATGGGAATTGCCAACCTTGTTCCTCAGCAATCTGCGCTTGTCAGGCCCGAAGGCAAGGTTCTTTTCACGAAGCACCAACACCAATGCCAGCAAATCCTTCTCCTCCGCACTCAAACACTCCATTGGCCCAAAATTAAGCGCCTCAATCCGCTCATCTGTGATCCGCGCCAACCGTGTTACCCACCCAGACTTCTTCAATGGACTTACCCAGGGGTCCCAAGACCAGGAGATCGGCCTTAGAGGCCCATTCAGTCCCTGCAGCATTGGCTTGTTCTGGGGCCAAACCTTTTGTGCCACGGGCTTTTACCGTCCTGCATTGCACCTGACCATCCTTACGCAATCCCTGTTGTCCTCGTGATTCCTGGAAATAATTAACCCATGGCTCTTTCCTTTGCTCACAAGCGTGGAACTATGGTAGGATTTTTGAAACACAGTACCTTCCAATGGCGCATACTGAGGAAGAGGACTTACTTCTGCTGCCCACGCCCTCCGCGCGCTTCCTTCCCCCTCCTGCTCCTTTCTAGTTGACCGCCCGCACAAAATTAGAGCCTGTCCTGCGCGGTACCCGCGGTCAACTAGGCAAAATCCTCCGTGGGGCAACCCTCACAGTTTTCCCCCCCGTCGGATTCTGCCTCTTTGCCGGCTGCCGCTGTTTGAACCCATTTCCCCTTCCCGTGGTTGCAGATTGTTGTCTTGAACCTTGCCCCGGACGCGTCTTCCACTTTCAGTGCCTCTGTCCATTCCTCCGTGTTAAACACCATACGGGCCTGGAACCCAAACATAAACAGTTGACCCAAAATTACGTTGCTGCACTCAACCAAGAGAAAAGACAGGGACTTCTGGACCTTTGCAACCTCCAACTCCTCTTCCTCCACCACCCCATCCACCCAACATCCCCCTCCATTGAGCGCCTGTAATCCCATAGCGCACTTCCTTCAAACAAGCCCCAACTCATCCACCAATTTTGATGGGAGCAGATTGACCATTGACCCACTGTCCACCATTGCCCACACCTTCTTTCCCGCAATCTTCATTGAGACATAGGCAAGCAGCACCAACACGGCTTTGGATTGGCACAACTCGCGTTCCCCTTCCTCCCCTGCTGTGTTCACGCGCTGCACCATTGCCGGAACCCTGCCACCCCCGTGCTCCCTCAGCACCTGAACCATTTCCTTGACAACCACCGGGGACACTGTGGCCAGCTCCCATAGTGTGAGGTTTATTGGTGCCTTGCTCCGCATCACCCATTGCATGATTTCCGTGGCCTTCCTCCTTCCTCTGGAACTGGTTGACAGCACATTGCCTACTGGCCCTTGCGTACCAGTTTTTGGAGCCTGGGTCAATGGCTGCTCTCTGACATCCACATCCATCTTCTCTGACACAATCTGCTTGTTTGCGGCCAATTCCCTAACCTCCTCCTCCACACGTGGAGCTTGCCACGTATTGGGCCCGGTAACAATCCCAAGTGACACCCAAGCGGCCCCTGCGGGCCAGGCTCTTGCCCTAACCTGCTCCACCGGGGGTGGCTGACCGGCCCCCAGATCTACCAGCTTGCCCGTTGGGAATATGTAAGTTTCCGCGGATGTGCGGACCAACCCCTTGTTCATGTCCTTGGTCATTTCTGCGCAACATGACTTCCAAAGGCCTTTATTGCTGCAATAGGTGCACATGCAAACCAAAAAACCGCTCGACGGCCTGCTAGTGGGCTGGAAGCCCCCCCCATGTGAGGCGGCACTCCGCGCAGAGGAGGAGGAGGCCGAGCGGTTGGCGGGGCCGTTATCCAATTCAGAAGTATCCATAGGTCCTGTAACATATCTATTACCTTGTTCACTGGTACTTCCATTGACTGCAAAGGGGCTTCTGGCCGCTCCATCGCTGATGGGCCCGCAGGAGGTACCTGCGTTGGAGCCGGAGTGGAAGAGGCTGTCAGTTGCCTTGAAACCATTGTAAGACTCCAAACAGTGCTAGGCCGTGGCAGTTCTGTGGAGGGGGAGGTGCTGTTTAGGCTTCCCTCCTGAGTGTTACAAAAATATTTAAATGTAACGAAGATCAAATTCCAGAATCTGGTAAACAAAGGACCAAATGTAAGAGGATAAAGATGATAGTAGTTGGTAGGTGGGGAAACAACACTATCTGAGGCAAGATGATGCCGGGGAAAACTTGAATAGAAGAAGTCAAGGATTGTTCAGAGTTCAACAAGACAAGGAAATTGTAAGTGACAACGCCCACAAGCTAATAGCTCTGGTTGTCAGCAGAAGCTTAGGAAAGACCAACTCAATCCCAAAAAACCTCCAGGTTCTCAATGAACCTGCCCAACTCTCTGCAATCAAGCGCTTGAAGGGTACCAGATAACTGTGGGTGGCTGCAAAAGACAAAGCTAATTGTTTGAAGTAGCTCTAGAAGCAAAACAATAACTGATTCAAACCAGGATAACCCAACACTTCTCAAGGGACTCAAGAGTAGTGTGGCGGAATTCAACTTCAAAAGAAATAAAGGGAGGTTTAACACTCCAAGTTTTAAGCTTAATAAAACCTCTTCAGTCAAACTTGACTGGTTCCAGAAAGATAATAAAAGGATGATCAGGACCAGTATGGTTGGATAAAGGGATCAGGAGTGGTGTAACACACTCAAGAATTCAATCAGTCAAATTCTTCTTCAACCAGCAAAGCTATTGGTTGGTGATAAAGATCAAGGATCAGGGTTTGATTATGCAGGCTCAAGGATCAAGGGGCAATCATGGATATACCCAGAATTCAGTTCTCAGATAAAGGGGAATGAGACACCATGGATAATTTATTTCAAGATAGTAGTGATGGTGTTACTCTTCTCAGATAGGATTCCATATCATACCCCTCCCAAAAGACAGGGGGGAGCCCTCCTTATATGGGCAGGAGGCCCTGTTAGACTATGTACAAAGGATTCTACAAATAGATCGGTTTTTTTTTTTTTTTTTTTTTTTTTTTTGTTGGATAAATGACACCTAAATAAAAGCATTGTAAAAATTTTTTGAATTTTCCGCATCTGGTCTGGGGTGTCCAGATTTGTTCACCACATCTCTCTCCAACTTCAAGACTGTCCCTAGTCTGCATCTGAGCTTGATTTCATAAAAAAAGAAGGGAAAGATGATTGACACAAGGAATGGCCATCTGATCTTGAGGGTGATTGAAAAGAATATCTTGATCCATCCAAAGAAAATACTAGATTTGAGTGTGATAAAATGAAGAAGGCGTCCCAGGTGCTCACGTATGTGGCATACAGTAGAGTTTCACAACAAAACGCAGCAGATGACCCTGGTGGTGCACAATTGGGAGGACTTACTTCTGATCAAAGTTGCCTCCACAACAATGAAATCTCTTGACCTGATCAGCAGAGAACCTTCTGGCCATCTGAGTACCATCCAGTTCTTCCAAAACATATGATCCACCTCTGACTTGACGGACCACTTGATAAGGACCATTCCAGCAATTGGAAAAAAGCTTTCCCCATTGAGTTTCCAAGGATCAATTATAAGCTAAAACTAGATCACCAGGATTCAAGGGATCCCTGAATCAATTTGAATGCTTATCCTCCCAATACTGGACTGATTTTTCCCTTGACTCCATCATTTTCTGATAAGCTTTGTCACAAACATCTTTACTTTGTTCCAGTTGCTTGGATCTGGCAACTAATAGATCAGTGGTGGAAGAAACCTTTTCCCAGGAAATACCTAAGAAAGATTACATTTCCAGATCAAGAGGAAGAACAGCCCTCTGTCCAAAGATAATTTCATAAGGTGAGTAGCCAGTAGTTTGTTTAGTTGAAATTTGATCAGAGAAGAGGACCTGAGGAAGAAATTTGCAACAATTCTTTCCACTTTCACCAGCCAATTTGACAAGAGCAGCCTTCAAAGGGGCATGGCCTCTTTCCACCATGCCTTGTCCTTCAGGATAATAAGGAGTGGTCACCCTATGTTGACCAGGAAGCAATTGGATCATTTTGGCCAGTTTGCCACCAAACTCAGAGCCACCATCAGTTGAATAAGATTGAGCCACCCATAACGCATTGTCCAAGTCTAATAAAGGAAGGCTGCTACTGATTCAGAGCTGAGGTTCTTAAGAAATATTTCTTCAACCCATCCAGAGAAATCATGTCTAGCCACAATGAGGTACTTAGCTCCGCCAGCCTTAATGTGGACCACATCCATAGCAATCCTTCCAAAGACAGTGGAATCTCCAGTGGGATACCAAATTTCAGCTGGGCACCTAAGATCACGTTTCTGACATACTTCATAACTCTTGCACCATTGAGAGACTGATTTCTGCAAAGATGGCCACCAGAATTGTTTGGATATACGTCAATAGTTTTTGGTTTCCCCACAATGCCCAAGGCCTTCATGGATACTTTCCAGGATTGGATCTTGATTAGAGGGGATAGTGACAACAATAAGAGCACAAGGATTGCCTCTTTTCATAAGCCTAGTACCTTGGACAAAGAAATTGGAGGACTTCCTTTTGAGTGATTGGAAATCTTTAGCAGAGAGATCAGGAGGCCTTTGGAGAGTGGAAAGGTACTGCTCCAATTTTAGCCAGAAACCTTGTTGGAAGCCAGAATAATCTTGGGAAGAAAAGGTGAAGACTTGACAAATTAAAGGCTCCTCCTCATCAAAGTCCACTCCAACATCCAATTCTTCATCTCCAAGGGGGCGTTGAGATAAACCATTGGGCATGGTGAAGGATTTTCCAGGCCTATGAACAATATCAAAAGAGAAAATTTGGATAAAGGCCACCCAACAAGTCATAGGAGCATTTGGGAGGCTGGGGGCATTGATCATTTTGATGGTGGATTGTGTGTCAACTTGTAACTCAAAGTGTTGACCCCAGAGGACAGTTTGGAGTTTCTTCAACATTTGAGCCATGCCACAGAGTTCCAGTTTTGGTTGGGAGAACCTGGATTCTACATCTGAAAATAACACGGATTCATAGAGAGCAGGACAGTCCCAACCATTTTCATCTTCCTGAGTGAGGACAGCCCCAACAGATTGATAACTAGAATCAACAGCCAGTTTAATCTTGCCAGCTCCCTGTCCATAAGCAATCTTTTTCAAGAATATGTCTTTGCCAACCATCATTTTAAGTAGCTGAAACAAATGTTTGCAATGTTGGGTCCAGATCCACTCAGCATCTTTTCTGGTCAGGCAATGTAGAGGAGCACAGATTTTGGATAGAGATGGGATAAAGATTCAAACATAAGTAACAACACCTAGAAAACCCCTGACTTCAGTTGGATTGATGGGAGTAGGCCAAGAGAGGATTTTGTTGACTTTGGATGGAGCCATCCTTCTTCCTTCCTTGCAGACCACATGACCAACAATTTCCAGAGCAGGGAAACAGGCAGCCAATTTGTATCCAGAGACAGTGAGGCCAGATTGTTTGATTTGGAACAAGATCCTTTCCAAAGTGGTTGCATATTCCCAGATAAATCAACGGATTCCTGAATGCCAGGGTAAGAGCTCATTGTTATAATCAGAAACTGGTCCTTTAATTCCGCCATTGTCAATAAAGATACCAGCATGATCAGGGATTTCATCCTGGAGGATCCAAACTATCTGAGCCTGATAGACTGCAACCGTGTTGGTGGCACCTTGAGGCAATTGAGTAAGTTGGAAACAACCAAGGGGAGTATCAAATGTAGTGAGAGGGAAAGAAATCAGATGTAAGGACCGTTTGTCATAGCCACCCATAATTTCACCTAGACCATAGAAAGCTCTCCCAGAGAAGGATTCAACAAATTCTTCAGTAGCAGGGGGAATAGCAGGTTCTTTAATAGTAACCTTATTTAGCAGCTGGAGTTCATGAACTATTCTAAGTTTACCATTACTTTTCAGGACACAGAAAACAGGACTGGAATAGCTAGAAGTTGACTGCTTGTATAAAACGGTTTGGACTTGTTCCTGGACCAACTTGATGAATTTGTGGACTTTGGCAGAAGGAATTGGGATCTTTTTCTTCTGCCAGGGATCATGTTCTACTACAGGGATGATATAAGGCAGACCATACAATTCTTTCAAGAGACCTCTCTCTTCTTCACAGAAAGCAATAGCTTTTTCTCTAAGAGCCAAGAAACTTTCGATCAAATACAACTCATCAGGTAGAAGCCATCCATCTGGTCCAAAGTTGACTACTCCCAGACGTTCTTCAGTGACACAACCAGAGGGGATGAATGGACTAGTGAGAGATCAAGGTAAACCACAGTAAGGATTGCGGGATAGAGGAGGACGCCTAAGATCAGGGATGAGATTGAGAGGCATTGGTTGGTTTACTGGTTGGATTTTCCTAGCAACTGGTTTATATTTGGAGGCAAAAGAGAGCGTTTCTTGTTTTTGCCAAGAGTTGACCAGAGAGATCTGACTACAAGGATTGAGGCACGCCTTCCAAGTTTGATGTTCTGAAACGTTTTCAAAAGGTGCCTTTTCCATAAAAGAAGTCCCAGGAGATAATACATTTCTCACATGTGTGGCACAAGGTAGGGTTTCAAAAATGATAGTAGTAGGATACCCTGGTGGTGCACAATTGGGAGGACTTACTTCTACCCCAATTCGCCTCCACTGAAGCCCATATTCTTCAATACCAAAGCCAATGAAAATAGGATTGAGATCGGGATCTAGTTTAGACTCATTGCGGAGATTTGAACCGGAACTGAGAGAAGATTGATTAGGAGTAAGAGTACAAGGAAAAGAAGGAATAAAAGATGAAGAAGAAATATTTTTGGGTTTTTCCATTTTTATTTGTTTTTGATTTTTGATATTTTTGAGATCAGAAGAAAATGTTTAAAAGAAAGAGAAATAAGCCTCTGGGGTGAGAGTTGACCCTTGAGTTAAATTTTGAGGCTGAAAATAACTAAAACTATTAGTAGGATCAACTACTCCCATAAAAAATGAGAGGAACTGGAATTATCCTTCTGTTTTCCTTTTAGAGATGACTTAGGAAAATTACCAGGGAAATCTCTTTCCCAGAAACCAGAATCCAAAGAACAAAGAGGAACCTCAATCTTTCTACCATCAGAATCAGGGAGGAGGATTCTCTCCCCAACTTGATTGGAAAACATAAGAGTTGCTCCAAAATCGATTAAGAAAGGTCTACCCAAGATCACAGGTCCATCCAGGCGTTTGATCCAGAAATGACAAGTTCCAACAATGTTTTGGCCAATCAGGACTGGAACGTCTTCAACAATTCCAACCAATTTGCAAGACTGGTTTCCTATTCCATACACTGAAGAGGTGAAGCTGACCCTAGGGCTGAGTTTAAGTTTGCAGGCCATAGCATCTGAGATCAAGTTGAGCTGAGAGCCAGAATCAACAAGGAGTGAGACTGTTTTTGCTGATTCACCAAGATATCAGGGAAGAAGACCAAGAGGACAAGAGTAAAGACTAGACTCAGAAGAGCAATCTTTTCCACCAGAATCCTCCATCAAAGTTCCAGAGGAGACCTTGAGTTCTTCAAGACCAATTTCCACTTGACAACAAGAAAACCATTTCTTCATTCCTTCAGCAACAGATGGAGAGATTGACAGGAGTTCAGCCACAGATAGATCAGGAATTTTAAGATCAGAAATTTTCTTTAATACCCCTTCCACAGCATTGGGGTGATCTTTGGAAATTCCCCTCTCAAAGCAAACTTTGGGCTGGGTGGAGGGAGGAAGATTGGGTGAAGCAGGAACAGGATCAGGGGATTTAGGAGGTTTAATAGATGAGGGATGAGGATCAGGGTGATCTTGAGACCTTTCCATGAGTGGTTCTTTTTCCACCTCCATGTCTTCTACATCAGAAGAGGGCTCAGGTGAGGATTGTTTTTTGGGTGGTTTTTGGAGGATTGAGGTTGGCAAGGAAGGAGCTTTATGAGGGTTGGGCTCCTCATGTTGCTTCCTAGCTGGATTGGGTTGGTAAGTACCAACCAGAGAGGAGGAAGAAATAGCTGGGGGATACCAGGGTTGAAGAGTACCACAAGAAGATTGGAAATCCACAGAAGCCAAGGATTCCTTCATAGAAGGTGGTGGCTGGTAAGAGGCCACCACATGACAAATAGGGCAAGACAAATCGAAGGGGATTAGGGCACCATTAGGAAGGAAAAAGTTATTCCCTTTTTGTTCTACCAATTTCTTGTCTTTGTCCTTCTGGAGTTTGAGACATCAACCAGTTCCATGGCCTTCCCTGTGGCAATAATAGCAGACTAGAGTATTTTTAGGAACAGCACTAGAAGATTTAGGAACAGCAAGAGAGGAAATCTTTTGATCCATTTTTTTCTCAAAGGCTTTGAGCAGTTTAGTGATCTTGTCCATTGTAGCAGTTTCTCGGTTAGGCTGAGGGTTCTTGGGCCTGCAATCAGATTCCATTTTATTCAAAATCTTGTTTGACTCTTTGAAAGAGGGAGCATGTACTGGTTCAGGAGTTTTAGATTTTTCAAAAGTGAGGGCTGTTTGACCTTTCATGAATTTATCCACCACTCCCCTAAGGATAAGGAAACCAGGGAGCTTGAATTGATTATCCTTGGTAGTGATCATGGATCCAGACTTGACCAGTTTGTCCTTGATCCTTTCCTGCACTCCAAGAGAAAAAGATTGGAAAAATCCGACTCAAATTTTGTCCACTGTGTTGATGTGATTGTTTTGGAAAAGGTAGGATTGGATGGGATCCCAAGATTTCCTAAAGGACTGATAATCAGAAGCTGAAGCCACACCACCATTAGAGATCCACTGGGAGACAATGTTATCTAGATCCTGCAAAGTAAATTGTGCTACATCTATTTTTCCCCAATAGGCCAACATTGCTCCCCGCAGCAGGGCCCAGTTATGCCGTTTGAAAACTTCAAACAACTTGATGATTTCCATAACTTCATCAGAGGAGATAAAAAATTGTAACTGGTAGGCCATATCAAATTTGCTAGCCCCATCCACCAAAGCAGACATCTTGTACAAGTCCAAGAAGTGTTCCACATTTGTCCCATTGAATCCTAAGTTCTTGTTCTGGGGCTTGATCTTAACCATCTTAGGATGAGTAGAAGAGGCTCTGGTAGATTCCATTTTGACATATTTTCCTAAAAGATCCTAGGAGCAGATTTCCAAAGTGGATCACAAATGTGGCAAGAGTAGGGTTTCTCAAAAAACAACAAGTATCTTGCCCAGATGGTGCACAATGGGGAGGACTTACTTCAAGAACAAGTTGCCTCCATGGATCCAGATGATGACAGAAAAGAGAAAGAGATTGGATTTTGAAGTTGATGATTGTTGTTGGGAATGTAAATCCCAAGGTTGCTGGTTTGATCCCGGCCTGGGGGACCAAATGTAAGACTCCAAACGGTGCTAGGCCGTGGCAGTTCTGTGGAGGGGAAAGGTGCTGTTTAGGCTGCCCTCCTGAGTGTTACAAAAATATTTAAATGTAACCAAGATCAAAGTCCAGAACCTGGTAAACAAAGGACCAAATGTAAAAGGATAAAGATGATAGTAGTTGGTAGGTGGGAAAACAAAACTATCTGAGGCAAGATGATGCCGGGGAAAACTTGAATAGAAGAAGTCAAGGATTGTTCAGAGTTCAACAAGAAAAGGAAATTGTAAGTGACAACGCCCACAAGCTAATAGCTCTGGTCATCAGCAGAAGCTGAGTAAAGATCAACTCAATCCCAAACAACCTCCAGGTTTTCAATGAACCTGCCCAACTCTCCAAAATCAAGCGCTTGAAGGGTACCAGATAACTGTGGGTGGCTGCACAAGACAAAGCTACTTGTTTGAAGAAGCTCTAGAAGCAAAAAAATAACTGATTCAAACAAGGATAACCCAACACTTCTCAAGGGACTCAAGAGTAGCGTGGCGGAATTCAACTTCAAAAGAAATGAAGGGAGGTTTAACACTCCAGGTTTTAAGCTAAATAAAACCTCTTCAGTCAAACGTCACTTGTTCCAGAAAGATAATCAAAGGATGATCAGGACCAGTATGGTTGGATAAAGGGATCAGGAGTGGTGTAACACACTCAAGAATTCAATCAGTCAAATTCTTCTTCAACAAGAAAAGCTATTGGTTGGTGATAAAGATCAAGGATCAGGGTTTGAGTATGGAGGCTCAAAGATCAAGGGGAAATCATGGATATACCCAGAATTCAGTTCTCAGATAAAGGAAAATGAGACCCCACGGATAATTTATTTTAAGATAGTAGTGATGGTGTTACTCTTCTCAGATAGGATGCCATATCATACCCCTCCCAAAAGGCAGGGGAGAGCCCTCCTTATATGGGCAGGATGCCCTGTTAGACTATGTAAAAAGGATTCTACAAATAGAGAGTATTGTTTTTTTTTTTTGGATAAATGACACCTAAATAAAAGCATTGTAAAAATTTTTTGAATTTTCCGCATCTGGTCCAGGGTGTCCAGATTTGGTCACCACACCGTTGGGAACAACCTGGCCGTATCCTTGATCAGTTCTTTCAAATTGATCTTTCTCTCTACCGCCTGGTTGATCACGCTTAGGTTTGGAAGAAGCATGACACTCCAATCCACTGACCGCAATACCAAACCATGTTTGAATAGATACTGCTGGACCCGCGCACAAAGTTGCGGAGCAAGCCCGCCTAAAAACACCCCCTTCATTGCCCCTGTTTGACCAGCTACCACCTGTTTCTTCTCTAGGTAGCTGTAGATGCAGTCAAACGTAGATTTGTATTTGGAAAAATCACTCCGTGTCCACACCCCACCTTGCAAAATTGCCTCTGCCGCCGCCCGCTCAAAGTCCATCTCCTGGAAGCAGGGCTCACGCTTCCCCCACCTTGCCATCATCTCATTCTGGAGCCTTTCCCAGTCTCAAGCCTTTTACCCAGACATATCCTCCACATCCCGGAGTTTATTCTTGTCCATGATAAAGAGAACAACCATACGGACCTTATCCTTGCCCTTTGCATGTTCCAAGTCTGCAATATCCTCAAACCTCACCAGAAAGCGCCCAATATTCACGGTGTTGGACCGGAGTTGAGGGAAGTTCTGTGGCCTAAGCCATACCCGTTGCAGAACTTCAGCTGCCTCTGAAGGCTACGACCAAGGAGGATCAAAACGGCCAGACCAAGTAGTCGGCAGTGGTGGAGGTGTTGGGCCGCCAGCTCCGGACTGGAGAGGGAACAAAGGTGGCCTGGAGTAGTTTTTGGCAACATTGCACCCACTAGCTTTGAGATACCTAGACAAAAGATTTTTCCCGGCCAGACCCCCAGATGTGGAAACAAGAGAGGTGTTACCCCCCAAAGTTGTCCTCAAGTTACAGAAGTTATTGGTCTAAGCGTCTGTAAGGAGATTGGATGCAATGAGTTTAAGAATAGAGAGAGTGATGACAAGATAAATTCCTCCCTTCCAATCCTTCCCATACCATTCCCTGGTGGTCCAGTGATGATGATATATGATGATGACCCAACGCGGAGTTGAGATTGAGGTATTTTTGAGTCCCCCCTCTCAACCCTAACCTAGGTACAACCACAAGCAACAAGATAGATGAAATATGACCCCAAGTACAGAACCCTAGCTCCACCCTAACCCTACCCCATACCACCCACCCCGTCCAAAACCCTCCCCTTCAATATCACATACGTCCAGTTTGTCCTTCTCATGGCACAGCCCTCCGCCACTTCCTACTTGGAGTCCCCTGGATTTATCCATCCGTGTACGTCTGCGGATCCTGCAATCCATGAGTCAGCTTGCGCTTATGCCCGCGCAAACCTCAGATCCTGCAATCCATGAGTTGGCCCGCGCTTATGCCCCCGCAAAACTTCCCGGCGTGTATAACCCCTGATTGCTCCGCCCTTGCCTTCCAGACTAGCCACCGGCAAGCTTGGTCAAGCCGGCTCCATCACTTGCTCCGCATTCCCTGGGTGGGTCGCGGCCCGGCGCCGCCCAGAGTAGGCCCGACCCGCACCTGGTGCCAAGCCCCACAATCCCAGCTGCTGAGCCCGCAGCAGGCACTTCTGAGACTGCACGCCCCCCCCAATGCTGAGCCTGACCTACCCAACTGCTGAGCCGGCAGCCTGCAACGCAGCTCCCAATCCAAGGTTTAAAATACAACACAACACCGTTCACCAATGTTGTGATTGAGGAGGATAGCGTAGAGGACTGCGGATTCCTTATTGACAAAGACGCTGTGTATAAGTTATCATTGCACCCTACTGGTCCTACAAACCGCATCTATGACTCCGGCACTACCAAATCCATGGTCTGCAATCCTGGTCTCCTATCCAATATGAAGCCCTGCAGCAAGACATTGAGTACGTATGGGGGAAAAATTGATTTCACTCACACAGGCACTCTGAATCTTGGCTCTGTATCTTTAAACCTGGTGTATTATGCGCCAAGGGGTCCCTGGAACCTCATCTCCGCTTCTCAACTTGAGGACAACGGTCTGAAGGTGATCCACCAACATTGCGTAGTGCTTGTCAAGTCTGCTAATTTGGTGTTTTTGACATTTCAGCAAGTTGGTAACTTATACGTGGCAAACTTTGCACACCAAATACTCTTGGTGAATTCCATTGCAAAAAATCCCATTTTCTCCAACTGGCACATGACACTAGGACACCCATCAGATGCTTATTTGCAAAAGTTTCTGCAACTAAATCAAATAACGTCCTCTCCACCAGACCATTGTGCCACAAACTGTGCCGTCTGTCAGATGTGCAAGCTCAAACAATCTCCCCACTCCAATTTGCTCCCCAAAGCTCCATCTCTGTTCCACACCATTCACTCAGACCTTCTGCTCATCAATTCTCCAGCCAAACATGGTGGTTGATACATTCTGGTATTAATTGACAATTTTAGCCAATTCAATTGCATCTATGTGCTTAAAAACAAAAGCAACTCAGAAGCCTACATCATTTCTTACCTCAATGAAATCAAGAACCAGTTTGACCGATTTCCAGCCACGTTTCACTCAGACCGTGGAGGTGAGTTCTCATCCAACAACTTCCTCTCAGAACTCAGGTGCAAGGGTGTAGTGACAGAAAGCGGACCAGCTGACTTGCCTCAAACAAATGGTCTAGCCAAACGCTTCAATCAGATGCTGCTCACAAAGCTGCGGTGCATAATGGACCAATTGAGCATTCCCGTCATATACTGGGACAAAGCCACAAAGTATTGCTTGCTTCTCATTAATCATCTCCTGAGAAAGGCCCTAGGCTGGGAATCACCCATCCAACAACTATCAGCTTCAAATTGCGCCCTTGATCCAGCCCGCAACGTACAGAGGCTTTTACTGTTTGGCCTGAAGGTTGCAGTGCATTGTGGGCCCCAGTTGTTGAAAATTGCTCCAACCGCTTGCCAACTCCTCTTCATTGGCTACAAGCCTAGGTTGGATGCAGCCCAATTTCTTGAACTCACCAAAGGCACTATCACGGTCAGCAGGGATTTCTCCCCAGCCAAAAAAAACTTCCCATATGGCTCTCCGGATGCCGTGAAAAAACATCCTGCCTCCCTCCCCTCGCGGGTCTCCACCCTTTCCTCCCATCCTTCAACCGTGGCCCCAAAAATTTACGTGACCATCAGGAATCACCCTCCACCGCGTCAAATGCTCCATTCAGGACCAAAACTGTTGCTTGACATTTCTGTGTCACCACGCACTGACGATGTACTGGATGACGTCTCTCCCAACCCGCCAGCTGCGCCCACAAGGCCTGCGGAAAATTCATTCACAACCACCAAGCCTTTCCTGGCCTCCAAAGGATACTGCTACGTGCCACATTACGATGTGGCGCCTGAGAACATCTCCAGAGATATTGATCCTTCTGCCATTCCATCTACCTCCCAGCGCAGTCAACGTGTGGCGCAGGCCAAATCCAAGGAAGAAGACTCAACCAACTTAGCCAAAGTTGTCTCAGTTAAGGAAGTGTTTGAAACCCCGGATGAAAAGGTCAAATGGCTAGAGTCCATGTCCAAGGAGAACACCTCATTCATCTCAAAAAACACCGGTACTCTGGTCCCCCCTCCCGCCAAAAAAAAGGTCATTGGGGGAATGTGGCGGTTGTTAAGGAAGAAAAACAAATTTGGCTAGGTCATCAGGAGAAAATCATGGTGGGTCTGTTTTGGAAATAATCAGGAAAAAGATTGACATTACTACAATACGTACGCCAGTGTGGGATGTAAAGAGTCCTTGAAAATAATGCTTGCCATGGCTGTGAAGTTCAGCCTCACAGTCTATCAGTTCAATGTTGAAACTGCGTTTCTCTATGGTAAAATTGACGCAACAGTGCACGTATCCCAGGTATCTGGGTTTGAAGTACCTGGAAAGGAAAACTGGGTCTGGCGCCTCAACAAGTCTCTTTACGGTACAAAACAGGCCCCGTGGTGCTGGAAAAAGCATCTCACAGAAACCCTAGTGTCTCTTGGACTGAAGCCCTCCAACTCAGATGAGTCAATCTTTTACAACTCCTCCGAATTGCTGCTGCTTCACATCCATGTGGACAACAGTCTTGTTGTGGGAAAATTGTGTCAAGATGTGACTTCATTCCTGGACGGCCTGAAAGCAACCTACAAGATCAAATCTGAGGCCAAACCTGCCCAGCATCTTGGCTACACCTTTGACTGGAAGGAGGATGGCTCCATACTTATCCATCAACGGGACTACTGTGAGAAGATCCTAGAAGAGTTCTCTATGTCCGCAGCTAATCCACTCAAAGGCCCAGGTCTGATGAACCTGGTCAAGCTGGCCACCAACACTTCCAAACCATTCAGCGTGAAAACCATGGAGAAGGTGATTGGGATGCTCACCCACCTAGCACTACACACTTGACCCAATATCACTCATACCATCAACCTACTGTTGCGCTACTCATCCAAGCCAACAACAAACCACTGGAACATTGTCAAGCACCTACTACAATATCTTTGGGGCACAACCAGTGTTGGCCTGATGTACAAGAAGGCCTCCGGTCTGCACAAACACCTGGCGGGCTGGGAGGACGCTGATTATGCCAATTGTATAGATATGAGAAATTCCACCACTGGTTTTTTCATTACTCTGTATGGCAATCCGGTTCATTGGATGAAAAAAAGGCAATCTGTTGTGGCTCAATCCAGGACCAAAGCGGAATTCATAGTGATGAACCACTGCGCTAAGCAAATCAGGTGGATGTTGGGCCTCATAATAAGCCTGGGAGTGGCAATACCAAAACCAGTCATGTATAACAACAACGCGGGTGCCAACTTCATCAGCAAAGAGGCTCAACTCAACCCAAATTCAAAGCACATTGAGATCAGTTACCAGTATCTCAGAGATCTGGTGTCCAAATCACTCCTTACCATTCAACAGGTACCCTCCAATGACATGATTGCCAATATACTAACCAAGCCCCTTGGTCACATTAAGGTAGCCTCTGCTTGCAATCAACTCAGTCTACACCCGACTGAAGTCAGGAGGAGTGTAAGCGCTGGACTTCAGTCGCCGCAACTGAGGGACTGCGGTCCCCTTGCAGATTTCTCCACCAGGCGGCTGCAGTCTCCAATCTAACCCATCTTGGCTCACCTAATGTCAGGAGCGCCTGTCTTAGGATTTTTCCTCTTTACCCTTTGATTCCTCTCCTTCCCTTTAAACCCTTGACCACAATTGACACAGTGGACAAACTCCCTCAGGCGCAACAGCACCTCCAACCCCTCAGTCTAAGAATGGCACCATCACTTGGCAGCTCTTCAGTAGTTCAGGAGGAGATTGAAGCGACTTAGCTGGAGATCTAAGCTCACATTTGCCCCATCTCCTGTCTGAGGATTCCTGCCAATAGCCACTCAGGTTGACAAATCTGCAGGTAAATTCACTATTTTACGTCATCTGTTCCTACATTCCTGTCTCTGTCTCTCGCCCTATTGCCCACACCCATGTGTCTTTACGTCCCTGTCTTGACGTCTCAGTTGTCAATTTACTGTTACTGTTATTTGAGCTAAGTTTTGAAATAAAGATAAAGACTACTCAACTTACAATTATTGCTTACATATATTTGGGTTGAATTGATTAATGAATTTACATCTCTTAATTACTGTTTGAACCTGAAGACACCCAAAAGACATATTTTGAGCTGGCAGATTGCCATATGGGAATATAGATGTTCTATCACAGTATCACACATGTAAAAATTGGAAAATAAGAGTGAAAATGTTTTATCAGGATGTGCTGTTCCCAATCATATAATAAAATCCTTCTCATGAACCTGTATATGATGTATGATTTCCAAGAAAAATATTTTGTGATGGAGATCCAAAATTCACTTGTGGTTTTTGAAAATATTGTTTGATCTATGAAACTAAGTATTCCTTTGCCACATCTGAAAATCCACAAGCTAATTGTCTATCAGATTGATGATACAGACTTTAGCAGACATGATCAGAAGATATTGTGCATATGGTATTTATTTCAAAGACAATGATGGTTACAAATGTGATTGGTTATCATTGTTGGAAGCCTTAGAGTTTGACTGTAACTCTAGTAAGAATTCTACAACTAATGTGGCATATTTTGAATCATAAAGAGGTTGGATTCCCACATGCCCAAGGATAAGCCCCCCCCACAAGAGTATTATAGTACATCCATCTGCTAATTTTTTTAGAGAAATGATGATTAAGGCTGAGAAATTTTCAAGAAGATGTGTCAAAGAGGCAGTAGAATACAACAAGAATAGATGGCATAAAACTCACAAAGATTGGGCCATTAAGATTGTGGAGATAGTATTGGTTTCAAAAGTGAAATTTCTGAATATAGCAGGACATAGAAAGCTGAAATAATGATTTGTTAGACCATTTGTAGTGAAGTATTTGCATGGGAAGAATGCATTGGAGGTCATTCTGATCAATGAATTTGAAAAGAAACATCCAGCTTTACCATCATTCTGGGACAGAAATTCATAGGACCTACTGATAATTAGAAGTTTCCACTGACAAAAGCATGAGTATTTTTAATCCCACCTCTGCAGGATTTTGAGTATGAGTTACCTCCCAATATATTGAACCATAAAACTATTATAAGGGATGGTAAAGACGTAAGAATCTACCTGGTGAGGTTTAAGAAAAAATTAGCTGATAGTGACTTATGGCCAGAGGCTAAGGACATTCAAAAATCTGATATAGTATTGAGGAGATATAGAGCCTCTAAAAGGGGTAAAAATTCCTCTGAAGAGGAATTTTTCTATGGGTGGTAGGGATTGTCAGGAACACAACAAATAGACCTGTCTAAGTGTTTGCATAACTCATATGTATTGCTGGTATAGTTATTAACTACTGGCCTCATCATTGATTATCTGACATTAAGTTCACTGGTTCAAAAAACCATATATCCAAGAATGAATAATGGTCAAGAGTTTTGGAATTATATCATAAATTTTCATAGCATTTTATAATATTTTATAATTATGTTTTTATGAGTATTGATTATGGAATTAAAAACTTGATAATATATATTATCAAGATGGGGATCCAATATAACTTTAAATTAAGCTATGAGGACTCAGATGTGTCCCAACTATTGATATAGAGCTTCCCAATAGGTTCCATTCCTTTGGGGACAAGTTATAGTAATTATTTTGAGCCATACTCTCTACTCTGTATAAACAAATTGCATAATTTTAATCTTATCCCCTTTTGGGATGTGAATATACTTTAATATACTCTCATGAGCCTTAAGAGCTTTGACTAAGAGGGCCCTGAGCTTTGTGTTAAAGTATAAAACTTTTGATATAATTTCCAATAATATACATACCCTATATGTATAATGTCTGCCAAGGTACTATGAATTAAGAGATAAGTACATGTCAAGACTATCAAGTTATATGTAAAGAGAGGTATGTAATCATTCTTGGGTGCTCTAGGACTTCTAAACCATCCCTTTGACTGATTTTAAATCCTAGGATTGTTTAATTAACCTTTGGGGTATGTAAATAGAACCTTTTACATTGAAAATCCTCCCCAATGAGTACCAGTACCCTATTTCTCATTAGGAATGATGTAATGGCGTTCTGAGCCTTTAAGGACAAAACGAGGGAGATCATAGCACTCCCCTGATGATCTCCTGAGTCCCCTGAGGGCTCCTGTTACCTTAAAAGAGGAGGATCTTCACCCTATAGCCCCTTCCCCAGCTATTTAATATACGTTATTGATCCAAGAATACAGCAAGAGTTAACAAGCCCATTAAACTTAATTTTGTTAAGAATTCACCTTATTTGTCCTTGCCGCTCCCTATCTCTTCTCCTCTTTGGTCTCAACCTCAGTAGTTGGGCAAACTGGGACAAGCTCCTGTGACATGTCTTGTGCCACCCGGGGAGCCCCTCTCCTCCAATCTGAGTTCTTTCTCTCTTCCGGTCTTGTCCAGCAGTTCTTCTCTTTGGTCCTTTTCAATACTTCTTCTATCTATTCCTCTCCTTTTCTCATCTTTGCCAACCTAATCTGCTTGACTCTTCTCCATCAATGGCCTGATCTCCTCCTCTCAACCCAGAACTCATCCCTACTCAACATTCCTCTCAACCTGGTTCAACTTCTCCAAAAACCCTCATTCAATCAAGTCTCACCGTCCATGGATCCATGCCTGGTAAGAACATGGTCCTCAAGATTTTCCTGAATTGACGCCTCTGAAAACCTAGCTTTGCGGCCTGCAGTCATTCATCTACATCTCCTTGCCTTTACCATCCTTGTGCCATCAGATCCCACTTCTATTCACCAAATAATGTCTAAACTGTTTGTCTCCTCATTTTTCTTCCTCTTTGTGCTTCTTATGTCTGTCTTCAAACTCTCTAACTCTTGTCTGTAGTCTGCTGGTTTTCATTTCAAAGAAATCTTATCTCAATCTTATCAAATCTCAAGAAGAAGACTGACTGGGGCCTTAAAATTTAGTTTTAAAATCAACAACTAATCAATTACTCAACTTCAAGTTTGTGTGGGAATTCCTTTTGAGTTGTAAAATTTCTTATTACCTTAAAGGGTGTGGGTTTACTTTGTAAGCAAGGCTCCTTTTGGCTTTCTTCAATTAGAGCCAGGTCCCTTATCTCTTTATAGAGATCAAGGTTTGGCCTTTGACTCACAATAATCCAGTATAATTCAATTTGTGTTGTTCTGCAACAGTATTACTGTTTTAATAAGTCATCAACTGATTTAATTATTGGTTTTTTCTCAATTTTTGCAGGTTTAACCACAGCCAGTATAGCAATAGAGTTCAAATTCCTGACAAATGGGAATGTGGGAGGAGGCCATTTCCTGAGGTTATGTGTGTATGTCTGGAAGGCAAAATTTATGAAATCTGGGCAGGACAGGCCTGTGAATTGGGAAGATCAATTGTCACAATTTTTTGGGGGGCCACAGAAAGGCCTGTGAGAGGTCAAAATATTTGAATAACCCTATTTTTTGGGGGCCCCAAAAATAGATCAAATACATGAAATTAGACCTTGAAAAAAAACATTTTTTCAGGAATTTGCCCATTATTTATGCACCAAAAAATGGTGTTTTTTTGATAATGCAAGCCAGGGGATATTGGTGTGCTGAGGTGTGCATGCCATTGATTCCCTGGTGGGTGACCTATGTTGGATTTTCTGCCAAGACAGGTCATGCAACATGGGGTGAGGGAATTTGCATGCCAAAAAACAAGCCGGTCATTGTGGCTGTCCACTTACATACCAAGGATTTGCTATGTTACCTGTAAAGACCTGATGTGTTGTTTGCTAATTCTGGTCAGGCTTCCAGCCCCAAGACCTATAATCATTGGGTGGCAGTCTGCATAGGAGCAGATTTTGACTACAGCAGAAACATCATCATCAAACAAACGGGGATGGGAGGTTTAGGTGTGAGAAGGGTAAGGAGGGGGCGGGGGGCAGTAAGATGTGAACGAGGCTCAAGGATTTTTTGGTTGTCGAGGATTCCGTTGATTTGATTACCAGCGCTATTATGAGCGCACGAGGGTGGTCAAATTGACAAAACCCGCGGTAAGTCCGCTTATCGAGCGGACCTATCAAGACAAGGGTGGGTGCTCTTAATTAACCCTGCAACTACGGTTCAAACTCTTCACTACCTCATTACCTTGACCCATATTTAGTCGCACGATTATGAAAGTTGACAGTTAGCAAGTCCGTAAGTAGCAACAATAAAACTTCGTCAAACTTTGTCCTGCTTGCAGTCCAATACAATACAACTGGCCAACACAACTGGCAATTGTCAGTAGCATTGGCGTGCGTTGAAGCAGTACAGCCCCCAGCCTTGTCCCTCCGTGGGGGAAGGCGCAGCAGCCGTCTAGGTGGCCTAGCGGCCGAGATCCCCTTTTGCGAACTCTCCGTCATAACATGGAGGGTAAGACTCATTAGCAACACATACAGACAAGATGCTGAATGTGTTGCAATCAATCTAACACTCTATGAATCATCGTTTTCCAGGTTCTTAGCGACCCCTCGTAGTTCGCGACAGTTACAATTTCTCGTAAAATCTTGAAAGTTCTGGTCTAGGACCGATGATTGAGGTTCATCGTGACTTGAACCCTAGAGCTCCTATGTATCCTGACTCATATAAATAGGTGAGCGGTTGGATTGATGCTGATCGCCGTTATGTACTTGTGTGCGAACATGACTTGGCTACCTCTTCGCGCATGAGTTGGGATATCTCTAAATCAATTCCTGATTCCTCTCTAGCCAATCATCGACGCCAACTAGCTTGGTGACGAGGTGTGAGTTCACATTGCGATGGGAGGCTTCTGTACCACGGCCCATGGATACGGTGTTGTGAAGTCCTTGATGATGTATGTACATCCTCATGCGCTTCGTGCCATTGGTTGTTCACTGCGTGTCTTAGCCCTTCACGAGAACAACCCGCCCGGTCAGGTAGGTCAATGTTGGCGTATATCCAGTAGTTGAAGTTGACTCGACAGTCGATATTACTGCTACTCATTTTCTTCTAAACACAACGCACGAGGATCAGAAGCCTGATTGAGCCACCGTATGGCTGCTGCCACCTTTGCAGTCGGATCTCTGGGAAATCTGTGTAGATCTCAGTTTTGATCAGCATTTTTCCAGCGGGCGAAGTAGCCACGTATTTAAGTAATTGATTTTGTGACTGTCGACTCGAGACGAAATGGAGATTTGGGGTTTTTATGTGCTGTATTTCATACTGGACAACGACGCTTCCATATTTGAATGTCGGGCTGACTTTTGCCATCGCCCGCAACGCTTCGGTGGTGCCCTAACACGCAAAGAGGCTCAACTGCATTCAGCAAGAAAAGTTCATGATACATACCCGATTCCTGCACATAATTTCTTACTTGTCGTAACTCAAGCGGGCGATACTTGCAAGATGAGTGTGATTCAACATAAACCATAGCTTTGCTTGTGTGCAAAAGTCATCAACTCCCGCCTTAAACTCTGACGAAGTTAGCTGGACGGTGCGCCGATTTATCGGAGCTTCGCCTTATCGGACTGTGCTGTAACAACGTTTTTCCTTCGTCTCGCTCATTTTCAGCTACATCTGATGCTTGCGGATCCAGATTGCCTCTCGGGAGACTACAACGCCCACACGATTTCTCCCCCAACTGACAAAACAGATCATTTTTCATTTGAGCTAATCACACCCATTGCTTTGGACATTTTTTTCTGTGCCTGTCCTTGTGCTCATAAGCAACTCGGACGTTCGCCTCAGCTGGAACTCGATCCTTTGATTAGTGATCCCCCGGATCAACACCTGCGGAACAGTCCGAAAGCCAGCGCACAAATTTTGTACTAAACATACTTCTTGCAGCGTGGTGTCAACCACCTCCACGAAATGAATTTAACTTCGTTCGATTCTTTACCAACAATCCCTCAAATCATAGCAATACTCCCGAGTGAAGGAAATCCATATGATTTTGGGTTACGCATGCTCGATGCAAGGTTAGCCTGCAACAGTTCCTCGGGGCTGTCGTCGATTTCCACCGTCTCAGCTTGAAAATTTGGGATTTCTCTTCATAAGTATTGTTGTCGACAAATTTCCGGTTCAACAAAAAGAGAGACTTAAATTTAACAAATTGCGGCAAAAAACCTCTATTCCACAGCGTCTATCCAGCGGTTCACCCTAAAACATTCCGGATTCTAATTTTCATGTCCTTTATCCACGCGTGCACAATCGTCTTGTCAGTTTTGGTCATAATCGTACCTTTCCTGCGCCCACGGAGTCGGCGAAAGAAAATTTGGATAGTCAAAAAGTTTTCCATCGGTGCAAGTTAGTGGACCGTTAGGTTCGAAACTTCTGACCATTCAGATCAAGGCGGACTAATTATCTTCTTTAATCATAAAGGTTCCGACCATTACTGGGTACCCAATACATGCAAGTAGTTCATCTGGAGCTCTTAGCTGTGTTTGCTTTCCCACGAAATTAGAACATAGATCACATAAAATGAGCATCGTTTCCTATCGCATGAACTCGAGTCGTCCTAATTCACTTGCTGCTACTCATCATCGCCTCATGAAATGAAAACATTAGCCCTAGCATTAGCTGTATTCCAACTTTTAACAAGTTGTCTTTGTGAAGTTTATACTTACTTGAGCTACACCGCACTCAAGTCTACTAGCTTTGCAAATAAAATGTCGATTGGCGTGTGGTCAGTTCGCCTTCCCCGAAACCCTCACAGTGTTTGGATGATTACTCACAACTTGCGCTTCCTCTTTGCGCGTTTGGTTTCGTCAGGGTTCAATTCATTATGTTATTCAATTTCTATAGCTACTTTATCACATCCTGGGGCGCAATAAGTACCTGGTCAGTGCGTAACACATTCATGAGGCCAAGAACTAGGAGGTGGATCTCATATTGCTTCGTATTCTTCTAGCCTCAGTTCACCCCAACCGTCTCTCGTCCTGCGCCCCAGCATTTTAAGACGGACAGGTAGTCTCTATGTTATATGCACGATTATTCCATTGCTAGTGACGACTTTCACTTTAGCTTGGTCCATCGCCTTGAGCGTATCATACCACAGGGTGCAAACAAACGTCGATCAACTTAGAGCCATGTTACTCAAGGCATCGTCTGAAAGGAAGCCGCAGAATCGACCAAACCTTGCGGACTTGGTCTTCATACTGGGTAACACCGGGAAGATGTTAGACAATACGAAAGAGCTGATTTTTCGCTTGAAATTTAATTCTTTCCTTTGGGCCGCGAATTGGACCCTGACCACTGCCGTACGTTATGGTGAACTTGATTTTCTCCTCACTTCCTTAGCTTTTCCCGCGGAGAGCGCTGGAATATTCAATAGGCTCACTACTCTGGCTACCGATTCAGATGTACACCCACTCAGTATGGCCCTTGATCAAGATGATTAGGGCGTGCTACAAACGAATGGAAGAAATGAGGTCCTTCGCGCCCGCATCGGAGGAATCAAACACTCAAACTGTACCGTCCAACTCTGCGAAGCGTGACGGTTCCCATGAGAGGGTTGGAGCTGCCCTACGAAGAAGCTTCAGTCAGTCTTGTTTCCATTCCGTCAAAAAAATAACCTCTGTGAGGTCAGAGATTTCATCATTCCCATTTCAACAAGTGACGAATATCCTGGCTTTGAATCAAAAATAGTTTTCCTGTTGTGTCACTGTGCCGTGATGACGGTATCATTGATTTACACTTTCTGCGTATGTATTGTGGTCGGGGTCCACTCCGAGCACGTCATAGTTATGTAAGTCTCCAGTTGCTGATGAAAAGCACGACCAAGCTTCAACGCAGCTCCTTGACCCGATTCTATTGCGCATCATTTCCTTCATCCTGGAAGGTCGGAATGGAGAGCTTTGGGGGCTTGGCTGTATCTGGTTGGTGGTGCTTTTTCAGCGATAGCCATGCTCTCGCAAACTGTAAGTAGCGCGTTTTTCAGTGGCAAGCTGTCGATTGAGATCGACAATACAGACTGATGCATTGAATCGAATGGGATCACTGTAGTGGAGGTCTTATATCAAATTTGACTTCAGTCAAGAAATCAATAATGGTGAACCCGACCTGAAGGGCGGTGAAGCAGAGGCATCCCAGAAGCGCAAGTGGAACGCTCTCAATAGTAGCAGCAGTGGGATGCCATCAGTTTCTGACCTAAATCCTCCCCCATCAGGGAATGAATCACCCTTCGCGGAGGAAGTACTGGTAATATCTATCCCCGATATGACAGCCAGCAAATCAAAATTAAATCCCCAGATTTTGGGAAAATAGTCATAACCGCCGATCACCATCTACTTATCGGCTATTGTTCTATGATACTGAAGCGACTTTCATTCAATCAGAAATTTGGTCCGGTGTGTCAATAAGTCCAAGGAATTTCTTTGTTGAATCATTGGCCATCGTTATTGAATCATCCATAGCTCTCACAATCCGAAATTCCGAGTTCGCCAGCGAGGACAACCTCGTTTATCCTGGGAGCTAATTTCGATTTCAAACCATATCTTCTCAATGTATTAAAATCAATCTTCGATATTTCCATGTGACTTCCTTGTAGTTTATTGTTTTTCAAAAATAAAAATAAAAAAAGGGTATGCTTTGATAAGGTCTGAAGAAATTTCATTCGACAGCGGGGTTCCATTTACAAAAGCTAATCGAAGGACTTAGAATGGATAGAACAGTAGTAATTCTCATGCTTTACCATTGCACTACACTTTTTAACTTCATTAGCTTAATTTTCTCTTTTCAAAAAGGGCTTCGTAAACATCACCAGGAAAACTTGCCATTCGTCTCAAATCTCTTCCTGGTTGCAAAGATGTCATGCGCTCAGATTTTTCTGAGATTTCAGACCAGATAGATGTTTTTTCTTCGAACTTTTCGACAAAAAGTCCTTAGGCTGCAAGCTACACTTCCACATTTAAGCCTATAGATTTGAATAGTAAATGATAATTTCCATGGCTCCTTGAGGACCTAGTTAATGAATCTTCAAAATCAGCTGAAAATTTGGGAAGAACTGGTTAATAATGATAACTTACTTCATTCGATTTGCATACAAACACTGGATTATGGGGAATGAATTTGAAATTTCCATCGAAAGGGTCTGTTGGCCGTGGTAGGATCTTCTGAAGGGATCAGGAAGTTCTTCGGGGACTAAATATTGTCGTATCGACTTTCGAGAAAATGAACTGAATTTCAATCTATTCCAATATAATCTCCCATCAATGGATTGGTCTGGAAAACCCGAATAAGAACATTACAAAGGTCAAAATTTCATTGTACTCACGAGAATTTCGCGGTATCAGCTTTTCTTGAATGAGGACTTTCAAAGCTAGGGGTCAGCTCCCCTTCCACCTCGGCAGATAAATTTTGCAGGCAAAACTCTCCTCCTAGCTGAGTGAAAGAGCCTGGGCGATGAAGAGGAAATTTTGGTATGCTCTTTCAAAAGAAAAAGGTAAGAGATATTGAATATTAGTTGAGTTCGGGAACATTTTGGCTTTTAAATAAAAGAAACACCTTTGCTGAAGCAATCATCGTCTGCCAAATCGTCAAAGTGGGGTTCAGAACCGAACGATCACTCGTTCCTCCGAGTAAGATGCGATTCATACCCATTTTCCTGAAAAGCCTGCTAGTCGTCGTCATATCGGTGAAAAAATCAAAGGAACAGCCTAAAAAAGCTAATTCATGTGACAAAAGGATGGATCTAAATATCTAGAGAACCTGTTCACGATGATCACTTCTATCGCCTACCTCGATAGCTGGCTATCATTTTCCAGCTTCCTGAGCCGATAAAGATGACCGTGGTTTTTGTTTCGTCAAGTTTTCTTCGTTCCTCGGTTCCCGGAGCGAAGATTTTCGATATACTTCGCACATAGTCTTGACACTTGGCACACCAAAAAAACCTCAAGAAAATGACGATGGTTCGGGGGCTACGAATTACATCCCTAAAAAGTCTCTTTCTCCCTTGTTCATCTTTGATTACACAACGTTGGGCCTCATCTAAGTCGGTGCGCTCGATTAAGTTCCCACGCTCTTCCAGCTCCTCAGCTTCAGTAAACTCGGGCTCTTCACATACATCAATCAAGGTCTCTCGAACCGAGACATGACACAGAGAGAGAGGCCTGTACCCTGGAATATCAATTTGAGGATCAGCCACAAGATCTATAAATCGAAGGTCATTCAAGACTCCATCATGTGTATCGAGATCCAATGAGGGAATTCTGAAAGGTAGCGAGTGCACTTCTGAGCCACTTGAATTCTTCCTTGAAGCCATTGCAGAATTGTGAGAGAGTGAAGTCAATTTTCCCGACTCCATGATGACGCCTTTTTTCTTAATCATAGATTGACGAGAATCGAAGCGCGCCTGAATTTGCTGTAACCAAGTCACAAAGTCTTCGGTTCCAACACTTTCAATATTCGGGTGGTGCTTCGGTACTAAAGCTCGTGTGGATGGGGGTGAAGGAAAAAGGTTCAAAAGGTGGCTTGTCGTCCATCCCGGAATAACATTTGTGACGAATGGTTGAGGAGAAAGTGATACCCGATTCAAGCACTTGCTCTCACCGGCGGGCAGAATGGGGCGTATTGGGCAACTGTTGTTGGCCACGATCCTATCTGATGATTGTATCAATTTGGGTCTGGAAGACTTAGCAGAGATTGCTCTTTGCCTTCCACCAGGGTGACAGACAGCATCCTCCGCCTTGGTGAATACCAGGTACGGATCAATTTCAGAGTCCACGGAACTTCGAGGTGCCATGAAGTCAGGCCCCGAATCATCAAAGTTCAAGCTCCAGGTTGATATGCCGCTCTGCTGGTAAAGGACGCGATTCCCGGACACATTGCAAGTCGAATTTGTTTGATGGTCAGAGCTTGTACTCAAGCCATTCACGTTGTCGATATCCGGCCACGAAGCGTGCAAATCGGAACTATCCCCGTGGGACTCGTCGCTACAGTACGAGTACCGACTTCTCGAATCCGCTGTCTCGTCTGTCTGGAGACGACGATGAGTAGTAGGTGACTCAACCGGGAATGAACCTGGGAAGGATAAGCGGAATGATTTTTGGCTTCGTGAAGGCTCAAGTACGACAGCTGCATCCAAAAGATTTGAAGAAGGAAATTGATTAGATTATACAAGCGAAGGGACGAGCTGCTAGAAGGCAGTTGACTTCTTACTCATAGACAAGCTGGCCCCTTCAACTGATAAGCTCGCCGTGACATCTAAAGGTTGGCACTCCCATTGCGAGCTGGATACATCGATTACTTCCATAGATGAAGAAGACCTTCGGGTTTGAAGTGGATCCATAAGCTCCATTGGAGCCGTGATGACCAGCTCCAGTTTTTGGCCAGCAGAGCGATGCCCGTCAGGCGATATAATCTCAGGAAGGGTGAAGTTCATTGTTGTCGGTTGTGGGGGTACCTGCAATCACAGAACTTGGTGGATATAATCAAGGTAGAACGCACGCACGTTGAGTTGCCACAGGAGCAAACGATATTGTGACAACAGAATCGAATGAAAGGTGAAATCAACTTTGAGGCCTGGTGTCAATCAATGCTTCGAAAGATAATTAATGGTATGACATTATTACTGGCTGGCCACAAACAAAAGCGACGACTGGGAAAAAGATGATTGGGTGTACTCTGATTGTACTGTACAGCTTCCCAACCTTCCAAGGCCTAGAAATAGGCAGCTATTGTAGCAATCATCCCCAGGGCGCGGGCTCCCGCCATCACCACCGTTCCAAGGCCAGACTAATGAAGAACAATCTACAACTACCCACCAATCAGTGTCGATTGCCGGCGAGAAACGAAATATCAGGGATTAAGTGTTTTGGACTGATCGGCCATCCCAACTGGACCAGTTCTAAGCATCTTCTCTCCATCCTCTAGACTGAGACCGAGTGCCGGCCATTAGCATTAAGCACTTGCCCATTCTCGTTCGTTTCAATTCATTTTTGAATACGCACATGCTCATCTAGAGCTCAGAAGGGGGCACTTCAAGTCCGAACGCTCAAGCCATGGAATATGATAATAATACCACGCGCCATGACGCATGTGCCGACATCATGACGGGAAAAAGCAGTTCTATTAGATATTCGGTTCTGCTTTGAATAACCCCGCTGAATTTTCCGCTCGGGGTCCCGGGGAAAGGCTGGCAAGCTAGTGATTCACGATTTTTTGAGGGGTAAATTCCGCCTGAGGGATTGCACACTATGAATCCGGGAGACAGCCAACAAAGAAATACTGTTGTCTACAAAAATTCTAGTGAAAATCTAATGACACCGAGTAACCATTTCAAGCATATGCGGAGCTAGCGTGTATGAATGTTTGGAAACCCGCCATTTTTAACGGCCCGTCTCCAAAACACACTTACCCCTTGGGTGTCGATGTGAAGAACTTGAGAACAATCTGAGTGAGTCAGCGACGAAGAGATTAAAAAATCGAGGGGACGAGAAGAATACCCGTCATTCAGTACACAACGACAGGGAGATGGATCGCAAAATACATCACAGTATGATTAGCGGGATGGTAGGGGTGCACACCTTGAGAGCTCCTTGAATTATTCAAAGACGACGAGATGAAACGATCGAGGAGATGAGAAAATTACCTGTTATTCAGAAGACAAAGATAAAGAGATGGATGAAGAAGAAAGAAACGCAAAGGATAGCATTCCTTAAAAACACTTTATCTCTTCAGATATATTTATGTACATATAAGATGATGGTTAGGTCGCAAAGCGACATGGGAGCGAGTCAATGAAATGAGATAATTCTTTGGAAAGCAATAACATACACAGAAAATGGAAATGGAGATATAATTGACAATGAGAACATGGAAATGGAAACATGATTAGAAGCGGAAGCGACGTAAGTCCAAGCGTGGTTTTAAGGAGGCGCATCGGGTCTAGCTCGACACTGGGAGCATCTTCAATCGTCCCGGTAAATCCGCTTGTTAGCTAAATTTACCAAACAATATTGACATTTGTTCAAAAATATGAGCTTGCTAAGTTAAAGAAACTTTGTCAAATAACTATGCCAACTAGATGGCAAGCTCCAGAAGTCCGGTCGAATTTCCGTCAAGTTATGAAAAAGTGAGCTTGCTAAGCCTCACCTTGAAAGCCATTTATGTGAATAGCCCTTGCCCGCATATTGTAAACCCTTCTTCCAACCTCACTATCTCCATCCAATCATCCACGCGGCCCTATCTCTCCATCCACCTCCACCCAATATTTGAATGTCTGGATTTACTTTTTTGACATAACTACTCTCCCCACCTCTCAATGCATCTATTCTCAACGCCTCTGTTCCACCTCTTGATATACCTCCTCCCCCCATTTCCCCCCCACCTCTCAATATACCTTACTCCCCCTGCCTCCATACATCTTGATGCTCAAATTTTTCAAAATATTTCCAATTTATTGAAATACCATTGGGAAGAAAATTAAATCATAATTAGAATGAAAAGCAGAAACCCTGTCAAACACTCAGTCCACATCCTCTGGGAGATGAATAGGAATTTAGATAAACATGGCACATATGAGATGGCTTGCACAAGGAAATATGTCAAATTACTCTTAAATTTTCAGATACTTGCTTTGGGGCTCAATTGTTGAAGTAAATTTTGAATATAGTTGCAATTTTGATGGGATTATTTCAATATAAAAGGAAACTGGTACAAATCCAATGTAAGATTGCAGTGCTGAAAATGGAAGAGCATATGAAATTAACTGAATGAAGAAACAATAAAACATGGAAAGCAGTTTGATTTTAAGATTGAGAGAAATTCTCTGATTTTCAAATGAAAATATGAATGGATCTTGCTTACAGGTTTGAAAGATTGTTGATAGCAAGTAATTTAGGTAAAAGTGCAAAGTAGTGATACATGATGTTGACAAAGTTTACAAATTACTTGATTCTAGTGAGAAATGAAACATGTGAATTTGATATAACTCAATTGATATTTTAAAAAACTTAATTCAATCATAAGGGGGTGAAAAAATGGATTTAGTTTCAGGGATTTCTGGTAAGTACAGAGGTAATTGAGTGAAACCAAATCTGATGATCCATTCCTGGGAGTAAGAAGAGCTATTGGTGATGAAAAAATCAATGTGAAGTATGATCTAGGTTAAGTGGAAAGATTCCAAATTTGAACTTGAATGAAATAAAAGAAGAATTTATGAGAGGTTAATTCCTTTTAACTAGTTTTTAATCCAATAGCTGCGGATTTAAAGGAATGCAAGAGGTGAAATAAAAAATTAACAATAGTGAAGTCTCATGGAAAGTAGAGATTCCCTTTGTCTAAGAGGAATGTCTTCATTAAGAATCACTGAAATATTAGTTTTATTTGATTTAGTTTGATGCTTTCAACTTGGGGAATTAAGGGTGAATTTTTAATAAATCTATAATAATAGGTATAATGCTGAAGATTTGACAGTTTCCACGATATAAAACTGCAGAATCCTAAATTTATTTCAGAAAATCTGCCCATTTCTCAACCAATCAATACCAATTTTAAATTAAACAATATTCTTCAATAGAATTATTAATTAATACCTTAAAAATAAACAATATGAATATCTTAACCATAATTATGCTTTACAACTTCATTGATCACAACATAGTTTGAAACAAAGTACTTCAGAGTGATTTGGTCCTCAAAACTCAAGAATTTTGAGTGTGAATGGTTGTATGTTTTGTCCTGTTCCTTTGATTGGTTCAAACTTTTCTTCAGACAATAATTTTCCTCATCTGAAAATACCTAAAACAATCATTAAGCTATTCTTCCTCCAGAGATTAATTTCATTGGTGGAACAGCTATTACTCATTCAGTCAAGTATTTGGGGGAAAGGTAGAATAGAAAAGAAAATAATGAAGAAAAAAGACCAATCAATGATTTCCCTTGAGTTTTCCTAAGCTTTTAAAGGTATTTTATTGCAAAAATTGCAACTCAAATTCTGAAAATTGGTTTTGGAATGTAACAAAGACTTAAAAAAACCCCAGTGATACTTTTTGTTGAGGAAAAAGCTGAAGAAGAAAAATTAAACCTGAAAACTGAATTTGAACCAGAAGTAAAAATTGATTTTTTTAATCATTTGAAAAATTCAGTTAAGAAGCCCAGTTGTTTAGCTAAGACTTGGGAAAGGCTTCTCTGGAAGAAATTTGAAGAAAACTGAAGAAAAAAGAATAATTAAGAAATTGAGATGGATAGGGAAAGAAATAGAAGCAAGCTTTGTGGTGGTTATTTACCAAAATGACCTGAACAATTATTTAATGGCCAAGTTGTGGGGCAGATAAGCATTTGGATTTGCATAGGAGATTCTTATCTTCCAATATTAGATTGTTGGGTTCTGAAAAGAAAGGAAAGAACAATAGTAAAAGCATGATCCATTGTATTTTGGTGCAGAAAGTCTCAATTCTATTGGCAAGTCTCCAATTTTAACAAAGGAGGTGTGGATTTCCAAATACAAAAAGAAAAGCGGAAACAGAAAAATTGGGATGGGTGAGTAAGTAACAAGAGCACTGTGATGGTCATTTAAAGACACAACCTAGGAAGTGGAATTTGGGTGGCAATGGCAGAGGAATAGAACTTGGGCTGAAAATAAACAAACATAGAAAAACAAAGAAAGAAAAGCATACTATGTGGGTGGCCAAATCCATAAAGCGGATAGTTTAAAATATAATGGATTGTGTATATTAAAAAATGTGGAGAATGGGTGAGGGTTGACAAGGGCGCCCAAAAAGGAGCATGAATTACCAAATTCAGGCAGAAAATAGGCAAAATAAACTGAGGAAAGGTGAGTAAGAATCAAGGGTGGGACTGGATTGGGAATCTCATTGCTGGGACAACAAGCAGGATGAATTCCAGGGGCCCAAGTAAAATTGAAAGGTTTTAGGGCATTTCTGGGAGTTTTCCAGGGAAAAATGTTGATGGGCATCAGAGATAACAGAGAGTGTCAGATAGGGAGGTCCACCTTGACATGGGAAAGTAGTCAAAGTAGCTGTCAATTTAAAAATAGGGGGAGGTATCCTCAAAGCAGGAGGATGGGAAAAGGCCCTGGGAAGTGAAATTTAACTGGGGAATACCATTGGAGAGTAACTTAGGGGTGGTTATTACATCCCAAGTCTTTCTGCTGTTTAACTCATTTTATGAAGGGGAGTGTAAATAGAGACTATGTCACACAACCACCCCACGTACTATAGGTCAATCTTGGATGATTGTGAGCGCAAAAGGGAAGCTGAGTGCAAGGGCAAGTGCAAGGTAGCAAGGGCTAACTGCAAAGTGCAAACTTAGGCTGGAGTAATTTAACAAACAGCAAGAGGGATGAATGTTCCAATGGAAGGAAACCAATCCCAAGTCCAATGTGATGACTGGATTCAGCAAATGCAAGAACGTATGAAATTAACTAAATGAGGAAACAACCCCCAGGCAAGCGGAGTGGCCTTTATAAGGTAATCCAAAATGACTAGATACAACCTGACAGATGGTCAACTACAGTTTTGAGTGATGAGGCAATGAATGACATGGACAGAGTACAAAATTAAATGACAGTATGAACTTTCCCAAGGTCTTAGTGTAAGTGCAAGACAATAGGGGAAAAATGTATTGGGATGTAACAGTTGAGACATGAGGGAATGATGTCAGAAGCAATGCAAATATGAAGATGTAGTTTATGCAGGTTAAGGGACTAGTCCATTTGAGAACTACACAGTTAAGATGGCTTGACTAGCATGAGTGCAAACTAGTGAGAGAATGTGACTGGAAATGGGAACCCAAGGGTTATTGATACCCAGGGTGAAAAGGCCGAGCCCAAATGGATGGTTGAACAAGGTAGAGTTGACTGCAAGGTTTGCAAGTGGATGCTGAGTCAGTTGCCAAGAATGGAAGGTTTTTATGCAAGCCAGATTTGATAAGGGGAAGGCACCATTGGTGTTGTGCTTCTATTTTGTCAAGCTTATGGACCGAGGTAGATGGTACTAAGGAAAAGGGTATGTCAAAGTGGAAGGACAATAACCCTTAAGCTTGAAGGATGACAGACTCAGGGGATACTCAAGTAATCAGGAATAAACAGAGGGTTTAAAATGAGATAGAGACATCCATGAAAAAATAAACCCTCACGTTGCCAAGGATTATTAAAAGAAAACACAATTGATTTTTCCTTGGAAATAGTAGTACTGTGGAGAATCTTTCCTTCCTGGACATCTTATACTTTTGACTTACTCAAAAAGCAGGACTGTATTGGATTCTGAAGAATTGAATTTCAGAGGGTTAACCAAACAAAAGAGAATCCAGACAAATTATTCCTTGTCTGTTTTTCCACACCACAGAGGGACCAGATGAGGAAATTCATTTTTGCGATAGTTGGTTATAGAAAGTTGGTGGGATGGATGAAAGAAAGTTGTAAATACTAATCTGGTAGAAGTAACTTCAAGAGGAAATGAATAAGTCCTTGGAGGTGAAAAGGAAACTTTATAGAGAGTCTAACTTGGAATAAACTGGAAATTGCTTTTATTGAAATTCAGATTGCATGGAAGATTTCCAGGGAAGTTAATGGGAAGACACCTGTCTGAAGGAGTAAAATCAAGTTCAAATGAATTCAAGATAGGTGATTGGGCTGCAGATGGGTGCAGAAGAGTCACCAGGAAGGAGTAGAAAGGGGGATAGCTCCTCCCTGTTCTATTTGATATTTAAGGAGGGGTGGGTGTTTTGAGGGGGAGGGTTAATGAATCAAACCTTTAAGCTGCAGAAGAGAGATAAAATGTCAGAGTGACACACTAATAATAAAAAAACTAGAATTTTTGAGGGTTATTATTAATTGTTTTTCCTTTAATAAATTTGAGCAATTTCAGAGTGACTTTATCTTCAAATAGAGGGCTTCCTTCCCTTTATTCCCAGGCTGAATTCACGCCAAAGAAAATTACTAAATACATGCTGTTTTGCATGATTTCCCACCCCAGGAGGGTGTGCAGCCTGTGGAAGGCTTGATTACTTGGGTAATTCTTTTACTATAATTAAATCAATTTGCGTGCTTTCCCACCCAGGAAGGCATGAAGACTTTTTAAGGTTTGAAGGAGTTCCTGGGGTGGGATAACATGTGATTTGATGGTGTTTTGGGCTCCCAAATTCCTGTAAAAATTACTCATTGCCTTGGCTGAATCAAGGCCTCTATACACCCCTTAGGGTCTCCCTGAGGTAGAATATTTTTGAGAATTGCAATATGAATACCAATTGGGTAAATTTAATGTGTAAAAATCCTGAAAATATCTATTTCTTGAAATTGATTTAAATCTTACCTTGAATCTAAAAAAAAACTTCATCCAATTTAAGAAAAATAAGAAAAATTATAATAAATCAATTTCCTTCAAAAAAGGAAGATATATCCAGTGGAATATAAATAAAATTTTACAAAACATAAAAAAATACAACAAAAATCCTACTTATACCTATTTCATTCCAGGAATTCAAATATTTTGAAAAGTTCAAACAGAAATATAATCCAGTACATAAACAATCATTGAAAGTAAGAAAAAACACTCTTCTTCAAAGAAAATTAAAGATTTGGGATGGAATGTAAATACCTTTGTACAAAGCATAAAAAGAATATAAAAATATTGAATATATCTATTCCACAAGTAAAACTCAAATATTTTTAAATTTTCAAAAAAGAGTTTTATCAATTAAAAAAATAAAAAAAATAAAAGCCTTTCAATGCAATTCAATAACACCATGCTTTGAAAGAGGACATAATTTTTTCCATAGATCCAAGCACTTCTGATATTCTTTTTCCTGGTTCTTACAAATCCTCCTGGACCTATATTATTTCCAAATTTTCTCAAAAGGTGAAATTGGAACATCATACTTCAAGAAACCTCCATTTTTACTCATTTTCAAATTTATTAATTGAAATTCATCCAAAAAGGCAAAAAAATGCGCTAGTTTTAATTTACAGCCAAATAAAAATGGAAACATTTTGATGATTGTGACCAAGTCTGGGTGATTTTGAAACTGGATAAATAATATTTTTTGAAATTTCAATTAAAATCAAAGAATTTTTTTTTAAAAAAAAATAAAAAACAAAAAAAATAAAATATCTATATATATATCAATAAGAGAGAGAAAATTGGGAGGGGGAGGACTGCTACTAACTCACCAAAGTAAAGGTGAGGTTGAAACCCATGGAATCCTGGTGGTTTTATCATAACTGACAGGGCATTTCTGGTTTCAAAATGGCCATTAAAACCTTCACAAATTCAGGAAATGTTTTTCAACATAATTTTCAAAACCACCCAGAACCAGCAGTTTTGACATCTGGGCTGCTTTAAGGGCCAGCCCCCCCCTTCTGGGATGTTAAGGGGGGGACACACCAATAATCCCATGCCATGGCATAGAATAAAACACAAGGTGGTGTGATTAGATTGTAAAAAACTACTAAAATCATGCCAGTAATACCTTTTGGAATGATTTTAGCAAAATAAATGCTTAAATCACACTCATTTTAAAAATGGGTCTGATTTCAGTAATTTTTTGGTTGTGAATTTAGCCTGTCCCCTGAAAATATTATTAAGCCAACTGAATAAAAAATTATTGGATTTTTCTCACATTGGAAAAGGTTCTGGTAAATTTTTCATCTTTTATGGAACCTTGAACACCATATTTTGGGGTCTCATTTAGAGAATTGTTGATTTATTTGTGCTAGGTCTACCTCTCTTAGCTCACATACCTTATAAGTTTAGGGATAAGTTTTTACAAAAATTCACTTCTGGCAATAGAATTAAAGAACCTCCAATAGCTTTTGGGTCAGGAGCCAGTGTAAAAACTCATCCACTACCTCTGATAGCATTCAGGGAACCTAATCCACTGCCTCTGAGAGCCAGTAATGAATATGGAGTGCCACTGAAGATTCTGGAGATAATTCCCTTTGCAAACAGAATAGAGAGGGTGGAGATAAAATTTGTCCCAAGGATAACCCTCTTGTCTGGTTATTGACCAATTAAATTTATAGATTCTTAGATTGATTTGAAGAAACCATTGAAAGCAAGGGGTGCACTGAGGAGAAAAAACCAGGACCTGCGTGAGCAGTAACACCCCACGCAAACAGGTAGCAATGAAAGACAGGTGAGATTGTGTCAATTTTCTTTGGAATAGAAACTCTATTGAATATTTACATAAGGGAATTTAAAGTAATCTAACTATTTGTGGCAGAAAAAATAATTTTAGCCCTGAGGAAATACTCAGAAACTAGGGAGAAATTTCAAAAGGTGTCACAGGTAGAAGCAGAAATTATCAAAGCCAAGGTGGAAGAGAAGGTGATCAACCCAGTGATTTTTCTTCTGAAATATTTGCAGTTTGACTTTTGAAAGGGAAAACTCTGGGCAATGGTGGAAACAAGGTCAATGGAAAATAGAATCCCTCTGAAGTTGGCATGAAATGTGGGGTTTCTATGGCAGAAGACCAACATCAGTGTGTGCACCCTTGGGGATATGTGTGCAAAGTAGGGTATTTAGTGTAAGAAGAGATCTCAGAGGTGGGCAAGGATTTGTAGCCACTATTCTACCTGTTTTAAGGGTTATCCTAGGATGACCCTTTCTCCTTGAATTATGGGTGTCACTCAGATATAATAAATCCTTCCAGAAAGAAATTTTGGCTTTGGCAAAAAAACATGGGAAAAAATAAGAGACAACTGGCCCCCAAGAAGAGGAAGAGTGGTTCATTTGAAAAGAAAAGGAATCAAATTCTTTTTTAGGGTTGGCCACATTAACCATGTGTACTTAGCTTTGGGCTTTTGTAAGAAATTAAGTGGGGAGGAGAAGGTATGAGTGGTGGTGGGTAGCTATATGATAAAGGCAATAGGATTGGAAATAGGGGGATCATTTGGGATAATATATGATTTTATTCAGAAAAAAGTCATTCCTTCCTTTATGAATCACCATATATGGGTTACACAAACATCTGGTCTTATGCAATGCTTCTGAGCATCCCAGATCTTCCAAAAGGTAAAATTATGATGGTATTAGAGGGGGAGGGAAAACTTAAGTTTCAGCAAGTGACATTGTGTGTAGAAAATTATGAAAAAAGAAATTAAGTACCTGAAAAAATTCAATTCCACAAGAGCTGAACCAATCTCTTAAAAAAATATAGTGGTCAAGTAAATCCTACAGTACTCTACTCATTCTCTTCCCACCAAAATTCAAACCTGTGGAACAGATTGCATAATTTAATTGTGGGCCCAAGGGATGGTTGATGGAGGCAGGGCTGGATTTGAAAAAATGGGTAGTTTTTCTGCAGGAAAAAGAATTAGCATTTGGACCAGATAAGCATGAAATACTGAAGAAAACAGTTGAGGACCCACATTAGATTCCTAAAATTGAGAAAAACCCCAGGGAAGTAATTCCAGTTCCTCTTTAAGCATCTCTGCCAAATTGTTTTCCCAAAATGGTATGCAAGAGACTGAAGATGGGATTGTAAAATAGTTGTTCCTCAAGCTACTTGAAGCCTATTTTTTCCATTTTAAAACATTAAATAATCATTTTGTGGATTGTGAACAGTTTGAAAAACCTCAAATTTCTAACTATATAAAATTTGGGCCTTCATACAATTGTTGAAGGGTTGGTGGATGATATTACAGTGAAAAATTTCAAAAGACTTGTAGATGCATTGGGAGGATATAAAAATTATGAACTCATCCAGAATCAAGAAGAATAACAGAATTTCAGACAATTATAGGCCAACTCCAATTGAAAGGAGTTCTGCAAGGAGAAAAAAAATCACATAGCTGTTTGCCAGGTGCCAATTTCATGAATTTTTCAGAAGAAATTGCAGCTAAGGTGCAGATATTAATTGAAAATACAGTCATTAAGGGGCTTAATAGCAACTATGAAGGGGAATTAATGGTATAGAACAATTAGATCTGGTGATTTGTGTGATAGTATGCTCAGTTAGTGGAAAGGAAACACTTCTGAATGAATGAGGAAGGACTGAAAGTTTTAGTTCAGAATTTTGTGGTGTGTGTCCCTATGCTGGAGATACTGGGGCACAAAGTATTGAGGAAGTGGAAGAAGATTAAAATCACAAAATTTAAAAAGTTCACCCACTGGCTGACCCCATGTAACACCGTGCATGTCTCAAAAATCCTAGGAATATGTGGGATTTTACATATTTTCATTTAAAATTTTGCAGACGTTTCAAGTCCTCTGTGAAAGTTGGTAGGAAGGGGAAAGATTGGGTGTAGGAAGAGGAGTGCAGTTGGGAGTTTAATGAGTGGAATTAAATTATGGGGAAGAGGATAATTTTGAATGTCCTGGATTATTTTGAATATGGGATATTTTAGCAGTGGACTACAGTGAATCTGGGGTGGGGGTGTGTTGACTCAGGAGCATGAAGGGAAAGATTGAATTTTTCTTTAAAAATAAGTCATTTTTTTGGAGGTCTAGTCCTGTTATGGTCAATCCACTGAGTTTGGTTGGTTTATAAGCTCAGTAGGTTTTTTTAAACCATGGTTTGAAGGTTCTCAAATCCATGTGGCGGTTGGTCAACCACCACTTTTCAGGTGGGCAACCAATGAGAGTGTGCCACCAATTTGGCCATGGCAGATTTCAACTGAAGACACCATGAGTTTGGCATTGACTGCAGGCCATCCTTTTGGTCTTAATGGTCATGAGGATCCCAAAAGCAGAAGAATTTCTTCTTTTTTATCTTTTTTAATCAACAGCCAAGTTGGATTTGTGACCCAAGGAAATGGGGCACCCTTGGTTATTGCCTCATAATATAATTTGGTCTGGCCACAAACCATGGCCTTTCACATAGAAAGCAGGAGTTGAACACCAAACCAAACCCACTGGATAAATAAAATTTGCAGCCAATTTTAGAACTACCTCAAGTAAGCAAAATAGTTAAAGAAATAAAACATGTATTATGGGGTTTCAAGTTTCAGCTTTTGTTATATGCAGAGGCTTTGGCCCAATAAATTAATTCCACTACTTGAGCTAATGATCCAATGAAAAGATGGGTGGCTCACCTGTGAATTTTTTGCTTCAAAGGAAGGCATTTTTCTGGGGACGGCCTTCAAAATCGTGGATTCTTTGTTCCAATACCTTCACATCCAGAAGTAGAAATTGGTGAAGGACCTTGATTTTGAGCAGAGGTGTGTAATTGTGGCTGTGAAAATGGCTTTTCAATCTGGGAGTTGTTGCACCTTCAGTCCCTGGAAGAATGGGTGGATGCCAAAGTTTCCCGGCAGATTAATGGAGTTTTTTGTATGGTGTTTCTTCCAGCAGGTCAACTTGTTTTTCAACCAGGGTGTTCAGTTACCATGCAAAAAGGTTTTTCATTTGAATCTAATTGTTTTGACAGGGAGGGAAAATCAGGAGAAGGTTTTACAGATTTTAAACAACCACTTGGGGACTCAGGAAGAGGCTGAAATGGCAAAGAGGATGTGAATCCAGTTTTGGGGGCCAGGTATTGGAAATACAGTGCAGGATTTGGTTCATAGTTTCCATTTATGACAGTGTCACAAATTCTTTTGGCGTGAAAGAGGAAGATGGAATAGGAACTACTACTCCTAGAAAAAAAGAATTATTGATTTTGATTGCAATGAAGAAGATGAGAGGAGGATTACAAATAAAAATGATGGGAGGATGGGAGGAGCATTCCAGGAGAAGGTTGTTGAAGAAGGAGTTCTGGAATGCTATAAGAGTAACACCATGAAGGGGAATGGTTATATGAGTCTAGCAGGCTCAATGAAGTTTATCTTTTTCTGAGATGACACCTACTGGAAGAGGGCCTAACCATTAAGGAGTAGTATACTAATTCCTTGGGGGAATAATTCCAGGGAGGGACAAGACACCACTATATGTAAATATTGAAGAGGAGGCCTTGAGAGATGGTTGATCCAGTAAGAGAGGAGAGTTCCTAGGGGTGGAAATACTTTCCAGTGTTTTTGAGACTGTATTTGGGATTCAGTAGTAATGAATGTTTCCATGATTTGACTGATTAGTCCTGACTGATCTGGAAGTTTTCAGAAATTGGGAGCATGCACATGTAATTCTACATGTCAGAAGAGAGTGATAGATTACCAAACCATACAAAGAGAGAAATTCTGGGAAGGTTGACTGAAAAAGATGGGAAAGTGGTAGGGTGTACTTGAAATTTTAGGTAGATCATATCCCACACAGGGATAGAGTGTGCCTGGGAGGAGAAGTTGGAGGCTGAAAGATATGCAGGGAACTATCCAATTGCAGGTAAATTAGTAGTTTGTCTTTGGATTGAGCTTTGAGTGAGGCTGGTGAGAGGTTGAATTTTCCCAGTTGAATTAGTTTCAAAGTGTTTTATGACAGCAAGTGGAGGGATGCTAGGTTTCCAAGGGAGGTGGGAATTTTGACAGGGGGGGAAATTGTTTGGAAAGGTATCTTTGGATGTGTTGCACATCAAGGCAGAAATTTTTTATTCATTTTTTGTGGCACAGGACAATATTTCTGGCTGTTTTGAAGTGAATCTTGTTTAAATTCTAGGGATAAGCAGATTCAGAAAGAAACAGAAGGATGAATTTCACATAAATGAATAAAAATGATGGAAGAGAGAAAGAGAACAAAATTTCTTACCAGGGGATAAGCAGAGTCAGAGATAAACGGAAGGATGAGGAAAGAATACCTCTGCTGACTCAAGCTCTTTCCTTGGATAAACTTTGATTTTTTAAGTGTCACGGGAATGGAAAAATGTGGGTTTCAATACAAGCATGAATAATCAAAATATTGAAAGTTGAGGTGAAGCTTAGATTTGAGAGGCAGAGATGGATGTGATTACTGAGTAGGGATCACTGGTTGACATAACTAGTTGTGAGGCAAGTGAAGAGGAAGTTTATAATGAAGCAATAGAGAAGAAGGAGATATAACAGAGAAAGAAGTAAGAAACTAGTAGAAGGAAACAATGGAAGGGAGAAAATTAGTCCAATATTTGGTTGCTAAAGTCATTGGTGGGGAATATTGGGCATTTTTGTGAGGAGGATTGGTTTGGATGGTTAAGGCTGTTTATGGTAGATGGCTGAGAAGAGTTCAGGGGTGATATTAGGAGGTTGGTGGAGGATTCCAGTAACAGGTTTTTTAGGGTGAAATATTATTATCTTGAGGTTATTGGATAGGTAAAACACAGGCATCTGCTTATTAAGGCAAAACTAGTGAAGATTTGTGGGGAGTATGGGAAGAAGTTGCAGCAAGTTCTCCCAGAGTTATTTTATGCAGATTAGATCTCAATGAAGCAAGGGAGAGGTTAATCCACCTAAAAGCTTCTTTTTTTTCAGAAATTTATTCTGGTGAAAATCAATATACCAAAATACTCAGATGTTGATTGGTGGAAGGTGAAGATGTCAGTGGACTTATATACTGCACAAGAAAATCATTTGTTTCAGATGGAAAAGTAAATCCAGAAATTGGAAAATAAGTTGAATGATATCCAAAAAAATTTGGTTCCTTACTGCTAAAAGGGATGCATGGACAGATTTTGAGACCCTTTGTTGAAAGGGTACCTTTTACTTTTTTAAAGTTGCACCCTGGAAATGCAGTGGGGAAATATCTTTGAAGATTAATGTAAAAGGCCTGACAGGTTGAAGAGTTTGTTGACAGGGGGATTTATCAGCTGGGGGAGTTGGAGGGGCATGATTGAGATGGAAGGATGCAGAAGCATATTTAAAACAACTTTATGCATGGGGGCTGATTGGTTTTGATTGGATGGAGGAGGCAGGAAACGGGAACAAAGTCATGTAGGATGGGGTAAATTGAATTGAAATTCTGTATCACATTTGGGATGAATCTGAATGCATTAGCCTGGTAACCAATCCTGTTATACCAGCATTGGTAAACAAGACATAAAATTACTTTTTGTGATTATTTTTTTTCTGGTATGTGTGTGTCATGTTCTACATTTTGGGGAAAAGGGGTTATGAGGCTCTCTTTCTGGGAGTTTCCAGGAATCCATGAATCTTTTTTGAATCATCTTCAAGGATAGAAAAAAAATTATGAGGCACTTAAGTTGGGGGAGGAGAGGGGAAATAAATTTCAAAAAACAAAGAATTGCTAGATTATAATAAATTCATGAATAAAAGTTAATCATAATTGTAATAAATAATAAACTTACACAGGTGAAGAATATATTTCTATATGAAGGGGGGTAAAGTATTTTTTTTCTTTTTGAAAAAAACTACTTCATTTTTGCTTCCAGCTGAAAATTCCTTTTCCTTAATTCAAAAAAAATCCCTGTGGAGCAGTTTACAAATGGCCTGGTTGGCTTGATGATTCTAAGAAAGGAGTTTCCTAAACTCATGGACCAGCATTATTGTGCATTTATGATGCACTTCCAAGAAGCAGGCATCCATTTCACAGAGGTGAGATTTTAAAAATGCTTCCAGATGACCACGCTTGGGGTCCTTGGACTTTTTTTCACTCAGGAACAGGTGGGATTAAGTTTATTCAAGCAGAATTTCAGTTCCGAGCTTGAGGAGGAGGGTTGGAAAGTGCAATGGGGTGCGGGGTATGACAATAGGGGAGGGAGTTCTATAACACAGGTTATCAGAACCCCAAAATTTTCCTGCAGAGACAAGGGGGCATCAGAGAGAAAAAGAATTGAATTAACTTCTTGAGGAGGAATGGGGGGAGGAATTTCTGAAAAAACCAAGATAAACATTACAACAACCTGAATGGATGGTGGAGAAACCAGCATGAATTAAAAATCAGGTTTTATTTATTGAACCACAAGCTTGGCAAAAAATTTGAGAAAGAGGGCAAGGTATGTTTTGATAATTAAAGGGAACAGATTTTCACTCAGAAAAAGATCAGATTTGGAGGTGGAGGGCCTACAAATCCCCATTTTTGGAAATGAACCAAATGTGGGAAGGATATCTTTAACACAGATTATCAGAAAAAAAAATTTTCCTGCAGAGAAAAGGAGGAATTGGAGATAAAAAGAATTGACTTAAATTCTTGAGGAGGAATGGGGGGAGGAATTTCTGAAAAAACCAAGATAAACATTACCAACAACTGAATGGATGGTGGAGAAGCCAGCATGAATTAAAAATCAGGTTTTATACATTGAACCACCAGCTTGGGAAAAAAATTGAAGAAAGAGGGGAATGTATGTTTTGATAATTAAAGGGAACTGATTTTCACTCAGAAAAAGATCAGATTTGGAGGTGGAGGGCCTAAAAATACCCATTTTTGGAAATGAACCAAATGATGGTGAACCAAAATGGCAAGTGAATTTTCTCTTAAAAAGTGAGTTTGGTTATTATTCACAATGAAGCAGATGGAACAACAAAATGAATCAAATAATTGTGGGAAAGACACTTAGAATGAGATAAAATAAGTGGGAAAAATATATTTTTTTGTGGAAACTTTTTCTCAAACAGAAATGTTTCCTTGTATTTTTTTTATGAATTTCTATTTATTTTTGAATGATATTCATGTAGGTAGGCTAAAATATAATAAATGGAAAAATAAATAAATTTATATTCTAAATATTTGGAATAAATTCAAAATCAAGTAAAGAAAATTAGAGAGAAGAAACCATTTCATTTTTGAAAATTTTTAAAGTGTAGTTTGAATGGAAATATAAAACAATTTATTATATTTTCAAATATTTTCAACTGTATTGTAACAAGTGAAATTATCATGGTTTGTCATGAATTTTAACTTATATTTAAATGATATTTGTGTAGGTAGGCTAAAATAAAATAAAGAGAAAAATAAATCAATCAATATTCTTAATATTTTAAATTAATTCAAAATCAAGTAAAGGAAATTAGAGAGAGAAAACTATTTCATTTTGGGAAAGTTCCAAAGCGTAGTTTGAACGGAAATCTAAAACAATTTATGATATTTTCAAATATTTTCAAATATTTACAATGGTATTTTGACAAGTTAAATTCTCATTGGACTGGTATTTTCCCATTAGAAAGGGTATTTTAGCTTTAATTAATGTAGAATTTAATCAATCAGAAAACCCATTTTCAGCTCCAGGCAATCTCCAATGTAAAGAGGATCAATTTTTGCACAAAATATTTCTTGTTCTAGAGAACTATTCTGTATTGCACGTTGTGGTGTCATTATATAGCCTTGGATTGGGAACTGCGTTGTGGCCTGCACGCTCAGCATTTGGTGGGTCAGGCTCAGCAGTTGGGGTGCCTGCGTTCTCAGCAGTGGCCGCTGTGGGCTCAGCAGCAGCAGCTGAAAAGCTCAGCAGTAGGCGCAGCGGGACCGGCATGCGGTTGTGGGCCGGGCCTGACTAGGGGAGGCGGGCCGTGACCTGCTTGGATATCCAACCCAGGGATGAAGCCGGGCCAACCAGGTTCTTGGATGGTTAGTTGGGGGAGGAAAAAGCGGGGCAATTGCGGGGCTATATGCGTGGACGACCGCGCGCAAGGGCGGGCCAGCCACGGGACTAGGAAATTCGCGATGGCCCGTTGGGTGGATACGGGCAAGCGCGGTGAACTTTGGGTAGCGCGCGGCGGGGGGCCGCGCCACGTAAGGACAAACCAGATGTGCGTAATGGCAGGCGAGATGAAGGGATAGGGTATGGGTTAGGGTATGGGTTAAGGTTCTGGTTCTAGGGTTTCTTCTTCATGGTTGTCAGTTTGTCTTTGTGCTTGTACTTAGGTTAGGGCTGAGGGGGGGGATTCATATTTCGGTCTCACGGATTCTCCCTCTCTCACTCATTCTCTCTTCTCTGGGGAAAAAAAGGAAGCATCCTTGAGCCTTACAGACGCTAGAACCATTGACTCCATAACTAGGGACAACCCTGTGAGGGACAACCTCCAAAGTTTCCACATCTGGGGGTCTGGCCGGGAACTCAATCCATTCTCAGTCTCTTGAAGATAACGCAGGATGCTGCCAACAACCGCTCCGGGATCTAATGTTCCCCCTCCCTATCCTCTATGTTTGACTCCCGTTTCTGCTACTCAACCTCCTCATCCCCCATCTGCTCACGCTCCCAGAGTTAGCGGTTTTGCTCCTCCCTTGGAAGGGTCATCAGACATGGGGGTGGAGGCTCCTTGCTGCGTTTGGTTGAGGCCAAGGGACTTCCCTCATCTTTGGTTTAGTACCTTGGACGTGGAGCAGTTTCTTTCTAGATTTGAAGGGATCACGGATTCGGAGGGCGCGTTGGGCGCGGATAAGGTTCGGACTATTGTGCTGTTCATTACCAAGGAGGAGAAGCTGCGGGAAGTGGAAGAAATGGTCGGTTACAAGAGGCAGGACTGGGGGAGGTTGAAAAGCAAGATGTTGGCAAGGTGGGGAAAGCGCAAACCCCGGTTCCAAGAAAGCGATTTCAATCAAGCCGCAGAGGAAGCAAGCAAAAATGGGGGGGTGCAATTGCGCAAGGGACTAGTGGAATATATGTTGAAGTTTGAGCAAATCTACGGCTACTTGGCAAAGAACAAGGTTGTTGCGGGTCAGACGGGTGCCATGAAGTGGGCGTTTCTGGGGGGTCTTGCGCCTCAGCTCCGTTCCAGAGTGCAGCAATACCTGTACGACCACGGTCTGGTTAAGAGGTCACTGGATGGAAGCATTGCAATTCTTCCCAATCTTTTGGTTATCTGTCAGGCTGTGGAGAGCAAAATTGATTTGGACAAGCTCATCGCGGATACAGCACGAACGTACCTGTCTTCCTCCAAGAAATTGGTCACAATCTTGGCACCGGTCCCCAACCAAACCTTGGCCGCGCGGCCGCCAATGCCCTCTCATGCAGGACTTTCCCAACAGTCTCCGGGACCATCAGTCGGAGAGATGATGGAGATTCTGCGGGAAATAAGGGTTTTCCTCAACCAGACACCGGCTCCCATGGCTCCGACAGCCATACTGCCTCCGACGGCTCCTTCTCAACTGCGCACGGTACCGCCTCACATGGCAGAAGGGTTCCAGCCCCCCAGCCGACCATCCAGGTTGTTTGGGTCGCCGCGGTGTTCATATTGCGGGGAGAGAGGGCACTTGAAGTCGGTTTGCAAGAACCTCACTTGGGACATGGACAAGGGGCTTGTTTGCGCATCTGGGATGACGTACATATTCCCAACAGGTGAATTGGTGGACTTGACCAAGGACAAGCCGCCGACAATGGTGCAAGTGCGGGAAAGAGCAAAGGCTAAGGCCAAGACCGTGCGGGTTTTTCTTGGGATCATCACCGCGCCCGGAACCTGGGTAGCGCCAAGAGTGGAGGCCAAAGTCAGGGCATTGGCGACAAACGAGCAAATTGCGATAGATGTTGACAAGCAACCAAAGGCCCCAAAGCCAGTCGCGCGTGTGCCGGCGCCAGACGGGCTGTCTGCTAATCCTGCGGGAAAAATAAGGCCACGGACATTGTCCAAAGGGTGATGGGGAACGACTCACCAATACCCCTGACCCTACAAGAGCTAGCGGCAGTATCCCCCGCTGTTGTTGACGAGATGGTCCAGGCCTTGAAAGATTGCGGTCAGGGCCAGGTACTAACAACGGTTCAGTGAGTTAATGTGGCGGAGGAGGAAACGGATCTTGAGCTGTGCTGGTCAAAGTTGGTATCAGTCCCGCTTGCTTATGTTGTAAGGACCATTGCGGGGCGGAAGGTGTGGGCAATGGTAGATAGCAGTTCAATGGTCAACTTGCTTCCATTAAGGTTGGTGGACAAGCTCGGCCTGGTGCGGAGGAAGTGCGCAATGGGCCTTTGGGAGTTAAATGGCGGCAAATGCCGCGTGGATGGAGTAGTAGAGGCGGAGGAGGTCAAAGTTGCAAAGGTTTGTAAGCCCCTGTCATTTCTCTCTGTGGAATGCGGTGACGTGATACTAGGTCAACCGTTTATGTTTGGGTTCCAAGCTCAAATGGCCTTCAACGCTGAGGGAGGAACGGAGGCACTGACCGTCAAAGATTCACTCGGGGCACGGTTCAAGACAATGATCTGCGATCATGGGAGAGGGAGGTGAGTGCAGGGCCCGGTGGCTGTCGGCGATGAGGAGTCCAACGTGGGGGTTGACCGTGAGGGTTACCCCGGGGAGGATTTTCCCTAGTTGGCCGGGGTAACTGCCCAGAGCAAGCTCCGGCTCAGCGGGGGAGGCCGACTGGTAAGGAGCAAGTGGAGGGGGGCCTGCATAGGGCGCAGGCGCCAGAAGGAAGTTCTATTTGTCAGTGTGCATCGCCGGAAGGATCTTTGCTTCAAAAACCCTATCATCGTGCCACAGTCATGAGCAAAGGCAACAGCCCCGGTTTGGTGATTACTAGGACTTACGACAACAACAGCCGGGTCTGGATGGCGCGGTGCAACGGGGGCAAATACAAACCGGTGGCGCAAAAAGTACGGCCACGGAATGAGCCAATTCCCCAGGTGCTCAACAAACCCTTACGACCAATTGCGTGGTCCCAAGACCCGTGGGAGACGCCCCTTAGGAAGAATGAATGGGTAACCCGGTCGGCGCGAATCACAGACCAACGGGTGCACGCCCTTAATTTCGGACCGGAGAGATGGTTGAGTGCAGAGGAAAGGGATCTTCTGGTGTTGGTGTTGGTGTTGAGGGAGAAGGCGCTCGCTTTTGGACTGGAAGAGCGCGGGTTGTTGAGAGGTGAGATTGGGGACCCTTATGTTATTCCCACCGTCCCTCACAAACCGTGGCAAATCAAGCAAATTCCGATCCCCCGTACCGCTCAGGAACCCTTTCTGGAGCTGGTACGGGAGCGCGTGAGGACGGGGCTTTACAAGCAGTCCACGTCAAGCTATTCAAGCCCTATCTTTGCGGTTGTCAAACAGGATGGGAAATTGCTAAGGATTGTTCACAACCTTCAGAGGCTCAATTTGTTCACTATTTGCGACGCAGGGCTTCCCCCGCGCGTGGAAGAGTTTCTGGAGTCAATGGCCGGGCGCGCTTTCTACGGTCTGGTGGATGTGATGGGAGGATATGACCAGCAAGAACTCCACCCTGACTCACGGCCGCTGACGGCTTTTGAGACCGGGCTGGGGAGGATGCAACTGACACAGCTACCGCAAGGTGTGACCAACTCAGTGGCTGTATACCAAGCTCAAATGATCTGGATACTACGCGAAGATCTTCCAGAAGGCGTGCAAATCTTCATCCACAATGCTGGTATTAAAGGCCCCAGAACGGACTACAAAGGCACGGTTCTAGAGGATGCACCCGCAATCTGTCAATTTGTCTGGGAATACACGGAGACTCTGGAACGGGTCCTCTTCCGGATTGAGGAGGCGGGCCTTACCGTGTCCTGGAAAAAGTTAGCAGTCTGCGTCCCGGCGCTTGAGGTGCTGGGGCACGTGGTGGCCTTTGATGGTAGGCGGATAGCAGAGAAGAAGCGGAACAAGGTTCTTGAATGGCCGACTCCCCGGACGGTGTTGCATATCTTGCAGTTCCTGGGGTTGTGTAGCTACGTCCGTATGTTCATTGAGCGGTTTGCGGAAGTGGCAAGCCCCATGCGGGCGCTGACGCAGAAGGGTGCGGAGTGGAATTGGACCAAAGGATGCAATGCCGCGTTTTCAAAGCTCAAGGAGATTGTAGGGCGCGACATTGTCCTTTGGGATCTTGATTACAACGCCGGAGGAATACACTTGGTGGTCAACTCTAGCAAGTTTGGCGCCGGGGGGGTCTTGACACAGGAGGAGGACGGGAAAGATCGGCCAGTGCCCTACGAGTTGGTCACCTTTACCGCAACAGAGAGTCGCTTTTCTCAGCCAAAGATGGAGCTGTGCAGCGTCACCAAGATTGTACGGCGGTTGCAGCACCTTTTGTGGGGCGTGCATTTCGAGCTCTTGGTTGATGCGGAGGCCTTGGCGCAAATGATTAACTCACCAACGTTGCCAAACGCCCCCATGACCAGGTGGGTAGCGTTTCTCCAGTTATTCTCCTTTAGCGTGGTACACATTCCAGGAAAGGCGTTCACAATGCCGGATGCGCTGTCACGGTACCCGCGGGAAGATCCAAACAAGGGGGCGGAACCCTTGGACGTGGAAGCTCCGGTTGTTCAGGTAGGAATGGCGGAGGCGGAGATCCGTCTTCCGTTGTGTCAGTCAGGGCGTTAAGCGGTCTTGTGCTCTTATTTGCAGGATCTCCAGTTCCCCAAGGGAATGGCAGGTGCGGTCATCCGGTGGGTGAGGCGTAATGTTTTGAACTTCTACCTACAGGACGGTCAGTTGTGGCGGCGGAGCGGTCCCGTGCCTCTTGTTGCCCCGACTTCTAGGGTCGACCAAGAAGTGATCCTGAGGAGTCTGCACGACAACCTTGGTCACCGGGGCAAGGTTGAGACGCCGAGGAGGGTGAAAACAAGGTTTTGGTGGCCGGGGACTGTGCGCGTGGTGTGCAATTGGGTGAAGTCTTTCAAGGCCTGCCAGCGGCAAAGCTTGAGTTTACCCAAGGAGGTCGGCCACCCCACGGGCAAAGACACGCTGTTTGGGCGCGTTTTGCTAGATGTTGTCCACATCAAGGCGGGCAAGTTTGCGTATTTGCTGGTTGCGCGCAACAATCTGTCCGGGTGGGTGGAAGCGAGGCCCCTGGTAAAGTTATTGGCGGAAAAGGTGGCTTGGTTTCTGGAGGAGGACTGGTTCGCAGGCTACGGATCACTTTGCTTGGTCACTGTTGACGGAGGGGCGGAGTTTTGAGGACGCCTAATGACGCTGGTGCAGAGCTGTGGAGAAAGGTTTGGGCGCGTGACAGAGTACTACCCGGAGGGCGCAGGGATGATCAAGCAGGGGCATCAGCCAATCAAGGATGAGCTGGTGAAAATGTGCGGTGAGGATGGCAAAAGGTGGCAAGAAGCGCTCCCAGTGGTTCTTTTTGCCGATTGGATCTCTGTGAAGCGCTTGATGGGGTATTTGCCTTACAAACTGCTCTACGGGAAGCGGCCTGTGCTTCTGGTGGAAATTGAGCTGAACACGTTATTGGGGGTGGATTGGTGGAAGGTCAAGACGTCCGCGGATCTAGTCAAGGCGCGGGCCAAGCAACTCCTTAGGTGTGAGGAGACCTTGGCAAAGGCCGCAGATCGGTTGAAGAAAACCCAGACGGCGTCCGTCCGCTATTGGGACAAGCGCTGTTCCCATTGGCTCCGGGACCCGCTGCGGAAGGGGGACCTGGTCCTGCTGTATAATTTAAGTCTGGAATCTCAGTGGGGCCGGCTTTTCGCCAACCGGTGGAACGGGCCGTATTGCGTGGCCTCTAAGTTCTTGGGCAGCAGCTACCAGCTCAAGGAATTGGACGGGACACCACTTAAGCAAAAGGCCGCGGCTTTGCATGTGAAAAGCTTCTTCGCGTGTGGTTCCACTTCCTTTGACAAAACGTTGGGCAATGATTCGGGTTTGAGGGCAAGGAAGTCCCAGGGTTGGGCAACGACGCGGATCTTTTGGATGGCAAAGAACCGGCGCCCGACCGCAACCTTGGAGAAGTAAAAGGTTGCAGACTTCTGGGGACAGCTGTCAAGCTGGGGGAGAGCGCTAGGTGGTTAAAGCTTGATTTGGTGAGGGGGTGTTCTAGCCGGTTCACAGCCGGGATAACTAGACACCCCAGAATGTTTGTTTCCTTATTCTTTGGTTTGGACTTGGTTTTGGATTGGTACTGGCTATGGTTTATTTATTGCAGGTACGCAGGCGCGGCGTGACTTTGGGTCCGCAAACGCAAGGACAAGCCCCGCGCACAGATGGCGGGACAAAGATCTCTGCAAAAAAATAAATAAATAAATAAATGGAATATTTCTTTCTGCTCTTTGGATCCGGGCTGTTCTTCTCTTCTTTTCTGTTTATTTCTCTCCTGTTTCTTTCTTCACGGACGGGCGCAATGGTCATGGATGGTATGGACATGGTTAAAAGTTTGGCTTGGTAAGGGGGTGCTCTAGCTGGTTCACAGCTGGAATGACGAGACACCCCAGAATGTTTGTTTCCCATTGCTTCTCCCTATACTTCCAGTTGTGCGCGCGCGCTGTTCGCACACTGTTTGTTTGTTTTGTAGTATGGGTACGGGGAACTGTGTGGCAGTTTGTCTGGGGCGGTCCAGGTGCCCCTTTTGGAACGGCTGGTCACTTACGGTTGCTCACAAAGCAAAGCGCGCGGATGCGGACCTCAATATCAAGCTCATTCTCACAAAGCGCGGTCACCCACTTTTTCTGAGAAGTTAAGACCTCGCGCAGATACGTGTATTTCTTAGGAAAAAGGAAGCGCGGTACAACAAAAGACTTGTGAAGAAAAGAAAGGGAAGAAGGGGAAGGGGGGGCAATGCGCCTAAGCCATCTTCATCATCTCCTCCATTTCCGCCCTCAACAAAACCAGTAAGGCCCCAAAAGACGCCAGGAGCTTGCGCCGGGATTCCGAGGATTGGGCGCCAGGGGTTGTGAGATAATCCCAAAGCATTGTGGTCAACCTTTCCGCAAGAAACTCAAAGCCGGCCGCCAGGAGTGCCATTACAATTGGGATTTCTGGGATCTTGGGAGGGCTGGGGGGAGGAGCAGCTGGTGAAGACAGGGCCTCTGGGGAACCAACAGGGGGGCTTGGTTCAGCTGGAGGCAATGACGGGATGATGATGGGTGACGGAGGCGGAGGGACGTTGGGGGTCGTAGGCCTCTCATCCAAGACCACTGGTGGCGCGGGTGGTGGCGGGGTGCCTTGTTGAGCCAGAGTGGGAGGAGCCGGTGCAGGTGCCGGAGGAGGACCCAGAGCTGGAGCAGCGCAACGCCGGAGAATTTAATTGAGGCGCGGGTCCACCGCGCCTTCCGTGACCCGGACGTGGTCCGTCCAGGATTGCATAGCCCTCCGGAAATCATGGAAGGAAAGGAAGTCCCCCTTCTGCGGTGGCCCCGCGCAGTGAAGAGGAGAAGCCAATCTGCGACCCTTTCTCGGTGGAGGATGGCGGAGAGGGGAGCCCAGCAGAGTCCACGAGTCCTCCAAGATGGTGTTGTTGTCCGAAACTACGAATGGGTCCGGACAAGCCCTCTTGCGCGGCCTGGGGTGATAGCCAGATTGGGGGGGAGCTCAGGGCATGCCGTCACTAAGTGAGCAGCAATGGTGGCCGCAACGGCAAGCAACACAGGCGCGTTGACCAGGAACAATCAAACACGTGTGCCCGTTCCCGGCGCAGAACTCCCATGGGAGCATGGTGGCGATGGAGCGGGGGGAGAGGAACTTGCGGAGTGTGTTAAGTTGTTAAGTGGGGTTGGTAGGGGGGAACGGTGCAAAGGTTATTGAGGTAGCAATGGGAAGGGACCTCTGGGGACAGAACTCAAGTTGGGGGGGGATGTGGTGTCATTATATAGCCTTGGATTGGGAACTGCGTTGCGGCCTGCGCACTCAGCATTTGGTGGGTCAGGCTCAGCAGTTGGGGTGCGCGCGTTCTCAGCAGTGGCCGCTGCGGGCTCAGCAGCAGCAGCTGAAAAGCTCAGCAGTAGGCGCAGCGGGACCCGCACGGGGTTGTGGGCCGGGCCTGACTAGGGGAGGCGGGCCGTGACCCGCTTGGATATCCGACCCAGGGATGAAGCCGGGCCAACCAGGTTCTCGGAATGTTAGATGGGGGAGGAAAAAGCAGGGCAATTGCAAAGCTATATGCATGGACAACCGCGCGCAAGCGCGGGCCAGCCACAGGACTAGGAAATTTGCAAGGGCGCGTTGGGCGGATACGGGCAAGCGCGGTGAACTTTGGGTAGCGCGCGGCGGAGGGCCGTGCCACGTAAGGACAAACCGGATGTGCGTAATGGCAGGGGAGCTGAAGGGATAGGGTATGGGTTAGGGTTCTGGTTCTAGGGTTTCTTCTTCATGGTTGTCAGTTTGTCTTTGTGCTTGTACTTAGGTTAGGGCTGAGGGGGGGGGATTCATATTTCTGTCTCACAGATTCTCCCTCTCTCACTCATTCTCTCTTCTCCGGGGAAAAAAAGGAAGCATCCTTGAGCCTTACAGACGCCAGAACCATTGACTCCATAACTAGGGACAACTTTGTGAGGGACAACCTCTAAAGTTTCCACAACGCATTTATATATATATTATATGGTGAGGAAAGGAGTCTTTTGAACTTTTCCCATAAATTACAGACTTTTTGAATTTCTAATTTTTCTTGGAATTTTCACAAGGGCTGTTGGGGTGAAAGCAGGGCTTGGCACAAGGGGGCTCTACTCAAAATTGGCTTGAGGAAAAAAATTATGAAAGGATGCTATAGAGAGAAGAGCAATTTTTAGATTTAAGATAAGGGTACTTGGACGACACTTTCTGGGATGGATTTCCTAGTAAGAAGTAGTAAACTCATTTCTTGTGAAACAATCAGGATGGAGGAAGAGAAGGCAAGTTAGAATAGACAAAGGGCTTGAACTAAAACAGAGGTGAAATAGGTTGGGTCTTAGACTAAATTGCAATGGAAAGACCAGTCAAGATAACAGAGAGGACTAATCAGGTGGTTTTGCTTCATTGGGATAGGCTGAATAATAAAATGGGGAAAGGCCATAGTTCTGTGCTGTCTGAGTTGGGAATGTAAAGGGGAGGGATGTACAGTTTACATTGGAGTCATGAAAATATGTACTAAAGAGAGAGAGAATGGTAAACAAAACCGCAGGAGGATCTACATAATAGGGCCTATCAGAGTTAAGCAAACCAGCCATTTTTTTATGATGGGTTTCAAACCAAATCCGCCATTAAAATTAAAAAAAAAACTACTTATTTCACATGAGATGTGTCAGAGTTACCTAGAAATAAGTGGGTTTTTTCAAAAAAGTATATGAAGGCTTCCACCACCCTTCAACTTCATACACCCCTGGTTTTCCACCACCAAACGTTTAAAAATTCTACCTCCAACCTCATTGGAACAAAATTTGATTCATTTCTCTTCATCTCTTCATCACTATCTTCATCACTTCATCACTCTCATCAATTTATCTCTTTTATCACATCCAGCTAAATCTCATTGCATCACTATCCTCATCACTTCATCACTCTCATACCTTTATCACTTTCATCACATCCAGCTAAGTATCATTGCATCACTATCCTCATAACTATATATTACCTCTGATTCTGTTACCTGCGCTCATTGGACTGATGTAGACACTTCAAATCCAGCTCCTCTCAAGTCTCCTCAACCCAATCACCTCTGGCTATCCAGTACTCAAAGGAGATTATCCTCAACAATTCCTCTCATTCTACTCATCATCACATAAGATTCAAATACCCTTTTGTCTTGTATCCTCAAATGTCAAAGTCTCTGTCACCATTCATCAAATCCATCAGGACCATGTCTGGAAAAATCTCTACGCTGGTAATGCTGTAAATTAATTAAACAATACAATCTCCTCATACTGATTGGATGACCTCAATTATCCAGGTCTACTAACGCTCACCAGAGGGTCTCAAGATTGGTTCCTAAACACCTCAGAACGGACTGATCAGTATGCAGTCACCCCATTCTCATCATATGTTTCTTTCTGTCTGTAATTATTCTCAATACAAAACATCTTCTTTATAGTTTCCGCAAATGTTTCCAAATCTTAGTAGTTAAAAATTGCGTGTGGAGCTATAGAGCCTACATCTCTTAGCCCTTCTGTTGGTTCAATCTCCTCTTATCTCAGATCATTGTACAAACTTTTTGTTTCATCAACGCACACCAGTTTGCCCTTGAAATCAAACAGTGGTCCTGGTTTGACACTTTATCCAGTTATTTATTTAACACAGTTAAAATACAAAGCTCAATACAACTGGAACCATGGAATACACATCAGGACCAGGGGGGGATAGCTCCATGAGGGCAACAACCACCAAAAACCTCATTGAATTGATCCCACTACTCAATGAGGAGAACTAATCCATTTGTAAAATCAAAATGGAGAATTTATTGAACCTGAGGGGAATTCTGCATATCATGGAGGATCCAGATGAAAGTTGCCAAATTGACACTGAAATAAACCGCAACATGGCTCCTTTCCTTCTTGCCTAATTAGAACTGTACACTCATCCCAACATCATCAACTCAACAAATTTTTGCAATGCCAAAAGCATCTGGCATTCCAAAAAATATCAGTTTGTATCCTCGCAATCAGAAAACAGGGCAAGAGTCTTCAAAAAATTTCTATATCTTCCCTTCATCAAAGAAAACATAGAAAATTTTGTCACAAATGTCCAAGTCCACCTTAACAAGCTAAATGAGGTTGGAATTGGACTACCATTGGAAATCCTTGCTTATTGACTTCTTTTCAAATTTCCTTCCAATCTAAAGGCCATCGCCTCTTAGATTACTCATTCCAAGCGGGAAATCACTGTTGAGCCAGTCCTGAATCATCTCATACAATTCAAGAAAAGAAATGTTGCCAAAGTGACCAATAAATCCTCATCCTCAAAAGCAGACATCAGTCTCTACAAAGACTATCTGTGGTGCACCAATGGCTTCCACAACACTTTAGTGAAGAAACACTCCTGCAAAAACTTTTGGATAAAATTTACAGAGCTCAATCCCAAGGAATTCAAGCCCAGAAAAAGCAAGAAAAAAAATTAAACAGCCAACTCCTTCTTGTATTTTCACTGCCTCACAAACAGCAAGCATGAGAATGTCAACCGTTTTATTGTTGGTTCCAGCTGCTCAATACAAATGATCAATAAAAAAGACAGATTCTCTCAATTTTCAAATGAGGAAAGTACAGAAATGATTAGAACTGGGAAGTCTGGTGCTTGATTCCCCATAATGGGACAACAAATTGCTAGACTTAAGTTTGAAAGATCAGACCTTGAACTTAAAGAAGCAGCCTGGACTCCTGAAGCAAATGTTAATCTCTTATCAATGGGATCCTTCCTAAGTCAGGGAGCTGTCTTAAAATGAAATCATAACTTTCCAACCTCCTCAGTTCAAGCTGACCAAAGATGGACTGATCATTCTAAAAGGCCAAATGATGAAAAATTTTCTGATGATTGAAGCTCCCAAAAACCATGCTTACCTTTCATCTTCCAATGATATTGGAGAGCTTCACCTCAAACTAGGACACGCAAGAGTTTTAAGGATGGAGAAGTATATGGGCTTGTCAATTCCCAATCAAATAAAGAAAAATTTTCAATGAGAGAGTTGCAACAGGTCCAATATTTCACACTTGCCTTTTAAAGAAGTCTCAACTCAAGAAGCCAAAGTCTTTCAGCCTCTCCACGTTGATCTAATGGGTCCCATCACTCCAATGGCAAGAGGGGGCTATAAATTTGTCCTGAACCTTGTGGAAAATTTCAGTGGCTGCATAGGCTGCTTTCCTTTAAAAAGCAAAAGTGAGGCCGGTCAAGTTATTCAGTTTTTGATCAAGAACAAACATTGACTAGGCTATTACCCTACAGAAATGTTTAGTGATGGAGGAGGTGAGTTCATAAACCATAAACTCACCACATTTCTTGAAGAACAATAAATTCAAAGGGTCATCTCAGAACCCTACCATCCTCAACACAATGGATGTGCAGAACAAGCAAATCCAACCATATCCAAGCCAGTGCGCTTGATGCATGCCTCCTCAAAAATTCCTCAGTCATACTGGAATGAGATGATCAGAAGCTGTGCTCTATCAATCAACAAAATTCCCAACAAATCAGGATTAAAACCTTGGGAATGCATGCATGGATCCAGACTTCCCAGCAATTATCTCAAACCCATTGGAGCAAGTCTGAAATACCAAAATCTCACTAAACACAAACCAAATAAATTTGAAGAGAAGGGAGCTCATGGCAGACTCATTGGCTACCAACCAAAATCCTGTATTACTGGGTGCTCACCTAGTTGGGAGCCGTGATAGAGACCAAACATGTCAGATTTTATAAGGACAAGTCCCCCTTGCAGGATGACTGGCCAGAAGAGGTAAACAACCAGATAAACGCAGAAAACATCCATCAAAAATTGAACCCGCAAAATGTGGAATCAGATGATAAGGTCACACCTGTTGAAGAATACGTAGTTAAATCTGAACCAGAATCCAAGGACTCTGGATGCAACAAGGAGAATTTTATCAATCAGCTTACCATTAGTCAAACTCCCAGCCAAGTTATCAGAGATTGTAACTGCGTCAAAAAGCCCCAGCGCTATGGATATTCATCTCCTTTTGTGCCCAAGAATGTACTTGAAGCCATCAAAACAAAACCCTGGCACAAATTCTTAGACGTAGAACTTGAAAACTGCAAAGAACTTGGTGTGTAGGAGGACTACTTTGGTGAAGATCCCAAGAACATGCTGAATGTGACATAGGCCTTCAAAATCAAGAAAAACAATCATGGTGGACCCAAAAACTTCAAAACAAGGTTTTGTGTTCAAGGCTTTAATCAAAGGTATGGAGTAGAATACCTTGAAACTTACGCGCCGACCCATAAGTTTCCCTCTCTCAGATTTGTATTACTATTAGCTGTAGAGAAGGATCTCCCAATCCTAAAATTTGACATGAAGGGGGCGTTTCTACACGCTGCCTTGTATGAAGACATGCATATCAGACAAGCAAAAGATTCCAAACGGAGGAGCCCAATCCTCAAGCTGAAGAAATCCCTCTATGGAATGAAACAGGCTCCAAAGAACTGGTACCGTAATCTGAGCAAATGGATTCAACTCCAAGGTTTCATGCCATCCAATTCCAATCCCTGCCTATACATAGGAAACAAAAAAAAATCTGCCATCTTTGTGCAGGTGGATGACCTGCTGATGGTGGGCAATGTTTAAACTTTCAAAACTAGTTTTCTTGAAAAATTTCCCAACTCCTCAGCTCATCCTCCTAACACTCTGCTTGGAATGAAATTCAAACAAGACCAGAATTCCATTAACCTCTCACTTCCGCTAGACATAGAGAAGGGTCTTAAAGAAATGAAGGTGACAAACTTCCAATTTTCAAACACTCTGTGCACTCATGGTTTTCAGCTAACTCCCACCACTGAAGAATAAATGGAAGATTTGAACCGGCTGAACATCAAATATGGCTCTCCAATTGGGAGGCTCAACTTTATCAATCAACTGGATTGACCCAATATAAGCTTTACCGTTTCCTCCCTTGCCCACTCTTCCAAAAAACCCAGCATCAAACATTGGAACAAAGTAGTCAAGGTTTGGAAATACCTTGCAGGGACCAAATACCAGTGCCTAAAAATCTCAAATAAAAATAATTGAAATATTTTGACTGTCTAAAGCAACAAAATCTAGGCGGATGATCCCAAAAACAGGAATTCTCAAACCTGTTTCATTTGCTTTTTCAGAGGAGCTCCTATTTATTGGACCAGCCAATTTCAACAAAACATAACTCACTCTTTCAACAAGGCCAAGTTAAATGCTTTAAGCAATGGAAAACTCGAATCAAGATGGATCAATCACATGCTAGGCAAGCTTTGGAGGATAAAAAAACTTTCCAGCTTTCAGCTTACAGAAAGTAAGGGACTCCTTGACAAGATTGTGAATTTTGGATCCAACTCTAAAAAAAAATTTATTGACTTAAAAAAAAAGTCTTTGCTCCACCCTTAAGAAAGAGTGGATCAAGATTCATCTTTTGACTGCTGACTTAATGGTTTCTGACGCTCTCACCAAAAGTGCCAATTGAATTTCAATCTCAAGACTTTTGCATCATGTTCTCAAGACTTGTGCATCATTTTCTCAAGACTTGTGCATCATGTTAGTGTTTGAAATATCAGTTTAAATTATAGGGGGATGTTGTATATCACCTCTGATTCTTTCACCTGCGCTCATCAGACTGATTTAGACACTTAAAATTCAGCTCCTCTTGAGTCTCCTCAACCAAATTACCTCTGGCTATCCAGTCTCCACAGGAGATTATCCTTGACCATTCCTCTAATTCTACTCATCATCTCATCAGACTCAAATACCATTTTGTCTTGTATCCTCAACTCTTGAATTCTCCGTCACCATTCATCAAATTCATCACAAAAAATTCTGGAACAATCTCTACGCTGGTAATTAGATACATTAATTCAACACTCCAATCTCCCCATACTGATTAAATGAATTCAATTATCCAGGTCTACTCATGCTCACCAGAAGGTCTCAAGATTGGTTCCTCAACACCTCAGACCACACTGATCAGTATGCCATCACCCCATTCTCATCATATGTTTCTTTCTTTCTGTCATGATTCTCAATACAAAAAATCTTCTTCATAGTTTCAGCAAAGGTTTCCAAATCTTAGTAGTTGAAAATTGCATGTAGATCTAAAGAGCCTACATCTCTTAGCCTTTCTGTTTTGTAAATCTCCTCTTATATCAGATCATTTTACAACCTTTTTTACATTCACTCACACCAGTTTGCCCTTGAAATCAAACAGTGGTCCTGGTTTACCACTTTATCCAGTCATTTATTTAACAATCACTCCCTCAACCTCATTGCTTTATTGATTTCATCACTTCCTAAATCTCATTGCTTTATACCTCTTGTCACTTCATCGCTCTAATCTCTTGCTATCCTCTTTGCTTCATCATTCTCATAATGGCCCCTCAGCAATCCCCCCGCAATTCCACTAAACAATGTAATGGACCAAAGTGAACATCCCCAAGGAACTAAACATCCAACAATCCTCCCCCATCAGCTTCCAAAGTCTCAAGTCAGCTCAGGAGAGCTGATCACACAATACTGGTAAACTGGCTCAAAATTCCATCCAACTACAATGATTTCTTTGGATACAGTAATGAAAGACTTTTTGACCAACCTCCATCCTATAAGGTCAATGATTATCTCCTAATGGACAATGAACTCAAGAATAAAACAAAAGGTAAGCTGGATCTTTCATCCAGACAGATGAGGGAGCAATTCAAGAATTATTGAGCCAAGTGAAAAAAGGCCCACTCCATGTCAATCTCCACCAGCTTTGGTATCACCAAACACAAAAAACCCAAGGGAATCGACTTGGCGGTTGATAAGTTGGAATCCATATGTACTTTTTATATTTGAATGGATGAAATTTTTTGCAAGAAGGCCAACATCACCTGTTGAGCTGCTTTTGTCACCCACCAATCTGATTCAGTTGATGCCAAGGAATTGGCTGGGGAAGCTCAGCCTAGCAATGAGGACCTTGATGAAACCTTTGCCTTTGAGTGGCCCCCATCCAATGCCAAAGAGGATATTCAAATACAATCAGCTCCAATCAGGCATACTTCCGCATTGATTGATAAGTAAAACCAAACCTTGGACCCTGGGGGGCATATACCCCCCATAATGGGCATTTTTGATTTCTTTACCCCTGTACACAAACATACTATTTATTATTTATTATTTATTATTTATTATTTATTATTTATTATTTATTATTTATTATTCATTATTTATTATTTATTATTTATTATTTATTATTTATTATTTATTATTTATTATTTATGATTTATGATTTATTATTTATTATTTATTATTTATTATTTATTATTTATTATTTATTATTTATTATTTATTATTTATTATTTATTATTTATTATTTATTATTTATTATTTATTATTTATTATTTATTATTTATTATTTATTATTTATTATTTATTATTTATTATTTATTATTTATTATTTATTATTTATTATTTATTATTTATTATTTATTATTTATTATTTATTATTTATTATTTATTATTTATTATTTATTATTTATTATTTATTATTTATTATTTATTATTTATTATTTATTATTTATTATTTATTATTTATTATTTATTATTTATTATTTATTATTTATTATTTATTATTTATTATTTATTATTTATTATTTATTATTTATTATTTATTATTTATTATTTATTATTTATTATTTATTATTTATTATTTATTATTTATTATTTATTATTTATTATTTATTATTTATTATTTATTAATTATTATTTATTATTTATTATTTATTATTTATTATTTATTATTTATTATTTATTATTTATTATTTATTATTTATTATTTATTATTTATTATTTATTATTTATTATTTATTATTTATTATTTATTATTTATTATTTATTATTTATTATTTATTATTTATTATTTATTATTTATTATTTATTATTTATTATTTATTATTTATTATTTATTATTTATTATTTATTATTTATTATTTATTATTTATTATTTATTATTTATTATTTATTATTTATTATTTATTATTTATTATTTATTATTTATTATTTATTATTTATGATTTATTATTTATTATTTATTATTTATTATTTATTATTTATTATTTATTATTTATTATTTATTATTTATTATTTATTATTTATTATTTATTATTTATTATTTATTATTTATTATTTATTATTTATTATTTATTATTTATTATTTATTATTTATTATTTATTATTTATTATTTATTATTTATTATTTATTATTTATTATTTATTATTTATTATTTATTATTTATTATTTATTATTTATTATTTATTATTTATTATTTATTATTTATTATTTATTATTTATTATTTATTATTTATTATTTATTATTTATTATTTATTATTTATTATTTATTATTTATTATTTATTATTTATTATTTATTATTTATTATTTATTATTTATTATTTATTATTTATTATTTATTATTTATTATTTATTATTTATTATTTATTATTTATTATTTATTATTTATTATTTATTATTTATTATTTATTATTTATTATTTATTATTTATTATTTATTATTTATTATTTATTATTTATTATTTATTATTTATTATTTATTATTTATTATTTATTATTTATTATTTATTATTTATTATTTATTATTTATTATTTATTATTTATTATTTATTATTTATTATTTATTATTTATTATTTATTATTTATTATTTATTATTTATTATTTATTATTTATTATTTATTATTTATTATTTATTATTTATTATTTATTATTTATTATTTATTATTTATTATTTATTATTTATTATTTATTATTTATTATTTATTATTTATTATTTATTATTTATTATTTATTATTTATTATTTATTATTTATTTATTATTATTTATTATTTATTGTTTATTATTTGGTGGAGGCTACACAACTTGATTTTTGTTGTTTAGCGTGCCACACGGCCTTTTTGAGTTGTTAAGCATGCCACACGGCCCAATTGAGTTGTGTAGCATGCCACACGGCTCATTTGAGTTGTTTAGGGTGCCACATGGCCCACTTAGTTGTTTTCAGAGTCATGTAAACGACCCAAAGAGTTGTCAATTTAACATTACCCTTCATTTTTTTTACAAAAAAAAAACACATTTTTCCTTTTGGTTTTTTTATCTGTTTTGTATATGTTTTTATATTTTCAAAAATTTCATCAATTTATTTTTTATTATGAATTTTTGTTATTGTTTTAATGATATAGATTTGCAAAATTTGCTTGTTTTATTTGTTTGAAACCTGTCACATCAATCTTCTTGAGATCATTAATTTTCAACTTGATTCTGAAAATTGTTCATGTCTTTCCCAAGTATTTCCTGTCACAAAGTATAACAGGGAACTCTCAACTAATTTAATTCCATCCTCAAAATCCAGATATCTATAACTAGTCTCATAACAGCCATTCTACCCAGGGTGATGTTAAATTCACGGCTCAAATGAGGCAAGTGGCATGGCTCAAATGAGCCAAGTGGCAAGGCTCAAATGAGCCATGTGACATGGCTACAAAGCTACACCTGTGCTCTGCAGAACCCACACAGTTTGAGTGTGGCTGGGCTGTACTCCACAGAGCACCCCACAGCTGTGTGGTGGCGGAACAACTACATTCAAGCCGTGTAGAGCCCCAGACGGCTCCAATTTAGTTGTGTTGCTGTGCCACACCGCTAGCCCAACCACATTCAAGCCGTGTGGGGCTCTACAGGGCTCAAATGTAGTCGTGTAGCCGTGCCACACAGCTACAAGTCTGGTGGGCAAAGAAAACTAAATAAAATAAAGGGTATAAAATAAACCAAAATAAAATAAATAAAAACACAAAAAAAAAAAACAGAAATAAACCAAAAGATCAAAAAAAGTTGATTTTTTGGTTAAAAAAAAAGAAATAAAATAAAATTAAGTAAGAATAAACAAATAAAAACAAAAAAAAAAACTCAAGACAACCAACCAATTTTCTTCAGATTCAACTAAAAAATTCTTCAGATTCAACTAAAAAATTCAAGTTCAACTTGACTAGCCCTAAATTAAAAGGGCCAAAAAATGCAAGAAGTCTTTTGACCATCCCAAAAGGAAAAGTTCAAAAAAAAATACCAGTCTTTTTGCCAGCCAAAAAATAAAAGAAGTCTTTTGAACAGCCCTGAAGTAAAAGTGCCAAAAAAACCAAGCCTTTTTACCAGCCCTAAAGTAAAAACACCAAAAAAAAAACAAGTTCAACTTGTGTTAGGCTGATCCCATCACGAGCTTAACACAAGTTCAGCTTTTTATGGGATCAGCCCAACACAAATTGAACTGACTTACCATTAAAATCCCATTCAAAAAACTCATAATAATGATGTTAACTAAAAAATCAACAGAATAGGGCCTCCAAGTGACCCTCTCCACTGAGTTTTGCTCAATGAACCCAACCAGAATTACCAAGTTGTTCAAAGAGGACCTCCATAAAAATTTTTCCCTTCAGTTCTTCAAGCGCTACCTTATGCTTAGTATTATAGATTGTTTGGTCATTGAAATATTCACCTCCATTGATCTTTCTCAATTTACTTTTGAGTTGAATTGTATTGAGCCCATCATTTATGGCTTTGTTAAGATTGTCTAAGGCTACCCCAGAGATTCTCCCCAGGTGAGGATGCACTGAGGGGTGTGGAGATGGTTCATGGTTATCTTGATCATTGTTGTAGGAGATTTGCCACAAGGGATCCACCTTTGCGTGCAATCAAATTAAATATGGCAAAGACCAGTAAAATAAAAATTTACTCACCACCAGAGGTCACTTCCATTTGTGAAACATTTTGTTCCTCAATTGTCACCCTTGATGAGGATGCAATTGGGGATTCCAATGATTCATTACACAAATCCTTCTTTTCCGCAGCTTTGTTCATTTCTCCAATATAGTCCTTGAATGCGGCCATGTTAAAAGGAGGTCTTGCCAGTGTTCCCATAATGCAAAAGAAAATGAAATGCTACTTCAGTATTCAATCCAATGTTCAATTGAACAACTACCAAGTTTGCTCACTTTCAAGATGAGAAAGATTAATTTTGTGGGATGGTTTATTTGCAGTTTCCCTTTAGTTTCAATTATTTGGTTCACAGATTCAATTTATTTCACTTTATAATCACTTTGATGACACTTGGGGATTGCTAGGTGTGGTCAAACAGTCCCAAATAGTATATGTTGATCCCAAATTTGAGTTTATGGAACCCAAATTTAATCCAGGGGGACCCAAAAGGTTTTTCACGACCCCCCGGGGCCTCATACCCCCCAAAATGTCACAAAAACGCCATTTAAGGGGGTACACGGCTCAAATACGCCGTGTCTGGGGTCTATACGGCCCCCTGGGGGTCCTGCGTGTTGGAGAAAACCCGTTGGGCGCGTCTAGACGCCTTTTTTTGCCCGCACGCGGGTCTTGGACGCGTGTATGGGCCCCCACGCGTCCATTGGGCCTTGTAGAGCCCTAAAAAATCCCACACGACAGGGAGTAGTGAATTTAACATCACCTTTCTACAAAACCAAAAACTCCAAAATTAAGATATTACAAATGGATAACGCTAAAGCTTCATATAATTAAAATGTTGGAATAAAGAGAATGATTCCCCTAAATTAAGATATTATAGTTCATCAATTTATTAAAAATTAACCTTATATAATGACTTCCAATGGTCATGTGTAACTAATTGTGTTGTGTTAGACCCAACCTTACCTATGGCCATAAGACTCAATGTTACAGTATAAATATGATTCCAATCCTCAAAGAAAACTCAGAAATGGATTTCAAACTAACAAAAACCTGAATTAACTCAGAAAAATTTCCTCTCTATCTCTCATAGACTAGAAGATAAAGCCAAATCAACTATGGCCAACCCATATCCCAATCAGATGTCACAAACTATTGAAAGGAAAATGAAAATAACCTGGAAACCATTCCATGAGAAGTGACAGCTTAAGTCAAAACCCGGACCATAATCCCTGGAGCTTTTGATGCACCAAACAAACAACCAATTACCCTATAAGAAATACAGAATCAGTGTATAAAAGGGATCAGAAGCTTTGCCAAAAAACCAATTAATCAAATCATCAGAATTAAATAAGAAAAATACACAAGGTGCCAAAATCTTCACAAAAAATCAACAATCAACCAATCAGAAATACATAATCAATGTATACCAGGGATCAAAGGCTATAACAAACAAAAAAACAATCTCCCATCAGAAATACAGAAGAAATATAGGCAAGGGACCACATGCAGTACCAAAAGAAAAATTATTCACCTCATCAGTATACGCATAAACATACCTGCAAGGAACTCAATGCATTTCAAAACAGAAAATGAATTAACTCACCAAATATAAGCAGAAATGTATGCAATAAAGCACCTAAAGAACCAAACAAAAAATCAGTACCAACTCACCCCAGAACTAAGCATCAATATATTCAAGAAGAAGATGCTGTAACAAAAAAACAACCAGTACCTAGTGAGCTCAGCCCTGCAAAAAAATATATGGAGAAGCACAGGTGGTTCCAAAAAAACAACCAATACCAAATTGCCTTGTAAACACTACACAGAACTATATGAAAAATTGTGAATGAGTGAGAAGCATGTACTTCCTTTTTGCCAAGAAGTAAAAACGTCTCATGTGGATGTACCAATTCTGCCCAACCAGCAGAAATACCTAATTCAAATAAAACTTAACCAGGAAAAAGATATCCTCTGGGATACCCTCAGCGGATACTCAAGACATCTCTACTTAAGGAGGGCCTCTCTTCCCTATCCAAGTTCTAACATACCCTATCATCCATCCATCCACCTCAGGTCTCATAGAAATAAATCTATCATCATATCATCCATCTGTGGTATTGAACAAGATAAATATTAAGCAGAATTATTTCTTGAGATAAATAAAAAATCAGAAATCATATTTATGAAATGGGTGATGTTAAATTCACAACTCCAGTTATGTGGGAGTTGTGTAGGTCCCTACACAGCTCAAATGAGCTGTGGGGTCCCATAGAAAACTACAAAGGGCAATTAAAAACACGCTCAACCCCTGGGGGGGTTGTGTAGGAGCTGTTTACCCCCCAAACTCAGCGATTTTAAGCCGTTTACCCCTGTACACAGCTCAAAAAAGCCGTTTTTGGGGGTGCGCAACCCCCCCAAAGTTGTGCCAAAATTTTTGGCACCCCCTGGACCACACTTGGGTTTTGTCAACCCAAATTTGGGATCAATGCATACTTTTTGGGACTGTTGTTCCACACCTAGCAATTCCAAAGTGACTTTAAAGTAAAACCAAAGCGAAAGCAAAGTGAAAATTGAGATCATATAAAAGCATGCAAACAATTCTTTCTCAACTCAAAAGTGAGCAAACTTTGTTTGTTCAATTGAAATTTGGATTAAATACTGAAGTATACCATTGCATTTTTTTGCATGGGAACAGTGGAAAGCCCTCCTTTTTCTGAAATGGCTGCGTGGAACGTCTGCATTGATAGTGACATCAACAAATCTTTGGAAAAAGAAAAAAAGGATTTGGTTAATGAAACATTGTAAGCGCCAATTGCATCCTCATCAAGGGTGATAATTGAGGAAAAAAATGTGTCACAGTTGGCCTTGACCTCTGGTTGTGAGTAACATTTTATGTTACTGAGGACTTTGTTGGATTTAATTTGATTGAAAATAATGGGTGCATGTAACTGAAACTATGACTTAACCAATGAATTTTTACTAGATCCACTTGACCCACCTCGGGTGAGAAACTTTCCTACTAGGGAAGAGGCCCAAAAATATTGTCAAACATGGGCTATGAAGCATGGTTAGGCTCTGAAGGTTTTTAACTTGAAGAAAGATAAATATGTGGATTTGGCCTGTGATTTCCATGGTTCCTATTCAGGAAAACTGCTTACCAAAGGTTCTAGACAAGCTCACACAAGGAAGGTTGGGTGCAAGTTTTTGATCCATGCAAGTCACACAAAGGCAGACCTCTTGTGGACAATCTCCTATAAAGAAACAAAACATAACCATCAACCATCTGAAAATCCTTCTGTGCATCCTCAACTGAGGAGAATCTCTGGGAAAGCCTTGGATTTACTTAAGGAAGTCATGAATGATGGGCTCAATATGTTACAACTTAAGAGAAATTTGAGCAAGATTGATGGCAGAAAATATGTTGATGATCAAGAAATCTATAACACTAAGCAGAAGGTAACACTTGCAGAACTAAAGGGGAAAAGTGTTATGGAGTTAATCTATGAACAGCTTGAAGAAAAAAGTTGGATTCACCTGTCAAAGCTCAGTGGAGAGGGTCACTTGCAGGCCCTGTACTTAGCACATCCTGAGGAAGTAAATCTTTCAAAACAATTCCATCATATTGCTATGTTGCATTGTACTTATAAGACAACTAATTAAAAAACCCCGCCATTTCATGTTGTAGGAATAACAGCCAATTGGAAAACTTTCACAAAAGATATTGTTTTTAGAACAAAAGAAACATTTGAGTTATACAGTTAGTCTGTAAATTCATCAAAGGAGTTGGCTTATGAACCTGAGAGACTTCCAAAAGTCTTTGTGAATGACCATGAAAAAGCTCTGATTTTTGCTATTGAATCTAGTTTCCCTGAGTCATCAAGACAATGTTGCACTTGGCACTTTTCTAAAAACATACAAGCAAACTGTAAAGCGCCCTTTGTGAATGAAACTGAAGGATGGAAAAGCTTCATGACTCTGTGGGAAAAGTATGGGGCCTCAAAGACCAAGGAGGAGGCTGAGGTCAATTATGCTGAACTCAGAGTAGGTCCAAATCACTGCTTCTTATCCTTCCTAGTTTTGAGTTCTGACCTTTTGACTTGTATAGTCTTTCTTGAAAGACTATGAGGATTTACTCAAGTATGTGGAAAATAAAATTTACCCTATCAAAGTGAGGTTTTTAACAGTGTGGACTTATATAAACCCAGATTTTGGAAACAAAACACCATCTTTGGTTGAAGGGGCCCATGAAACTCTCAAAAAATTCCTTGCAAACTCTTTGGGAAACCTGTTGGATGTTAGGAAAAGGCTTGACAGGACAGTTTTGAATAAAATTAAATCTTTTCATGCTTCACTTTATAACTCTCAAATTAAGTTAGGGACAGTTCTTCCACGTTGACTGTTACCATTGGGTTATAAGTTGTCTTTAGAGGCAATTCATCTTATTATGGAATAATTTGAGAAATTAAAACGTGATCATGATGGCAAAGTGTGCATCAATTCATATTCCAAGATTATGGGTTTTCCTGGTTCCCACCAATTAGGTGAACTTCTAGCCTTCAGAGGATCTGTGGTACCCAAAGATGTTCATCCTCAGTGGAGGTTGAACTATGAACCTTGCAGTTTGAGTTCTGTAAGTTGGCTTAAGTTGGATTGTTCAAATCACTATGTGATTAATGCTTTTTGATTAATGATTCCTAATTCCCTAATGGTTGATCCTTTTCAATTTTTCAAGTGCAATTTTGATGAAATGCTGAGCATTCCTCAGTTATGTGAAAAAGTGAATGCAATTATCTTGGAATATACAGATCATGAGCAAAGCGGCCTATTGAAGTATATCATTCAGAAGATCAAAAAATATTGAGAAAAAGTCTTATGATCAAGTAGGGGCAGGTGAAAATTGACAAATATGCGGCAAGAACCATCTTGGTTTTAGCATGTTGAAAAAAAATCAAGGGGGAAAAAAGGACTAGAAGGGCTCCAAAAAAGAAAAGACAAAAGATTGTAAGTCTTTTCTTTTGAGATATGTTTATTTTTTGGTTTAATGAACTTAGTTACTAACTAATGATGAATTTTTAGTCAAAGTTGGAAGAATCTGAATCTGAATTCAATAGTTCAGAGGAAGAGACTGAAAGTGAATTGTGATCACTTGATTTGGAATCAGAATCCTCTTCAGAGGAAGAGAAAATGCAGCAAAGCTCAACCAAAAGCTCATCCTTGGTGAGTATTCATTTAATTGATCTGATTAAAGAAATGAATACTAAGTTAGTTTTCATGATAGTAACCAAATGTGAAATACCTCAATCAAATACCCAAGAAATTCCATAAGTTCTTTGGTGAGGTTTGGGATCCAATTGGAGATGGGAATTGCGGATTTATAGAGTCATTGTCAAATATCTTGGTTACAAAGAACATGGTTGGTTCAAAGTTAGGAAGGAAATGATTGAAACATTAGAGAAACATAAATCATTCTACATTAAGATGCTTGGGGGTGCAAAGGAGGTTTAAAAGATTAAAAAAATACTTGATTTTGAAGAAATCAATGGAAAGATTCCCTCCTCAAAATGGCTGGCTAAATTAGATATGGGTCAAATCATAGCAGACACATATTCAAGACCTATATGTTTCATTTCATTGGAGTCATGTGATACTGATACTCTAATGAAAAATGGTGTTACTGATCAATCAGATCCAATTTTCATTTAATTTGTAAACAATAACCACTGGGTTCTATTAGTACTTGAGGGAGAAAAGATTCCAATCCCGCCCATTGTAGCAAAACCACGTTCCTTGATTTCTAAAAAAAGCCTCTGGTTGGGTTGATTATCTCAAAGATCAACTGCAAATGTATTCTAGATTATAGAGATTAAAGACTTTAATTTAATTTCATCATTGGTTTTCATATAAATTTTAATTCTAATGCAGCTAAAAAGTTTTATTTATAGAAATTTTATCACATTTTGAAAATCATTATGTTGAGTTTTTTGATTTAACATCATTTTATTGAGTGTTTTGAATGAGAGTTTAATGGTAATTCAGTTCAATTTGTGTTGGTCTGATTCCATCACAAGCTTAACTTATGTTAAGCTTGGGATGGGATCAGATTAACACAAGTTGAACTCGTTTTTTTGGTGGTTTTACTTTAGGGCTGGTCAAAAGACTTGTATTTTTTTGGAACTTTTACTCAAGGGCTGGTCAAATAACTTCTTGTATTTTTATCCTGCTCAAAAGACTGGTATTTTTTTGGAACTCTTACTTTAGGGCTGCTTGCAAGAATTCTTTAATTTTTGGGCCATTTTACTTTAGGGCTAACCAATTTGAACTTACTTTAGGGCTTTTCAAGTTACTTGTATTTTTATGGTGTTTTTACTTTAGGGCTTGTCATGTTACTTGTCTTTTTTTTGGTGTTTTTAGTTTAGGGCTAGTCCAGTTACTTGGGTTTTTTTAGGTCTTTTTAATTTAGGGCCAGTCCATTGGATAGTCCCAGTTATTTTTTGTTGTTTTGTTTTTTATTTATTTATTTATTTTTTAATTTTATTATTTTTTTTTTATTTAACAAAAAAATCAACATTTTTTGATTTCTTTGATTTTTTAGTTGATTCCTGTTTTTTGGAAGGTTTATTTGATTCACGGGTTTTGTTAGTGCCCTTTCATTCCATTTTTTTTTGGCTCACTGCAGTCTGCTGGCGTGTTGGATGCCACAGGACTAAATTTGAGCCATGTCCAACGCCACACGGCCCAAATGTAACTGTGTGGAATCTAACACGCCGTTGGACCAGGATGGGTCATCTGCACAACTCTTTGATCTGTGTGGGGTCGTACACGGCTTGTATTGGACCATGTGGCGTGCCACACGGCCCCTCTTGAACCCTGTCCACAGCTCAATGAGCCTTGAAATTACCATTATCCTTATGAAATATTTTTGATCATTGAACCACCCCATCTTCCTCTGTGACCTAAATTTTTACCACCACATTAAAAAAGCACCAAAAATCATTCCATAACTAATCCGTACCAAGAATAAGAATTGAAAGCCTTTCTGCTACCCAAATCCCCATTGGTAAACCCATCCTTGGGTACTCTCCTGGCCCACTTGAAGAGGGTTCCTCTGTGACCTGAATTTTCATCACCACATAAAAGAAGAACCAAAAATCATTCCATAACTAATCCAGACCAAGAATAAGAATTAAAAGACTTTCTGCTACCCTAATCCCCATTGGCATACCCATCCTTGGGTACTCTCCTGGCCCATCCCTTCAATGACATGTTGAAACTTTAGAATTGAAATATTGGTTAAGATAAAATATATCTAATTGAAGGCTTTCTGTACCCCTACCAATAATCTAATACTTTTGGTATACTCTTCAAAATTCCTACCAACCACAGTTAATAATAAGTCTAGATCTGATCTTAGACCTATTTTCAGTTTCAAAGAAACCAGCCATTTATCTTGAACAATTATTGCACATACTTAGTATAGTACTGGAAGTGAAGGCAATTAAAAACAAAAATTAGCTTTCTGAAACTCTAGGGGATTAAAATAAATACTAATTTTGCCTTTAAAAACAACAGAACATATTCTCTAAATTATTGATATTATTATAGCACAGGAGCATGTTGAAAATAATTGCACCATTAAGATATCTGTATCAGATATCCAATCTCATCTCTTCATGTAAAATCTAGTGTCTCCCTTTGGTAATGGTTGTCATGTCACACCATTGTTTAGTCACATATACTGGTAAATTTTTTTTTACAAATTTCATGACTGTTCCCAAACTCAATGCATGCAGTTCTGATTTTCTTTCTTTCAAGGCTCTTTTCTTGATCCTTTCCCTGTTTTACCACAAAATATACATTTTTTCCCCTTCAATTCCATCTTCTTGCTAAATTAATTATTAATTATATGATATTACATGAATTTTGCCTATCAATCAGTACCTGCCTTTTGTGCGTCTTCACCTGTACTTTCCTTCCTTGGAATAAAATTGATTTAATAAGAATAACATCCTGAAAGCCAGAGCATTCCCCTATGGAAACTCCTGCTCCCTCCAGCTCTCCCAAAGGATTTTCAAACTTCCTTGGGTTATAGATGCAAATATTTTTTTGAATATTTTTGGTCCCTGAAGCTTGTGCAAATTTTTACAGTGAAGGAATCAGTAAACTCAAAAATTTTATAATTTGGTTTTCAAAAGATCTAGCAAACTGGAAGAGAATAGACTTCTTTTTTTGTTGTAATTTCATTAAGTACCCTAAAAAGAGGATTTTCCTTTCTGCAGTTTTGGCACCTGAAACTTGAGTTGAAATTGTTTTGAATGTGTCTGGAACCCATTTGAAAATCAATTAAGTAACTGAGAAAGTTTGGCGTATCATTTTGTAAGTATTCCAAGCAACTCTAGTGCATGCATGGAATGCAGAACATTTGGATTTGTTAAAAGTGTTTAGTTTATGTAAAGGTTTGGAGGTTTATGACAATATGATTTCACAACTGATAGATACAACTCACAAAAAAAAACTAGCTAGATGGGATAGCCACAGATTGTATAACTTGGTAGAAAATAGAAAACCATAAATGATTCAGGGACCAGTAATGGGGGGGAGCTGCAATATGCAATGGATGTTAAAATATCAGAAAGGGTTCAGAGACAATGAATAAGGGGCAGAAGCACTTTTAAATCGACCTAGTGAGATTGGAAAAGCACAAGGTTATTGATTTCAATGAGTTTGAGTGAAGTTTAAACTGTATGAAATAAATAATCAAAAAGAGGATGGAAATGGGAAAAGAATCAAAAAGCACCTTAGAAAACCAGAAAGGGGTCAGGGAGAAGGAATGAGGGGGAGAAGCACATGGCGAAGGCCCTAGTGAGATTGGAATGTTGAAATTGGTGATCCCTTTCCCTTCCATGCTCTCCTCTGCCACAACACATGAACCCAGTTTACTCACTTAATACTCACAGCCTCCTGGCCCTCCTCCTCCTTCCTTGCATGATTTTCCCACATACCTTGAATCCCCATCCTCCAAAAACCACCCTCCTCCTCAATTTTCCTTGCTCCATTTACTTCTACTCCTTCCCCAATCGTTCATTTTTTTCCTCATATACCCCCCTTCATTCCCTCATCATACCCATAAACCAATCCACCACTGATCCTAAAATTCTTAATCCCTATCCAAAAAAATCAATAAAATCCCCAAAATGAAATCACTTAATTCCTGAACTTTTCTATCAGTAAGATTCCCTTTTCAATAAACCTACTTGCTGAGACTCATCTGTTCTATTTTCCTTGCCATCCTTGATAGACCAATCTTGCCTCCCATTCCTTCGCTTGCGACTGCTTCACATCTCCACTCTCAAATTGTTGTCAATTCAGGAAAAAATATCTCATTCATTCATTTCCACATTCATTCATTGTCACGTTCATTTCTGCTTTTCCACTCCTTAAAATGAATGTTTTCTGATTATCCTCTCCATTCTACTGGTATTTATTTGAAATTCAGGTTTAAAAAATGTGATGGGTTAAAAGCCCAAAGATCATCAAAATAAACCTACAAAATGAAAACCTTATGACCAGCAGATACAATCTCAACCCTTCTCAAAGCCCTGATTAATTATATCCCCAATCTGACCCAATAAAAATTCTTGCTTTTCTGTTCAAAGGTATTTCCCACCGTCTCACATCCCCAGAACCCAAAAAATTTCCCATTAACATCAACCTGGAGATTGTGGCATAAATTCTAGAAAAACTGTAAAAAAAGCTTCAAAATCTTTTCAAAATGAAACATTAATATGAAAAAATCAATATATTGAGATATCTAAATTAATTTAACAACAAAAATTCAATGAAAGGAAAGGAATATTTTTTATGATTTTGCCTCAACAATTTCAAAAATTCAATTCTTTCTTTTAAGAAATTTGTATTTTTTATGAAGGAATAATCAAAAGTTTGTAAAGTTTAACCAGAAATTGAACATGCAACATAAATTAAAAATCCGCAAGTAAATCTCTTTGGGAATTAATTTTTACCACTATAGAAACAAGCCCAATTGAACAGGTCATTATATGGAATTTTTTTCAAATTAAAGAGGCTATATTCATAGCTTCAAAATCACTAAGATTACACATTTTTTTGAAAAATGAAAAAATTTGGAATTTTTTTCTCTACATTGATGGAAACAGGAGCCATTTCCCACAAAAAACAACAAAAATACATATACTCACCAAGGCAGAAATATTTTTTTTACTATATCCGACAATTCTGTATTTTATTGCACACCAGATTGTTTGAATCCTTATATTACAGTTTTCAGACCAATACCTGGTATAGTAATGGAATTACCCCCCCAATGGAAATGCCAGGTGGGGGGCTGGCCCCTCTGGCAGCCCATGTGGTATGCTGTGCAGGGGCTGGCAGTAAAAAATGCAAAGCACCATGTATGTCCTGGAAGTTTTGAACAGGCATCCAAAAATATGTGGTGGAGGCTTTTTTACAGTCAAGTGAAATCCCAACTCAGCAGTTTCAATCAAAACAGCTGGTGAAGGTTGAAATTTGACTTTTCACAGGATTTAATGGAGCAGTGTGGTAAAACAAAATCTAACCTATAGCCATCACACTCACTTTTATGGCAGAAAGACTTCTCTGATCCTAAGAATAACCTCAAAAATTGATTTTAAACCAAAAATAAGCTATATTCAAAAAGCAAAAGTACCTCACTATCTCTCATGGGTTAGAAGATACAGTCAAATCAGGTCTCACAACTCAGTGAAAGACATATGGACATACTGTGGAAGACTTCAAGTACATACCACATCAAGTAAACCCATTAACCACCCTAACCCCTCACCAGTATATACAGAATTGATATATGCAAGGGACTGCATGAAGAACCAAAAAAATTGCCTAATCTTTTGAAAGCAATATATGCAAGCAGGCACATGCAGTACAGAAGCAATATATGGAGAACATTGCCAGCAGAACCAAAAAAAAACCAAAACCAAAAGTCAGCCACCAGGTGGCACCCCCCCTGATGTCTATAAATAGAGGGCCTCTCTCCAGCCATTCCCCTTCCATTTCCCCAGGAAACCAGCCTGGGGTGGCCACCCTTATAAAGGGTATTAACCCCTTATATAAAATATTAAACCCTTAAAAAAGTTTGAACCTGTTAAAATACGGATGCATGCATAGTGAGTAATCCAAATTGGACGAACAAATGGGCCTCAACTGCGCATTGGACATCACGTGGGCCACGTGGGCCTCTGTGGATGTTATTGGTTTTGGGCATTTGGGTGCTAAAACACGCTTTCCAAGTCAATTGGGACATGGGCCTTGACAGGCCCCTCAAGGTGGATGGGCCACCTTAGCCAGATGGGCTTATCTTGGAATTGATGGAACCAAGGATTATTATGGACATACGTGGATAGACGGGCTGGCCCTCCAAAGTATGTTTTTTGGGGTCATTGGGCCTTGGCGACCCATTGGGGCCACTTTTTTCTCACCTGGGGCCCAGCCCCCCGCGCAGGGCCATCTTGAAGGGAAGGGGACTCCATTTGGAGTCCCCCCAGCCGCTATGTGTGGGGCCCCAACACTTGTTGCGCCACCCAGCTGGTTGCGGCCAGGGGGGCTGGCCGCCCCTGCCTCCCTCCCTCCCCTCGCTTGGTTGCCACTGGGAGGGAGGATGGCTTGTCCCTCCTCAACCAGACCAGCCAGCCGGTTGCAAGAAAGGCAACCAGCAAGGTGGGAGGGGACTTGATCACCCCCCCAACTCAAGACTAAAAACAATGCACCATCTCCCCCTGCTGTTACCAAAGGGGAGGCAACCAATGGGGCTGGGTGGGCCTGGCCACCACCCAGCCCTCCTTTTGTGTGACTAACCCTGGGGGTATTGACCCCAAGGGCCCCTGGAGGGGGATTTGATCACCTCCCCAGGGGATTTGAGAAAAGGAGGGGGGGAGGGGGTGTGCACGCCTTCCGGTTACACCCCCCTGATGAGTTCTTGGCCTGGCCCAGAGTGATTCTGGGTCCACCCTGGAGATTTTGAGGACCAGAAGCCTGGTTGCAGCAGGCAACTAGGCCTGTGAGTGTATAGAAAGGGCCAGTACGGTTAGAAGAGAGATGTAACCAGGTAACACGGCTGGTTGTAATAGACAAGCAGCCATGTTGTGAACAGCAAGGGGATGGTTCAGCCCTGTGAGGGTTGGAAAACCAAATTAAACCGGTACAGGCTAGTCAAAAGGGTTCATAACTAATTCCAAGTGGGCTGAGTAAGCCCAAACCAAGTAACAGGGCTTTTAGAGCCTGTAGAGGCCATTTGGGGCGGAAATTTTTCCTTTTTCTTGTCATTACATGAGCTCCACATGAGTACCATATTTTGCATTAAGGAGCTCTTCTCCCTGCTGCTTTGCAACCATTCAATTAATCAATTCATTCACATTCACAAGTGTTCCATTGCCTCTGCCTCCAATTAAGGATCAATCATAAGACATTATTATCTCAGCATATCTTTTGCTTTAAATACTGATCTTTGACTAAGCTTTTGGGCCAATAATTCTCACACATTATCAGTACCATCATAATCATTATTTATTAGCAAGATAGACATTTATGAAAAACTTTGGAAAACCTCAAGAACCTCAAGTTTTCCAATAACATGTCTTATATACCAGAATCCAGCTCTACCAAGATTGTTTTGAATGGTCAAAACTATAGTGCTTGGTCTGTCTTAATGGAAAGCCAGCTGGACAACATTTGCTTTGGGGAGATTATGTATGCAGATGATAACTTGATTAGTTCAGAGGTAGAGAAGTAGTCTTACCATCTCATTCTTAGGAATTTTGGTGAAAGTCATATGGCATGGGTTGCTGAGACTTTGAAAGAGGATCAGATGAGGATGGGAAGAATTTTATGGAAGATTCTCAAGGCCAAGTATGCTGGTAATTCTGTTCATAAGGGGGTATTGCTTTCAATAAGTTGTTTAATTTCAAATTCATCAACTGTAAAAAAATTATTGGGGAGGCAAGATTAAGAATTGCTAATTTCAAGTCCTCTGAGCTGAACATGGATCTTGAGTATTTGTAACTCTTAATTCTTCAGAAAATACAAAAAGAGTATGAGCCCTTGGTTAGGATTATCTATCAATTCAATCCACTTCCTGGGGAAGAGGATGTGTTGAATATAATTTAAAAGGATGATCTTCAATTTAAGATGAAGGAGGGCACAGGAACTGCTCTGGTTGAAAAGACAGGAAAATCCCAAAAGAAGGCAAAGGCTAAGAGGGATTTATCAAAGGTCTTATGTTATAATTTTCAGAAGAAGGGGAACTATGGAAAGGATTAAAAGAAGGCCAAGAAGAGGAAGAAGTCTGAAGAAGAAGAAAAGGAAGAAAAGAATTTAAAACTTGAAATGGAGAACATTGCTATGGTGGAATTGGAATTCCCATTGGAAAAGGCTGTTGAGGATCATGTCCCCAACAAGAAGGCAAAGCTCATTGAGGATCAAGAAATGGACTTGATTGATTATGAAGTGGGTAATTTTAACCTTGATAATAAGAAATTATCAGTGGACGATAATTTTTCTTTCCTTACACTAGGATTGGAAGATGATGTTCTTTTTTTGATTGATTCTGGTTATAAAGACCACATGTTTTTTGAGACAAATTTGTTTTCAAATCTTAGTGATTTTTATGGTGTTGTAAATATTGGCCAAAAAGGAAAACCAATTCAGATTAAATAAATTTGAAAATTTGTTTTTGCAAATCACTTGGGTTTCAAAACATATTTTTAGAAAGTGTTCTATGTATCAGATCTGTCTTATTACCTTGTGTCTCTTAGATTTCTCTTGAAAAAAGGGTTCCAGATTCATTATCTTAAAGAAGATAATTTTGCTATTAATTTGAATGGGAGAACTATCCTTAGTGGACAAGTTTGGAATGAGTTGCTCTGTTCTGACTTGTTCAAGTTTTCAGCTCTGAGCGCTGTTGCTCACAATAGAACTTGCCATAAGTTGAACGACAGCAACTGTGAAAGTTGTACCTTAGGGGAAAAGACCAGAAATGTGTTCTCAAAGAGTAGAGATTGCATAGAAGTTCCTAGAGAGGAATTTTCCATTGATTTGACAGGGCCATTTACACCAGTGTCCCTTGGATGGGCAAGATACTTCATGAATTTAGTTGATACAGCAACTAATTATATTTGGGTAAAACCAATAAGATCTCAGGATCAGAACACAGAGGAGGTTTCAGTAATCTTCAAAGTCTGGAAACAGAATTTTTTGATGAAGTAGATCAAGAGGTTTATTACTGATGGAGGAGGTGAGTTTGTGAGTAAAGAGTCTGAGAAACTGTTTAATGATTATGGCATCACTCATATATTTACTACTGCTAGTACTCCACAAAAAAATGGAATATTTGAGAGTATGAATAGGACTTTATTGGACAAAGTCAGAACTATCATGGTTCAATCTGATCTACCAACGTTATTGTGGGCTGAGTTGGTGTGCAAAGTTTTTCTGTTGCACAATATAGTAAGTTTTAATGGGAAGGGTCCGCATTATCATTTTTGGAAGTTGTACCCCAAAACATCAAAACTAAGAAATCCTAGAGCCAGAACAGGGGCAATTTTAGGCTAAAATTTAATAAGTAAGTCATACATGATTTATTTTCAAAGGACAAGAAAGGTTAGCAGTAGTAGGGATGTAAAATTTGAAGAAGGTACCTTTCCACTCAAGAGGAGTGAAGATGTTTCTGTTCAGGAATCACCGCAGGAAATAGAATTAGAGCATGATTCACCAGCAGAGGCTGGGGAGAATGCCATTAATGATGATGTTGAGATGGCAGACATGCCACAGGAGGGTTCAGTACCTGCTTCAGGGGAGTCTGTGGAATCAGAACCTGATGAGCCTCCAACTCCAGTTAGAAGGAGTGGCAGGATGAGAACAACTGTGGATAGGTATGGAGAATGAAAGTCCCATTATGCTTCTGCAAAATATGAGGAAGATACACTTTGGGAGCAGTGTATGCTTAATGAGATTCTACAGTAAAGTTCAGAGATGGGTAATAGAGTTAACCCAAATAGCTTTGGCCAGCTATGAATTCTGAAAAGAGAGCCAATTTTAAGACAGCTATTTGTGAGGAAATTGATTCTCTGGAGAATAATAGCATGCTTGAAGTGGTTAAGCAGGATTCAGTTCCAAAGCAAAAGACAATTTTTGGTTTGAGATTAGTGTTGACTAAGAAGTTTGATACTAACAAAGTTTTGAAGAGGTTCAAGGCTAGATGTGTCGCACAGGGCTCCAAGTAGAGAGAGGGTATTGATTGCCAGCAGAATTTCTTGCCAAATGGAAGGCTTTCCAACTTTAGGTACATAATTCCTTTGGCAGTGAAGCTGGGTGAAGAAATCAGACAAGCTGATTTTGTGACTGCATACTTGAATGCAAAACCTGGACAGGAGGAGACTGTGTAAATTTCAATTCCTGATGGTTTCAAGGAACGGCTGGTAGAGACCACACCAGAAACTATGAAGAAAATATGCATGAGAATTTTCCTCTCAGCAGATAAAGGGGAATATTTCCTCAATCTGTGTAGATCCCTGTATGGGTTAAAGCAAGCAGCAAGGACATGGTATAAAACTATGAGTAAGAAACTGATAGACATTGGTTTCAGGACAAGTGAGGCCAACCCTTGTCTCTTTGTGAGAAAGGATGCAATTTTGTTTTTCTGGGTTGACAAAATTATCATTATTAGGAATGGTAAGGAGAGAGTAATGGAGACACTAAAAAGGAGTTCAAGATAAAATATCTTGGTCTGGAAAAGCAGGTTCTGGGAATGAAAGTTAGTAGAGCAAGAATGGGATCAATTTGGATCAGAACCATTATGTTTCTGCTCTAATTAAGCAGCATGGCTTAGAGGATGGAAGATAGTTTGGTACTCTGATGCAGTCTAAAATTTGGTTAGAAAAGTCTACAGATTAAGGGCATCTAGAGTTTTTTCAATCCGGAATGATTATAGGTCAGCTATTGGATCTTGAAATTATTTGGGGAAGTGTTAAAGGAAAGATATTGCATTTGCAATTGGTGTTTTGTCACAACACTTAGAAAGACCTAGAATGAGGCATTGGTCAGTGTTTAAGAGAGTTATGAGGTATCTTAAAGGAAAAATCAGTCTGGGACTGCGCTTTTTAAAACCAGCAAACTTTGAATTGGTTGGTTATTCTGATGCAAGGTGGGCAGATGGTAACACTAAGGAATCAACAAGTGGTTTTTTTTTCTTCTTAGGGAAGAATTTAGTGTCATGGATGTCCAAAAAGGTGTCAGAAATAAGTCTTTCATCAACAGGATCAGAGTACAGAGTGTACCTGTCAGCTTCACAGGAGGCAAAATGGTTGAGAAAGGTCTTAGAGGATACACATAAACCCCAAGGGTTTGCATTGTTTTATTCTGATAATCAGAGTGCCATTGCGTTGGCAGAAGACCAAATGTTCCATTCAAGAACAAAACATATTGATGTTCATTATAAATATATATGTGATGAAGTAAAATGCAAAGAGATAGCGTTACGGTAAGTGCCCAGTGGAGCAATGATTGCGGATATCTTAACTAATGCGTTAGATAGGAACAAAAATCAAGGTTTTGTGTCTATTATGAAAATTGCATCCCTTTGGGATTAAGGGGGTGTTTTAAAATAAGTATGCACTCAGTTAATGTGCATATTAGTGTGTAATCCAAATGGGACGCACAAATGGGCCTCCACAGCCCATTGGACATCATGTGAGCCATGTGGGCCTATGTGGATGTTATTGGTTTTGGGCATTTGGGTGCCAAAACATTTTTTCCAAGTCAATTGGGACCCAGGCCTTGACAGGCCCGTCAGAGTGGATGGTTAAACTTATCAAGATGGGATTATCTCAGCATCTATGGGCCCAAGGATTATTATGGACATACTTGGTCAGACAGGCTGGCCCGCCAAAGTATGTTTTTTGGGGTCATTGGAGCCGCTTTTTTCTCACCTGGGACCCATTTTAGGGCCATCTAAGGGGGCGGGGGACTCTGTTTGGAGTCCCCCCACCCGCTGTGTGCTGGGCTGCGGCCCTGGTTTCTCCACCAGGCTAGTTGTGGCAGCCAGGGTGTGTCGCCTCCACGGGGGCTGGGGTCCCCTGCCTCCCTCCCTCCCCTTGCTCTGTTGCAAGGGGGAGGGAGGATGGCTGGTCCCTCCTCAACCAGAGCTGGTCCTTCCTCAACCAGAGCAGCCACCCAGTGGCAACAAAGGGGACTGGGGGGGTGAGAGGGGACTTGATCACCCCCCCCCCCACCACAAGACCAATGATAATGGGGCCATCTCTCCCCCCCCTGTTACCAAAGGGGAGGGAACCAATGGAGATGGGTGGGCCTGACCACCACCCAGCCCACCTTCTTTTTGGCAACCCCTGGGGGTATTGACCCCCGGGGCCCCTGGAGGGGGATTTGAGCAAAGGAGGGGAGGGGGTGCGCACGCCTGCCAGTTACACCCCCCCCCCAATGAGTTCTTGGCCGGACCCAGAGTGAATCTGGCTCCACCCTGGAAATTTTGAGGACCAGCGGCCTGATTGAAGCAGGCAACTAGGCCTTTGAGTGTATAGAAAGGGCCAGTACGGTTAGAAGAGAGATGTAACCAGGTAACACGGCTGGTTGTAATAGACAACCAGCCATGTTGTGAACAGCAAGGGGATGGTTCAGCGCTTTGAGGGTTGGAAAAACAAATTCAACCGGAACAGGCTAGTCAAAAGGGTTCATAACTTATTCCAAGTGGGCTGAGTAAGCCCAAACCAAGTAACAGGGCTTGTAGAGCCTGTAGAGGCCTTTTGGGGCGGAATTTTTGCCTTTTTCTTCTCATTACATGAGCTCCACATGAGCACCATATTTTGTATTTAAGGAGCTCTTCTCCCTGCTGTTTTCCATCCATTAAATTCATCAATTAATTCATATTCAGAAGTATGCTATTTCCTCTGCCTCAGATTAAGGATCAATCATAAGACATTATTGTCTCTGCATTCCTTTTACTTTAAATTTTCAGCCTCCTGGATTCCAAGAACCTTTCTATCCTTTAGCTACCAGAGGTGATAGAATAAATAATAAATATATTATTCAATAAATTAAGCAAAAATCAGTAAAATATTTGAATAAAGCTTATTTCAAGGTGGATTGGTTTGGATATGGTTTAATATTATCAATCAATATTAATAAATTTATTATTAAATAAATTAAAAGAGGCTCCACAATTATATTGGGGATCTTTAACACCTCTCTTCAGGGAATTCATTTTGAAAACACATAGAACTGGTTGCTTGGAACCTTTAATTTTTATTCTTAAAGGATATATTGCCCAGAGATAATATGTATATAAAATAAAAAGTGGAGTGGCAGGGCTATTTAACCAATATTCCACGACAGAGAAAGGATAATAGGACTCACTGGTATATTATTAAATCCTTTTGAAACCTTTTGGGGACGTGCAATGATGGGTTAAACCTGTTACTGGGGTTAAAAGGTTATTCAGCAGTTTAAATTGATGAAAAGGGTTGGGGACAGATATAATGAATCATACTAAAGCCATGAATCACTTAATTTTCTTCCATAAGTATTTTATTCTCTTTCCATAGTGTCTAGATGTAAATATAACTGTGTCGCTGGGTATCAATAACCTCAAAAGAGCTCTTAATTTATAGCTTTTTGGGTCACAATATTGTCCTTCTGAGGGCTACGGGGGCTCAAAGGCATAGACACTGAGCCTAGCAGGGTAGCCAGTGGTAGCCTCTTACGTCTTCTTGGTGCTGTAGAATGGGTAACATCTAATTGCACAGGGTATTGGAATTATTCTACTTTATAATTGATGTATGGACGTGTGAATAACACTAATCTGTCCATTTTATTTATTATTTAATTGATTATCCTTAGTAAATGTTTGCAGTAAGTTAATAATTATTTTAATAGACATCCCTACGGATAGACTGATTTCAGGTGAGTTCTCATTATGTATTAAATAATTGGATTAAAGTCATGATATTGATTTTGCTCCTTATTCTTGAATTTCAGTTCATTTACTAAAAATAATTTTTTAAAAATATAAGTCATGAGTATTCATGAAATATTTTTACATCATTAGTTTCCTTAGTATGTCAAAAAATTACTGATCCCTTGAAGTTCTCATAATTGTATATTAATTTATTTTAATATATTTTTAGAAATAGTAATTATCTAATTTTAGACATTCTTGGCATTTTAAATTATATTTAATAAAAAATGCGTGTAAAGGTTATTTAGATATTTTTATATACTTTTATTTATTTTTAGACAATCTAATATCCACAGGAACATTGATTACATATGTAGAATGTTCCTGTGTAGGTTGTAGCATGTTTACGTGGTACCTAGGTTTCTCAGGCCACCTGTCAACTTGTCAACCCGTAGTCCTGCGGCTGCCTACTTGACAGAGGCCTGGGGCTGCGTACACCGCTTGTCAGAGTACATTGACAGGGTGGCAGTGCTGCAGCTCAGCCACGCGCGGGTTTATTGGCTGCCATGGCTGCATGCAGGAATTGTGACAGAACACATTTCCCACTGTAACTCCTAAAATATACAAAACACCTCAATTCTGACTGATTTTTAGGTGTGAAACCTATACGTGAAAGTACATGTGAAATATTGAATTGGTCAAAAAAGTACCATAGTGGTGCCATGGTATTTTGGTCTTTCCTTACTTAATTTTTTGAAAATATAAGGAGTTGAATTTCAAGGGTGGGGTCAGTGAGTGACCCTACCTAATTCCGGATGGAAAATCCATTTCTGCAATAATATTTATGAGTTTCCTACTCCTTCTTAAGTTAATTTTAATTTACTATTTTTATGTTATTTTTGTTACTTTTGCAGCTTGCCCTGCAATAGTAGCAAGCTGACATAAATACGGCTCTTTGATTAAGCTTGTGAGCCAATAATTCTCACAAAACCCTAATAAAAGATATTGAACCCTTGTAAACTATATTAAAACCTTATTTTAAACAATGACCAACCCTTATATCAACCATTACCACATCCATCATCAAAATCAACCATCACCAACCATCATCATCACCAACCATCATCATCACCATCCATCATCATCACAAACCATCATCATCATCACCCATCATCATCATCATCATCCATAATCATAATCATTGTCCATAATCATCATCATCATCCATCATCATCATGATCCATCATCACCATCATCCATCATCATCACCATCATCAATCATCATCATCATCAATCATCATCATCCATAATCATCTTCATCCATCATCATCTTCATCCATCATCATAACCATCATCCATCATAATCATCACCCATCACCATCCATCACCAAAATCACCTACCTTCAACTTCAATCATGATTACCCTCTTCCATCCCCATTATCCATTTATAATGTCATCATGATCCATTCATGCTATTATCTTTAAAAATTCATCCATACCATCATCATCTACCATTACCATCATTTATCAACTATAGGCTTAACCATTTTAACCTCATCAATTGACACCTGTAAAATCAAAGGAGTATCCATCAGTAACCAATAAAAAAAGATAAAATATTTAAAGGATAAGACAAGATACAAGATTCTTCACTTACTCAGCCTCTATAGCCACATTCAACTATCTGTTCCACCATATCATCCTTATCAAGCTTGAGAATATTTATCCTAGGTCTGATTGAGACTACTATTGTAGCAAATCTATCTGAAAATCACCCATTGATATATTTTCTTTTATTGTTATGAGACTGATATATTACTTAGAGGAGAAGGCAATTCAAAATCACCCTTAGTATTCCTCTATCTTATTAATAGTTTTAGCACTAACTTCCCCCTCTAGTGACTGCCAGAAAGCTATTTGCTAATGTTGGATCTTCTTGGATCCCATGGGATGGTCCAGATTGCACAAATGGAGCAGTGCCAACACTCTAATTCAACAGCTTGACACAATCAGTCCCGCATGCTCTGGAACTAGGTCCCAACTTTGACTGCAACTCCCACTCTGACTCTTGAACTGACCCCAAAACTGACCTCTCTACTACCCCTTGTCTCCACTCATCCACTTATTCAAACCAAGACTCATCAAATCACTCAACAAAAATCTAAAAACATCAAGAATTACCTGGAAGATCCCTCAAAGCTGGTAAAAGTATGACTCAACGCACTTGACCCAAGAACCCATTTTAACTCTCCTCTCTCCTACCAGGTAAAGAGCAGTACCAATCCAGAAGGTCTCAAGGGTCCTCCTCAACCATGAAGATCTACATCATTGGTGCAAATCTATCAATTTCTATTTCATTTCTTTTCCAGTTCTCATTATCTAATAACTACTGTCCACCAGATCCAAGGCTTTAAAGGTGAAATCCAACTCAACCAACGTGCTGAGTTCTAATTACCTTAAAAAATAATTTCTCACCTGTTGGTCTTCTCTCATTTTTTCCAGTCTGCTATTGTTTTTATCCTGGCCTCACGTGTTTCTTTCACATCAACAAAATCAATGGTGGTCCTGTTTCCTATCAATTTTCAGTTTTTAAGTGGTTAAAAGCCAAAACTCACGATGGCCAAGTTGAACAGAACATCAGGACCAGGGAGGGAAAGCAAAATGATTATAATGACCATCTGCACTCTTATCAAATTATCCTCTCCTTTGCTGAACAAAGATAAGTAATCAATATGGAAAATCAAAATGGAAATCCTATTTGATTTGAGAGGGATTCTAGAAACCATGAACAACCCAAGCAAATCCATCCAACTTGATTAAAAAGTCAACAGAGATATTGCACCGTGCATCCTGGAAAAGCTTGAACCATCCACCCACACCAAAAAAATAAATCCAGGCAATGCTCAAAACACCAAAAGCATCTGGATGGCCACCAAAAACTATTTTGCCTTGTCCCAATTAGCAAATCAATCAAGAATTTTAAATGCCTTCCTTTATATTCCCTTCAGCAAAGACAGCATCAAAAAATTTGTCACAAGCTTCAGAAATAACATCAAAAAATTGACAGAAGTTGGAATTGAACTACCATCCAACATCCTAGCCTACCTCATTCACTTCAAGGTTCCATCAAATATGAAGACTATGGCCACTCAAATAATTCACAGAGATAAAGAAAAAACAATCAATTGGGTCCTAGATCATCCCACCCAGCACAAAAACAAAATAAGCTCAAAAGGAAGAGACCAATCATCTTCCAGGGTTGATATTAACCTTTAAAATACCTACCCACAATGCAAGAATGGAACTCACAATCCCTTTTTCCAAAACCACACTTGAGAAAAATGTTGGATTGAGTTCCAAGAACTTCTTCCCAAGGGATTTTGAACTTGACGGAATAACAAGAAGAAGAAGGATGAAGTAGTCAACTTCCTCTCTTACTTCCATTCTTTTTCCAACCTTTCAAAATCTCATCAAATGCATTAATACTTGAACCAGGATGTTCAATCAACATGATCACTTAAAAGAGGATGTTCACCAACCTGGTAACAGAAAATGGGACCAAACAAATCAAAAATGGAAAATCCAGCGCGGCACTATCAATCATTGGAAGTTGCACAGCTTGCCTTCAAATCAACTAATCCAAAATATCCATTTGGAACGCAGCCTGGAAGCCTGATTCATCCATCAATCTGTTATCAATGGTTGCTTTCCTGGCCTAAGGTGCACAATTGGTCTCAGCTCATCTCACCATGCCACCAGTTGTTTTCTTAAAAAAGGACAAACTAACTGTTTTCACAGGGACAATTCAGAACAAATTTCTACTTTTTGGAACAGAATTGACAAGCCTGCAGCCAAAGCCAATTCTGATCAACTTAACAACCTCCAGCTGAACCTTGGAAACGCTGGTGTGGCCAGAATTGAAAAATACTTAAATTGAATCATCAATCCCAAAATCTAAAACAAATAACATTGCAAAAGATGAAAAAAATGCAAACTCACTTGTGCTTTGTTAAACAAGACCTTGACAAAAGCAACAAAGGTATTTGAAAGACTTCATGTTTATCTCATGGGTCCAATAAGCCCCATGGCAAAAGGTGGATATTGATTGATCCTTACGCTTGTGGACAACTCCAGGTGGTACATTGGCTGCTTTCCTCTTGAAAATAAAAAGTGACGTGAGTCCCTCCATCAAATTTGTAATATACAAAAAGTTCAATTGCCTGGGAAGATCTCATTCAACATTCCCAAATCCTACTGGCACAAAAAAATCAAAAGCTGTGCAATAGCTTTCAATCAACTGCCAAAAAAAAGCGGGAAATTTCCCTGGGAGCTCCTCCATGGAACTACACTCCCCTGAGAATATCTAAAACAAATTGATTCAGAAGTAATATACCTGAAAATCAACAATCTCTCCCGCAACAAATTTGAGAAAAAAGGAAAAATTGGACTGCTAATAGGATTTCAACCTTGCCTGCTGTCATACAGAATACTCATGGAAAATGGAAGAGTGATCAAAAAAAAATTTTATTCCCACCAATCCCAAAGCAAGCCAACAATAATTGGATTGATGAAATTTCCAATAAGCTGCTCATCCAAGACACCCAGCCAAATGAACCCAGCCCACAAGGACCAACAATACCAAGTCCCCAACTCCATTCATAAAAATAGAATCTGAAAAAAAATCTAGCCTAGATTATCAATCCAACTCCAAGGACAATTTCAAAGAAGTCTCCAAACTATTCATTCCCTGCACCTGTTCTATCAGAAATTGGTCAAACCTGAAACCACCAGAAAAATTTGGGTTTGTTTCCATGGCGGTTCCCAAGTCATCCAAAGAATCTCTGAACTGACCTGTTTGGAGAAAATCACTTCAAAAGAAACTCCAAATGTGTGAAGATTTTGGGGTGTGGGAGGACTATCACGGGACAGAAACAGAGAATGTGCTAAACACCACCTACACCTTCAGAGTAAAGCATAACACTCATGGAAAACCTCTTACCTTGAAACCCATGGTATGTGTGCAAGGATTTAACCAGAGATATGGCACCAATTTCTTCAAAACGTAAGCTACCACAGGTAAGCCTGACTCCCTACAAGCCCTGCTAATATTTTCAAGAGAAAAAAACCTTGAGATGCTTCAATTGTATGTGAAGGGAGAATTCCTAAATTCTCCAATAGAAAAATACATCTTAATCAAACAACCAGTCGCCTCAAACCAATAATAAGGGATCCTCAAGCTAACCAAATTGCTTTATGGGCTCAAAAAAGCTCCCAAGAACTGGTAAAAAATGCTCAGATTAGGGATAATAAAACAAGGATACTTTCCATCTAAGGAAAATCCCAGCCTGTAAATCAGGAATTTCAAAATCTGCAGACTGCCCATCCATGTGGATGAAATATAGGCTGTTAGAAACGTCAAAAAGTTTCAAGAAAGCTTCCTCTCCAAGTTCCCAAACTCCTCTGCACATTAACCAAACACACTTCTTGGGATGAAAATGGAACAAATCAAAAACTCAATCCATCTCTCTCTCCCCATGCACATCCAAAAAGGGACTTAGAGAATCAGGGATTGAAAAATGCAGGCCAAAAATTACTCCCTGGACCCCTGGCATCCAACTCCTACCAGCATTGCAAGAAGAAGAGCAAAATTTTCAACTCTTGATCATAAATTACCAATCCCTCATTGTTTGTCTCAACTTGATCTCCACCCTAGCTTACCCTGAAATCAGCTTTGCTGTGTTCTTCCTAGAAATATTCTTCAAAAAAAAAGGCAGCCACCATTGGAAACAAGTTCTCCAAATGTGGGAATACCTGGCCAGCACCATCAACCAGCCTTTAATTCTGAAAAAGAACTTCACCCAAAACCTAGTCTTCTACAGCAACGGCACGTGGGTGGTGTAAGAATCCAAACGGTGCTGTGCCGCAGGCAGTTCTGTGGAGGGGAAAAAGTTCTGTTTAGGCTGCCCTCCTAAGTGTTACAAAAATATTTAAATGTAACCAGAATCAAATAAAGAACCTTGTAAATAAGGAATAAATGGAAAGGATGAATTTTGATAGTAGTTGGCAGCAATGGAACATCACTATCTGAGGAAAGATAGTGCGGGAAAATACATGAACAAACTAAGTTAAATTTTGTTCAAATTTCAATAGAAAAAGGCAGTTGTAAGTAACAACACCCACAAGCTAGTAAATTTTGTAGTCAGCGGAAGGTGAGGAAAGATCAACTAAATACCAACCAACCTCCAGGTTCTCAATGGACCTGCCCAAATCTCCACAATCAAGCGCTTGAATGATACCAGATAACTGTGGCTGGCTGTACAAAACGCAGCAATTTTTTTATGAAGCTCTAGAAGAAAAGCAGTAACTAATTTGAACAAGAATAACCCAGAAATTCTCAAGCAACTCAAGAATAGTCTGGCAGAATTCAACTTTAAACAAATAAAGGGAGGTTTAACACTCCAGGTTTCAAGCTTAAAGAAACCTCTCAGTCAAAAGTGACTGGTTCCAGAAAGACAATCAAATGAATGATCAAGACCAAAGTGGTCAGAGAAAGGGATCAAACAAGTGGTTTAACACACTCAAGAATTCAACCAAATGAATTCTTCTTCAACCAGCAAGGCTATTGGTTGGCAATATGGATGAGGATCATGGAGTAATCAATAGAAATATCCAGCTTTATGATGATGATGATGGTGATGATGAGACACAGAGGGGATACCCTTATTTATTTATCAGAGATTAGATGATTGATTGGATATCAAAATGAATGATAAGATGATAGCTGATCCTCTGGAAAATAGGCAGGGGAGAGCCCCTCATTTTATGGGCAAGAGACCCTGTAAACTATTTACAATGGGATAACACAACTGAGAGCGGCAATTTTTTTTTTTTGATCAGACCAGGTAAAATAGTAATGCAAGAAACATGATGGTGACAGGAAGATTATGAAATGTGAGAAAAAAAAGCTGAGAAAAAGGAAACCAGCCCACATCATGGAGACCAGCAGACAGCAGATGAGAATCCGCCGGTGAATGAATTTCCACATGTTATAAGATGAGCAGCAGGTGGATGAACATCCCCAAATTCATGGACGCGGGTCCATGACAGTGGTTCTGGATGATAGGTGGCGGTGTAGAGACTCCTGTTGGAGTATACAAATATGAAGGAGCAAATAGCTTTCTGGAAGTCCTTGAAGGGGAATTCAGTATTAGTTCTACCCCTTTAGAGTATTGGTAAAACTAAGAGTGGTTTTGAATTTCCTGCCCTTCTAGTTCTATATTAAGTCTGCAAAATGATTTATTTAAATTAATGGCTGGTTTCTTTGAGACTTGATATAGGTCTTAGATCAGACCTAGATTAGTTATTAATTGTTATTGCTATGGTTTTGTTGAAGAATAGACCAGATTTATTGGGTTATTGGTTATTTATTGATCAGATATGTTTGATCTTAACCAATATCCCAATATTAAAGGGTTCAAGGGTTTTATCAAAGGGATGGTTCAGGAGAGGACCCAAGGATGGGTTTACCCACAGGGGGCTGGGTAGAGGAAAGTTTGGTGGTTTCCTTTTTGTTGTGCTCTCTTTCTTTGTAAGGATTATTCATTGATTAAGGGGTGGTTTTTCTTTAATCTGTTTCTGAATGTTTAGGTCACATATGAACCCTTATTCAAGCAACTTTTGGGTGGTTTGATTGTTTAAATATGGGTAATAACTTGGTTTCTGATTTCTTGTTGGGTGATGTTAAATTCATGGCTCTAACCATGTGGTAGTTGTGTAGGGCTCTACACAGCTCAAATGAGCCATGGGGGCCCAGAGACGACTAAAAAGGGCTCTTTCAAACACGCGCGACCCCGGGGGGGTTGTGTAGGAGCCATTTTACCCCCAAACATGGCAATTTTGAGCGGTGTACCCCCATACACTGCTCAAAACCAGCATGTTTGGGGGTGCACAAACCCCCTGAAGTCGTTCCAGAATTTTGGGCACCCCCTGGACCACACTTAGGTTGTGTCAACCCAAATTTGGGATCAACACATACTTTATGGGACTGTTATTCCACACCTAGCAATTCCAAATTGACTTTATAGTGAAACCAAAGTGAAAGTAAAGTGAAAATTGAAATCATATAAAAATCTGCACACAATTTTTCTCAACTCAAAAGTGAGCAAACTTTGTTTGTTCAATTGAAAGTTGGGTTGAATACTGAAGTATACCATTGCATTTTTTTGCATGGGAACAGTGGCAAGCCCTCCTTCTTCTGACATGGCTGCATGGAAGGTCTACATTGATAGCGCCATCAACAAAGCTTTGGAAAAAGAAAAAAAAGATTTGGGTAATGAAACATTGGAAGCCCCAATGGCATCCTCATCAAGGGTGACAATTGAGGAACAAAATCTTTCACAGTGGGATTTGACCTCTGGTTGTGAGTAACATTTTATGTTACTGGTCTTTGCCTTATTTAATTTTATTAAAACTTATGGAGTGCATGCCATCAATATAACTATGTAACCATGACAGATCCACTTGAACCACCTCCCGTGAGAGCTTTTCCAACTAGGGAAGAGGCAAAAAACTATTTTCAAACATGGGAAATGAAGCATGGTTACGTTATGACAGTTTTTAACTCAAAGAAAGATTAAATGAGGATTTAGCCTGTGATTGCCATGGTTCCTATTCGGGACAACTTCTTTTCAAATGGTCTAGAAAAAATCACACAAGGAAGGTTGGGAGCAAGTTTTTAATCCATGCAAGTTGCACAAAGGCAGACCCCTTGTGGGAAATCTCCTATAAAAAACCCAACATAACCATCAACCATCTGAAAATTTCTCTGTGCATCCTCAGCTGAGGAGAATCTCTGCGCAAGTGTTGGATCTACTTAAGGAAGGCATGAAATATGGGCTCAATGTATTAAAAATAAAGTGAAAATTGATCAAGATTGATGGGGGGGATTATTTTGATGACCAAAAAATCTATAACACTAAGCAAAAGGTAACGCTTGCAGAACTATAGGGTAAAAGTGTTATGGAGGTACTTTATGAACAGATTGAAGAAACAAGTTGGATTCACCAGTCAAATTTCAGTGGAGAGGGTCACTTGGAGGCCCTGTACTTAGCACATCCTGAGGCAGTAAAGCTTTCAAAACAATTCCATAATATTCCTATGTTGGATTCTACTTATAAGAAAAATAAGTACAAAACTCTGCTATTGCATGTTGTAGGAATGACAGCAAATTGGAAAAATTTCACAAAAGCTCTTGTTTTTATAAAAATAGAAACATTTGAGTTCTACAGTTGGTCTGTAAATGCATTAAAGGAGTTGTCTTACGATCCTGAGAGACTTCCAAAAGTCTTTGTGATGGACTGTGAAAAAGCTCTGATTTGTGCTATTGAATCTAGTTTCCCTGAGTCATCAAGACAATTTTTCACTTGGAACTTTTCTAAAAAAATACAAGCAAACTGTAAAGTGCGCTTTTTTAATGATGTTGAAGGATGGAAAAGCTTTATGACTCTGTGGGCACAGTATGGGGCTTCAAAGGCCAAGGAGGAGGCAGAGGTCAATTATGCCGAACTCAGAGTAGGTCCAAATCACTGCTTATTATTCTTCCTAGTTTGGGGTTCTGAAATTTTGACTTTTATAGTGTTTCTTGAAAGAATATGAGGATGTACTTGAGTATATGGAAAATAACATTTTTCCCTATCAAAGAGACGTTTGTAACAGCATGGACTTATATAAACCCAGATTTTGGAAACAAAAAAAATCTTGGGTTGAAGGGGCCCATGCGGCTCTCAACTATTCTTTGAAAACTCTTTGGGAAACCTGTTGGATTTTTGGAAAAGCCTTGACGGAAAAGTTTTGAATCAAATTAAATCTTTACATGCATCACTTTATAACTCTCAAATTAAGTTAGGGACAGTTCTTCCACGTGAATTGTTACCATTGGGTTACAAGTTGTCTTTAGAGGCAATTCATCTTATTATTGAACAATTTGAGAAATTCAAACGTGATGATGATTGAAAAGTGTGCACCAATTCATATTCCAAGACTATAGGTTTTCCCTGTTCCCACCAATTAGGTGAAGCTCTAGCATTCAGAGGATCTATGGTATCCAAAGATGTTCATCCTCAGTGGGGGTGGGACTATGACCCTTGCAGTTTTAGTTCTGTAAGTTGGCTTAAGTTGTATTTTTAATGTTGGATTGTTCAAATCACTATGTGAGTAATGATTTTTGATTAATGAATCCTAATTCACTAATGGTTGATCCTATTCAATTTTTCAAGTGAAATTTTGATGAAATGCTGAGAATTCCTCAGTTAAGTGAAAAAGTGAATCCAATGATCTTGGAATCTACAGATCATGAGCAAAGCGGCCTATTGAAGTATATCATTCAGAAGATTACAAAATATTAAGCAAAGCCAAGAATTGAACCTAAAGTCTCATGATCAAGTAGGGGAAGACCAAAATTAACACATATGTGGAAATACCCAACTTGGTTTTAGCATGTTGGGGCTCCAAACAAGAAAATACAAAAGATCTTAAGTCTTTTCTTTTGAGATATGTTCATTTTTTGGTTTAATGAACTTAGTTACTCACCAATGATGAATTTTTAGTCAAATTTGGAATAATCAGAATCCGAATTTGATAGTTTGGAGGAAGAGACTGAAATTAAATTGGGATCACTTAATTTGGAATCAGAATCCTCTTCAGAGGAAGAGAACATGCAGCAAAGCTCAACCAGAAGCTCATCCTTGGTGATTATTCATTCAATTGATCTGATTAAATAAATGAATACTAAGTTAGTTTTCATGATAGGAACCAAATTTGAAATACCTCAATCAAATACCCAATAAATTCAATAAGTTCTTGGGTGAGGTTTGGGATCCAATTCAAGATGGGAATTGCAGATTTGGAGTCATTTCTAAATCTCTTGGTTATGAAGAACATGGTTGGTTTAAAGTTAGGAAGGAAATGATTCAAAAATTAGAGAAACATAAATCATGCTACATTAAGACTCTTGGTGGTGCAAAGGATTTTGAAAAGATTAAAAAAATACTTGATCTTGAAGACATTAATGAAATGATTCCCTCCTCAAAATGGCTGGCTAAATTAGATATGGGTCAAATCATAGCAGACACATATTCCAGACCTATATGTTTCATTTCATTGGAGTCATGTGATACTTATACTCCAATGAAAAATGGTGTTACTGATCAATCAGATTAAATTTTCATTTCCTTTGTAAAGAATAACCACTGGGGTCTATTAGTACTTGAGGGAGAAACAATTCCGATCCCACCCATTGTAGCAAAACCACATTCCTTGATTTCTAAAAAAGCCTCTGGTTGGGTTGATAATCTCACAGATAAACTGCAAATTTATTCTAGATTATAGAGTTATAGACTTTGAATTCATTTCATCATTGGGTTTCATATAGATTTTAATTCTGATGCAGCTAACAAGTTCTATTAATATAAAGGGTTATCACATTTTGAACATCATTATGTTGAGTGTTTTGAGTTAACATCATTATATTGAGTGTTTTTAATGAGAGTTTAATGGTAATTCAGTTCAAATTGTGTTGGGCTGATTCCATCACAAGCTTGAATTATGTTAAGCTTTGGATGGGATCAGCTTAACAGAAGTTGAACTTGCTTTTTTTCGGTGTTTTTACTTTAGGGCTGATCATAAGACCTGTATTTGTTTTGGAACTTCTACTTTAGGGCTGGTCAAATGACTTCTTGTATTTTTTCCTGGTCAAAAGACTTGTTTTTTTTTGGCACTCTTACTTTAGGGATGGTCACTTAATCTTGGGGCCCTTTTACTGTAGGGCTTGTCAAGTTGAACTTACTTTAGGGCTTGTCAATTTCCTTTTTTTTTGGTGTTTTTACTTTTGCGCTTGTCATGTTACTTGTCTTTTTTTTGGTGTTTTCACTTTAAGGCTTTTCAAGTTACTTGTCTTTTTTCTTGGTATTTTTGTTTAGGGCTAGTCTAGTTACTTGTGTTTTTTTGGATATTTTGAATTTAGGGCTATTCCATTGGATAGTCCCAGTGTTTTTTGTTTTTTTAACCAAAAAATCAAAATTTTTTGATTTCTTTGATTTTTTGGTTAATTCCTGTTTTTTGGAAGGTTTATTTGATTCATGGGTTATTTTAGTGCCCTTTCATTCCTTTTTTTTATTTTTTTTGGCTCACTGAGGTCCGGTGGCATGTGGGATTCAACATGCTAGCGGACCAGGCTGGGTTGGCTGCGCAACTCTTTGAGCCGTGCGGGGTTGTAAACGGCTTGCATTGGACCATGTGGTGTGCCACACAGCCATTTTTGAACCGTGTGCATGGCTAAATGAGCCATGGATTTAACATTTCCTTTTATAATTGATTCACTAATAATACTTATCTGGTCCAAGAGGGGCTCATAGGTGGTGGGTGATTGAGTGACCTGTGAGGGCCCTGCAGGTGGATGGCATGGGGGCATTGGATAGAACCTGGATAGGGTAGAGAGGCCCTCCTTAAATGAAAAATCTGGTTCTCAGGGGATGCTCAGGCCTGCCCCTGAGGGTGCCCTAGGGCTTCCCCTGTTACAGTGGGATACAGGTACATGAGGAATTTCTGCTGGTTGGAAAAAGCTTTTACAGTTACATGAGGCATTTCTGCTGGTTGGAAAAGGCTTGTACAGGGGTTTCATGCATGCACAGCCTTGCATAAATTGATGTATTGCTGTGCACTACTGGTGGTTTGTTTGGTTCTGGTTGAGACTTGTCTGACTTCTTCCTGGCTATATTGCTCCTTTATACTTCTGCACAGCCTCCTGTATGTATTTGCAGGTTTGTTTGGTTCTTCTTGAGATTTCTTTGGTTTCCTAAAGCATATATTTATCCTTTATACTTCTGCACAGACTCTTCTATGTATATTTGCAAGCTTTTTTGGTGCTGGTTGAGACTGGTGTCACTTCTTCCTGCCTGCAATGTTCCTGTATACTTCTGCACAGCCTTTTGTATGTATATTGTTTGTGTTTTCTGGGTGAGGTTATTGGATCTGACTGCTTGCAATGCCTCCTGTACCTGTATCTTTGTATGTGACTGGATCTGGACTGGTTGCACTGCCTCCTCCTCCTCTGTATTTCTGTATGCTGATGAGGTGACTGGATCTGGACTGCTTTCACTGCTTCCTATGTCTGTATTGATGTATTCTGGCTGAGGCGACAGGTTCTGACAGATTGCACTACCTCCTGTGCCTGTATCTTTGTATGCTGGTAAGGTTACAGGGTTGGTGTATGGTCCTGTTCTTGACGGTAAGCTGGCACTGATATGTACTTGAGGGTGTCCAAGGTATTTCTTATTTCTTCCACCCTGGTTGGGTATGATTTTGCCACAGTTGAAGGTTTGTTGGGCTGTATCTTCTAATCAATGAGAGATAGGTGGGTATTTTGGCTGAGTAACTATGAGTTATTTCTGATGAAGAATCCATTTATGAAGTTAATTTGAGGTTTTGAGCTTTTTTACACTGTAAAAGTGATTCTGATGGCTATATGACAGGTTTGGACTACCACAGAGGGATCTTGAGGATGAGCAACAGCAACACCAATGGCTGCGGTTGGTCAGTGCTGGTGATGAGCGCAGGGATGGTAGTTGGCTGATCAGATGGGATGATGATGATTGATGAATGTGGTTGAGTGATTCCAGATGAATTGAATGTCAATGAGGGTGCCTTGGAGTAGATTATTGTTGGCAACTGCAAAGGCCGGCTGGTTTGAAGGGGAGGAGGACTGTTGATGGTGTTTGCAGCATTCTTTTTTTTTCTTTCCAATGCCCATTAGATTGGTCATTTGAAGGTGGTGAGATGATTGATAAGGATGCTCTCTGTTGTTTGTTCCTGATGATGATGACAACAATCATCAAGGATGATGATGGCCGTCCAGGGAAGCGCTTGGTCAAAAAAAGTCAGGCAGCGGGCACAGAAAGAAGGAGTTGAATGGAGGATCAGGGGTTTTGAGTGCCTGGAGAGGCCTTCCTAGTCTGCTAGGACAGGAATAATTTGGGGGAAAGAAAAATGGAAGGGTTACCATACCAATAACAGAACGGTTTGTTTTGACAAGATAAAAAACTAAAAGACTTTTTTTTAATTCTGCCCCTTTTCTTGAGGTGTACCAAATTGGTAAACACATCTCTCCCAAAATTACAGACTGTGCCTATTCTGCATCTTGAGATTTTGAAGATATTGAGAAAAGTAGAAAAGGAGACAATATAAAGAAATAAATTGGCCATTTCTTGATCTTGAGAGTGATTGAAGAGTTGAGCAAAAAAATCTTTATCCATCCAAGAGAGCCTTAGAAGTGGCAGGAGAAAAAAGAAACCAGCTGTCCCAGGTGCTCAAGCACATATGTGGCATAAAGCAGAGTTTTTAAAAAAACAAATTAGATGGCCCTGGTGGTGCACAATTGGGAGGACTTACTTTGACCCCAAATTGCCCCATGACAATGAAACCTCTTGAATTGATCAGAAGAGAACCTTCTGACCAACTGAGTACCATCCAGTTATTACAAAAAATAGGATCCACCCCTGACTTGAAAAACCACCCAATAAGGACCATTCCAACAATTTTAAAAGAGCTTTCCCCACTGAATCTCCAAGGATTGATTATAAGCCAAAACTATATCACCAGGATTTGAGGGATCCCTGATTTTATTTGCATGCTCATCTTCCCAATACTGAACTGATTTTTCTCTTGATTCCATCATATTCTGATCAGCTTGATCAAAAATGTCTTGACTTTGCTCCAGTTCCTTGGATCTGGCAACTAATAGTTCAGTGTTTGAGGAAACCTGCTCCCATGAGATACCTAGGAAAGATTCCATTTCAAGATCCAGAGAAAGGACAGCCCTTTGGTAAAAAATGATTTATAAGGAAAGTAGCCAGTGTTCTGTTTAGTTGAGATTTGATAAGAGAAGAGAACTAGAGGAAGCAATTAGCAACAGTTCTTCCCACTCTCACCAGCCAATTAAACAAGAGCAGCCTTCAAAGGAGCATGGAGTTTTTCTGCTATTCCTTGGCCTTCCGGATAATAAGGGGTAGTAACTCAATGTTTTCCAGGAAATTATTGGATTATTTAAGGGAGTTTGCCACCGAATTCAGAGCCACCATCAGTAGAATAAGATTGAGCCAAGCCATAACACATTTTAAAGTTCTCATAAATGAAAGATGCCACTGATTCAGAGCTGAGATTCTTAAGGAATTTTGCTTCAAACCATCCAGAAAAATCATATCTAGCAACAATGAGATACTTAGAACCACCTGCCTTAATATGAACCACATCCATATCAATCCTTCCAAAGAAATTACAATCCCCAGTAGGATAAAAAACTTCAGCTGGGAACCTAAGATCACATTTCTGAAAAACTTAACAACTCCAGCACCATTGAGAGACAGGTTTCTTCAGTGATGGCCAAAAGAATTGCTTGGATATGTGTTGATAATTTTTGGTTTCCCCATGATGACAAAGACTTACATGGAGATTTTCATGGATTGAATCTTGCTTAGAAAGGATAGTGAAAACAATGAGAGCACAAGGATTTACTCTTTTCATAAGCCTAGAACCTTGGGCAAAGAAATTAGAGGACTTTCTTTTGAGGGATAAAAATTATTTGGATGAAAGATCAGGGGGTCTTTGGAGAGTTGATAGGTACTTATCTAATTTAAGCCAGAAACCCTTCTGAAAGCAAGAATAATCTTGAGAGGAGAAAGAGAAGAGAGTTTAAATTATAGATTCCTCCTTGTCAAAATACACTCCCAAATCCAATACATTATCTCCCCAAAGATGTCAACATAACCATCAGGCATGGTGACATACTTTCCAGGCCTGTGAAAAATATCAAAAGAGAAAAAGTGAATAAACGCCATCCAAAAAGTCATAGGAGCATTTGAAAGGCTGGGAGCATTGATAATTTCAATGATGGATCAAGCGTCCACTTGTAATTTGGAATTTTGACCCCAGAGGACTGTTTGAAGTTTCTTCAACAGTTGAGCCACGCCACAGAGTTCCAGTTTGGGTTGAAAGTATCTGGATTCAACATCTGAAAATAACAAGCATTCAAAAAGAGCAGGATGGTACCAACCATTTTCATCTTCCTGAGTAAGAACAGCCCCAAAAGATTGATAACTAGAATCAACAGCCAGCTACATCTTGCCAGCTCCTGATCCATAACAGATCTTCTTCAAAAAAATTTCTTTCCCAAAAATGGTTTTGAGCACCTGAAATAAATGTTCACAAGCTTGGGTGCAAATCCATTCAGCTTCTTTCCTTGTTAGACGACGCAAAGGGGCACAGATTTTGGATAAAGATTGAATGAAGATTTGAACATAAGTTACAACAGCTACAAAGCCTTTAACTTCTGTGGAATTGATGGGAGTGGGCCAATGGATGATCTTGTTGACTTTGAATGGTGCGATCCTTCTTCCTTCCTTTTAGACCACATCGCCAACAATTTCCTGAGCAGGGAAACAAGCAGCCCATTTGGATCCAGAAACAGTCAGGCCTGATTTCTTGATTTGAAAAGGAATAATTTCCAAAATAGTAGCATATTTCCAAATGAATCAAAAAATTCCTGAATTCCAAGATAAGAGCTTGTTATTATTAGAATTGACAGGCTTGAAATTGCTTAAAACTGGGAAATCAGGCTAAGAAGGAGAATGTAATCAACAACTAGAACACAGAAGCACGTAATGAAATAAAGGAAAACCAACATCAGGCTGTGAGGAGTATGAGGTCAAAAGACTTATCAAGAAATGCTATGAGAATGAGATTGAGACTATGAGACTGCGATGAGAGTTAGGCTATGAGATAAAGTCAAACTTGACAGTTGACATGAAGTTGATAAGAAGAGAAACAGAGATCTCACCGGGCAAAAAAAATAGAAACTAGAGTGATGAAAGGTGGTAGGATTGAGTTGAAGCTTGAGGAGACAGAATAGAAGAAAGGAAAGAACAATAAAGAAAAGAAATATGGTGATTGTGCTAGCGTCACCGTTATGAGTAGTTGAGGAGTAGCTTGATGATTCTTGAGTTGATCTCAGGATGTTTGTTCAGAGACTTGCTGTCCAATTTGAGGATTTTGCTCACAACTCGACAATCTCCAGATAATCCAAATATGGTGTATCTTCATTCTGCGAGCCTCTACTCCTTGTCCACTATCCACAACTGTACTTCTGCCGCACCACAACTCAACAACTTAAAATAAAAGAAGAAGACTTTGTACGGAGGCGGCCTTTGTTAATGAGTCCGCTATCATTTTGTTGGATCTTATCAACCTTAATTATATCTTGTTTTCCTTAAGCTTGTCTCTCATCCCCTTTGTTTTCAAGATGAGGTGTCTCATCTTTGAGTTAGATCCAAATTTTCAAATCTTTTCTTCTAATCCGCTATTATCTATGTGCAAAGGAATTGTAGTTATTGAAAGAGCAAAAATTTCATTTAATAAGAATTTGATCCCGGTAGCTTCATGATAAGAATCAACCAATGCATTAAGCTCAGCAACAGTAAAAGACCAGGTTATATTTTGCTGTTTGCAACTTTTCCAAGATACAAGGCTGCCAAATACCACACACAGATAACCTGTTTGGGACTTGCAAGTGTCCTGATCATCTGCCTATGAAGCATCCAAGAACACTTGTAGTGAATCCTTCTCTGATTTATAAGTAAGTTGAAGACATCAATTCCTAGTGTGTCTTAAATATTTCCATGTTTTCTTCAGCTCATTCCAGTGCATAATTCCTGGTTTGACTGAAAATTGAGCCAGACTTGATACTGCAAAACTAATGTCCGGTCTTGTGTAGCACGCAATGTGGTTGAGCATCCCTATTGCAGACCTGTAATTGATGTTTAATGATTTGAACACCTCATGTTCATTGTCTGAGGCAGGTCTGAGTTGTAAGTTCCTGGTGAGGGGCCTGGTTGATTCTTTGCAGTCACACAAGCCAAGCTCCTCTAGCCCATGCTTAATGTCATTTGGTTGAATTAAAAGAATCTTTTTGCTTTTGATCTGTATCTTCATGCCCAGAAGAGTGTTGGGTTTTTTACTCATTGATCCATCAAATTTTTCCGGAAATTTTTTCTCAAAGTCACGCCCATCACCCACCAGGATCAAGTGGTCTACATGAAAGAAAAGGTGCGACCGGCCGTCTTCTGACAAGTAGAGACACGGATCACAGGCAGATTCATGGAACACAACTTCCTTGAACCAAGGTGTCAATGTCTTGTACCAGTTCTTTGGAGCCTGCTTCAACCCGTACAGTGACTTCCTTAGCTTAAGAAACTTGCACTTGCAATTTGAACTTTTTGGTGTTTGGATAATAACTTCCTTGTTTATCTTAGAGTGCAAAAAGGCGCTCTTTACATCAAATTTTTGAATCTTTTGAGATGATTTCAGAGCGTATACTGGTAGCATCTGTAGGGTGGATGGTTTTCCAGTGGGCGCAAATTTTTCAAAATAGTCCAATCCTTCTATTTGATTAAATCCCTGTACACAAAGACAAGCCTTGTATTTGACTGGATCACTGTGACAATTCTCCTTGAGCTTGTATATCCAAACCGTCCGTAGTGGATTCAGTGGTTTGGGACCTTTATATTCTTCCCACACTTCCACAGACTCTATCAATCCTAGCTCCACGTCCATGGCACCAGCCCACTTCACTCTTTCTTCACACTTGACTGCATCATTGTAATTTTTTGGCTTGTAGTAATGGAAGAACCCTTATCTTTGGGGGTTTTTTATAGTCAAGCGGTCACAAAGTTCTCTGCAGGTTTGATTGATTTGAGTGCTTTGAGTATTTTGGGGCTGTTGATTGAGCGTGTCTGCTTGCAATACTGCAGAGGATTCTGCTAAATCCAGGCTTTTGTCTTCTTCCTCTTCGGAGATTAATTTGATGATGGAATGTTCTTTGGATTCCGCTGAAGACAGTTCTTCTACGTGATTGCGGTAATTTGTATAGATTGGAGTATTTCTGAACTGGGAAGTATCTGTGGGTTGAATCTCTGGATCCCGTTTTTCTTCTGTTTCACGGATATCATCCCATGAGTTGTCCTTCAATATGATCAGGTTTGATGATTGAGGATTGGCCATTTTGAGGAAAGTAACATGCTTTGTGACCACAATGGAATGGGTTTTAGTCAGAATTCAATAAGAACAAAGTAATGGATTGAAGCCTACAAGTAAACCTTTTTCTCCTTTTTCCTTGAATTTTGGACCTTTCACTCTCTGAGAAAGGAGATACACGCAAGGACTTCCTATTGGCATTAGATAGTTTGATGGTAAAGAATGCCCATGGAGATTCCTTGCATCCGTCCCTGCATATCAGGTTCAGCATTAGCGCACTTGCTTTGATCACCTTGTTCCATAGATCAGCTGGAAGTCAAGCATCTTTCAAGATAGTTTGAGTTGACTCTGTGATTGTTCTGTTTGCCCGTTTGGCCTTGCCATTGTGTTGAGGATGGTAGGGTTCCAATAGGATCTGCAAAATGTGATTTTAATTTTAAAAAGATTTGAGTCTATTATTGACAAACTCTGAGCCACCGTTGGATCAGACCTTGCTAGGATAGTAACCTCTCTGTTGGTGCTCCTTTTCTATTAGATAAATCACAATCTCGGGAGTTTTGTCCTTCAAACCCATTGGAAACGCCCCAATGTATCCAGAGGCACTGTCAACTAGAGTAAGAATGAATTGATGTCCTCCTTTTGATTGGGGCTTAAGAGGTCCCATCAAATCAAGATGAATTTGTTCAAAGACTTTATCCGCCAATTTTGAGCTTTCTTTAAAAGAGTTCCTGGCTATCTTACTCTTGAAACAATGTATGCACTCAAAATTTCTCTTGAATTTGGATGGAATATGCTTAATTTTCTTCTCGAGTCGCGTGATTGAGGCGTGCCCGTGATTACAATGAATTTCCATAAGGTCATCCTTGTAAGAAACAGCCAGAATAGCTGATAGGTGCCGAATGAATTTAGGTGTTTGCAAGGTGTACAGATTGCCAACTATGGTTCCTCTGAACTGGAAGTTGCCCTCCTTAAGTATCTCAAATCAATCTTTCTCCACCCTTAGAGCGCAACCAGATTGATTTAAGGCTTCTGCGCTTAGTAGGTTTATGGTTAAAGTTGGTACGTAGAAAACGTTGGTTAGTTCTAGGGTAAAATTACCCCAAACAAAGACCGCGGTTCCCTTTCCCATGATTGGTAACTCCGCACCTTCTTTTCCGGTTTTAATATGATCTCCTTTGTATGGAGCCATCTCTTTGAAGTATTGGCTGTTGTTGACCATTTGGAGTGAGGCGCCGCTGTCTAACACAAATATTGATTTCGGATTGCCATGATCAACCCACGCGGTGAGTAGAGAAAGATAGTGAGCCGTCGCATTTGAGACATTTTTCTTATTTTTCGATTTAGTTTGGTCATCCTTCCACCACTCTGGCGCCTATTCCGGATGAAGGTTCCAACATTTATCTGCCAAATGAAATCAATCTTGCTTGGGATTATGCCATTCCTCAGTGCACCTCTTGCGTTCACTGTTCTGTGAAGGTGGAGGTTTTGTATTGGTAAGAGCAACTTCAGTTTGACTCTGCTGTTGATCTTGTGTACCTTGTGCCTTGGATTCATTGTTCAGTTGGGTCAAATGATTCATAAAGTAATCCACGGAAAGTTCCTTGTTGGTGTGCATAATTTGTTGTTTGAAGTCTTTCATATTTTCCGGAAACTTGAACAGAATGAGGTATGCAAGAATGTGGTTTGGTGGAATAATTCCAACTTCTAACATCTTCTTCAGACACACCTTGGCCCTTGTTATGAATTCTTCAATCTCATTGTATTTTAATCTTAAGTAGATAAAATGATTGAAAATCCTAGCCCTATTAGCCGCATGGGATGAAGCGTATTTGTCAATTATAGCCTTCCATAACAGTTTAGCAGAGTTTTTGTTGGATGCTGTGACAATGTTTTCATGAGTTGACGCTTCCAATCACAATATGATTAAAAGTTTGATTTTGTTGTTAATGTCATTTTCTAAAGTTGAGGTCTCATCGTTTATTTCCTTGGAACATCCTCAAACATCCAGTATAGCGTGCATTTTATCCTTCCAGACTCCATATTCATCCTTTAAGAGCCTCAGAATGGTGTCCAGGGCCATCTTCAGCATGGCTTGTCTGAAACCTTTGGAAGCGGCCATTTTCCAGTTTCATCAATCAATTTTCAATCTTTGTTTTCAATAATTCCTGGGAGCTTTCTTTTGGCTTTTAACCGTATTAGAATTGACAGGCTTGAAATTGCTTTAAACTGGGAAATCAGGCTAAGAAGGAGAATGTAATCAACAACTAGAACACAGAAGCATGTAATGACATAAAGGAACACCAACATCAGGCTGTGAGGAGTATAAGGTCAAAAGGCTTATCAAGAAGGGCTATGAGAATGAGATTGAGACTATGAGACTGCGATGAGAGTTAGGCTATGAGATAAAGTCAGACTTGACAGTTGACATGAAGTTGATAAGAAGAGAAACAGAGATCTCACCGGGCACACAAAATAGAAACTAGAGTGATGAAAGGTGGTAGGATTGAGTTGAAGCTTGAGGAGACAGAATAGAAGAAAGGAAAGAACAATAAAGAAAAGAAATATGGTGATGGTGCTAGCGTCACCGTTATGAGTAGTTGAGGAGTAGCTTGATGATTCTTGAGTTGATCTCAGGATGTATGTTCAGAGACTTGCTGTCCAATTTGAGGATTTTGCTCACAACTTGAAAATCTCCAGATACTAAAAATATGGAGTATCTTCATTCTGCAAGCCTCTAATCCTTGTCCGCTCTCCACAGCTGTACTTCTGCCGCACCACAACTCAAAAACTTAACAGTTATCATAATCAGAACCTGGACCTTTAATTCAGCCATTGTCAATAAAGATCCCAGAATTATCAGGAATTTCATCCTGGAGGATCCATATTATCTGAGCCTGATAGACTGCAACCAGATTGGTGGAACCTTGAGGAAATTGAGTTATCTGGAATTTACCAAGAGGAGTATCAAAGGTAGTGAGAGGACAAGAGATAGGATTTAGAGATTTTTTGTCATAGCCACCCATAATGTTCCCTAGAACATAGCAAGCCCTCCCAGAAAAAGATTCCACAAATTCTTTGGTAGCAGGAGGAAGTCCAAAGTCTTTAATTTTATATTTGTTGAGAGGTTGGAGATTGTGAACTACTCTTTTTTTACTTTTACTTTTAAGGACGCAGAAAACAGGGCTGGAATAACTGGAAGTTGAATTTTCATATAGACCAGTACGGAATTGTTTGTGAATCAACTAGATAATTTTGTAAACTTTATCAAAAGGGATTTTTATCCCTTTCTTTTGCCAAGAATTGTGCTCAACTAAGGGGATAACGTAAGGGAGACCATAGGATTATTTCAAGAGACCTCTCTCTTCTTCAAAGAAGGCAATCTAATCTTCCCTCAGGGATAAGAAATTTTTGATCAAATTCAACTCATCAGGAACAAGTCATCTATCTTGAACAAATTTTACCACTTTCAGAAGTTCTACAGTGAAACAACCACAAGGCACAAAGGGACCAGCAAGAGATCAAGATAAACCAAATTAGGGATCACGGGATAAGGGAGGACGCATGAGAGGAGGATTAAGGTTGAGGGTCATGGGACAATTGATGGGTTGGAACTTTTTTGCAAGTGGTTTATACTTTTTGGGAAAAGAGAGAAGTTCCTGTTTCCTCCAAGTGTTTACCAGAAAGACCTGACTGCAAAAACTGATACCAAGTTTCAGCATTTTCCACCTCCTATGTTCTGAAACGTCTAAAAAGGGTGCTTTTTCCATAAAAGAAGAACCAAGGGATGTTACATTTCTCACATGTGTGGCACAAGTTAGGGTTCCAAAAATGATGGTAGAAGAATGCCCTAGCGGTTCATAATTGGGAGGACTTACTTTGACCCCCAAGTGCCTCCACTGAGGTCCATATTCCTCCATACCAAAACCATTAAGAAGAGAATCAAAATCAACATATAGTTCATAATCATTGCAGAGATTGGCACCAGAACTAAAAGAAGATTGAACAAACTAAGAGAAAAAGGAAAAGAAGAAACCACAGATCCAGAGAGAGAGGGAATATTTTTTGATTTTTTTATTTTGAAATGTTTTTGATTTTAAATACTTTCCAGATAAGAAGAAAATGATGAGAAAAAAAAAATAAGCCTCTTGGATGAGAGTTTATCCTTGAGTTGAAGTTGAAGGGCTGGAAAGAACTAAAACTATAAGTAAAATGAACTACTCTGCTAAAAAATGAGAGGAATTAGGAGTTTCCTTATGCTTGCCCTTTGGAACCAATTTAGGAGGATGACCAGGGAAATCTCTTTCCCAACTACTAGAATCCAAGGAGCAGAGAGGAACTTAAATCTTCCTTCAATCAGAATTGGGCAGAAGGATTCTCTCCCCAACTTGATAAGAAAACATCAAGGTAGCACCAAAGTCTATCAAAAATGGTTGACCCAAGATCATAGGTCCTTCAAAACAAGTAATCCAAAAATGACAGCTTCCAACAATATTTTGACCAATTCAAACAGGAAAATCTTCAGCAATACCAAGTAACTCACAAGACTGATTCCCTATTCCATACAGCGCAGAGTTGAAACTAACTCTAGGACTGAGCTTGAGTTTGCAGGCCATAGAATCCAAAATCAGGTTTATTTGAGAACCCAAATTGACCAGGAGTGAAACTTCTTTGTCCAATTTGCCAAGAAAACAAGGAAGTAAACCAAGCAGACAAGATTACAGGTTAGAATCTGAGGAAGAATGAGCTCCGCCAGATTCCTCAGGCAAGTTTCCAGAGGAAAACTTCAATTTTTCAGAGCAAATTCCCACACGTCAAAAAGATACCCATTTTTTCATCCCTTCAGCAACAGGGGCCAAAATTGACAGGAGCTCAGCAACAGATAAATAAGGAATTTTGAGATCAGATATTTTTTCAGTACTCCTTACACAGCATGGGGGTCCCCTCTTGAATCAAACTGTGGGCTGGATGGAGGGAGGATGCCCAGGTGAAGCAGGGATTATGAGAGGATCATTAGGTTGGGGTGTTGCAACAGGTGGAGGAGAAGGATCAGTGTGGTTTTGAAACCTTTCCATCACAGGTTCTCTTTCAACTTCCATGTCTTGCACAACAGAGGAAGGAGATTCAGGGGAGGATTGATTTTTGACCAGTTTACAAAGGATAGTGGCTGGCATAGGAGAAGCTTTGTGAAGTTTGGGTTCCTCATGTTGTTTCCTAGCCAGATCAGATTGATAGGCTCCAGAGAATATAGAAGAGGAGATAGGAGGAGGCTACCATTTTTGAAGAGTACTGCAGGAAGGTCAAAAATCTCAAGAGGCTAAAGACACTTTCTCAGGAGTTGATGGATGAAAAGAGGCCACCACGTGATGGATAGGGTGTGATGAATTGAAAGGGATCAGAACACCATTAGGGAGAAAAAAATTATTTCCATTCTGTTTGACCAACTTTTCCTCCTTATCCTTCTGGAGTTCTGGGAATTGTCCGTTTCCATTAACTTCCCTATGAAAATAGTAGCATGCCAGAATTGATCTAGGAATAGAATTAGAAGTTTTGGGAGTAGACAGAGCAGAAATCCTTTGATCCATTTCATTTTAAAAACTGGAGAAGTTTTGTGATTTCATCAATAGTTGCAGTTTCTTTGTTAGCCTGAGGATTGGATTTGGTATGAAAACTGGCCTCCATTTTCCTCATAATTATGTTAGACTCAGTAAATGAGGGAGTTGGAACAGGTTCAGTGGTGCGGGTTTTTTCAAAAGTTAGGGCAGTTTGAACTTTCATGACTTTATCCAAAGCACTCCTAAGGAAAAGAAAAGCAGCAAGCTTGAAACAATTTTTCCTAGTCGTGCTCATAGATCCAGAATTAACCAATTTTTCCCTTATTTGCTCCTGTACTCCTAGAAAAAAGGATTGGAAAAATCGGACTTGAATCTTGTCCATGGTGTCAAAATGATCATTTCTAAGGAGATAAGATTGAATAGGATCCCACAATTTCCTAAAATATTGATAATCAGAGGCTGAAGATATACCATCCTTTGATATCCACTGAGAGACAAGATAATCCAAATCTTGTAGTGTATATTGATCTATATCTATCTTCCCCAATACTCCAGAATTTCTTCCCTTAGAAGGGTCCAGTTATGAGATTTGAATTCATTGAAAGACTCAATTACTTCCATAACTTCATCAGAGGAAATAAATAATTGTAATTGATAGTCCAAATTGTATTTTCTAGCTCCATCCACTTCCCCAGCCATTTTGTAAGAATTCAGGAATTTTTTGATATTTGTCACATTGAAACCCAAGTTCTTGTTCTAGGGTTTTATCTTGACCATCTCAGCACAAAAAGAGGAGGAGGATGTACCAGTAGATTCCATTTTGAATAAAATATTTCCTAGAGGATCCAAAGAGGCTCACAAGTGTGGCAAGAGTATGGTTTAACAAAAAACAACATGAATCTTGGCCAAGCATTTCACAATTGGGAGGACTTAATTCTAAGATAAGTTACCTCCACGGATCAGATCCAATAAAAACCAAAACAGAGAAAAAAAAGAAAAAGGATTGTATTTTGAATTTGATTCCAAACATATTGGGACTGTAAATCACAAGTTTGCTGGTTTGATCCCAGCCAGGGGACCAAATTTACAACTTCAAACAATGCTGAGGTGCACATAGTTCTGTGGAGGGGAAAAGTTTCTTCTTAGGCCGCCCTCCTGAGTGTTACAAAAATATTTAAATGTAACTGGAATAAAGATCCAGAAACTTGTAAATAAGGAATCAATGGAAAGGATTAATTTTGATAGTACTTGTCAGCAATGGAACAACACAATCTGAGGCAAGATTGTGTGAGAAAACATTGGAACAGAATAAGTTGAAGTTTATTCAGATTTCCATACAAAAATGCAGTTGTAAGTAACAACACCCACAAGCTAACAACTGTGGTTGTTGAAAGAAGGTTAGGAAATTTCAACTCAATCCCAATCAACCTCCAGGTTCTCAATGAACCTTCCAAAATCTTGGTAATCAAGCGCTTGAAGGGTACCAGATAACTGTGGGTGGTTGTAAAAAACAAAGCAATTTGTTCTATGAAGCTCTAGAAGCAACGCAGTACCAAATTCAAACAAGATAAACCCAGAAATTCTCCAGGGACTCAAGAATACCGTGGAATAATTCAACTTTAAAGAAATAAAGGGAGTTTTAACACTCCAGGTTTCAAGCTTAAAGAAACCTCTCAGTAAAACGTGACTGGTTTCAGAAAGACAATCAAATGAATGATCAAAGTGGTCAGAGAAAGGGATAAAAGGAATGGTTTGACACACTCAAGAATTCAACCAAATGAACTCTTCTTCAACCAGCAAGGCTATTGGTTGGCAATAAAAATGACTATTAGGGGATAATAAATAGATATATCCAGCTTTATGATGATGATGATTACAATGATGAGACAAACAGGGGGATAAAATTATTTATTGATCAGATATTAGACAATTGATTGGGTACCACAATGGATGATAAGATGATGGCTGATGCTCTAATAAAAAGGAAGGGGAAAGCCCCTCCTTTTATGGGCAACAGACCTTGTAAACTATTTAAAATGGGATAACACAACTGAGAGCATAATTTTTCTTTTTGAATTAGACCAGGGAAACTAGTAATGAAAGCAAGAATTATGGTGACAGGAAGATTAGGAAATGTGAGAAAAAAAACTGAGAAAAAGGAAAACAGCCCGCGTCAAGGATGACAGCTTACAGCAGATGAGCATCCATGGGTGAATGAATGTCCACAGGTTGGAAGATGAGCGCCTGGTTGAAAATCTGCCACTTCATTGACACAAGGACTTGACAGCGGTTGCGGATGATGGGCGGCGGGATCTTGAGGATGAGAAATGGCAACACCAATTGCTGAGGGTGATGAGCGCCAGTAATAAGCGCGGGGATGGGAGTGGGCTGATTGGATGAGATGATGATGATTGATGAATGTGGTTGAGTGAGTACAGATGGATTGAATGGCAATGAGGGTTACTTGGAGTAGATTGTTGTCGGAAACCGCAACATCAGGCTGGTTTGAAGGGAAGGAGGATTGTTGATGGTGTTTGTGGCAATCTTTGTTTTTATTTCCAATGCCTATGAGATTTGTCAGTTGAAGGTGGTGGGATGATCAATAAGGATTTTCTCCATTGTTTTTTTCTAATGATGATGGCAACAATTGGAAAGGATGATGATGGCTGTCTGCGCGGGCACTTGGTCAAAAAAATTCAGGCAGCGGGTGCAGCAAGAAGGATTTGAATGAAGGATCAGCGGGTTTGAGTGCCTGGAGAGGCCTTCCTAGTCCAATAGGACAGGGAGAAGTTGGGGGAAAGGAAAATGGAAGGGCTTCCATACCAATAACAGAAATGTTTTTTTGACAAGATAAAAAACTATTTTTTTTTTAATTTTGCCCCTTTCCTTAAGGTGTACCAAATTTCTCACCACAGTGGATGGCCCAAATACTAGGCGATCCCAAGTGGGGGTTATCTGCTTCTTTTGAGGTTCTTTGCTGTACCGGACAAGTTGAAGGCAGAAGAAAATAACCTATTCCCCAACCAAAGCAGAAGTTAACACCCTGAAAGAAGGCCATTTAGAGGATAGGTTGTTAAATCCCATCATTCAAGAGCTGTAATGCTGTCAAAATCACGCAAAATCCATTTCATTGACAACAAAGGCCTCAAAAATAAAGTAAAAGTTTTTGGCTGCAGCTCGAAATCCAAGTTCATTTAACTAAAAACTAAAGGACTCCATGAAGATCTAATTAATGGAGAAATCAAACTAAACCTCATAACCTCAGCTCAAATGGTAGCTGACAATCCCACCAAGGCCTCCAACAAGGCCTCTCTGAATTGACTAATCAACCATATTTGCTAATAGGTGTTTTCACATTGAGTTAAGGAGGGGTGTTGGATTTTACTTGATCCCATGGGATGTTCCAGATTGCACAAATAGAGCAGTGCAAAGAATCCAATTCAACAGCTCAACACAATCAGTCCTACACGCTCTGGCACTAGGTCACAACTTTGACTACAACTCCCACTCTGACTCTTGACCTGACCCCAAAACTGACCTCTCTACTACTGCTTGACTCCACTAATCCACTTATTCAAACCAAGACTTATCAAATCACTCAAAAAACATCTAAAAACATCAATAATTACCTGGAAGATCCCTCATGCTGGTAAATGTAAGACTCAACGCATTCAACCCAAGAACTCATTTAAAATCCTCTCTCTACTATCAGGTAAAGAGCAGCACCAATCCAGAAGGTCTCAAGGGCCCTCCTCAACCATGAAGACCTACATCATGGGTGAAAATCTATCAAAATCTACTTCATTTCTTTTCCAGTTCTCATTATCTAATAACTACTGTCCACCAGATCCAAGGCTGTCAACGTGCAATCCTAATCAACCAACGTGCTGAATTTTAAGTAGCTTAAAGAATCATTTGTACCTGTTTGTCTTGTCTCATTTTTTCTGGTCTCCTTCTGTTTTTCTCCTGGTCTCACCTGTTTCTTTCACATCATCAAAATCATTAGTGGTCCTGTTTCCTATCAATCTTCAGTTTTTAAAGTTAAACTATAACCTATACCAAAGGATTCTTTATAGCAGTTTTTGATGCCCCTACCAGATTTATTTTTACAAGACTGATGATTTTACCATATATTTATCGCCCAGGCTAAATTCCAGTCCAAAAAAATTACTAAATCCCTGCCAATTTTTGAAAAAGGCACAATTTTGGAAATTTATTTCTAAAATCATTCCAAAAGGTGACATGGCATTATTATATTCAAAATATTACTAAATTTCAGATTAAGGGACTGAAAATAACAATAGATTTAATAACCAAAAATAAAGAAAAGCACAAAAGAAGTGAAAAAGTCAAGTACCTGAAAAAAAGCAGGGAGTGGCACAGCCAGAAATTTATATGAGATTAGAAGAATAAAAGCAAAGGAAAACAAAGAAGACAAGTGAATGAATCACGCAGAACAGAATGGATTGGTTTTTTTTGAGATGTTTAAAGAACTGAGAATTAAGTTAAGTTTGATTGATGTCACAACTGCCACTGATGTGCAAGGCGCTACTGGAACAGGAGCTACTACTCATAGAAATCAAGGATGATTTGTTGGAATTTCAATGAAAAAGATGATAGGAGGAGTAAAATTGATGAGAAGATGGAAGGATGGAATGGAGAATTCCAGGAGGAGTTTTTAGAATAAGGGGTTGTTGAACCCTATAAGGGTAACAACAGGAAGGGAAAAGGTGATATGAGTTTAGAAGGCTGGGTGAAGGATGTCTTGTGCTGATATGACACCTACTGGCAGAGGGACTAACCAGTAAGGAGTATTATAATAATTCCTTATGGGGAATTATTCCAGGAGGGAAGGAGAGGCCAGTATATGTGAGAGCTGAGAAAGAGGCCTTGAGGGATGAATGGCTGGTGTTGCACGTTGGAGTTCCCACAATATTACATGTTGACTGATTGAGCTTGTTGATTTTGTTGACTTATAGGGTGATGGGCCTTTCTAGGAAGGTTTGACATGTCCTGATCTGGAGTACTGGTGGTATGGGCTGAAAAGACAGTGGAGAGTACTTAATATGTACATAATAAGTGTAATATGTACTAACTCATATAAAAATGGGGTTGAGGAGAGGTACAGGATGTACCAAGTCATAGAGGGGGAGTTAGAGAGCCTGGGTGGATTAACTGAATCACATGAAACAGTGGTGAGGTGTAAAGCAAAATATATCATATATCATACTGGGAGATAGCAAACCAGGAAGAAAAAGATGGAGACTGCAAGGTATCCAGTACAAAAATCCAGTGGAAGGTAAAAAAGTTGGTAGAATTTGGTTTGATCTGAGATTAAAATGGATGAATGGTTAGATTGGTTAAGTTTAGGAAGTCTCAGGACTGTGGTCATGACAGTTGAGAACAACCTGAGTTTGATGACATTGCTATTTTAATTGAGTAGTGAGAATCTTTCAACCAAGCAGAGACAAAGTATCACTTGTGTAGGTAAGAAAAGTAGTTGAAAGAGGAATATTGAGATAAGGAAATGACCAGATGAAAACAGGAGACATCTTCCTTTAAATTTATCCTTGGAAATCGGTGGTACATGAAGAATTGAATTTTTAAAAGGGATGAAACCCAACTATTCAGCTCAGGGATTGATTGTAAAAACTGGGTAGTGCCCTTGAGCTTGAGTACCCAAAGCATATTCAGAGATTCACAAAATATGGCACTCTAAATGATACTAAGATGAAGAAATCAAAACAGCTAAAAAAGCAACATCCTCCCATTCTTTATCTCCTTTGACTTCTGAATTATTCACAATTTTTAGGGAGTTCAGGTGGTTTGAAATTTATGGTCTGGAAAGGGGCTCAGTGAGGAAGTCTTCCTGATTTTAAATGGAGAATAATTTTAAAAGCATTATTGAGCCTACTTCCACATCCCCTTAAATGAAGAGAAATTTTAGAAACATGTTTTTATTTTTTGAAGCGTTATTCATTTGCCCCAATAATAGCCAGCTTGATGAAGCCCTTGTTGTTGCCATTGATTATCATATCCAGTAAGTGGATTTCAAAAATTTATTAAATAATTGTTTGCAGCCAAAGAACTTCCTTTAAAGCTTCTCCCACAGCCTTTTATTCATCTTCAGTGGTGGATTGAGTGAATTTTGGTTGTGGCCCAGTCTGCAGCCATAAAGGCTACAAGATTGCTCAATTCTGATGAGATGTGGAAGGTAATGCCAACATTAGGAGTATGTTGGAGGTAGCTGACTACGTGAAGATCAGAATAATGATTGGTAAGTAAAGGAGAGTTGAAAGATTGAGGTAAGTAATTGGTTGCAAAGGTGATTTTGGTTTGTGTGTGAAACCTAATGTAGTTAAGTTTGCCAATTTTTTCTTTTAATCTAATTTTGACACCACAAAGAGATTTATTTAAGTTTTAGATAAAAAAAACAGCTTACCACTGGTTTTGAAAAGATTGGAGACTTTATTACCAGAGTTAAAGAAATAATTTTCTTCTAAAGAGTCAATATATGTTGTCTGAGATAGAGAAATGGCTGTAGGTTAATAGTTGATGTTCATTCCAAGATTTGGTGATGCAGGTCCCATTTCCTGGATCTTAGATTTTTTCAAGATGAGTCTGAATAAGGATTGAGATTCCTTCCTGAATACCAAAATTTTGTCAACGTGAACATACAGATGTGTATGATCATTAAAATATAGCCATTAACCAGCAGGCATGTGGTTGAGAACTTTGGACAGAATCAAGGATTAGAGGGTTGAATACCATTCTTGGGGTGATTCTTTAAATCCTTATAGTGCCTTTTTTTTGTTTAGTAACCTACCCTGGAGAGATGGGGAAATATTTTTGAGGAGATTTTGTGATTTTGAGACCCTTGGAAAGAATCAAAGATTGGAGGGTTGAATACTACACTTGGGGTGATTCTTTAAATTATTATAGTGCCTTTTTTTGTATGGGGAACTTCCCTGGAGAGATGGGTAAATATTTGGGAGGAGATTTGGTGATTAATAGATTGAAGGGAAAATTTAAAAATGGGGATTTAATTTCCAGTTGATGAAATTAAATACCCCGCCATGGAAAAAAAACTCATGATTTTTCAAAAAGAACTGATGATCACTTGTAGACTGGTTTTGTCACAAGTATGGTAAATGTTTTCTGGTGTTTTGGTCTAAATTTTTGATTTAAAAATTGAGCACAAAGCCATGCTTTGAATTTTATGATCTTGTTTTTTTCCCCTTTGGTTTGACAGACTCATATCCACTTTATTGGTTTTCAATCCAAAGTATCATCTTGTTCCCCCAACACATTTTTAGTTGAACCCTGTGGTAGCCCCATGTCCATTGCAGCTGTCAATTCTTAATTTAATTGAGAAGGGAGTGCTTTTATAGGGAATTTAGGGTTGGAGTAGGTTTAGGGGACAAGGTAGACCATTGCAGGAGTATGCCTGGATTATTGGAGGCTGATCCTTTCAGAGAAAATGCTTTAATTAGGGTTAGTTTCACTGTTTTATAAATCAGGTGAAGATAAATTTTGAGAAACATTGGAATCAGCAGGTTTATAAGAAAGATCAGGATCAGGAGAAAGGTTTGGAGTAAAATCATCCACATTTTCATTGGAGTGATTTTCAAGGCCAGGAAGATATGTCTCAAAAATTCAAGAATTTTTGATTGTGAGGTTTTTCCTAAAGAGGATTGAAAGTTTTTTAAATAATGAAAGTACCCCCACATACCAAAGAAAAAAGCTTTTTGAGATTTTTGCAGACATTATAAGGCTTTTATCTTTATTTAAAATAGGGAATAAAGCCAAAAAACCACAGGTTTTGATGATTTAATAGTTCAATGGTTGCTCATGACATATTTCATAAGGTGTTAAAGTCACATAAGCCATTTTTGAAAGGATGTTTAGAAGTTCTAAAGCAATGTTGACAGCTTTGACCCAGTAATTATAAGGTTTCTTTCTTTAATTAAGGAGGCAATGCGAATTCTCAAGAAAATATCTCTTTGATTTTCTTCTTCCATTTTTCTTTGATGTAGGGGGTTCATGTTGTGTGTAATTGTGGTATTTATAAAATAACATTTGAACTTCATGGAGGTAAATTCTCCACCATTTAAAAAACAAATTTTAATTATACTTAAATTCTGCCGGTGTTCAGAATTGGTCAGAAAAGGTTGAAGTTTCAAGACAGCTTCACTCTTGGGCTTAAGGAATTTTACAACCTCATAGCTCAAGAATCAGTTAAATATGGTAAGGAAGAACCAGTCTCTGCAAGTTTCTTTGATTTAAAATGGACCAATCATATTAATTTAAACAGATTAAAGGAAAGTGCATAATTGCTTGACATGATCAGAGAAAGAATTAGAAGCAGTGTTAAAAAGTTTGCAAAATTGACACTTGCCTAAGCTTCAAGGATAGGTTTTTGGGAGGATGTTTTTTTGATATATGGTATTTGGTTATTGAAGCCTAATGTTACAGATTTTTCCGAAAAAATCTTGAGAAAGATAAAACAAGCATGTGGAATGATTTTGAAATCTATTACCACACAACTCAACTAGATTTTTTCATTCCTGTGTCAATTGCCTCAAAGTTGTCAACATTGATGGCATAGCCAGAGTTCCCAATGTGAGATATAGCTTTTGAATTGTTAGTGATCTGAGGGATGGATATAAGGAATCTTTCTAAAGAAGGGAAAATAATAAATTTTTGTGGTCAAAGTTCAGCACCCTTGTGATTGATCAAAGTGGCCTCCCCTATGACATTGGCTGGTAGGTTTAAAGTGGGGACACAAGGACTCATTTTTATAGCTCTTGGGCGGGGTTCCATCAGGATATTTCTTTTGATTATGTGGTTTTTAGAACCTGAATCAAGAACAGCAAAGAGAATGAGCTTGGAAGGGAATCTTTTTTTCAAAAGATATAGCTGATTGCTCTGGTAAGCAAGTAAGTCAGCAGGTTCTTTAGATGGTTCATTATTTGTGGCCACCTTGAAATGGTGAGCTTCAGTTTCATTTTTTTTTGGTTGGGAAAGAGATGCAGATCAATTAGCCAACATTTACATTTTGAATGGTCAGAAATCTGATTGTGGTGGTATTTTGAGCAAGGGTGTTTTTGAACTTGTTATTTGGATTTGTTTTTTTGGGGGTTGTTTCAAACAAACAATTAATTTTCTCTCCTGGTTGGGACTGGTTGTAGGCATATGTATGGTGAATTTCACATGGATAACTTCTTTGAGCTTATTTATTATCTTTGTTGATTGTTGAGGAATGAGTTGCTCAGAAGGATAAAATCAAAAATATTATACAAGATTTTAAACAGCCTTGAAATCATTGTGTAGCAAAAGATTTTGGCTGTTACATATAATTTAAATATGTATATTTCATTCATAATTTTTCATAAATCATGGATGTACAAGCAGGGATTTCCTCAAAATTGGTGTTAAATAAAGTTCAGCCAGATTCTTCCTTGATCATTTGTGGATTTAGAGGTGTATATCAATGTTATTTTGTTCCACGTGGAAGAGGGACTGGCTTGATTCTATCAATTAAAAATTCCATCAAAGCCTTGATCACCTAAGCTCTGAATGATTTTATTGAAGTTTTCATCAAATTTTATCTTTTGGGAGGGTGTTAGAGTTCTTTAGTCAAATTGTCTGCAATATGAACGAATTCATATAAGCCTTTTTCAAAAATTAAACTCTTCATTTCAAGCTCTTACCAAAAATAGTTTGATTTATTCAATAGTGGAATGATTTCTTTAATTTTTTTCAGTTTTTGCATTTTTTTTCTTGCTTCATGTATGTCCAGTTTTTGATTTAAGAGCTTGGTATTGTTAATCTGTCAGATTTAGGGATGAAAATTTTCAACAGATTTAACAACCAAAAATGAATAAAAGGAGTGAAAAATTAAATTAACTGAAAATAACCAGGGAGCAGCAGGCCATCAATAATGATGATATCAGATAAAAGAAAATAAAATGAAAATAGTAGAACACTATTAAATGAATCAATCAGTCAATGAGATACTTCTAAAACTGGGACTTGAGTAAAGTATGGTTGGGAACAACCTGATTAAAATTATTGAATTTAGTAGTGATAAGATTTCAGCTGATTAGAGACAAATTATGAATGTTTTAAGTAAGAATGAAAGCAGAGTTAAATATATTGAGATAAAGAAATAAATGGAGGAACACAAGAGAAAGCTTAACTGAGCTGTAGCCTGGGTCATTTATGGTAAAATTATAAACGTTCACAAGAGATGAAACCAAAGGATTTAATGTGGGAAAATTTTAGATGAACTGGGTGTTGGATTTGAGAAGCAGAAAAAAAGAAAAAAGAAATTGATATTTAAAGAGGGCTAAAAAGAAAGACACAATCAGTATGGAGAAATGAAGAAAGAATAGATGGAAAAGAGAAATAGAAACAAAAAGAGACAAACATCAACACGCTGCAAAAAAACAGTATGGGATGATGTATTTGGATAGAGAAGCTAAAAAAAGAAGGACAATCTGATGGGGGGAAGATGATCTTTTGAAGGGAACTCAGAGTCAAGAAGCGATAGGTTGGAATTGAGAGAGATTGTGTTAAGTTCTACCAGACAGTGCTGGTTGATGAGGAGACTGAAAAAATGAGGATGAGATCCCAGGTTTGTAAGAGTTTGAGTAGATTCATATTGAGAATAGGTTTGAGTCAACCCATAAAAAGAATATAAGAAGAAAAAGAAAAAGGAAAGAAAAAGTAGGGAAAAAGAGTTTGAAGAATGGAAAAGAGATTTCAAGATTCAGTGAAGTGAAGGTTCCAACAAGGGTGATTTTGACAAATCAGGGGAATCCCCCAGGAACCCACAAAGTAAGTTCAGCTATGTTCTACCGGATGAGGTGGTATAAGAAAGTGCGGGTTCAGGAGGATTCCTGTGACATAGGAGAGAAAGAAAAGAGAAATAGGAAAAAGGAGCGGGAGGCCCAGAATCCTAATGAAGGGGGAGAGTGAGAAGGATTAAGTAGTTCAACACCCCCTGTGGCTGGTAGGACTGAAGACAATGATGAGTGAGAAAGGTCTATAATATTCAGCAGAGTAGCTAGCTTGGGAGGCGGAAGCGCTTTGGTGAGGCCATCTGCTTTCATTTTGAGAGTGGGGATAAATGTCATGACAAGTTTGCCTAAGGCAAGTTCTTTTCATATGGCTTTGGTTTTGATGTTGATGTGGCAAGTTTTTGAATTGCATCCAAATTTCTCAATTTTTTTGTTGGTCAATTTGGCAAGTTTTTGAATTGCATCCAAATTTCATGAGTTTTTTGTCGAGGCCTTTATGATCAATATAGTGAAGACTTGGTTCAAGTTCTTTCTTGCAGAGCTCAGCTACCAGATTGTTCATCCAAATTGCTTCCAAAAAGGAATCTACTAAAGGATTTAACTCCGCTTCAGTGGTCAAATGAGTTACATTTCTTTGTCTGTAACTGCTCCAGGAACTAACCAATGCATAAAGAAGAGACAGGTAACGCAATTGAGAGCGTCTAATTTCTAGGTCATCGCTCCAGGTTGCATTGCTAAAGCATTCAATTTGAGTGTTTGAAGAATGGATTTGAAGAGTGAGTTTCAGGTTTTTGGTGGCCTTGAGGTATTTCCAGCAGAGTTTAACTTCCCTCCAGTGACGCACTCCAGGTTTTTCACAGAATCTAGCTAGACTAGATACTGAAAATCTAAGGTGTGGTTGTGTGAGGCAGGCTATGTAATTGATGAGAAAAACAGCCAATCTATAATTGATTTTCAAAGACTTAAATTCTTCATGCTCTTCATCCACGGAAGGAGTGACATTGGAATTGACAGTGAGAGGGATGGAGGACAGTTTTCAATCACTCATTCTGAGTTCTTCTAATCCGTTTTTGATGTGTTTTGGCTGAGAAAGAAGAATTTTGTTCTGAATTTGTTGGTATTTCATGCCAAGGATGGTGTTGGGTTTGTAGTGACTAGAGTTAGGAAAACAATTGAGGAAGGCAGTTTGGAAGTAATTTCCTGAGCCTACTAGGATTAGTTTGTCTACATGAAATAACAATATAGAGTTTCTCTCAGGATGGATGTATTAGCATTCATTGGAAATAGATTCTTGGAAGCCTTTCTCTCAAATCCAAGATATAAGAGTGTTGAACCTATTTGCAGGAGATTGCTTGAGTCTGTAAAGAGATTTCTTGAGAATAAATTATTTTGAGTTTCTCTTACTTCCCTTGGGTGTTTTGATAATTACCTTGTTGGCTAAAGGGGCATGGAGGAAGGCACTCTTGATGTTGAATTGCTTTATGGGAAGAGAATGGTAAAGAACAAAGAGAAGAGCCATACGAAGATAAGCAGCTCTCCTTGTGGGTGAGAAGGTGTCTTGATGATCAAGGCCATAGATTTTATCAAATCTCCAAACGCATAGACAACTCTTGTATACTAGCCAATCACCACAACAGTTGTCCTTGAGTCAATATACCCAAGTTGTGCGAAGAGGATTGATGGGTTTGGGTCTTTTGTAGTTGTCCCACACTCCTAGAATTTCTATGCCATTGAGTTCAGAGTCCATGGAGGCATCCCATTTGAGTGAATCAAAACATTTTCTAGCCTGTTTGTAAGTTGTAGGGATGTAGTAGTGATGATAACCGTATTGTTGAGGAGGATTGAGTGAGGAACAATCTTTAAGTCCGTATCTAGGGTCCAGCTGGGCTGCCAGATCATGAGAAGAGTCTGACAAAGAATCAGAAGCAATTTCCTTGGGCTGAGGAGTAGCAGGAGCAGAAGATGGAGAAGTGGGAGAGAGAGAGGTGTTTGGAGAATGAGGAAGTGGAGAAGTAGAAGAGGATAAAGGAAAAGAGAGATTTTTGTCCAGCTTCATTAGAAGGGGTTCATGTGGAGCTGGAGTGGATGAGGGAGCAGAAGGAGAGGACAAAGAAAGGTTTTTTGACAATTTTGACATGTTTGTAAAAAATGATTGTGTTTTCCGGAGTGAGAATTTGATAAGATAAGAAACTGGGGTTGTAACTCACAAGAGGTACTGATAAACCGTGATCTTTGAATTTTTTGCCACAAGTGGTTTTGTTGTCTAAATATGCAAATTTTGAACCAATTGGGTGAAATTAACTGTATGGTGGAAGTGTTTTGTCAGTAAAGATTTGATAAGGTGATGGAAAATGAGTGTTTTTGGGAAATAAATTTAAAGTGAGACAAGCCATTTTGGAGATTTTGACCCACAGATTATGAGGAAGCTTAGAACTTTGGAGGATGGCTCAAATCAATTTGGTGAGAGTTCTTTTGGTTCTTTCAATCTTTCCATTTTGCTTGTGATGGTACTGTTCAGTGACTAGATGTTGTATAGAGTTGGAGGTGAAAAATGTTTTGGCTTCAGCAGAACAGAATTCCCCACCCCCATTGGTACAGATAGTGGCAGGAAAACAATTTCGTTTTTGTCTCTTGTGATTGAGAATAATTTTGAGTTGATTAATCACGTCTGATATGTTGAAAAGGTATGGCTGATATGTAGCAGGAGAAGTTTTCAACAACTGACATGATGTAATTCATATGGTTCCTAGACGTTGGAGTGATAGGAACAATGAGATCAATATGAAGCTGCTTGAAGGGTCTAGATACTTGCATTGAATGTTTTTGAAGGGAGATTTGGTAAGTTTAGAGAAGATACAGTCTTTGAATTGGAAGTTAGAGAGATAGTTGGAAGAAAGATTGGGAAAGAGATTTTTGAGACGGTAGGGACTGGAATGGCCAAGAGATTCATGAATGCATTTGAAATTTTTGGTTGTGAGTCCCTTTTGCATGAGGTGACAGAGTTTTTGATTGGCGCCTATGAGAGAGGGAAGATTGAGAATGAAGAGATTTACTTGAATGAATCCAGAAAATATGGATTTAGTCTTGGAGTAGAGTTGGAATTGAGAGCCATTAGACGTGAGAGAACATCCTTTAGAAGAGATTAGTTTTCCAGGACTTATAAGATTAAAGATGAGATTGGGGACAAAGGAGCATTTAGTTAAAGTAACCACCAAGTTTTTCAAAATGAGTTGGATGGTTCCTTTTCCTTTAATAGGAATTTTTGATCCTTGTTCCCTGGTGTTTATGAAGTCGTCGCCAGACAGTCATTGAGTTGAACAAAGAGATTGGTGAAGTTGAACATATGACAGGAGGCTCCTTAGTGAAGGATGATTCAATTTGAAGGATTAAATTCCTTGATCCAAGTCTTCAGTAGCGCGTGATAGTGGGCAAATTCTTTTCCTTTTGAATTTGAGTGGATCTGGGCTCTCCAGTTAGCTTGAGATTTTTCCCACCAGTCCCAAGTGAGGTGTTTGTGTTTGTGCCATAATTTATCCTCAGAATGATCAGGAGAAAGGCAATTATGAAAACCGCTTTTTCATCATAGTTCGCGCAGAACTGGATTCTTCATGTTTTGAGGAGCAACAAGGGCATTATTGTTTGATTTGATATCTTTTGTATTGGAATTGGATTAAGTGATTGAGAAAAAGATCAAAAGAGACATTTTTATCAGAATTCATGATTTGTTGACGGAGAGAGTGAAGGGAAGAGGGAAAATTGAAGAGGATGAGATAAGAAAGTATATTGTTGGGGAGATTGATTCCCACATTCAGTATTTTCTTCAGGGAGATTTTGGTATTGGTGATGAAGGAGTTAATGGCATCCGGTTTCAATTTTTGGTAGAGGAATTCATTGAAAACACAAGAACAATTTTTGGTTTGCAATGAAGCAAGTCTTTCCTTAATAATTGCCATAGGAGTTTTTCAGAGGATATTTTTGATGGATTGACCATGTTGTTTTGAGTGATTGAGTTAATAAGAGAGAGTAGGATTACGCGAATTTGCAGATCATCAGTCCAGCCAAGATTTTAAGAATCTTCTTCCAAAGCTTCTTTTACACCTTTGAGTTTGAGCAGAATTTTCATTTTATCTTTCCAAATTGAGTAATTCTTGTCAGTTATTATAGGAACGGCTTTGGGAGAAGCCTTTAGAATAATTTGACGGAATCCATTGTTGCTTTATCCCTCCATTTTTTCTGTGGAGTTCTTCTAGATGGTCTTCAGCTTTTAAACGTGTTGGACTTGAGAAGCCAGAAAACATACAAAATAAATTGAGATTTAAAGAGGGCTGAAAAGAAAGGAACAATCAGTATGGAGAAATGAAGAAAGAATAGATGAAAAAGAGAAATAGAAAAAAAAAGAGAAAAACATCAAGACGCTGCTAAACAGAGTATGGGCTGATGGAGTTGGATAGAGAAGCTAAAAAAAGAAGGAAAATTTGATGGCGGGAAGATGATCTTTCAAAGGGAACAAAACATAATCAGATTCAAGAAGCAATAGATTGGAATTGAGAGAGATTGTGTTAAGTATTACCAGAAAGTGCTGGTTGATGAGGAGACCAAAAAATGGGGATGAGATCCCAGGTTTGTAAGAGTTTGATTAGACACATATGGAGAATTGGTTTGAGTCAACCCATACAAAGAATATAAGAAGAAAAAGGAAAAGGAAAGAAAAAGTAGGGAAAAGAGATTTCAAGATTCAGTGAAGTGAAGGGTTCAACAAGGGTGAGTTAGAAAAATCAGGGGAATCCCCCAGGAACCTATGAATTAAGTTCAGCTACGTTCTACCGGATGAGTTGGTGTAGAAAAGCGCAGGTTCAGGAGGATTCCTGTGACATAGGAGAGAAAGAAAAGAGAAATACAAAAAATGAGCAGGAGGCCCGGAATCCTAATCAAGGAGGAGAGTGAGAAGGATTAAGTATTTAAAAACTGGGTAGTTCCCTGAAGCTGGAGTACCTCCAGCCAATTCTGGAATTTGCACAAGATGGCTCTCCAAATGAAGAGAAGATCAAGAAAAGAAAAAAAAATAAAAAGCCAAAATCATACTTAAAACAGCTGGTTTCCCTTTCCAACACAGTAAGTCTTTCAGCCTTTTGAAGGTTCAAAATAATTCCTGGGGTGGGAAAACCCAACTTTTGATTGAATTTGGGCCCAAAAAGGCCTTGAAATATTAATTGAGGCCCTGGGAGGCTAAATTAAGGCCAGGATAGAATTGGGGTCTTTCTGGGGTAGAATTCTTCAGAAAATTTAAAAATGGACACCAATTTAGTATATTCAATATTTAAAAATGCTATAAACTTCAAGTTTTTGATTAAATGAACCTGATCCCACATTTGACAAAAAAATTTCATCCAATGTAAGAAAAATAAGAAAATGAGAAGAATCTGTTCTTTGCACAAAATGGAATATTTCCGGTGGAATTAAAATACAAAAGCTACATATACCCATTTCATGTGCGAAATGCAAATATTTTTGAATATTCAAGCAACAGAACTATCTATTGCATAAATAATGATAAAAAAATATGAAAAAAAGAATTCCAATAAATAAAATTAAACATTTCTGATGGAATTTAAATACCCTTGTAACAAAAATAAAAAAATAAAAAAAATCTGAATATATCAATTTAATTAGGAGAATTTAAAAATTCCAAAATATTCCAAAAAGACCTTCAATAAGTACAAATAAATAAATAAATAAAATATCAAAGATTGGTTTCTTTGAGTAGGAATGGATATTTAGAGTGGGATTTCAATTCTCAATATCAAAATTTAATAGACACAAAACAAATTCCGAAAATACCTCTTTAATGAGGAGCATCAAAATATTTTGAAAATTTCAACAAAAAATTCATTGAGGAAAACAATAAAGATGATAAATCAAAACATTATTTCTTTGAAAATAAATCAATATTTATGATGCAATTTAAATATATCTCTATCATAAAAAAATGTAGCATGAAAAATACACATAATTAATGAGTGTAATCTGAAAATAATTGAATATTTCCAAATAAATGCATTCAAGTGAAAAAATAATGAAAAAAATATTGAAATTGGTTTTTTCTTTGATTATTCTTGCACCTTATTCTGTTTCTTTTGGGATTTTGCATTATATTTGAATGGTTTATGATAAATTCACAACTCATTTAAGTTGTGTACAACAATCAAATGGGCCATGTGGCATGCTAAACGACTACAATTTAGTTGTGTGGCCTCTACACAACTTGAATGTAGTAGTTTAGCCCCCACACAACGGTTCTGTGTCATGTGGCACCCTACACAACTACATTGGAGTCGTGTGGGGCTGTATACAACTCAAATTTAGTCGTCTAGCAAGCCAAACAACCAAAGGCGTTGTGTGCCAAAATAAAAAAATTAAAAATTAAAATAAATTGAATAAAAATTGAAAGAAAAACAGAAATCAACCAAAAAATCAAAATATGTTGATTTTGTGGTTAAAATAAATAAATAAATTAATTAATTAAAAAATAAATTAATTAATTAATTATTAATACATAAATCAATAAATGAATGAAAAAATAAATAAATGAATGAATCAATAATAAAATAAATTAATAAATAAATAAATAAATGAAGTGATAAATAAATGAATAGATAGATAAATTGTGTTTGGCACAACCCATTAAATGCATGTATGGGCCCCCACATGTTGATTGGTTCATGAGGGGCTGTACACAACTCCCACACAACTGGGAGTTGTGAATTTTTCAGAACCCTATTTGAATTCCTCTCATTCTATAGCTTTATTTTTAATTCTTGTGCTGTTCAATTTCTGGTAAAAACATTCTTAGATTGCATGAGAGATATCAGTTTTTATACCAAAAAATCAATCTTTGATTTTATCTTTATTATTATCTTACTCAATGAATTCTTTGATGGAATATATTACCATATATTTCAATTCTCCTCATGAACTCATTATATGTATAACCCCTTTGGTTATTTTGAGTTTTGGTATAATTTATTTAGATCCCACTCAAAATATCCATAGCTATATAACTCCCACTAAAAATATCCATTAATGTTCAAAGGATTTATGATTTCATATTTAATAGTTTTTCTTTTTAAATTTTGAAGAATTTCTTAGAATATTTATGAATATTTGAATTCTAATCATGAAACAGGCATATTAAAAATTTGCTATATTATTTCTTTTTTGGTTTTGGTAAAAAATATGCAGCAATTTTTTATGTTTTGTTATTTTTCTTAAAAAAAATATTCAAACTAAACTAGAAATATGCCATTAGGGTGTATCAGATTTAAGCAAAACCATCATTTTGAAATAGCAGGTTTCAACCCAAATCTTCCATTTTTCAATGCAAATTTTCAAACTAGATCTGTCATTCCAAACCCACCATTGAAAATCAAAAAAACCCCACTGATTTCACATTGGACATGTCAGAGTTACCTCAACATCAATGGATTTTCCCAAATCAATTGTTTAAATGCTTTCTACACCTCAGCCACCAATTTTTCCAGAGAATAAACCCCTGGTTTCAATCTACAACCTCATTAGAAAAATTTGATTCATTGCTCTCATCAATAAATCACTCTCATCTCTTTATTTCTATGATCATTGATTCATCTCTCTTGCCCTCTTCAATACATCACTCTCATAACTTTATTGCTCTCATCACTTCATAACTCTTATCTCTTCATTTCTATCCTCATTACTTCATCTCTCATCCAATTTTCACTTCATCATTCTCATCAATTTATTGCCCTTGTCAATTCATCACTCTCATCCATTTGAAACTCTCATGAATTCACAACTTTCATCACGTTATTGCTTTCAAAAAATCCCAAATCTCATTTCTTTATTACTCTCACTGCTTCATCCCTTAATCCCTGTTACTTTTTCAAAATGGCACTTCAAAAAATGTGCCCCTGCAAGTCCACACAAAAATCCAAAACACCAAAGAAACCACCCCCCAGGAACTCTATAACAAACAATCCTCCCCCATCAGTCTCTAAAGGCTCAAGTCAGCTCAAGAGGGCTGATTAAATCATCCTGGTAAACTGGTTCCAAGTTCCCTCCAACCATGACAATTGCTTTGGATCCAACAACAAAAAAATAGTTGGCCAACCTCCATTGTCTAATTTCAATGGTTATCTCCTGATTGCCAATTTATTCAAAAATAATAAACAGTTAGGCCGGCCCTTTACTCCATACAGATTAGTAATTGATTCAAGAAATATCACTATCAATCCAAAAATATCTCCTTTAGCCAATGACAAAAATCCTTATTCTATTGAATATAGTTTCCCTGAGTCATCAATACAATGTTGCACTTGGCACTTGTGTAAAAAAATACAAGCAAACTGTAAAGTGCGCTTTGTTAAGGACTTTGAAGGATGGGAGAGCTTTATGACTCTGTGGCCAAGGTATGGGGCCTCAAAGACCAAGATGGAGGCAGAGGTCAATTATGCGGAACTCAGAGTAGGTCCAAATCACTGCTTTTTATTTTTCCTAGTTTTGGGTTCTGAAATTTTGACTTGTATAGTGTTTTCCTTGAAAGGCTATGAGGATATACTTGAGTATATGGAAAATAACATTTTGCCTATCAAAGAGATGTTAGTAACAGAATGGAATTGTACAAAACCAGGTTTTGGAAACAAAAAAACATCTTGGGTTGAAGGGGCCCATGCAACTCTCAAAAATTCCTTGAAAATTTTTGGGAACCCTATTGGATGTTTGGAAAAGCCTTGAGGGAACAGTTTCAAATCAAATTAAATTGGTTCATGCATCAATTTATAGATCTCAAATGAAGTTAGGGATAGTTCTTCCACCTGAAACGTTTCCATTGAGTTACAAATTGCCTTTAGATGTAATTCATCTTATTAGGGAACAACTTGAGAAATCCAAACGTGATCATGATGATGGAGTGTGCACCAAGTCATATTCCAAGACTATGGGTTTGCCTTGTTCCCACCAAACAGGTGACTGTCTAGCATTTGGAGGATCTGTGGTACCCAAAGATGTTCATCCTCAGTGTAGGCTGGACTGTGACCCTTGCAGTTGTAGTTCTGTAAGTTGGCTGAAGTTGGATTGTTCAAATCACTATGTGATGAATGCTTTTTCATTAATTCTTTTTGATTAATTATTTTTGATTAATGCTTTTTTATTAATGAATCCTAATTCACTAATAGCTGATCCTTTTGAATTTATCAAGTGAAATTTTGATGAAATGCTAAGTATTCCTTGGTTAGCAAAAAAAGTGAATTCAATGATCTTGGAATCTCCAGATCATGAGCAGGGGGGACTATTGAAGTATATCATTCAGAAGATTAAAAAATATTGATCAAAGCCAAGACTTGAAACCAAAGTTTTACGATCAAGTAGAGGCAGGCCAAAATTGAAAGATTTGCGGTAAGAACCATCTTTGTTCCAGAATTTTGAAAAAAAACTCATGGGGGAAAAAAGGACTAGAAGGGCTCCAAACAAGAAAAGAAGAAAGGTTGTAAGTCTTTTCTTTTGGGATATGTTCATTTTTTTGGTTAAATGAACTTAGTTATTAACTAATGATGAATTGTCAGTCATAGTTGGCAGAATCTGAATCTGAATTAAATAGTTCAGAGGAACAGACTGAAAGTGAATTGGGATCACTTAATTTGAAATCAAAATACTCTTCAGAGGAAGAGAACGTGCAGCAAAGCTTAACCAGAAGCTCATCTTTGGTGAGTATTAATTTAATTGATCTGATTAAAGAAATGAATACTAAGTTAGTTTTCATGATAGAAACCAAATGTGAAATACCTCAATCAGATACCCAAGAAATTATATAAGTTCTTGGGTGAGTTTTGGAATCCAATTGGAGATGGGAATTATGGATTTAGAGTCATTGCTAAATTTCTTGGTTATGAAAAACATGTTTGGTTTATGGTTAGGAAGGAAATTATTGAAACATTAGAGAAACATAAAGCATGCTAAATTAAGATTCTTGGTTGTGAAAAGGAGGTTGAAAATATTAAACAAAGACTTGATGTTGAAAACATCAATGAAAACATTCCCTCCTCAAAATGGATGGCTATATTAGATATGAGTCAAATCATAGCAGACACATATTCCAGAGCTATATATTTCATTTCATTGGAGTCATGTGATAATTATACTCCAATGAAAAATGGTGATTGGATACAATTTACATTTCCTTTGTATGATCAATCAGACACAATTTTCATTTCCTTTGTAAACATTAACTACTGGGTCCTATTAGTACTTGAGGGAGAAATGTTTCAAATCCCGCCCAGTTTAGAAAACCACGTTCCTTGATTTCTAAAAAAGCCTCTGGTTGGTTTGAGCATCTCAACAATAAACTGAAGATTTATTCTATATTGTAATAGACTTTGACTTCATTTCATTATTGGTTTCCATATAAATTGTAATTTCAATGCAGCTAAGGAGTTCTATTAGAATAAAGGGTTATCACATTTTGAAAATCATTATGTTGAGTTTTTTGCGTTAACATCATTATATTGAGTGTTTTGAATGAGAGTTTCATGGTAATTCAGTTCAATTTTTGTTGGTCTGATTCAATCACAAGCTTAATTATGTTAAGCTTGGGATGGGATCAGATTAACACAAGTTGAACTTTTTTTTTGGTTTTTTTACTTTAGGGCTGGTCAAAAGACCTGTATTTTTTTTGGAACTTTTAATTTAGGGCTGTTCAAATGAATTTTTGTATTTTTTTTCCTGGTCAAAAGACTGGTATTTCTTTTGGAACTGTAACTTTAGTTTTAATAGGAGACTTCAAAGAAAAGGTATAATTTCAATTTGAAGTAAATGAAAGAAAATAAAGTAAAGAGAAGACAATGTGCCATGGTCACACCTTCAAAGAAAAGGCTCTAATCCCAAGGAGGAAACAAAAAGGATGACAGTAGTGGAGAAGAGCGGGCATGTCTTGAATAAGATTGGCTGTTGGTTTCAAGACAGAGTGAGGAGGGATTAACAGCCTGTGTATGAAATATATGGAAACCAAGTGTACTCACCAGACTTGGCCTCCAGGATGCAAGTGTTACAGGTTGCAACTCATACAAGGGGAAAAAATCCTGGGTTCCAAGATGGTGCAGTTAGATAAGCGCAGAGGCACGGCTAATTTTAGAGTGCGCACACCAGCAGGAAGGACTGGGCCACGCACAGGATAATGAATAGAGATTGTAGGAAATAGATACAGAGTTGCAGGTGCAGAACAGAGAAGTTTGGCAGGAAATTGGAGACATTAGTAAATCCAAACCCCAACCTGGCTTCAACTTTCCTGGTTGAAGGGCCGCACATTGATTTGCTGGAGTTGCCTCTGAAGAGTTGGTCTTGAGACTGGATTGGTGAAGAAATTGGCTGGGTTGTTTTTTGACTGGATTTGCTTGATTTTTGTGGTCCTTTTTTCAACTTCCTCTTGTAGGAAGTGGAACCCTAGATCCATGTGTTTGGTTTGGAATCCGGCCCGATTGGCATTATTGGTGGCCAGCTTCACACATCAATTTTTGTGCTTGTGGATAATAACAGGTTCTTTAATTGAATGACCAAAGATCTACACAGCAAGCCCTTGTATCCACGACACTTCTTTAACCGCTTCCCCAACTTCCTTGAACTCCACCTCTGTGGTAGAGAGACTGACAGTGGGCTGTTTCAAAGAATTCCAGCTTACCACATTGTTGTTCCACAGGACTACAAAACCACTGACTGACCTTCTTGTTGTGGGACACATTGCCCAGTCTGCGTCAACATAGGAGCATAAGTTGAATCCCTTGGAGCGCTTTGAGAATGCTAGCCCTACCTTTCTTTAGTGTCAAAGGTAGCTTAGTGTCAAGATTTCTGCATTGTAAGGATGCATCCCAGGGTAGTTGAGGAATTGAGATAAGCAATTGACCCAAAATTTTATGTCAGGCCAGGTGTTGCAGCTGATATAGTTCATTTAACCAACAATCTTTCTGTAGTTTAGGCCAGAGGCCTGGAAGCTTTCATGTTCAGCGCTGCTTTCTGGGATTAATTTTCCAAAGGGCTTAAAAGGTTTTGAGCAGGATTTGTGTTGTAGCATGTTGTAGATGGGTGCAAGACTTTCCATGTAGGTTTCCTGGCTGAGATGAAATTTGCCATGACTTTGCAACACGTTCATGCCAAGCAGTAAAGAGGCAGGACCCAAGTCTTTGATTTTGAAGGGGGCCTTGATGGCATTTACAAATTGCTCAGGGTGGGGATTGAAAATGGCAATGTCATCCACGTGAAATTATAGAAAGGTTTTGCCTTTCCAGAAAACACACCGGTCCGCCTGACTTTGCATGTAGCCATTGCTCATGAGCCACTCTTTTAGGGTATTGTGCCACATCTGTGGAGCTTGCTTCAGTCCGTATAGAGCCTTCTTGAGACGTAGAGACATACCAGGAGAGACAGGCACATTGGTCAGAGTGTTTACATGTATGGTTCCTTCAACTTTGCATTCAAAAATGCCAATTTGACATCTAGTTGATGAAACTTGTACCCTCCTTGGATGATGTGAGAAATGAGTATCCGCAGCAACAATTTGTCACCAGTTTGTTCAAAGAAGTTCGTATAGTTGACGCCAAATTCATGATGAAATACTTTCACCCACAGGCAGGCTTTGAATTCAATTATCTGGTTGTCCTTGTCTTGTTTGGTTTGAAAGACCCAGATGCATTTGAGTGATTTTACTGAATGATAAGGCTGGCATTCCTCCCAAAAGTTGTAGGAGAGTCGATTTAGGATTCATTTTTCCATTGCAGTGCTCCATTCAAGATTTTAAGCACTCTTCATTTCTTCTTCCAGGGTTTTGGGATCTCTGTGCGTTATTTCATTGAGATGCACTTCAGAAGTTATGTTTGATTTCTCCCTCTACAGATAAGAAAGAATGTTTCCAGGGAAGACCGTACCGTATTTGGGTTCAAGTGTTTTCCCTGCGTTCACGTCAGGTGAAAATGAGAGGGGTTCAGAATTCAGAGGCAGAGAGGGTGTGGTTGGCGGAAATTTTTATCTGGTGGGTTGGAGGACATTAGAGGAATTTGGGGGATTTCTTGTTGATCTTTCACGTGTGTAATCAAACATGGTTTCAAGAAACGTGACATTGGTGCTCATCAATACTTGCTTGGTTTGATGTATATACAGCTTTTAGGAGGAGAAGTTGTTGACATACACAATCAGAGTCCCTTATAGGCCAGTGGCGCTGAGCTTGAAAGTTCTCTTTGCCTTGGGTAAGAGGGTGTAAGCCGTGCAGCAAAACAGTTTCAGAATTGAGTCGTTGAAGCTTCTTCCAAACCAAATATTGTATGGGATCCGTTGATTTTTGGATACAACTGGCAGCACATTAAGTAGGTGGGTAGCTGTATTCACAGAATCTCCCCAGAAGGAGGGTGGAAGCTTACTTCACACAAGGAGACATCTGGCCTTATCAAGGATTCACTTATTTTTCTTTTCCCCCAATCCATTTTGCTTGGGAATATAAGGGGGAGTAACATTTTTTTGAATTCCATTTAGTTTGAAATAAGAGCTAAGGTTTTTGTTCACAAATTCACTTCTGTTATCATAAATGACCCTCACAACTTGGTGATTCAGTTGTTGTTCAGAGTGATTAATGAAATTTTGAACGGCTGCTGAGGTTTGGTCTTTGGATCATAGAAGTGAGACTGACTTGAAGCCAGAAAATTGGTCTACAATAGTCAGGAATTACCTGCACCCTGCATTGGATTGACCTGGAAAGGGGCCTACCAGATCTAGGTGAATGGCTTCAAGGGTTCTAGTGGCTGGAGTGAAGTTTCCTTCAAATTGAGTTGCGGTTATTTTGCACTGGTGACAGATGTCACAATGAGGGGAGTGTTTTTTAGTGGGGAAGAGAATCTTTAGGGAGCTTTTGCTGGGGTGGAAAAGTTGCAAATGCCAAAGATTGTCATCAGAGGTCTTGAGGTGAACTTCATGTTTTTTAATTGTTTTGAATTTGGTTCCACATACTTTGACCAGGCAATTGACCACAGTTCCAATCAGGATGAAATTGTTGGGGGATATTTCATACCCTGAGTACCCTGTACAATTTATAACCGCGCTCTTTTTGGTGAGCATAGACAAGGAGAGGAGGCACCTATTCAAGCTTGGCACAAGCAGAACCTTTTGAATCTTGATGCAGTGACCCAGGTGGTTGATGAGCTCAGCGGTACCAGTTGCAGTTTCCATCAGTGAGGATCCTTCACAGCCACTTCCAATGCAAATGTTTGAAGGTTGTGAGTCCAGTAGGTATTCAGCCTTGTTGAAGATGTGATTTGTCGCTCGGGAGTCCAGGAAAGGAAGATGATTAAGAGTTGGAGAGGCATTGAGGTATATTTGGGCATTGGAAAAGGATTGCGGTAGTTCAGAGTCTTCATTGCCAACAGGATTGGTGCTAGGTTTGGCTGGATGATGGTGAGACTGAATGCTGGTCATGGGAATGTCAGGGAATAATTCTGGGTTTAGATGCCAGCAATGCTCTTCTGAATTTTCAGCAAGGGTTTTATGTCTTTTTTTTGAGAATGGATGCTTGGCCCTGGATTTCTTGCAAGAGCCAGTTTTAAAGAGAGAAACTGTAGAGTTAGTGTTTGCAACATCTTCTGGGGTGTCTTCCTTCCAAGACAATTCCAGGTGGATGACTTCTCTGAGCTTTTTCAGGACACCAGTGGGACTCTTGAACAGGTTTTACTTCAGGAGGATAGTATTGACAATGTGATAGAGGGAACTAAGAAGTTTGGTTAGGATAGTGTAGCTCAATATTTCTGGAGAAAATTCCAATTTCACTACTGACAGCTCAGTCATGATTTTCCTGCATTTGTTGATATATTGTGAAAGATCCCCCTTATTTTGGTAACGTATGAATTTCAGCCAGAGTTGGCCATGATTTTTAAATGACTGTGAGGCATAGCAATTGTGGATCCCTTCCATAATTGCATGTGGATTTGCTTCATTGGTGGAGTCAACAATGGCATTGAAGGCAGTATTTCCTAGGTGTTGAATAATGATATCAGAGGCCTCATAGATCTTGTTTCTGATGTTTGACTGAACAGGTTGACTAGGGTTGTATTCCTCAATGATTTCCAACAGTCATCTTCTCCTGAGGTATCTTTGCAGTCAAATGAACCAGTTGGCATAATTTTACTCATTTAGTAGGGGAATTTTCAGTTTAGGGTTGTCTTCCATTTTGGCCATGATGAGCCTTTTCTTTGTTGTTGATTGAGCTGGTTGATTAAGCTTGGGACTTTAAATCTGTTAATAGGAGACTTCAAAGAAAAGGTATGATTTCAGTTTGAAGTAAATAAAAGAAAATGAAGTAAAGAGAAGACAATGTGCCGCAGTCAAACCTTCAAAGAAAAGGCTCTAAGCCCAATGAGGAAACAACAAGGATGAAAGTAGTGGAGAAGAGAAGGCTTGTCTTGAATGATATTTGCTGTTAGCTTTAAGACAGAGTGAGGAGGGATTAACAGCCTGTGTAGGAAATATATGGAAACCAAGTGTACTCACCAGTCTTGGCCTCCAGAATGCAAGTGGTACAAGTATGAACTTGTACAAGGGGAAAACATGCTGGGTGCCAAGCTGGTGCAGGTACATAATTGCAGAGGCAGGGCTAATTTTAGAGTGCAAACACGAGGAGGAAGGACTGGGAAAAAAGCGGGATAATGGATAGAGATTGCGGGAAATAGAGACAGAGTTTCAGGTACAGAACAGACCTGTGTGGCAGGAAAGTGAAGACATTAGTAACTCTAACATTTAGGGCTGGTCAAAAGACTTCTTTAATTTTTGGGCCCTTTTACTTTAGGCCTAGTCAAGTTTAACTTACTTTAGGGCTATTCAAGTTGTATTTTTTGGTGTTTTGGCTATAGGGCTTGTCAAGTTACTAGTCTTTTTTTTTTGGTATTTTTACCTTAGGGCTTGTAAAGTTACTTGTCTTTTTTTTGGTGTTTATAGTTTAGGGCTAGTCAAGTTACTTGTGTTTTTTGAGTCTTTTTATTTGAGGGCTAGTCCATTGGATAGTACCAGTTTTTTTGTTTTTTATTTATTTATTTATTTTTTTGTTTTTTTAACCAAAGAATGAACATTCTTTGATTTTTTGGTAGATTTCTGTTTTTTGGAAGGTTAATTTAGTTTATGGGTTATGTGACTACCCTTTCATTCCGTTTTTTTTGGCTGACTGCGGTCTGGTGGTGTCTGGGATGCCACACATTAAAACTTGAGCCGGTTACAACTCCACACGTCTTGAATGTAGTTGTGTGGAATCCCACACGCTGGCGGACCAGCCTGGGTTGGCGGCGCAACTCTTCAAGCTGTGGGGGGTTGTGCATGGCTCATATTGAACCATGTGGCGTGCCACACAGCCCTTTCTGAACAATCTGCACAGCTCAATGAGCCGTGAATTTAACATTTCCCTTTTTATTTTTTTATTTTTTTTTATTTTTTTTTATTTTTTTTTATTTTTTTTATTTTTTTTATTTTTTTATCTTTTTTACCTTTTTTATCTTTTTGATTTTTTTTAATTTTTTTAATTTTTTTGATTTTCTTGATTTTTTTGAGTTTTTTGAGTTTTTTGAGTTTTTTGATTTTGTTGATTTTTTTGATTTTTTTGATTTTTTAGATTTTGTGATTTTTTTGGTTTTTTTGATTTTTTTTGATTTTTTTGATTTTTTTGATTTTTTTGATTTTTTTGATTTTTTTGATTTTTTTGATTTTTTAAATTTTTTAAATTTTTTTAATTTTTTTAATTTTATTAATTTATTTGATTTATTTGATTTATTTCATCTTTTTGATTTTTTAGATTTTTTTTTGTTATTTTTTTGATTTTTGATTTAATTTTTTGATTTTTTAATTTTTGTAATTTTTATTAATTTTTTTTATTAATTTTTTTATTAATTTTTTTTGGGTAATGTTCAATTCACGACTCTTTGAGTCGTGTACAGAATTGCTTACACGACTCATTGAGTGGTGTACAAGACTTAATGGGCTGTGTGGCATGCTACACGTCCCATTTGAGTTGTTTGGCACGCTCAACAACTTTAACAAGTTGTGTAGCCTCCACTAAATAATAAATAATTAATGATAAGTAATAAATAATAAATATTAAATTATAGATAATAAATAATTAATTATAGTAAATAATAAAGAATAAATAATAAATAATAAATAATAAATAATAAAAAATAAATAATAAATAATAAATAATAAATAATAAATAATAAATAATAAATAATAAATAATAAATAATAAATAATAAATAATAAATAATAAATAATAAAAAATAAATAATAAATAATAAATAATAAATAATAAATAATAAATAATAAATAATAAATAATAAATAATAAATAATAAATAATAAATAATAAATAATAAATAATAAATAATAAATAATAAATAATAAATAATAAATAATAAATAATAAATAATAAATAATAAATAATAAATAATAAATAATAAATAATAAATAATAAATAATAAATAATAAATAATAAATACCAAATTATAGATAATAAATAATTAATTATAGTAAATAATAAATAATAAATAATAAATAATAAATAATAAATAATAAATAATAAATAATAAATAATAAATAATAAATAATAAATAATAAATAATAAATAATAAATAATAAATAATAAATAATAAATAATAAATAATAAATAATAAATAATAAATAATAAATAATAAATAATAAATAATAAATAATAAATAATAAATAATAAATAATAAATAATAAATAATAAATAATAAATAATAAATAATAAATAATAAATAATAAATAATAAATAATAAATAATAAATAATAAATAATAAATAATAAATAATAAATAATAAATAATAAATAATAAATAATAAATAATAAATAATAAATAATAAATAATAAATAATAAATAATAAATAATAAATAATAAATAATAAATAATAAATAATAAATAATAAATAATAAATAATAAATAATAAATAATAAATAATAAATAATAAATAATAAATAATAAATAATAAATAATAAATAATAAATAATAAATAATAAATAATAAATAATAAATAATAAATAATAAATAATAAATAATAAATAATAAATAATAAATAATAAATAATAAATAATAAATAATAAATAATAAATAAAAAATAAAAAATAATAAATAATAAATAATAAATAATAAATAATAAATAATAAATAATAAATAATAAATAATAAATAATAAATAATAAATAATAAATAATAAATAATAAATAATAAATAATAAATAATAAATAATAAATAATAAATAATAAATAATAAATAATAAATAATAAATAATAAATAATAAATAATAAATAATAAATAATAAATAATAAATAATAAATAATAAATAATAAATAATAAATAATAAATAATACATAATAAATAATAAATAATAAATAATAAATAATAAATAATAAATAATAAATAATAAATAATAAATAATAAATAATAAATAATATATAATAAATAATACATAATACATAATAAATAATAAATAATAGATAATAGATAATAAATAATAAATAATACATAATACATAATAAATAATAAATAATGAATAATAAATAATAAGTAATAAGTAATAAATAATAAATAATAAATAATAAATAATAAATAATAAATAATAAATAATAAATAATAAATAATAAATAATAAATAATAAATAATAAATAATAAATAATAAATAATAAATAATAAATAATAAATAATAAATAATAAATAATACATAATAAATAATAAATAATAAATAATAAATAATAAATAATAAATAATAAATAATAAATAATAAATAATAAATAATAAATAATAAATAATAAATAATAAATAATAAATAATAAATAATAAATAATAAATAATAAATAATAAATAATAAATAATAAATAATAAATAATAAATAATAAATAATAAATAATAAATAATAAATAATAAATAATAAATAATAAATAATAAATAATAAATAATAAATAATAAATAATAAATAATAAATAATAAATAATAAATAATAAATAATAAATAATAAATAATAAATAATAAATAATAAATAATAAATAATAAATAATAAATAATGAATAATGAATAATGAATAATAAATAATAAATAATAAATAATAAATAATAAATAATAAATAATAAATAATAAATAATAGATAATAGATAATAAATAATAAGTAATAAATAATAAATAATAAATAATAAATAATAAATAATAAATAATAAATAATAAATAATAAATAATAAATAATAAATAATAAATAATAAATAATAAATAATAAATAATAAATAATAAATAATAAATAATAAATAATAAATAATAAATAATAAATAATAAATAATAAATAATGAATAATAAATAATAAATAATAAATAATAAATAATAAATAATAAATGATAAATGATAAATGATAAATAATAAATCATAAATAATAAATAATAAATAATAAATAATAAATAATAAATAATAAATAATAAATAATAAATAATAAATAATAAATAATAAATATCCACTCATCACCCCGTGTTTCATTCTCCAACCTTATTGGAAAACTTCATCACTCTCATTGCTCCATTGCTATCCTCTTCACTTCATCAATCTCATTACTTTTTTGCTATCCTCATCACTTCATCACACTCATTTCTTCATTGCTATCCTCATCACTTCATCACTATCATTGCTTCATTTCTGTCCTGATCACTTCATAACTCTCATTGCTTCATTGCTATCCTCATCACTTCATCACCCTCATTGCTTCATTGCTATCCTCATCACTTCATCTCTCTCATTGCTTCATCACTTCATCACTCTCTATGATTCATCACTTCATCACTCTCATTGCTTCATCACTTCATCACTCTCAATGATTCATGACTTCATCACTCTCATTGATTCATCAATTCATCACTCTCACCTTGCTTTATCAATGGCATCACATTATTTTTTTTATCACATCCATCCTATCATTGCTTCATGGCTTCATCACTTCATCCCCCCCTTTCATCACATCCTAACTGTCATTGCTTTATTGCTTCATCACTTCATCCCACTTACTCTTTTTAAATGGCCACTCAGCAACACTCCCCCCGCAAGTCCACTCAACCAAAGAAAACTTCCCCCAGGAACTCAACATCCAACAATGCTCCCCCATCAGCTTCAAAAGGATCAACTCAGCTCAAGAGAACTGATTGCATCATGCTCTTAAAATGGCTCAAAATTCCTTCCAACTATAATTTTTGATTTGGATCCATCAATGAAAAACAGGTTGGCCAGCCTCCATCCTCTAAGGTGAATAGTTATCTCCTGAAGGGAAATAAACTCATGAATAAAACAAAAGGTAGGCTGGATCTTTCATCCAAACAGATTTTGGAGCGATTCAAGAACTCTCAAACCAAGTAAAATAAAGCCTTCTCAATTTCAATCTCCACTGGCTTTGGTTTTGCCAAATCCAATAAAGCAAAGGGAATCAACTCAGTGGTTGATAAGTTGGACTCCATTTTCCCTTTTTATGTTAAAAAGGATGAAAACTTTGGAAAGAAGGCCAATATCACCCCTTTAGCCGCTTTTGATGACCAGAAATCAGATTCAGTTGATGCTGAGGGCCTGGCTTGGGATGCTTTGCCTAGCAATGATGATCCTGATGAAATATATCAGTAGCCCAATCTGATGTGGAGGAGGATATTCAAACAGAATCAGCTCCAATCACGTCTACATCAGAATTGATCAAAAATTCAAACCCTTCTTTGAAACCTCCCTTCCTTCTTTGGATTTCTCTCTTCCTGGGGTTGAAGAACTGACAACTTGGCAAACAAGGAGCAAGTTATTCCTGTATCACCACCATTGTAATCATCTGCTCAAGTAAGGAACCAAGATCTTTTCCATTCTGTCTTGGTAATCCTGACTGATTTTGATTTTAAAAAAAAGGCTAATCTGTTCCTGAATGGCCCAATACTCAAGCCAATGGGGCCTCCCACATCACCTCCAAAAGGAGAAATGATTTTCCCACACAAGCCTCCTCTGCAAAGGAAAAGCAAAAGGCGTCTAATTACATCAAACTCAACCCTAATAGCAGTCAAAAGCGCAGAAACACTTTAAACTTTTCTGCTTTGAGGATATCATGGAAAATCAAGATTCAAGTAAGTTAATTGATTTTTTTTAGTTTCTTTCAAAATCAAGCTCATTCCTATTCCTCTTAAAAAAACAGTGAAATCACAAATAGAATCCAAAAAACTTCAATTTGAAAAGGAGAAGTGGGATTGTCAACTGGCTATGGATTGTCAAAACTGGAAAGATGAGAGTTTGGCTCATCAACACAAGTTGATTTCTGAGTGGAAAATCAAACAGGCCAAGCTGGATTTTCAAAAAGAGGCAAAGGAGAAGGATTGAGAGCAAGAAAAACTCAAAAAGGAGAGGGAAAGGCTAGCCACAGAAAAAAAAGATAGGTTATTGGTAGCCATGGAATTTATTGGTAGCAGTAGAGCTGAGGATGAAATGAAGGGAAATTACTCCATTATTTGGTTTGTAAATATGTTGGATTTTATAAATATTTTAAAAATAAAAACAAAAAAATTATTCTTGATTGCAACAATGTTTATGAGAATTTTTTACACCACCAATTAAAAAATCTTTTTTATTTTTATTCATATTTTTTTCTCAAAGATATATTTTGTCACTGGCCAAGTCCTTGCTAGTTTTTTTAATTGTTCTATTTATTTGCATGGACATGGCCATCCAAGTATTGGTGGAAGTATCCACAAAAGGAAAATTACAGTTTTTGTACTTTTTTGCTGCCCAAACCATTTTCACAATACCCTTTTGTTTGAAATAAATCCCAAAACATAATTCTTGGAACACCATCTGGCCATTGGACACTTGATATTCATCCTTGTTGTTAATAAGTTGTCCATTCAATTTTTTGGTTGGGACCACAAGTAAAAAGTGATAGTCAGAGACATCACCTTGGTCAATATGGGGCGAGTTGTAGAAGGAGTCTGAGGTGAAGGTGATGTGATGTGAGCCGTCAAAGGCAGTAAGTCCAGATCCAAATTCAAATGAGGAGAAGGAAGGGATTTTTTTTCCATCATAGCTTCACGGTTGGAATCAAAAGCAAGTTTGGCCAATTTTAAAAAAATTTAGCCCAATATATGAGGGACCTTGTCAGACCTAAGGTTCAAAAATTAGTACTCTTTAGGGAAGGATTTGACAGCATCTTTCTTCAAATATTTTCCAAATATTTCAGAAGTTTCCATCAATTTTTTCTATCTAATTTCCCACATTATCCCACCCAAAGATCTTGAGGGACCAACAGTGTTGACACATTTTTTGGATTGGTGAAGGAATGTTGTTACCAAGTTGATTTCCTGCTTCTCTTGCTCAGAGAGTTCATTCAAAGGGAAAATTGGATGATGGAAACCATAGACTGATCATCCAATCAATCTTGAACATATACTTTTCCAGATCTGAAGAAATTGAATGGTTTGATATTCTGTTTTGCCTGTTTCAACTCTTCAGGGGTGGTTTTTTACTTTTCTTGACAATGGACAGATAAAGGTTCAAGGGACGTAATTGCACAAAGACCAAACAACCTTTTCATTAATTTTTTCCTCATTCACTTTCAATGAAATTTCAGAATATCACATTTGAGCCCTCCTTCTCTGGAAAGCCCTTTTCTTCCAACTTCTCTGTATGTTTTTCAAACTATCTCCTTCCACCTTTTTTCCTCCCAAACGTATACTTTGATTGGGGTGAGGATCAAGATGGAAATACATTATTTGTAAAATTTTGAGTTTGGTGGGTGAAGAATTGGCTATCAAGAAAGGGTGGTCAAACTTGTGGAATGTCCCATTGCATTGAATTGAATAAAAAAAAGCAAAAAAAAATTCATTAGTCCGGTATAAACCTCTTTGATGATCAACAAACATAGAAAATGACCAAAACAAGAACAGAAATTCTCCTGCCAAAACAACAAAAAAAATAAAAAAATAATAAAAAATCATCAGTCCGGTATAAACCACTCAGATGGATCAACCAAAATAGAAAATAATAAGAAAATTACCAGTAATCTCCTACCAAAAAAAAATTTTCAGTCAACTTGTAAATAACTGGGAGGAGGAGGAGGAGCTAAAGGTGGGGCATGTCACAGGTTGTTCAATCAATCAAGTGATTGATTGGAAAGCAATTCACCATTTGCTTGCCAGTCAATTGATTGATTGATTGATTGACAAGCAAACAATTCATTGCTTGATGGTCAATCAATCTATCAACTGGTGAGCAAATGATTGATGGCTTGCTGCTCAACCAATCAATCAATTGTTTGCTTGCTATTCAACCAATTGATAAATTGGAAAGCAACCAATCAAATGCTTGCCGGTCAACCAGAAATTAATCAATCAATCACCTTCCAGTTGCCCAATTGATCAACTGGAAAGCAATAAATTGTTTTCTTTCCAATCAATGAATTGTTTTCTTGCCAATCAATCAATATTTTGCTCACCAATCAATCAATTGGTTGATTGGCAAGCAATCAATCAATTGGTTGACTGGCAAGCAATCAATCAATTGGTTGATTAGCAAGCAATCAATCAATTGGTTGACTGGCAAGCAATCAATCAATTGGTTGATTGGCAAGCAATCAATCAATTGGTTGATTGGCAAGCAATCAATCAATTGCTTTCTGATTGACCAGGAAGGTGTTGGTGGAGGAAGATCGAGAGCAGCAGGAGAGGGAAGAAGGAGAGCAGGAGGAGGAGGAGGGGGGGTGCTTACCGGTGGGGCTGAGCAAGGAGGGATGAACAGCCTGGAAATTGTAAAAGGAGGAGGAGGAGGGGGGAGGTCAGCTCCAATTAATCAAGGAGGAGGAGTGGGGGCTTACCTGGGGCACTGAGCAAAGAAGAAAAAGGAGGATGATGACTGGGTGAACTTGGAGGTAGGTGGAGGTGGATGGTGAGGTGGTTTGGTGAGGAGGAGGGAGGTTGGGACCAGTGGTTCGGTGAGGTGAGATGATGGTTGTGTGAGGAGGAGGGAGGATTGGCCTGTTTTTTGGTGGTGTGAGGTGGCTGTTTTGGAAGTTGTGGTTCTGGTTTTTGTCTAAGTCAACCAAAAAAAAGAAAAAGTAAAAATGAAATGGGATTCAGCCTAGGATTCTGGGTTAAACAACCAAAACCAAAAAAAATCCAGTGATGTAATTTTTTAGCTATTTAAAGACCCAATGCTACTCATCAAAGTGAGCAAGTGAGAGGGGTAAAATATGCTATCTCATGGCCAAAGATGAGGTAGAAGATCAGGCTGGGATGACTTGAGGAGGATCAGGAATATCATCTTTGAATATTTTGTCCCATTTATCTTTGATATTGGCAAGAAGGTTGTCAAGGAGTACACAACTGATAATCCAGTTGATGAAAAACTTCATGTCTTTGGAAGATTGGAGCTGGTTTTGCATCTCCTGTAAGCTGGCCCATATTCCTTACAGGATTTCTATTTCATGCTGAATCCAAACTATTGATTAGAAAAGATAATAGTTGAAGTCAGTTTGGGCTTGATAATTGGTTGAAACATTTTGGTATGCTGGAACCATATATTTCCGGCTAGCATAAGCTGAATCAGCCAGAATTTAATGATCTTGGTCAAAGTAGTCATCTGTTCGTTGGGCAATCCGCAACTAATTGAAAAAATATGAATCATGACAGAGCCCGGAATTCAAGCATGGAGGGATATGAACTTCTTTTGGTTATCACCAACAATTTTTAGTGCCACAGAGTATCTATATAAACTGATAAAACAAATTTGGTCAGTGTATTATCAAAGGCTTTGGGGAGGAAATGAACCAATCTCCAGTTTTTCTAATCAAAATAATGGTTTCCATCTAGCTTGGGTTTTTGACTCAAGGGAATAGTGGTTCCATCAACAAAACTAATACAACCAGGAAACCTTCAGTCTCCATTACTTGAGATATCTCCTTGCGGTATTCTTTGGTTGTCCAAAAAAGAACTAAGAAACAGAAAGATAGGATACCAATCATGATTCTTTTGGTCTATAAGTCAATGGATCCATCACTGACTGAGAATAGATTTTCTAATTGATGAATTGCTGCTCCATTTCCATTTGATCAAAATCCAAAAAGAGCAACAGCTAGTTGGGTAGCTGGATTGCTTTGAGGATTCTAATAATTGTTCTGGAAGATGTTTTGGTCTTCAATAATCTCCATAAGTTTTATGAAAGAAGGCAATAAAGTTCTGCACATTTTCTGGAAGCTTAAGTCTGGCAGTAGGTGAATCTTTTGCCTTTCATACATAGGTTTGTGGAGAGTTTCTCTTTGTGGAACCATGTATTGGTTTTCCAATTAAGAAGGGAAAGCTAACCAAGTTGATTCCACATTGGAGTCTGAATCTGAGTCAAATAATGAAAAAAGTTCATTCATCTTTTTTGAGTTTTCAACTTGATGCCGGGAAGTTTGATTGGACATGTTGAGGAAAATGGTGATTTGATGATGATGAGATATGTGTGAAGCAATGGAGATGTGAAGAAATGTAGATTTGAAGTAATGGAGATGTGAAGTATATTGAGATGGGAAGCAATGGAGATGTGAAGCAATGGAGATGTGAAGCAATGGAGATGTCAAGCAATGGAGATGTGAAGTGATGGAGATGTGAAGCAATAAATATGTGAGGCAATGGAGATGTGAAGCAATGGAGATCTGAAGCAATGGAGATCTGAAGAAATGGAGATGTGAAGCAACAGAAGTGTGAAGCAATGGAGATGGGAAGCACTGGAGATGTGAAGCAATGGAGATGTGAAGCAATGAAGATGAGAAGTATGTCATGCATATGGATTTGTTGAGTTGGAGGTGTGGATGTGTGTTTTTCATGCCATGGATGGTGGATGGATGATAATTGCGTGATTGATGTTTGAAACCTGCCATTTTCATGAAACCCCCCAATTTGGAATACACCAGTTAGGGGATATGTGTATTTTGGAAACCCACAATTAAAAATGGCTGGTTTCTTCATAAAATGGCAGGTTTTTAATTGTGGTTTTGCTAACTTTGATACACCCTATTTATATTTGATGTATATATTTGTTTTTATTTCATTTTAGCTATTTATTATTTATTTATTGATCTTTTATTTATTTAGCTAGTATTATATTCATTTATTTATTATTTTTCCATTTATTTATCCATTTATTTATCCATTTATCTATGTATTTATTTATTTATTTTTTTATTTATTTATTTATTTATTTATTTATTTATTTATTTATTTATTTATTTATTTATTTATTTATTTATTTATTTATTTATTTATTTATTTATTTATTTATTTATTTATTTATTTATTTATTTATTTATTTATTTATTTATTTATTTATTTATTTATTTATTTATTTATTTATTTATTTATTTATTTATTTATTTATTTATTTATTTATTTATTTATTTATTTATTTATTTATTTATTTATTTATTTATTTATTTATTTATTTATTTATTTATTTATTTATTTATTTATTTATTTATTTATTTATTTATTTATTTATTTATTTATTTATTTATTTATTTATTTATTTATTTATTTATTTATTTATTTATTTATTTATTTATTTATTTATTTATTTATTTATTTATTTATTTATTTATTTATTTATTTATTTATTTATTTATTTATTTATTTATTTATTTATTTATTTATTTATTTATTTATTTATTTATTTATTTATTTATTTATTTATTTATTTATTTATTTATTTATTTATTTATTTATTTATTTATTTATTTATTTATTTATTTATTTATTTATTTATTTATTTATTTATTTATTTATTTATTTATTTATTTATTTATTTATTTATTTATTTATTTATTTATTTATTTATTTATTTATTTATTTATTTATTTATTTACTTATTCATTAATTTATTTATTTACTAATTTATTCATTTCAGTTATTCATCCATTAACTAGGGCGTATCAGAGTTAAGTAAACCTGCGATTTTTTAATTGAAGGTTTCAACCCAAATCTGCTATTTTCAAACAAGCATTAAAAATCAAAAAAACCCACTTATTTCACATCAGAAGTGTCAGAGTTTGCTGAAACTAAATGTTTTTTTCCAAATAAAGTATTTAAAGGCTCTCACCACCTCAAAAATGGATGATTCCACATCATCACGCCTGGTTTCAACGTCTGACCTCATTGGAAAAATTCTACCTCCAACCTTTTTGGAAAAATTTGATTTATTGCTCTCATCACTTCATCACTATCATCCCTTCCTATCCTCTTTGCTTCATAAATATCATCTCCTCATCAATTAATTACTCTCACAACTTTAAAGCTCTCATTGCTTCATCACCCTCATCACATTATTACTTTCATCACTCCTCCTCTGATCACTTCATTGCATCATCCCTGCTTTCATCACATCCCAACTCTCATTGCTTTATTGCTTTATGACTTCATTGCGTCTTCCCCGCTTTCATCATACACCTCCATCACTTCATCACTTTGTTATTTGTCCCTTCATCCCTCTTCCTCTTCCTAAATGGACCCTCAGAGAACCTCCCCTGCATTTCCACAAAACAATCCAATGGACCAAAGGAAATATTTCCCAGGAACTCAACATCAAACAATACTCCCCCATAAGCTTCCAAAGAATCAAGTCAGCTCAAGAAAGCTGATCACATCATCCTTGTAAACTGGCTCAAAATTCCCTCCACCTATGATTCTTACTTTGGATCTGATTATAAAACAGTTTGGTCAACCTCCATCCTCTAAGAGTAATAGATGGTCAATGAATTGAAGAATAAAAGCAAATGGAGGCTGGATCATTCATCCAAAAAGATGCAGGTGTGATACAAAAACTATTGAGCCAAGTACATAAAATCCCACTCACTTTCAATCTACACTGGTTTTGGTATAACCAACGCCAAAAAAGCAAAGGGAATCAACTCAGTGGTTGATAAGTCGGACCTCATTTGTCTTTTTTTATTCATATGGATAAAATCTTTGGATAGAAGGCCAAAATCACCCCCTTAGCTGGCTTTGATGCCTAACAATCTGATTCAGTAGATGCCAAGGACTTGCTTGTGGATGCTCAGCCTAGCAATGATGATCCCAAGGAAACCTATGAATGTCCCCAATCCAACATGGAAGTGGATATTCCAACACAACCACCTCCAATCAAATCTACATCAGCATTGATAAATGATTCAAACCCTTAATTGGACCCCTCAATTCTTTCTTTGGATTAATCTCTTCCTGGGGTGGAAGAAATCAACAACTTGGCCAACAAGGATAAAGTTATTCCACTATCTCCATTACAATCAACATCTGTTCAAGTAAGAAACAAAGTTTCCATTACAATCAACATCTGTTCAAGTAAGGAAAAAAGTTCTTTTCTTTTCTGTCCTGTTAATTCTGACTGATTTGGATTTTAAAAAAACAGCAACATTCATTCCTGAATGCCCAAACACTTAATTCAATGGGGCCTCTGGCATCACCTCTAAATGAGAGTGATGATGTTCCCACACAAAACTCCTCTGAAAAGGAAAAGAAAAAGGCCTCCTATTTGATCAACATCAACCCCAATAGCCATCAAAAAAGGAGATACACTTCCAGTTTTTCTGGCTTTGATGATGTCATGGAGGAGAACGGTTCAATTAATTGAGTTGATTGAATGCCGCTCACTTTCAAAATCAAGCTTATTTCTATTCCCACCAAAAAAAAAAGAGTGAAATCACAAATTGAATCTGATCAAATTCAATTTGACAAGGAAATGTGGAATTTTCACTTGGCTACTAATTTTAAAAAGCAGAAAGCTGATAGTTTGGCTCATCCACAGAAATTGGATTCTGAGTGGCAATTCAAAAAGGCAGAGAAGGAGTTTAAAAAAGAGGAAAAGGAGAAAGATCAAAACAAAGACAGACTGGAAAAGGAGAGGGAACAACTGGAAACCAAAAAAAAGATAGTTTAACTGTAGAAAATTTTAAAATAAAATAAATAAATTTTTTTTAATAAAATAATGTTTGAGCCAATTTTCGACTCCACCAATAAATTTTTTTTTTGATGTTTATTTAATTTGGTCTGGGTTCTTGTAATTTCTTATTGCATACATTCCTATTTTGAAATATATACTTGGATGGCAATCAGTGAAGAAAGAAATTCATTAAGGGTTGTGGTGGTTTCCTAAAAACAGAAGAATCTTGGCTTGATTCCTGATGATTCTTTAGATTGAGGGAATCATCCTAACTATGAAGTTTTTTTCAAATAAACCAAAAGGAATAAAAGTGACAAGTATTGAGATCAAGTATGCTCTGGATGAGGATGGGATGGATCTCCTAAAGATATTTTGTGGTGGCAAAAGAACAAAACAACCTTGGGATGATTCCTGATGGTGCTTTAGATTCAAGGGCTCATCCTCACTAAAATAATTGATTCAAAAGCACCAACAATAATACAATTGACAAGGATTGAGATAAAAGAAAAAGGTTAAATTCAATGATTATCAATAAATTGATTGATTGTTTTTTGTTAGATAAATCAATCAAACCCAAAAAAAAAAGTATGAATCCAAGGAGAAGGAGGAGAGGAGCCAGGATTAATTTACCAATAAATTGTGAATTGATTGAGAAATTTATCACAAATCAATTACTCAAATGATTTACAATTTATCACTCAATCAATTTGCAATAAATCAGGAAATTCATTGATAATTGATTGAAAATAAATTTCTCAATGGATTTTCAATTTATTGAGAAATCTATTGCAAATTGATTGGGAGGGGAAGGGAGAAGAGGGGGACCACTTGCTGGATTGAGAAAGGAGGTGGGGGGACCTAAAGGTTGATTGATCAAAGGATCAGCAACCAGTAAGGGGCAGGAAGAGTAAGAGCAGGAGGAGGAGGGGGCTTACCAGGGGTTCCAACTAAAGGAGGAGGGTAGAAAGTGGGTGAGGTGAGGTGAGGTGGTGGTGCTTGGTGAGTTGGAGGTGATGGTGAGGTGGTGGTGGTGGGTGAGGTGGTGGTGGTGGGTGAGAATGCTTGGTGAGAAGGAGGAAGGAGTGGACCAGTGGGAGTGGACTCGCCATTCTGTGGGGTGAGGTGGGTGGTTTGGAAGTTTTGGTTCTGAAGTCCACCAAAAAAAAAAGAAAAAGAAAAAGAAAAACTGGAGTGAGCCTAGGATTCTTGGTTGTACAAAAAAAACAATTATCTTGACATTATTTTTTAAATATTTAAAAACCATATGCTACTCATCAAATTTAGCAAGTGTGAGGGGGTCAAATTGGCTCCCTCTTTGCAGAAAATGAGTTAAAAGATGAGACAGGGATGACCTGAGAGGATTGGGAATATCATCTTCAAATATTTTTTCCCATTCATCTTTCATGTTGGCCTAAAGGTTGTGAAGGATTACAAAAGTCATAATCCAGTTGATGAGGATCTTCATGTCTTTGTCATTTCGGAGCTGGTTTTGAATTTCCCTTAAGCTAGTAAATTTTCTTTACAGGAATTCACTGGAATGCTTAATCCAAACTTGGCATTGGGCTAAATGATAGTTGTAATCAGTTTTGGCTTGATTGTTTGATGTAACATTGTGGTATGCTGGGCCACATATTTGCCACTAGAATAAGATGAATTGGCCAGAAGGTATTGATCTTGCTCAAAGTATTTCTCTGGTTGATGGGAAATATGCATCCAATGGAAAAGATATGAACCATTAAAAGAACCTGGAAGGCCAGCATTGAGGGATATGAACTTCTTGTTGTGATAAACAAATTTCAGTCACACCAATTATCTATACAAACAGATCAAAAATATGTGTTCAGTTTTTATCAAAGTTTTAATCAAAGTATATGGAAAAAAATGAATCAATTGCCTTTTTTTCCAATCAAAATAGTGGTTTACATATAGGTTGAGTTTTTGACTCAAGTAGTGGTACCATCAAAAAAACCAATGCAACCAGGAAAGCATTCAGTCTCCATTACTTGAGGTATCTCCTTGCGTTCTTCTTTGGTTGACCAAGAAATCATCAAGCAATGGAAAGATTGGATAGAAATCATGACTTTTTTGGTGTATAAGTCAATGGTTACATAATCAACTTAGAATAGATTTTCACATTGAATATTTGCAGATTCATGTCCACTTGATCCAAATCTACAAAGAGAAAAGGCCAGTTGGATAGCTGGATTGTGTTGAGGATTCCAAGAATTTTTCTGGGAGATTTGGTAGTCTTCAATCATCTCCAAAAGTATCATGAATGAAGTCAAACCATTTCTTAACTGTTTCTGGAAGCTTAATTTTGGAAGGAAATAAAGCTTTTGCCTTTCATACAAGGTTGTGGAGAATCTATCATCTTGGAAACAGGTATTTATTTTACAATAGAGAATGCAAAGCTAACCAAGTTGATTCAAGATTGGAGTCTGATTCTGATTCAAATAATAAAAAAAAACAGTTCAGTCAGATTTTTTGTGTTTTCAAATTGCTGCCTGAAATTTTGATTGGAAATTTTTAGAAAGATGGCAATGGAGATGATGATGGGATTTGTGTGAAGCAATGGAGATGTAAAGCAATGTAGATTTGAAGAACTAAAGATGTGAAGCAATGGAGATGAGATGTGTGTGATGCAATGGAGATGGGAATGGTATTGATTTTCTGGGGTGGAGATGTGGATGGGTGTTTTGCATGGGAAGGAGGGTGGTGGATGATGGTGCATAAATGGGGGGTTTGATTTTTGAAATCTGCAATTTTAATGAAACCCGCCATTGTGACATAAAACAGTTAGGGGGTATGTGTATTTCAGAAACCCCCCATTTTCAATGGTGGGTTGGGTCAAAAAAAAGGTGAGTTCCTAATGGCAAGTTTGCCAACTCTGATATTCCTTATTTGTTCATTCATTTATTTTAATTTTTGTCCACACCTCATATGGGTTATGAATGGCTTTTTGCGCCTGTTGGAAACCCTGTGGTTTCAAATTTCAAAATGCACCCTTTTTTTAGTGATCTCATTGATTTTTGGTTTTATTTCCCTAGTTTTCCACCTTGTTTAGGAATTCTTTGCATGACTTCCTCATGGCCAGGGGGAGCAAGACAGGGGTCATTGTTTACAAAACCAACTTTCAGGTTGATGTAAAAGTTTTTCTAATTTGTTGATTTTGCTTGCAATAAGAAGATTCACAAAAATGAGGGGAAATATGATCAAAGAAAGTTGAAAAAAAAGAAAAAAAATCTCAAAATTATCTCAAAGAAAATTTCAAAAAATCCAAATGCCTTTGGGGAGGCGCAAAACTCAGCCTAAGTCTTCCAAAATTTTGATAGAGAAAACAAAAATGAAAACAAAAAAATATTCCCAGAAAACCAAAGAAACAAAAATCAAAAGGGAAATGCTTAATTCAAGACCTTGGGGTTGCAAACAAGCATGAATCACCATTCAAAACCCATATGGGTTGCAAATGGCAAATCTTGGCTCTAAAAGGAGTAAGTAATGTTGCTCCCACTGTGTCAAACCTTTGGGGGGTCAACAATCGCTGATTGAGACCCTTTCCAAGTGGCAATTAGCAATTTGAAACTCTCAAGGAGTTCAAATCAGGCATCTTCAAGTCTCAAGGAGTTGAAATTGGGAATTTTCAACCCCTGAGAGATGCCCAAGTTGTGAGAAGGGGTTGGGCCTTTTTTCCAGGCCCATTTGGGGCCAAATAGCCCCAAACAGGCCATTTGAGGGGGGATTTGGGCTACCTAGGCACCCCTGGACCATATTTTAGTGCCATAACCCCAAATTTGGGGATGTGAAATACTATATGGGACTATTATTGGACCAAAAAAAGAAATTCAAAACTGCATTCTGAAAACAGCTGCATTCTGCAAACTTGGAAACTGAGTTTTGCCTATTGGAATAACAAAGTCTTGTCAAAGATTTTACAGATACCCCACTCTTCAGATAATTTAATTTTTCTCAACCCCAAAGTGAGCAAACATTTGGAGTTGTTGAATAGAAAATGGAATTCAATACTAAATTTTTGTTGAATTTGTTTTTTATGGGAAAAGTGGCCAGCCAAAGCCCCCCTGGTTTAAACATGGATCTGTTGAAGGACCTAATTAAAAGTGTGGTTAAAAAACCTTTGGTAGAATATAGGGATTTGGGCAGGAATTTGAAAAGAAAAAAATGGAAAATCCAATTGCGTCCCCATTGAGGGTTACAATCAAGGAGCAAGATTTTTCTTCAAAACTTGTATTTACTAAAGGTAGTGGGTCAAATTTCATATTTCATTTGACTGAAAAGGATTTTTCATGATCAATACTAACATAACCATGTGGGTGTAACTATGAAACTAAGGGGTGTCAGAACTGCTTGACCCTCCTCCTGTGAGAGCTTTTGCTATTAGGAAAAAATACAAGATTCAGTGTAAAAAATGGGCAGCCATGCATGGCTAAGCATCAATGAAATTACAGTAAAAAAAGGATAAATATGTGGATCTAGAATTTTACAAATTTGGTGTATATGAATGGCCCTACCTTACTGAACAGAAAAGGAAAACTCACACAAGGAAGGTTGGGTGTCAATTAATGATCCCTGCAAGTTGTACAGTAGCAGATCCCAGGTGGCATATCTCCATTAGAAATGGCTTAAACAATCATCAACCATCTGAAACCCCTCAGTTCATCCTCAACTGAGGAGAATCTCTGGTCAAGCCTTGGAAAAACTTCAAGAAGGCATGAAATATGGGCTAAATACAATCTAACTCAAAAGAAAATTGAGAAAGGTTGATGGTGTAAAGTACATTGATGATAGAAAAATTGATAACACTAAGAGGAAGCTAAAGCAAGCAGAACTGGATGGAAAAGGAGTTATGGATGTTCTATTGGAAATGCTCCAGGAATCCCAGTGGGTTTCCAGTTCAAACTTTGGTTGAGAGGGTCACTTGAATGCCCTTTTCTTGGCTCATCCTGATTCTATAAAAATTTGTCATAAATACCATCATATTACTTTGTTTGATTGTAATTATAAAACAAATAGGTAAAACATGCCTCTATTGCATGTTTTAGGAATGAAAGCCAACATGGAACATTCAAAAAAGGCTTTTTTGTTTTATAACAAAAGAAACATATGAGTGCTACAGTTGGTGTTTTAATGCATCAAAGGAGTTTGCCTATGATCCCAAGAGGCTTCCAAAATTCTTTGAAAAGGAATGTGAAAAAGCTCTGACTTTTGCTATAGAAAATAGGTTCCCTGAGTCATCCAGATAGTTGTTCCCCTGGCACTTTTCTAATGATATTCAAGCAAATTTTAAAGTTTCTTCAGTAATGAGATGAAGGATGGAAAGATTTTTTTGAATATGTGGGTATATTATGGGCCCTGGTAATAAACACAACTTGAATCAGTCTCCTCAGCCATACTCAACCCTCAGCCAGAACAAATCCCCAGTACAATCAACCTTTCACGCCTGGATCCACATACTGCGCCTCCTAAAGTATCCTCCTGCATACCCTTCATTCCTTAGATAATCTCCCAGGAATACTCTACACCTCTTGATGGATTAGTGCATCCTCATTTCCCCTTCAACTCTACCTAGTATGAGAATTAAATACTGTAAACCAGTAGTAAATACTCCTGGCTGGGAAAGCCATACGCCAGTTCATTAAATTCCATACCTTTCTTGAAAGGCCAAATACCCAATCTTTCAAGGCACAGCCTCCAGCCCAATTGTTTAAAATGTAATTCCAAGGGGAATCCCAGCCCAGCACCAGTCATCCATCCTCAAGGCCTCCTCCCACTTTGCGCATATACTGGCCTCTCCTTCCCTCCTGAATTGATTCCCCTGAAGGAATTATTATACTACTTCTTATTGGCTATTCCCTCTTCCAATAGGTTTCATCTTGGCACAATAAAGCCAACCAGCCTAGATTACTAATCTCACCTAGACCTTTGGTGTTAGTCTTATAGGATTCATCAGTCAACCTCCCTATGAGCATTATTCCTGGATTCTTGTTCTTTTCATTATCATTACTCTACATATCTTCCTTATTGAAATAAATCTCTTTTTTCCATCTTGAATTCTGTGAGCAGTAGGGCCTGTGCCTTCAGCCCCTTGCACTCCAAGGGCAAGTGTGAAAGCCCTCTAAAACCAAGGGTCAGGAAGAAGTCAATGATCCAAAACTCAGAGTAGGAAAATTTATTGCTTCTTCTTTTCATTTCTTCTTGGAATGCTTATTTTCAAACTTGCATAAATTGTTTCTTGAAATACCATGAGGATGTGCTTCAGTATATGGAAAAGGAAATTTTACCTGTCAAAGAAACTTTTTTAAAAGCATGGAATTGTGTCAACCCTGACTTTGGAAATAAAACAATGTATTGGGTAGAAGAGACCCATGCTACTTTCAAACAATTACTTGAGGGCTTTTGGGGAAAATTTTTGATGTGTGGCATCACCTTGAAGGAAGCATTTAAAGCCAAATCCAATCAATGCATGTGTCACTCAAAAACTCTCAAATAAATTTAGGAACTTTTCCTTCAACAGAAATTTTACCTTTTGGTTAAAAACTTTCAATTGAGGCCATTAAACTCATTTGGGAACAATTTGAGAATTTAAAGGGAAAGAATGATAGCAGGTGTGCTCAAAGTCTTCTTCAAAAACAATGGGCTTCACTTGTCCCCAAATTTTAGGGGAAATAATGGCATCAAGAGGATCCGTTGTACCTGAGCATTTTAATCTTCAGTGGAGGTTAGAATATGAGCCTTCCAGTAAAGTAAGTATGTTTTTTGGATTTTTTGAAGGTTAAAAATTATAGTATTTAAAGAAATTGTAGGATCGAAAGAAATTATAGGATTGAAAGCAATTACAGGATTGACAGATTAATTATTCTTTTTTTTCAAAATAATGACACAGATTCAGGGCTTTGAAAATCTAAATTTTTCAACAAGTTGAATTCCATGATGATGGGAAAACATCAACAAGTTATATTGAAGATTATAAAGTCTGTGGTTGATTATCAAGAAACTTGGATTGGAAATCCAAGACTTGAGCCAAAGGCCTTAAGGTCCAGCCATGGTCAACCAAAATTGATAGCTACTGGTTGTGAGATTTTTTAAGATCATGGCATATTTCCATGTGACATTTTCCCTTTTGCAGTTTCATAGAGCATTTCCTGACACTCTCACATGGAAGCTCCGCACAACAGAGGAGGTTTCATCACAGGAGGTTTCACGTCTTTCAGTCTCAACCTCTACTCTCTTACCTTCCCCCAATCTATTATTTTGGGACTCTTTTTCTTTTCCATGGAGATTCTCATCTTTTCTTTTTTGTTCTATCCACTTCTATTTCTCTTATTATCCTTCTAATTCTGATCACACATCAAACCAAGAATCACCATAGACCTCCAACCTCAATTGAACTCAAGACTACATCAAAGCTCATTAAACATCACATCAAATCGCCTTGATCTTCTTTTCCTTTGTTTTATTCTATATTTCTTTTTCTTTCTTCTTTCCTTTTCTATTCGAATACCACCTTTCTTTCATCATCAATCAATATCAAACTCAACTTCAAGACTGAACTACCATCAATCTCTGCCTGGTAAGATCTCAAACCTCTAAAAGATCATCCAGGCCATCTAACCCTTGATTTTGTAAACGTCAGCTTTTGCCCAATCCATTCTACATCTCCCAAAGATGTTATTCTGCCCAAACTACCTACCATAACTCTTACAATGGGCTCTAGCTGTTTGATCTCATTTTCTCTGTTCTTTCATCCTTCTTACTTTATGTTATCTTGAATTCTTACCTGTTTCATGGTTTTCAGTTTTGCTGGTTATTAGTTCTCTATAATCTCATCTCAAAAGTTATCACGGTTAAAAGCCAAAAACAAAAACCTCAACCAGACAACTTAAAGACATGAACAAACCAGAAGGAGCTTCCAATTAATTCCATCAGGTAGCCCTAAAAGCTTTGGTCAATGCCATACCTCCGTTGAATGAAGAAATTTATTCAATCTGGCGAGATAAGATGCTAATGCTCTTTGATCTTAAAGACATCAAACACGCCATTACAAGGAATTCAGGAAAAATGTCAACCAAGCAAGATCAAGAGATATGGGCTATCATCCTTTCAAAACTCAATAGCACCACACACGCGAACATAGTTAACTCAACAAATATAACATCTTCAAAACTTCTATGGGCCAAAATCACGCGGAGATTTGCATCATCGGAGACCGCAAACAGGGCTAGGTTTTTTAACCACTTTCTCCACTCAAAATTCAGCAAACATGCCATCAACGGGTTTCTCACTGAGATGCGAAAAGCCATTACAAGAATGACAGACGTAGGTATAGAACTCCCAAAAGATATATTAGCCTACTTACCCCAGCTCAAGTTTCCACCTATACTCGAGAATCTCAAGCAGCAAATAATGCACGTTGAGAAGAATCTAACTGTGGAAGTTGTCTTCAATCATGTTACCCAATAAAATAATGAAAGAAGAGCGTAGATCAAAGTTACTAAACCCTCTACCAACTTATCTCTGGTAACAACTAAAGCAAAATACAATAAGGACAAACGCAAGATCAAAATGCGCTGTAAAGAAGGTTACCACGACCCTAAAGCCCCCCATCCTAAGTCTTCCTGTTTTCATCTACATCTTGAGACTGCCCCAGAATGGTGGATTGAGCAACAAACGGAATGGAAGAATAAAAACAAAAGGAACCCAGTGATCAATTATCATGCCCTACTTACTCTCTGGATCAACTCCAACAATAATCCTAATCTCCTTCTAGATTCCAGAGCCAATGTCCACATATTAATAATCTCAAGTACTTTAAGTCAATTGAGCTCCAAAATGACCTTGAGGAAATCAAAACCGGCAAACTCAAAGCCAATCTCAAGATTTGTGGAACAGGCACGGTCCAGCTAGAATGGAAAGAATCCACAATCACTCTTGAAGACTGCGTATATGTACCTGATATAGTAGTAAACCTAATCAGCCCTGGTCTCCTTTCTAAGAAAGGTTGCAATCTCACACAACAACACAACAGCTTCTCCCTCACTAGAAACCATAAGATTGTCTTAAAAGGCCTTGTCCAAGATCATATATTTGTCATTGAGAAACCTTGGACCGCTGGGAGCAACCAGACTGTGAATCTTTCTAATCAACCTTCCTTTATACCTTCTTTGCTACTCAAATTTCACAGAAGCTATGGCCATGCTTCCATCTCCACTCTCAAACCCCTTCTGAAAGACCACTACCCCAACAAGGAACTTCTCAAGTTTCAATGCAATAGTTGTGTCAAAATTAAAACCACTAAAGCTCCATTCTCTAGTGTATCCACCTCTTCTAAAAAACCCTTGGAGCGAATTCACCTTGATCTGATTGGCCCAATCTTTCCTCAATCTAAGTCCGGCCACCACTATCTACTCACCCTAGTCCATGACTGTACTGGCTATCTAGCGGTGTTCCATATTAAATCCAAAGACAAGACTCTTTTCACGATCATCAAAATTCTCAAAACCAAATATAAAAGGTTAAATTACTACCCAACTGAAATAATTTCAGATAAAGGGACCAAATTCACTAATTCTACCCTTAAAGATTTTGCTAAGTCTAAAAAATCAAGCTTTTATCCTCCAAACCTTATCATTCCCAACATAATGGTTGTGCTGAAAGAGCCAATTGGACCATTGTAGAATCTTCCCAAGCTACTTTTTTGTCATCAAGATTACCTAAGAATTACTGGCACATTGTGACCAGAATTTGTTGCTTCATGCTCAACCAGATTCCTCGGGAAGGTAAAAATCAGTCTCCTTGGGAGCTTATGTTTGGTAAGAAACTACCCACTAATTACTTAAAACCCGTAGGTACATCTGTAATATACCTTGTGAATCTCACACAAAAGGGGCGCAAGTTTGATGAAAAAGGCCTTGAAGGAATCGTGGTTGGTTTCAACCTGGTTTTCCACTCTTATTTGATCCTCAACTCGCTCGGTGCTGTTATAGAGACAAAACACATCAAATTCCTTAAGACAAACCTGAAAGAGTTCCCAATTCTTGAATCACCCGGACTGGATATTTTTTCTCAATCTTGTTTGCACACCAATGAGTCAGACTTCTCCACATCCAACAAACAATACGCTATCCAAGAGGCAACTACTGAATGTCTCAAATTGGACTCTGATCCTGAAGAAGAAGATAGTCCCTTAGATTCTCCGCCATCAAGCACTTCAACTCAAACTATTCCCACTCCCAAATTAACATTGCAACCCAAACAAGAAACTCAAAAACCGCAAAGATACAGATTTCATCACTACTATGAGCCACCCTCCTATAAAGCTTCCCAAAAATGCCCGGAATGGCCAAAATGGGAAAAAGCTTTGAAAGAAGAACTACTCTCAATAGAATCTCAACACGTCTCGGAAGAATATTACAACACTCCGGACAACATTCTGAACACCACTTGGGTATTCAAGGTGAAGGAAAATTGCCATTGAGAGCCTGTCAAATACAAAGCCAGACTATGCGTGCAAGGTTTCAATCAAATTCAAGGTATTGATTTTGACAAGACTTGGGCCCCTACTGGTAAACTTGGATCCCTTTGTCTAGCCCTCCTTTATGTTCTCAAAAATAAAATGAAATTTACTCAATTTTACGTAAAGGGAGCCTTCTTACATGCTTGTTTGAATTAAACTGTTATAATTAGAACCCCCAAAGCATTGGATAGAAAATCTCCCTTCTCAAAGTTGAAGAAATCCTTATATGGTCTCCAACAATTGTCAAAAAACTGGTACAAAACTCTTACCGCTTGGATAAAGTCTCAAGGATTCCATGGATCTACCAGTGATTCATGTCTATTTCTCAATTCAAATTCTGGCGAGGTCATCTATTTCCACGTGGATGATCTAATCCATGTGGGAAGAACTAACAATTTTGCAACAATTTTTCTAAAAAAATTTGTTAATTCTTCTTGCCACTCCCCTAATACAATTCTTGGAATGCTAATGGGATTTGAAGGAGACAAGATTATTCTAAGTCAACCAAATCATATCAATTTTGAACTTGAAGAACTAGGCCTTGCTGACTGTAAGGATTTCAACTCCCCTCTGACCCAAAATCTACATCTTGAACCTGCCTCCAATGACACGGTGTTGAATTTGGTGTTGCATCATGTGATGCGATACCCAGACTATGCAGAAACAAGTGAACCAAGCCCAGGCAACATCTGCTGCGACATTGAATCCCCACATACTACTGTTGCATGCACCCTGTCATCACTCCTCCACAAAACCTTCCCACCACTGCACTGACCTGCTACATGCGTGAAAGCTTTGAACAGCCCCCTAATCTTGCTCCCTACAACATATATTTTGCCCCCAACCCCCTTGTGCCGTGCATTCCCAGTTTTCTGTCACCTTCATCAAACCCCCTGTTTTCAACCCTGACATTTCCAATCAATCAAAAAATGAATCAGCAATTCATAAACACTAATCCAATTGACTTTGACTCTGTGGTGCAAGCAGCCTTAAAAAAGAAAGCCAAGGCCCTTGAAGCCAAAAGAAATCATGCCTTAAAAAAGCGAGCTTCTCATTTTTAAGGTATTCTTCATGGCCTCCAGAAGCAGCTTGAAGATCTTTCAACCAGCAAAGACAGCAATGCTTCCCAGTCTGAACCAACCAAAGTTTCCACTACTCCAAAAATTAAAGAAAAGTCAAAGAGCTCACCCAAAGTGACCCAAGCCAAGTCTGAACCCCCTTCGAAGCCCCAAAAGCCAAGTCTATCTTCTTCTAAGGGCTCAAGAAAATCTAGTCAAGGGACTCTAGCAACCCCATCTCCACCTACTCGCAAACGCGATCCAGCCCAGCTCCTGTCTAGTGAGGTACCAAAAGATTTTCAAAGGTTTGAGGTTTGATTGATCTCTTTGATCCCTGCCACTGGGCACTGCAAACTGACCTCCATAACTACTTTGCAATGGACTTGAAACAGGATGCATTGTTCCTTCACATCCAAATGCTATGGGGTCTCTTTGAACAGAACTTGGTTCCAGCAAAAGTCGATCCCAGTCTCTCAAAGGAATTCTACAACAGGTTTAACTCAGTTCCTGAACTGGAAAATGCCATTTCTAACCCCCAAGCTCCTTAGTTAATTTCTCAGGCAGACATCATCTCACTGAGGCAAGGTTGTGCAGGACGTTTCAAGCTTGGACGTGGTCTAGCAAATGTTGAAGAGATGCATATATTATACATGCATGCAATGTTATCTAAGGTTGGCATTTGGATTTCAGGACCCAATCTTGAGGAGTCTCATGACTCTCTCTTTAACTCTGCCTGCCAAATCACTGCTCTGAACACCTTCCGACAACTTTTGGCAAGTGGTGCCTATCAGTACATGAATATTAACCTTTCAAATGTCAACAAAGTCAGCTTTTTGGTCTCAGCCTACAACCACTATGTAAATTATGTTATGGAAAGTAGGTTCAAGAAGGAGATGAAAGAGTTAGGAAAGCACCAAAAGGATGAATCTAAGAAAAGTATCCAAAAAAACCAAGAGCAAGTGTGTCACTTCCCAATGAATTCAATGACTTTGTTTTGCAAAATCCTGATCATTTCTACAGTTACGTGATAGTCGGTATGAATATTCAGTCAAGAACAAATTTCCAAAGCAATACCTTACCATTCTTAAAGACACACTTGCTCATAGTGACAACGAATTCAATCCTGAACATAATACTTATGCTTTCAAGACATTAGGCTACCGTTCCAGCAATGCCAACAAATTTTTCAGAAGGTTAGATGTTGAAATGATCAAGGATGATCAGTTAGCTGGGAAGCAAGGGCGCAAACGAGTTCACAAACTGCCCAGAGTACCAATCCCATCTGAGTTTACCAAACCACCTGTCAACTTGCCATTGGACTTCTACCATTGAGGCTGGTTCAAAACTTCATCCAATGCCGACAAGCGACTTATCCCTGATTGCCATTCTGTTTCATTTCTTCCTGATGCCAAGCTGTTGCTCTTGCCCACCCGAGTTCCTGATGAAAAGCTGAGTGACCATGCTTTCCTTGCAAAATACCGCAATGTGTTGCTTGAGCCTTATGGTTTAGATGTTCTTCACGGTAATGATTGCGATTCTTCAAGTAGTGAAGGAGAGATGTCCAACAATTCAATTGAAGTTGATGATGAAGAAGTTCAAGAAGTGGAAGAAGAATCTGATGACCCTTTTCTTGACCAGGGTGATTTTGGAGACTTGTACAATGTAGATGAAAGTGATTATTCTGATGGTGCCCCATCTACAAATGAAGATGAATGTATTTAGATTGATTTTTTTATGACTTATGATCCAAAAAAAATCCCCACTCAATATTTCCTATGTTATAAGAATTTGATCAAAAAAATAAAAGTTGGAATATGATAAATCAAAGCTATACTTGAGCTGGTGTGAAATCATCCCAATAACTCTATCTCCCTCTCGTCCAACCTGACTTCAATCAATCCAATCAGTCCATCCAATCAATCATCCCCGCCATGGCCATGATGATCATCAACACCACAAGGATGACGAGGACAAGAAAGATCATGAAGAATTTCAATCTTACTCCAGATATTGTTGTAAGACTCCAAACGGTGCTAGGCCGTGGCAGTTCTGCGGAGGTGAAAGGTGCTGTTTAGGCTGCCCTCCTGAGTGTTACAAAAATATTTAAATGTAACCAAGATCAAGGTCCAGAACCTGGTAAATGAGGAATCAAGGAGTAGAGGATAAAGATGATAATAGTTCGATAGCAACAGAACAGCACTATCTGAGACAAGATTATGCAAGGAAAACTTGAACAAAAGAAGTTAAAGTCTTCCTAGAGTTCAAAGAACAAAAGCTGTTGTGTGTAAACAACGCCCACAAGCTAATAAATCTGGTCTTCAGCAGAAGATTGGGGATGATCAACTCAAACCCAAGCAACCTCCAGGTTCTCAATGAACCTGCCCAACTCTCCGCAATCAAGCGCTTGAAGGGTACCAGATAACTGAGGGTGGCTGTACAAGACAAAGCACAATGTTTAAAAAGCTCTAAAACAAACAGTAACTGATTTGAAGCAAGGATAACCTCAAAACTTCTCAAGGGACTCAAGAGTAGGCTGGCAGAATGCAACTCCAAAGAAGCTAAGGGGAGGTATAAAACTCCAGGTCTTAAGCTTAATAAGACCTCTTCAATCAATTGTGATTGGCTCCAGAAAGGTGATCAGGGATCAGGACCAGTATGGTCAGAGAAAGGGATTAAGGAGTGGTATGACACACTCAAAAATTCCAACAGACAGAATTTTTCTTCAACCAGCAAGGCTATTGGTTGGTGATAAGGATCAGGGATCAAGGGTTGAGTATGGAGGCTCAAGGATCAAAGGTGTGCTGATTTCATTCTGGATCGTTCCATGTTCTGATGATTTTTCCAATGATGATCAAAAAGGCAGGGGAGAGCCCCTCCTTATATGGGCAGGAGACCCTGTTAGACTATATACAACGGATTCTACAAATAGAGCGGAAAAGGGAAGGCAACCATGTGGTCACTCGCGTCCGTCTGTGGATGGGCGCGCGTAACAATACCAGAGTCACCCACCCCTCGTCCGAAGGCGGAAGCGGGTGGGAGAGAGAAATGAACCAAACCGCCGCGGATGTCTGCGGGCGGTCGTTGGCACCCTTCCAAAGGCGGAAGCAGGTGGGAGAGTCCCAGGAAAGGTGACGGATGAAGTCCATGAGAGCGCGGATGGGCGGATAGGAGATTGGTTTGAGAAAGTTGCGTAAATCCCGACGGCCTGGAGATCCACAACTGATAGATCAAGTGCAATGGGAAGTTTGACAGATCCAAGGATTTGCCAAATGCTTGGGGGTGCGGTTGGGATGGATCCAGTAAATCATGGATGAGCACCGCGCGACGGTAGCAATGAGGAGATGGGGACGCGCAACAACAAAGATGAAGACACGCAACAACAAAGATGAGGACGTGCTATGACAACGGCGGAGATGACAAGCAAAACGGATAAAGGACGCGCGACGCGCGCAGATGAAAGGAGCGCGGATAATGGAAGCGCAGCGCGCGCGGCGCGGCGTGCGCGCGCGGGTAAAGGACAGTTCGGATGAGCCTGAGGATAAGTTGTTCAGCCGGACGGTACATTTGCGCAACAGTTTATGGATTGAGTTTTTAAGGCGGCCAGGGTGTCCAGGATGCGGCACCACATTGTGCTGGCAATCATCCAAGTCATCACTCAAAGATTGATGGTGACAACCCAAGCAATCATCCTCCAAACTAAGTGGGTTCAACAATCCCCTACAACCGGATCCAAAGGATCCTGAATCTCCGGTGGCTAGACTGGTTCCAGTCAATGAGGAAGCTTGGCCAAACAAGCAAGAATGTTGAGATGAGGAGTATTGTCTCATGATTGGCGGCTGGTGGCCCATCATTGTTGACGTTTGATGAGTTGTAGCGGTCTGAGTTGGATGGATGGCAGAGGGTGAACAAGTAGGGTAGGATGAGCCAATCCATCCCACCGGGGTTGTGGGTGATCTACCAATCCAAGCGTGAGCGGTACTGTGACGGGCATGTTGTTGGGAGTGAGATCGATGAGGTTTGAGGACATCCAAATGGATGACAATGGACCCAATAATGGGCTAGAGGATAGAACCGAAGGTTATTGCTTCGGACTAGCAGCTAGGCTTCCACTTGTCATCATCTTACTACTCATCATGCCTACTCCTGCTCCCATACTAGTCGTGGCCCACCCCCAGTTTTGATTGTGCTGATCATGGCAAAGGTCCCACAAGCATCAAATCTTAGAAAAATGCTGTCAAGGCACTCTGCACCAGGCTCTCTGTAACAATCAATCAGAAGATCAATGAAAATCTTGGATTCAACGGTTTTATTGTTTTTTTTTTTATTTCTTAGCTGTGACAAACTCAATGCAAGGAAAAACAAAATGATCAAAATTACATTTGTGTATCAAAATTGGGCAGGCTTGTATGGTCAAATGGACAAACTATTATTCCGCAAGTAGGAATCCCAAAATTCTGATTCCCTAAGAGTCGATAAGCACAAAGGCATCTGATTGCCTTTGCATCAAGAACCTTTTGTTGAGTCGTTACTGTGCCGAGTAATGTCTTAAATAATGAAAGTATTGATTGGAAGTTTGAATCTATTGAGTCAAGAGACTGAGAATACTTCTTCTCAAATAAATCTACAAAGAAGCAAGGTTCAATCTTCTCATGAGTAATATTCATCAGGTATATCTTTGGGACCAATCCAATGTTGGTTTTACCTCTGTCTTGATACAAAATGCAGTCATTTGGTTGACCTTTTGATACATGTCTTTCAATTCCATCTGCTGCTAGCCATTTCCAAGTTTTGATAGGAGTTCCGTAGTTTAGTAGCACATGTGAATCCTTTGTATGTGGTAAATGGCAGTAATCGCAAGCTTGAATATGTTGATGGTTCAGATGGTCCAGGATCATAGCATAATCAACCTTGTGAAGTGTCATTGCATTTGTTGGTTGGCTTGAGTTGTGCGGAAAAGATGCCAATCTTGACATATCATACTTCTGATTTAACATTTTCAGGGAGCATGCCTTCTGCAAAATTTTTTGGTCCATTTCCTCTGCAATTAAAGCAATCAACTTCAGTACAGTTGATTCATTCCTAGAATTTTGGCAAAGACATACTTATGTTTGGGTTTGTTTTTATCTTTTGTAAAAAACCAATCAATCCTTCTCCGCTCAATTCTGCTACCTGGTTTAGTGGCCCCCATTTTCTGAGTTGCTCTGGAATGTGTAGGGCATAATGATGGTTTGGTTGGGTGTTTAAATTTGAAAAGATCTTCTTGGCCGTTTCATTGTAGCAATTGTAATAAGTTTTAAAGATGTTGGGATCTCTTGGTGTTATTGTTTTTGCACAAACCACACTAGTACATCAACACAGTGCACCAACATTAGTGAGGATCATTCCTGTCCAGGATTTGGGTTTGACTTCTGATGGTTGTCTGACAAAAATTTCAATAATGATCAGTGGTATGATGTATTCAAACAGGCAATACCAGTGGTTAGCCTTCCAATTTCCAGCCTTTCAATCTCCAAGCGGCTGAGGTGGCTGTTCTAACTTGGAGGGTAATATTACTGATTCATGGGCCTTTTTGAATTACTGGATTTGCTCTTCAGAGAAAAGCCCATCACCAAAATTGGAAGTATTGTCTTCATTGCTGGATTCATCAGAGCTCTCTGAGTCTTCTGTTTCACAATTGCCTGTGTGTAATCTGACAAATTTTGGTGGTGGCTGCTTTCCACTTTCTTCACGCTTTCTCTTCTGATTTTGAACCAACCATGTATCAAAGCCCCACTGTACTCTGAAATGATGCTGCAATACCCCTTCCAACCAGTTATGCATCATCCCAAGGGGGATGTGCTAAACTATATTACAATAGGGGAGTCGGTTGAGCTCAGACCACCTCACACCAGTATTGCGGAGATGATTGTCTTGTTGGCTGATTGTCTTCATACCTTTCCACTTTAAGGCGTCTGAACATGTTTCATCATTTTTTTGAGGCTCTCCAACTTTTAAAAGATGCAAATCATCCTTGAATTCTTTGCACCAAGAGCAAAAAAATTTTGCACTGTGCAAAGCATAGCCTGCCACTTTATGAACGCCAACAATTTTGCCAAGGAGAGGAAGTAATTGGACTCAAACAAGCCAAACTTCTGGGGATTGGTGTGTTTTCCTTGGTTGAGAAGCATTAGATCATCCACAAGCGGCTTCGGGAAGTGATTGATTGTGATCATTGAAGGAGAATTCGGGCCAGGTGTAATCCCGGCAATGTAAGTGTGACTCATCAGATTTCGCTTTGACGGTGGCAAGTTGAGGCAGTTCATTGCTATCAAACCAAGTGACTGCTGCTTTCCAGCAAGTTTGTTTCCTTTTGGATTAAACCAATCAATAAAAAGCGAAAAGGTAAGATTGAGTGTATTGAGTTCAGAAGGATTAGTCAGCCATGCCATTTCCCTCCAGGCACTTCCATGTTGAATATCACTACTATCATATTATTGATTGCAATTTAAATATGTTGACCAGTCCAGAATGAATGTTTCTATGTTTTTGTTTCCAAGAAACCATGTAAGCCATTTTTCCAAGGGCTGAGTTGCATGCAGGGACACTGGAGTTTGATGGGGTTCTGCTGTTACATTCTTGTACCGACTGGGAACCTTTTGAGTTGGTCCAATATCAACATTTGTTACTGATTTGGTGAAATATTTGAAGAGTACAGTTCCACATTCTCGGGCTCGGGGCGATTCCTTATATTCACACGTTTTCGGGATGTTAGGAGGGTAGTATAGTAGAAAGCATGTTGGGCAACAAACACATGTATTTATGATAGGAGAAAGATCAAGTTGTTTGATGATGGTACCAATATCTCTGGGAACTTCTTTTTCTGAATATTCTTGAGTTTCCTTGCAATGATTAATGATGGTGGTGATAAAATTTCTTGCAAGTTGACATCTCTTGATGCTCAACCCGCAAAACAGATGAAACCATGCAATAAAAATCAAAACAAGAAATGCAGCTGGAGATTAGTGTCAGTTGAATGTAGAGTTTACGATAAAGCAAGAAAAACAAGACCACTGACTTTTTGAGGTGATTTCAGAGGTGAGAAGTTCTGATGAGTTGGTTGAACCGGAGTTAGAAGTTGATGAACTTGATTCTTCATCAACACTGGTTGGTGAGTGGTGAGTAACACAATTTTTAAGGCAGCTTTTGCGATCCAATTTAACATGCTTGAGGTGGTTTCCTCTGGAGAAAAGCTGGCCTGGCACATTCCGTCCATTGGCATCTGTGAAACTGAGTAGAATACAGAGAGAGCAGGTACAGGTCTCCATGGCGCTACAGACAGATCGTTTTTGATAGCTTCAAGTTGGGTTGCAAGCATGTACATATTTATTACCATGTTCAACCAATCAGGTGACATAATTAGTTGCAATGCGACAGGTCCACGTCAACCCAGGTGTCGCATCACAATTCTCTGCCTGTCTGGCTGTGAGATGTTGCACGAGTTTGCATACGTCTGGGTGTCGCAGGAATGTATGCGACACCAAATTCCACACTGTGTGAGGATCACGCAGAATTTGTTCAACTCAACAACAATTACCAATCTGCAATCAGTCTCTTGAATCACATCTCCAAATATACTCGGCCAGAAATTTCTTTGGCCGTGTCAAGCTTGGCTAGGTTTAATGCCAAGCCAGGTCTCACGCACTGGAGAGAGGTACGGAAAGTTTGGAAATATCGTAAAACCAAAAAAAATGTTAAAATGTTCCTTTGATATGATCCCAACCATGAGATTGTTTCTGGCGATAGCAACGCGACCTGAGGTGATTACCTTTTGTTTTGCAAGTCTCAAACAGGTTACATTATTTTTCATTATGGAAGTCCCATCATCTGGAACTCATCAAGACAACAAAACATAACTTATTCATCCACCAAATCCAAACTGAATGCAATGCTAGATTTTTATTTAGAATTGAAATGGATATCTCATCTGATTGGAAAAATTTATCTCAATCCCTCGATGAAGCCTGCAATCTACATCAATAATAAGGGACTCAAAGAAAAAATAAAAAAATTTGGGTCTCATTCAAAATCTTGAAATATAGATATTAAAACTAAAGGTTTAAGGGAAGATTTTTTGCTCAATAAATACAAATTGCGTCTCATTCCTTCAGATAAAATGATGGCCAATTCGTTAACTAAGGCAACCTCTGTCCAAGTGATGAAAATTCTTCACAAGAAGATCTTCTGCAAAATCAACAAAAATAACACTCCGTCTTCTCCTCTTACCAGTCACAAGGGGTGTTGGGATCATGGAGGATTTCCATGTGAAACTTTCCCTTTTGCTGTTTCACAGCGCATGTCCTGACACTCTCACATGAAAGCTCCGCGCAACAGAGGAGGTTTCATCAGAGGAGGTTTCATGTCTTTCAGTCTTGACCTCTACTCTCCCACCTTCTCCCAATCTATTATTTTTGGACTCTTTTTCTTTTCCATCAATATTCTCATCTTTTCTTTTTTGTTCTATCCACTTCTCTTTCTCTTATTATCCTTCTAATTCTGATCACACATAAAACAAAGAATCACCATAGACCTCAAACCTCAATCAAACTCAAGACTACATCAAAGCTCATTAAAGATCACATCAAATTGCTTCGATCATCTTTTCCTTTCTTTTATTCTATATTTATTTTTCTTTTGTCTTTCCTTTTCTATTCAAATACTACCTTTCTTTCATCATCAATTAATATAAAACTCAACTTCAAGACTGAACTACCCTCAATCTCTTCCTGGTAAGATCTCCAACCTCTCAAAGATCATCTGGGCCATCTAACCCTTGATTTTGTAAATTTCAGCTTTTGCCCAATCCATTCTACATATCCTGAAGATGTTATTCTGCTCAAACTACCTACTATAACTCTTATGATTGGCTCCAGCTGTAGAATCTCATTTTCTCTGTTCTTTTATGCTTGTTACTTTATGTTATCTCAAATTCTTACCTGTTTCATGGTGTTCAGTTTTGCTGGTTCTTAGTTCTCTATAATCTCATCTCAAAACTTATCAAGATTCAAAAATATGAACATGTTGAAGGATAGCTTAAGAGTGAAAAATGTTTCAAAAGGGATCCAAAAAGACAAAAGACAGTAAGTCTTTTATTTTTAAGTTTTCATTTTCATTTTTTGATGAAATCAGGGGAAATTATGATTATATTAGGATTCTTAGGCTCAGAATCTGAATTTCATAGCTCAGAGGAAGAGTCTGAAATTGAATGAGGCTCCCTTCATTTGGAATCAGAATCCTTTCAAAATAAGAAAAAAAAATAGAGGAGTCAACCAGAAGCTCATCTTTGGTGAGTATCAATTTATCTAATGATTTTAGAATTTTTGGCTAATTAATTTTTGCTTTTTGGAACCAAAAGTAAATTACCTCAATCAAATACCCAAGAAGTTACATAACTTCTTGGAGGAAATTTGGGATCTGGTTGGTGGTGCAAACTGTGGATTTAAAAATATCAAAAAATCACTTGGGTAAGATGAGGAGGGATGGTATAGAGTGCAAAAGGAAATGATTGGAACATTGATAAAAAATGAGACATGCTATTCTCAGATCCTGGATGGCAGTAAACACATGGAAAAGGTGGAACAAAGACTTGATGATAATGAAATCAATGTGAAGATTCCCTCTTCAGAATGCCTTTAAAAGCTTCGCATGGGCCAATCAACAGCTGATACATATGGAATACAAATATTGTTCATTTCATTGTATTCACGTTGTACTTATAATACTATGAAAAAAAGTTTAAAATAATAATCAGATCCTGTATTAATTTGCTATGTCAACACTAATCACCAGTTTCATCTTGTACTTCAGGGAGAAATGATTCCAATCCTGCCCATTGTTTCCAAACCTTCTTCCTTGAGTTCTAAAAAACCTTATGTTTGGGTTGTCCATCTAAAAGATCAGCTTGAGTTTTATTCTAAGTTATGAAACTCATTTTAATTTCACCATTTTGTTTTGGGTTCTGATGCTGATCTTGAAATTCTATTATGATAAAGGGCCATCACATTTCAAACTAAATTATTTTGAGTTTTTTGAGTTAACATCAATATTTTAAGTGTTTTGAGTTAACATCATTATGTTGAGTGTTTTGAGTTAACACCATTATGTTGAGTGTTTTGAGTTAACATCATTATGTAGAGTGTTTTGAGTTAAAGTCATTATGTTGAATGTTTCAAGTTAAAATCATTATGTTGAGTGCTTTGAGATAACACCATTGTGTTGAGTGCTTTGATATAACACCATTATGTTGAGTGCTTTGAATGAGATTTTATTTGTAATTCAGCTCAACTTCTGTTGCGCTGATCCCATCATAAGGGTTATTTTTAATTCTTGTAATGAGATCATCTTAACACAAGTTGAACTCATTTTTTTTTGGGTTTTCTTACCTTGGGCCTGTAGTAAGAACACCAAAAAGGTGGAATTGATAGAGGTCTCTCTTGTTGTTTTTACTTTAGGGCTATTCCATGGGGGTGTGCTTGATACAAGTCCACCTCATTGGATCAGCTTGACACAAGTTGACCTTGTATTTTTTGGCATTTATACTAGGGGATTGTTGGTAGTCTTGAATTATTTATTGCATTTTTTGGTTTTTTTACTTCAGGGCTGGTCCATATACTTTTTCATTTTTGTTCCTGCCCCCAGATTTGTGGAATTTTTAGAATTTACATAATTTTTTTTCAAATTTTTTGATATTTTTTCTTTTTTTGGTGTTTTTGTTTTGTTTTCTTTTTTTTTTTTGTTGTAAAATTTTATTTTTTTATTCATTTTTAATTTATTCATTTTGATTTGATTTATTTTTAATTTCTTAATTTTTTTTTCTCACCACAAATGGGTTGTGAGAGGCCACTCACAACCCATTTTTGGCTTTTGGGTGGCTGTTCATGGCTGAGATGAGTTGTGAGTAGCCATCCACAACTTAAATGGGTTGGGATCAGCTTTTTACACCAAAATTGTTCATGAACAGCGCCACACAACAAAAAAATCCAAAAAATCACAAAAATCACAAAAAAAAAACACAAAAAAAAGGAAAATAAAATAAAAAAAATTAAAATGAATGATGAGAAATATTTTGGTTCTGTGAATTTCAATTCTTGGTCCTGCCCTACTGTATGGGATTGAACACAAGTGCACTGAGTAAAAGTTTAACTTGATATGGTCCTTCACAAAAATGGTTTTTAGGTAGAATTAACTGGTTTTTGAGGAGCAAAAGAAAAATTCTAATAGGAGTTTTTTAAGTCTTCCACCCAAATCCATAAATTAAAAAAAAATAAAAAGTAAAAAAATAAAAAACCAAAAATAAATCAAAAATAAAAAAAATCAAGAGTGTTTTTTTCCTCATGACCCTTACTCTTCAAAACATGATTATTTTATGCTCCCATGAAATTTTTTTGGAAAAAGCATTTCCTTGGTATGGGGGGTAACATATACAGGTGTTTTGAATTCAACCAAGGTGGGGGGGAAGCAACTGGAACACATTGGGTTCTGTCAGGTTAACTTGTTGGTCCTGCCCTACTATATAGGATTGCACACCAGTGCAGTTATTACCCTCAAAATTACTGTTTAATGATGCTTGAAAAACACACTTTGTGGTAAGGATGAGCTAGTGTTTAAGGGGAAAAATTGAAATTCTAGAAAATGTTTCAATCTCACCATAATATTATTTCAAAATACAAAAACATTTTCATTTTTGTTAAAATAAACTTACCATTGAAAGAAAAAAATTTGATTGAAATAAATTTTTATGACTAAAAAAATAATAAAAGGATAATAATTCAAACATAAATTGAGAAAAAAAAGATCAAAGTAAAGGAATTTTTTTAAGACCCCTTGGCCAGTTTAAAAAATTGATTTAGAAACTTGGGCTGCTTTCATGTCATTTTTTTCTTTCTTTTTTGATATTTCCAAGAAAAACAAATACAGAAAAACTTCTAAAACAAGTTTCAATTTTAATTTATTTGTATAATCAAGCCCTTTAAGAATTTTCACTGAACCATTAATCATATTCTACTTGAATATTTTTTATTTTTTTATCAATATTTAACAAAAATACAATTTCAAAATTTAGACCACCCAATTTACCACCCCTTTCATTTAAAATTATTTTCATGATGATAAATATTTCATGGGTTAAAATCTTTGAATAAATTTCCAAATGTTTTTTTTTTCAATCTTTCAATTATATTAAAAATACTTGACAAAATAGAAACTTTCATTCCTGATGTTAAATTTTTTTTGAAAAGGATGTGATTTTCCAAGTAATTTTAAATCAAATCCAATATTGAGAAGCCCAAAATGCATCAAAAAAGTTCCAAGAAGATATTTTGAAGATTTTGAATTCATTTTCAACAGTTATAAGTTAATGAAACACCAAAAAAAATTAGAAGTAAAAGGAAAAGTCCCAACAATGTGTTGAGACTCTTTTTCATTTTTCCTTTGTTTTGAAATTGATTTTTGAAGGTCTCAAAATAATATAAAAATTCTGAATGATTATTCATAAGGTCTTTGAATACCAATCTAAAAGGCTGCATTGTTATGAATTTCAGAAAAAAAATCCTTGAAATTCCTGTTTTTCCAAGGAAATTCCTGTGTGTGCAGAACATCCATGGAATTTAAAATATCTTTGTATTTCAGAGTAAGGGTTGTGAAAAAATAATTGAAAGAATCAAAAAAAAATGAATTAAAAATACTTGACAAAATTCAAAAAAAAGAAAGAAACAAAGAAAATCAACAGGGTGTTTTATAAATTCACAACTCCCAGTTGCGTGGGAGTCGTGTTGTTCCCTACATGGCCCAATGAACTTGTGGGGGGCCATAAACGCCTCCAAGCCCCTTGTGCAGCCAAAAAATCGCGTCTAGAAGCGCCCAAGGGGTTTTCTCAAACACGCGCAACCACGGGGGCGCCATATACACCCCGTAAAGGCGTATTTGAGCCATGTACCCCTGTACACGGTGGTTTTGAGCCATGTTTGGGGGTATGTGGTCCCGTCACTTTTCATTTTTTTACTTTTTATTTATTTCTTTTTACTTATTTTTATTTTTATTTTATTTCTTATTTTTTGGTTTTTGTTTAACCAAAAAATCAAATTTTTTTGACCTTTGGGTTGGTTTCTGTTTTTTTTGTATTTTTATTTAGTTTATTTAGGTTTATTTTATACCCTTTATTTTTTTATTTTTATTTTTATTTTTTTTTGCCCACCAGACTTTTAGCCATGTGGCATGGCTACACAACTACATTTGAGCCATTTAGAGTCCCACGCTACTCAAATGTGGTTGGACTGGCAGTGCCGCATGGAAACACAACTGTATTTGAGCTGTGTAGGCCTCTAAAAAGTGCAAATGTAGTTTTGTGGCCACCACACCGCGGTCCCATGACGTGTGGAGTACAGCCCAAACACACTCAAATCATGTGGGGTCTGAAAGGCTTGGTTGTAGCCGTGTATCCATGAATTTAACATCACCCAAATTAAAAATATCAAAATTAAAGTTAATTGGATTTTTAACATCCCCAAACCTGGAATTAATGTGGTTCTGAAATCACCACAATGTCCCCCAAAATCCTCAATACACCGGTTAAACCTGAAAAAACGTGGTTTTGGTTTTTTTTTAAAAAAAAGCTAGAGAATAGACAGACATCTCAAAACCCTGTAAAATACTTTTGACAAATTTTGGCAAATTTTAAGGCCTTCAAAATTGACCTAAAAAAACCGGAAGGAAAAAAACCTCCACATCTCAGATCTTTTCAAATTTTCAAATTTTTTCCTTGATTATTTTGCAAACTACAAAGAAACAAAAAAACTTTCAAATATGCCATGCCATTCAATCATAATTTTTCCAGAATTTTAGTACTTCATGTTCCTGCCAGAAAATGGTATTGACATAAAAAATAAGAAATTATTTTAATTTTTTCTTGTTGATAATCCATGATATTTTCCAAATTTTGAGGTTGCAGTCTTTTAGTAAGCATTGAATAATGAGATAAACTGGGACAGAAGAGGAGGTGAGGAGAAGTTTGAGTCATTGACCATGATGAGAGACTGAAATGGACTTAGAAAGAGAAGAGATTTGAGAGAGAAAAAGAAATATGTAAATACCTGGGACAGCAGAGGAGGTGAGCAGAAGGATGAGGAAAGGATTTTTTTCACAACTTCTGCCCAAGGTATATTGTACTACTTGTGACATGATAAAGGTAGTTGTGTAGCATACATATGTGGTGGGAATAATGCATAACATCAAAACCCCCCATTGCTGCAGACCAAATGAAGAATGGAATGACAGGTGGGGAATGAAATTACAGAGGGAGGAAAGAGGGGAGCTACAAAGAAGAGAAGACCTAGAAATAAAATCTGAGAAATCAGAGCACTGAGGAATGAAATTATAGAAGAGAGGAATGAACTAAGAGATGGGGATGAGAAAATAAGAAAATGATAGACAAATGGAACATGAGGATGGGGCAGTTGGGGTCATGGCTTAATTTCAAAGGCTGAGAAATGTGTTTCCAGTAAAACACAGCTTAGAGGATTTGTGAGCATTTTGGCAAGCATTTCCTTTGTGGAAACCTGTTTGAGTACCACATCACCTACTTGCACGCATTCCCACACAAAATGATAGTGGGAATTGTAAGACTCCAAACAGTGCTGAGACGCAGGAATTGTTTGGAGGGGAAAGGTGCTGTTTAGGATGCCCTCCTGAGCTTTTCAGAAATATTTCAATGTAACCAGAACCAGATCCAGAACTTTGTAAATAAGAAATCAATGGAAGTGATGAATTTGATAGAAGTTGGTAGCAATGGAACAACACTATCTGAGGCAAGATGGTGGGGGAAAAAACTTGAAAAAAATAAGTTAAAGTTTGTTCAGATTTCAATAGAACAAGGCAGTTTCAAGTAACAACGCACACAAGCTAATAACTCTGGTTGTCAGCAGAAGATTAGGAAAGATAGACTCAATCCCAACCAACCTCCAGGTTCTCAATGAACCTGCCCAACTCTCCGCAATCAAGCTCTTAAGGGGTACCTGATAACTGTGGGTGGCTGTTAAAAACATGGTAATTTTTTTATGAAGCTCTAGAAGAAAATAAGTAACAAATTTGAACAAGAATAACGCTGAACTCCTCAAGGCAATCAAGAATAGTGTGGCCAAATTCAAATTTTAAGTATAAAAGATAGGTTTAAAAATACAGGTTTCAAGCTCAAAGAAACCTCTCAGTAAAAAATCAATTGTTCTGGAGGGATTATCAAAAAGAATGATCAGACCAGTATGGTCAAAAAAAAAGGGATCAATGAGTGTTATAAAACACTCAAGAATCCCACCAAATGGATTCTCCTGCAACCGCCAAGGTTATTGGTGGGTGATGATGGATTATGTCACAGATGAAGGATCAAAGATTTGAGTATGGAGGCTCAAATATCAAGGGGAAATCATACATATACCCAGGATAGGGACTCCTATCTAAAGGGGAAGGGCCCCACAGATTATATCCATTGATTATAGTGCTGATTATGATAGGATTCTGGGAAAAAGGCAGTGGAGAGCCCATTCTTTTATTGGAAAGAAGCCCTGTGTACTAATTACAAGGAGATGACACAAATGAGCATGAAAAAATGGTATTTTCTTTTTGGATGATGAAGATAAAAATGAAAAAAACTAGAATTAATGACAGGAAGCTCAAGACATGTGGAAAAAAAAAGGATGAGGGAAGAAAAAAAGAAACAGACAACCCTGCTTTGGTGACCAATCCAGGACACCTCTTGTAAATGGGAAATTTCTTTTAAAAAAAAAAAGAAATCGTTCTGTGTTGCTATGGGTACTCTTCCCCTTTCCCTTTTTGCAACTCCATCCTGTCAAAGCGGTCTGGGAAGGCTTCTCTAGGGTGTTCAAATATCCAGATCCTCCATGTAACTCCTCCTTTGTTTGATTGCAGCCAGAATTGTTTTGGCCAAGAATGTGGGCAATTGATCATTTCCTTCCTCATTTCCGCTATTTTCATCCTCATCATTATCATCCCACCCATCATCACTGTAATCAGCAACAACCACAAATACAGCCTTTACCAATTGTCAACTGTAAAACATCTTGTCTTACCACTCCTCATGCTACATCACCACTTGCTCAATTCTCACTGTCATTGGGGATGAGGAAAAAGACAACCAACATCAACAATCCCATCTGAGGGCTTGCTGATATCCATCAGCAATCAAACCATCAGTACCACCAACTTGCTCATCTGGCAGACCAGGAGATGTTGCTTGTTGCAGTTGGTGCCATTTTCCTGCCAACCAGTTGATGCTTGGGGTGGTTGGTGCCATCAACTGCCAGCTTTCAAACTCCCCTCATCAAGTCCCCACTAAGAATCCCACCCCAATCCTTCTCCACACTGTCAATCTTGTTGCGCTGTCACAAGCCTGGAAGCTTGATGATGGCGGCACCAGTCCACCAGCTTAATCCAACCCATGGTTTCCCGCACCAATCCTTCTGTCAACTCTCAGAAAGCCATTGGGCGCTGATGTGCACCCAGCTCAATCCAGGTCCCCCCCACAGAAAAAAGCTTGGCTGTTGCGGCCACTCTCTTTCCTCCTCCCGCTGTTTCAGCCACTTTAGCTCAGCTAGCATTCATCTTTGGCCTCAGGGCCCAGTATTTTTCTTCCTATTCTCTTGTTTTTCCTGCCTTTCTTTTTTTTAAAATCATGATCATGTCTTTGAGAGTTTTTTCCTCATTTCATTTGCATTTTTTTTAAAAAAAGAAAAATTCTTTTCCACTCTCAGCTGTCTCATGCTCTTTTATATAGTGTAAATGGCTTCTTGACCATAAAAGGAGGGGCTATCCCCTGCCTTTTGCCAGGGTGTCCTATCATCATCAGCAGTATAATCAATCAATGAAATCTATGGGGCCCTTCCCCTTTATCTGAGCATCCTTATACCGGGTATATCTATGATTGCACCTGGATCTTTTGAGCCTCCATATTCAAACCTTTTATCCCTACTCTGTGGACTTATCCGTTATCACCCACCAATAGCCTTTCTGGTTGAAAAAGAATCCATCTGGTTGGATTCTTGAGTGTGATATACCACTCATTGATCCCTTTTTGACCATAATGGTCTGATCATTCATTTAAATCATCCTTCCAGAACCAGTCATGTTTGACTAAGAGGTTTATTTGAGCTTGAAATCTGGAGTGTTAAACCTCCCTTTATTTCTTTGCAGGTTGAATTCTGCCATGCTATTCTTGAGTAAATTGAGACATGCCGGGTTAATCTTGTTTGAATTTGTTAGTTCTTTTCTTCTAGAACTTCATAAAACAAATTGCTTTGTTTTTTACAGCCATCCACAGTTATCTGGTACCCTTCAAGCGCTTGATTGCAAATAGTTGAGTAGGTTCATTGAGAAACTGGAGTTTTATTGGGATTGACTTGATCTTTCCTAATCTTCTTCTGACAACCATAGTTATCAGCTTGTGGTTGTTGTTACTTACAACAGACTTGTTATATCTCTGAAAAAATTTAACTTATTTTGTTCAAGCCTTTTCCAGCACCATATTGCCTCAAAAAGCTCTGTCTATTGCTACCACTAACTATCAAATTCATCCCTTCCATTGATTACTTATTGACAAAGTTCTGGATCTTCATTCCGGTTACATTGAAATATTTCTGTAATTCTCAGGAGGGAAGCCTGAACAGCATCTTTCCCTCCACAGAACTGCCTGTTGCTCAGCACCGTTTGGAGTCTTAAATTTGGCCCCCTGGTCCAGGATCAAACCAGCAACCTTGGGATTTGCAGTCCCAAATACCTTTGGAATCAACTTTGGAATCCAATTGTTTTCCTTTCTTCTCTGTCTGTGTTTTTTCTGATCTGATACGTGGAGGCAAATTATCTCAAAAGTAAGTCCTCCCAATTGTTCACCGCTTGGGAAAGATTCTTGTTGTTTTTTGTGAAACCCTCCTCTTGCCACACTGGTGAGCCACTTTGGAAATCTGCTCTTTGGATCCTCTAGGAGCTCTGTTATTCAAAATGGCATCTACCAGTACTCCCACCACCTCTGCTTGACCTAGGATGGTCAAGGTCAAACCTCAGAACAAGAACTTAGGTTTAAATGGGGTAAATGTTGAATATTTCTTGGACTCATACAAGGTGGCTGCTGAAGTGGATAGGGCAGGTGAATATGACATGGCCTATCAGTTAAAATTCTTCAACTCCTCTGACAAATTCATGGAAGTAATCAAATCATTTGATGGATTTGAATCCCATAACTGGACTCTTCTAAGGGAAGAAATGTTGGCATATTGGGGTAAAATAGATGTAGCCTGGTCTAGGTTACATGACGTGGATGATCTTGTCTGTCAGTGGATCTCAAATTGTGGTTTCTCTTCCGCCTCTGACTTTCAGTCTATTATAAATTCATCGGATCCAATTCAATAATATCTTGTCCAAAACAACCACATTGATACGGTGGAAAAAGTTTGAGTTTGATTTTATCAATTCTTTTCCCTAGGAGTGCAGGAAAGGATTAGGGAAGAATTGGTCAAGTCTGGATCAATGACAACCACAATGGATAATTTATTCAAGCTCCCTGTTTTTTCAGTCCTTAGTTGTGCTTTGGGTAAATTCATGAAAGGTCAAACTGCTTTAACTTTTGAAAAACCTGGAACCACTTAACCCGTCCATTCTCCTTCTTTCAAAGAATCTGACAACATTATGAATAAGATGGAGGCAAACTTCAGGACCAAATCAAATACTCAGTCCAACAAGGAAACTGATACTATCAATGAGATTACCAAGCTACTCCAAGCTTTTGAGAATAAAATGGATCAAAAAATTTCTTCTCTTGCTACCCCTAAGCCCTCTAATTCTGTCCTTAAATATTCTCTGGTTGGCTGATACTGTCTTAGGGAAGTTCATGGAACTGGAAAATTCCCCAAGCTCCAGAAGAATAAGGACAAAAAGCTGGTGGAGCAGAAGGGGAACAATTTCTTGCTTCCTAATGGTGCCTTTATCCCCTTTGACTCATCTCTCCCTATCCAACATGTGTTAGCCTCTTTTTAGCCACCAAATCCTATGAAGGCAAATTTGGGTTCTTTTGATTTCCTATCTTCCTGTGGTACTTTTCAACCTTGGTATCCTCCATCTATTTCCTCCTCCAGTCTTATGGGAGCTTATCAATCTGATCCAGCTAGGAAACAACATCAGGAAACCAAACCTCATAAGGCTTCTTCCTTCCCCTGCCCCATCCTTTGGAAACTGATTAAAAGTTTATCTTTTCCTGAGCCTCTTCCCTCTGATTTAGAAGATATGGAGGTGGAAAAGGAGGCTTTAATGGAGAGGTTTCAAGATCACTGTGATCGTCCTTCTGCATCCAAATTGCATCAAATTTCTGATTGTCTTCCTGCTTCCCCTGAAATCCCTCCCTCCACCCAACCCAAAGTTTATTTTGAGAGGGGAATCTCAAAGTACCACACCAATTGAAAATTTTTTTTCATGTGTTTCAAAGCTAAGACAAACAGAGACTTTAAAAGGAAAAACAGGAGTACAAATAACAAAAAAAGAAGGAGAGTTTGAGCGGGATGAGAAGGATTTTACCAAGATGAGAGCTGGAGAGAAGAAGAGAGTAGAAACAAAGAGTGTTGAAAATTAGGAGGATGGAAGGAGAAAGGAAAAAGGGAGAGCTAAACAGTAATTTTAGGACAAAAATCACAAGAGTCAGAATGAAGAGGTTGCCTCACAGCTGGAAAAGAATGGAGAGTTGCCAGTTTCCAATAAGGTGGAGTTGGACATTGATCATGATTTTTTTTGTGGAGGGTGAAAAATGGTGGTGATTGATACAAAGAGGACAAGTGACCCAATGGAGGGTAGGAAAAAAATAGATTATTAATAGAGGGAAGACTGGAGTTTGCAGGATGGATGGACGTTGGAATGGTAATCAGAGGGATGAGGAGCCAATGAGGAATTTGGAGGATGACATTGAGAACCAAGGATAGGATGGAGAAAGGATTAAATGGAGAAAGCGATTGGGGAAAAGGATTGGAACCAGGAAGGATCCCCCAGGGTAGAGCAAGGGGAGACAGGCTTGAGCAGAAGGGAAACTTAATCAATGATGATTTGAATTTGAAGTCTTGAAACTGGGAATGGATATCACAACCACGCAGGAGGTGAGAGTTATTTTGAGTTACTTTCAACTCAACAGAGTGACTTTGACTTACTGTCAAATCAACACACTGCCCTGTTCATTTGTGAGGTGCTAGGACAAAGGAGGTGAGATTTTGAACTGAGGATCTGCTTTCTGGCTTGGTTAATGGGTCGGCAAGAATTTAATGAGAAGTAGTAAGGTTGGTAATCAAGTTTTTGCGCCTTGAAATATTCTCTTAGCCACTTAATCTGTGTATCCATGTGCTTTAAAGACAACAGATGACGTAGAATGAAAAGAAGACCCTACAACTTAAACAATAATTAAGGGTCAGAAGAAAAAGTGGCTATTTGAGCTTGAGTGAGATGTTGAGGCGTGATCAGACCAGATAGAAAGGATGAGATAGTGATGGGCTGAACGTAATGGAGAGTCAGATTGTGTTTTTGTGAGGAGTAGGTGATTTATAGTCTTACCAGGCAAAGACTTGTCATTGAGGTACTTGCAATTGTTTGTTGAAGGGAAACTTGAGAAGCAGATAAAATGAGAAGAGGAAGATTGGAAAAGAGAAAAGGAACAATGAGAGAGGAGACTGAGAGACAGAGGTGGAGATGAAGAGACAAGGCATTTGGGGATTCCCCATTATGGGGTAAGGTAGATCGTGCGTGCATGGTGAGATGAAGGTTCCCCAATACGGGCTGAGGGAGGAAGTCCGTGCAGTAAGATGATGGATGAAAAGTTAACACCCTCCGTGACTGGTAAGGGGAGAAATTCAGGGAACAGATGGACTGGTGAAAATAGTTTTTTGTAGAAGCTTAAGAGCGCCAACTGAGGTGGCCTTAGTTAAAGGGTCTGCTATCATCTTCTTGGTAGGGATAAGGATAAGGTTGAATTTGAATAGAGAGAATTCCTGGCGCAACCCTTTTGTCTTGATGTCAATGTGGCAGGATTTAGAGTGAGAGCCTTTTTTTTTTATTTTATCATCCAATCCCTTATTATCTATTTTAATAGCATGTTTGATCTTAGTAGAGGGGCTGATTTTGCCAATGAGGTGAGTGATCCACTTCAATTAAAGATAGCAGTGAGCAGTGCTTTAAGTTCTGATTTGGTTGAAGAATAGGTTATATTTTGCTGCCTAGATGAGTTCCAAATAACTGGGCTACTGTAATGGAATACTATATACCCCGTCTGAGACTTGAAAAGGGTAGCTTCATCTTTTCAGGTGGTGTCACTATATCCAGATATAATTTCTTCTGAAGGGTTGTACTTGAGTGTTAATTTTAGATTTCTTGCTGTTTTTAGATATTTCCAAACCTTTTGCACTTCCTTCCAATTTTACAAGCCAGGATTAGCATTAAGTCTAGCTAAACTTGAGATGGCAAAAGATATGTTGGGACGGGTGTGCTGAGAGAGATAGTTTAAGAGACTGATTTCAGATTGGTAATTGATGTTGAGCTGAGAAAACTCCGGGTGATCTTTGTTGGAGGCCCGCTCAAGGTGTTAATTTTGAGTGAGAGGAGAGTCAATGCTCTTGCAATCAGTAAGAACCAATTCTCCCATTCCCTGGTTGATAGGTTTAGGTTGTCTTAGAAGAATCTTATCACCTTTGATTTCCATCAGCATACTGAGAATGGTATTCGGGGAGTGGAAAGCTGAATTTGAGAACCTTTTCAGGAAGTTTGTAGCAAAGTTGTCCAATCTTCCTACAAGAATGAGGTCTTAGACATGAAAGTAAATGAACTCTCCCGATTTTAGATTGAGATATAAACAAGGATCACTTGTTGATTTGTGAAAGCCTTGCAATCTGATCCATGCGGTTCGAGTCTTGTACCAATTTTTGGGGGATTGACAAAGACCGTATAAAGATTTTTTCAATTTGAGATAAGGCAATTTTTGAGTAGAACCCTCAGAGGTTCTAATTATTACGGTCTTGTTCAGTGGAGCTTGTAGAAATTCCCCCTTCACATCAAATTGGGTGAAGGACATCTTATTCTTCAGTCCGTAGATTAGGGCGAGTCAAAGTGATCCCAGATTTCCAGTTGGTGCCCATGTGTTGTCAAAATACACACCTTGGATTTGGTCAAACCCCTGAACACATAGAAAAGCTTTGTACTTAACTGGTTCACTGTGAAAATTTTCCTTCACCTTGAACACCCAAGTTTTATTCAAGATATTGTTGGGTTTGTCGTAATACTCTTCCCAGACTTCTTGAGCTTCAATAGAGGTGAGTTCTTCTTTGGACTCTGTTTTCCATTTAGGCCATTCAGGGAACTTCTGGGAATCTTTGTATGATAGGGGTTTGTAGTAGTGATGAAACCCATATCTCTGGGGTTTCCAAATCTCACGTCTGGGTCTTAGATTTGTCTCTCAAGTGGGTGGTTTGGTGCGGAAATAGGGTTAGAGCCAGAGCTTTGAGAATTGAAAGATTGGATTTCATCTTGATCCGAGTTGGATTTGACTGGTTGAGAATCAGGTTTGTAGATTGAGTATTGTTTATCAACAGAAAAGAATTTTTTCTTGTTAGATTCTAAGCCTGGTTAAGAGAAGATATCCAATCCAAGAGACTGAAAAAAAGGAAATTCATTTATATGATTTTTAAGAAATTTGACGTGTTTTGTTTTGACAATTCCTCCAAGCAAGTTGAGGATCAGATTTGAGTGAAAATTGCAATTAAATCCAACCAGCACTCCTTCAAGGCCTTTTTTGTCGAATTTCCAACCTTATTGAAGTTGATTGGCAAGATAGATAGCGGACAATCCTATGGGTTTTAAATAATTATTTGGAAGTTTCTTACCAAAAATAAGTTCCCAAGGAGAAGATTGAGTACCTTCTCTCGGGATCTGGTTTAGCATGAAGCAACAACTGCAAATCACAATGTGCCAGTAATTCTTTGCTAATCAAGATGAAGAGAAGGTGGCTCAAGCAGATTCTATTATGGTTTTATTAGCCCTTTCTGCTTGTCCATTATGTTTGGAGTGGTAGGTTTCTGATGTTAGAAGTTTGATGTGTTTCTTCTTAGCAAAGTCCTTGAGGATAGAATTGTTAAACTTGGTACCTTTATCAGAGAAAATCTAGGAAGGGTAATAATTTAACCTCTTATATTCATTTTCAAGGATGCTGTTGATAGTTTCAGGCATTTTGTCCTTGGTTGAAAGGGGGAATGCTGCTAAGTAGCCGGTGTAATTATCAACCAGGGTGAGGAGATATTGATGACCGGCCTTAGATTGAGGACTGATTGGACCGACCAAATCAAGGTGGATTCTATCTAGAGGCTTGCTGGCAGGTTTAGAGAAACCAGAGAACGGTGTTCTTGTATTTTTGCTCTTCACAAAGCTGTCGCATTGGAAATTATTGAGTTTTTCATTCATATAGAGATCTTTTATGAGAGGCTTGAGAGTGGAAAGAGAGACGTGTCCGTACATCTAGTGAATATTGAGAAGAGGAAGAGTTGAGCCAGGAGGTAGATTTGAAAGATTTGCAGTTTGATGTGAATCAGCTGATTGGGGCCTTTCAATTACGAATAGATTGTCTTGAATCAAGCCCTTCAGTACGAGCTGGTTATTGCGGACCATGGAGAATGTGTTGCAAACTTGAGAAAGGGAATAGCCTTTCTTGGCTAAGAGTCCAGGGCTAATTAAGTTGACAACAACATCTGGAACGTACGCGCAACCTTCAAGGGTGATAACCGAGTTGCTCCATTCTAGCCTGACCGTTCCCGTACCACGTATCTTTAGATTAGCTTCTAGCTTGCCAGTCTTGATTTCATCCGGTTCATCCTGGAGTTTCATGGTAGAAAAGAATTTCAGATTGTTAAAAATATGAATGTTTGCTCCCGAGTCTAAGAGAAGATTAGGAGTTTCTTCCAAATTAATCCACAGAGTAAGTAAGGCATGGTAATTGATTGTAGGATTTCTTTTTGTTTTCTTTTTCCAATCATTTTTTTGTTCTATCCACCAGTCTGGAGCAACCTGAGGATGTAGATGAAAGCATGAAGATTCCAAGTGGGGTGCGTTGGGGTCATGGTATCCCTCTCGGCATCTTGTCTTGATCCTCTTCTCATCCTTATTGCCTCAAGTCTTTGTAGCAATGAGTGATACATCAGTTGAGGGTTTGGTGGTAATTAATTGCGCCTTACTCTTGTTATTATATTGAGTGAGGTGATTAAACAAAACGTCCTTCGTTAAATTCTTCTCAACATGCATAATTTGCTATTTCAGGTTTTCAAGGATAGGGGGAAATTTGAAGAGTAAGAGATATGCTAGTATTTCTTTAGGTAATTCTATACCAATTTCCATCATTCTTGTGATGGTCTTCTTCATTTCAGTGATGAATCCTTCAATAGCATTTTCATTGAGTGCAGAATGAAGGAAGTAATTGAATACTCTAGCTCGGTTTTCTGTCTCTGAAGATGCAAATCTTTGGGTGATCTCTGCCCATAGAAGTTTCAAAAAGGTAATATTGGAGGAGTTAACAACATTGGCATGGTTTGTACTGTTAAGCTTCAAAAGGGATTTCTTGTATTTCGCGTTCTTGTTTTGACAAGATTGGGCCAGAATTCCAAGTAATGGCCTCCTTGATATCTTTGAGGTTGAATAGCATGAGCATCTTGTCCCGCCATATAGGGAAATTCTCTGTTTTCAAGGGAGGTATGGCTTTGAAAGATGCTTTGAGAGCCACATGGTGGAAGTAGTTGTTTGCTCCCGCTGGTTTGTTCATGTCTTGATGATTGAGTTTGCTTGTAGACCTTTGGCTTTTAACTGTGATAAGATGAGCTTAGATTTCTAGAGGACAAAGAACCAATGGCTAAAAAAGGTATTAGAAAAGAATAAGAGACTAGAAATCATGCAAAGAACAGATGACGTAGAATGAAAAGAAGACCCTACAAGTAAAACCATAATTAAGGGTCAGAACAAAAAGTGGCTATTAGAGCTTGAGTGAGATGTTGAGGCGTGATCAGACCAGATAGAACAGACAAGATGGTGATGGGCTGAACGTAATGGAGAGTCAGATTGTGTTTTTGTGAGGAATAGGTGATTTAGAGTCTTACCAGGCAAAGACTTGTCATTGAGGGACTTGAAATTGTTTGTTCAAGGGAAACTTGAGAAGCAGACAGAATGAGAAGAGGAAGATTGGAAAAGATAAAAGGAACAATGAGAGAGGAGACTGAGAGACAGAGGCGGAGATGAAGAGACAAGGCATTTGGGGATTCCCCATTACGGGGTAAGGTAGAGCGTGCGCGTGTGGTGAGATGAAGGTTCCCCAATATGGGGTGAGGGAGGAAGTCTGTGCAGTAAGATCATAGATGGAAAGTTAACAAGTACTGGGGATTAGGATTTAGGAAAAGTGGATTTTTGGAATCAGGGGAAGTGAGAATGTCAGTTAAAGGATAATTTAGAAGAGAATCAAAGGGAAAATTGGGAGAAGAGGAGGAAGTATTGTTAAATTTCATGTATTCAAAGATTTTAAAATGTTTGCTACAGATAATGGAACCAGATTGGGGGAAGAATACTCTGTAGGAGTTTAGTTTGAGGTCAAATCCCACTAAATTTTCCTTCAACAACCTTTTTGTTGAATTTGGAAGATCTAAAGTTTTTTTCAAGGAAAATAGTCTTGGAGCCTAGGGTTTGGAATAGTTTTAGTTTTGAAATTTTTTTGTGCCATAGTTCAAACAGGTATAATTTGAGGTTTTCTGGGGGAATTGAGTTGAGGATCTTGCACGCGCTGACCCTTATCTCATCTCACAGACAGAGTGGGACAGACATATTGATCATCAAAGTTCTAGCCGCCTCAACAAGTGTTCTGTTTCCTTGCTTTGCTACCAGATTATGTTTGGAAGTATATGATTCAGAGGTAGTGTGGAGAACACCATTTTCCTTTAAGAAGGATGAAAGAAGGGAATTGAAAAATTCACCACCATCATCAGAGTGAAAGATATTAAGCATTTTGTCAAGAAAATTCAAGTGCAATTTTATGAGATTAATTATCTCCTTGGTCACTTCCAACTTAAGTTTGATGGGGATGCAGGTCTTTTATTTTGAGAAGTTGTTGGTAGGGAGTAAGAAGTATTGACATCCGAACTTGGAAATGGGATTTATTGGACTGCAGAGATTGGCGTGGATAAGTTCAAAAGGATGGGAGGTTGGAGGAATATGATTTTTGAAAGGTAATTGTTGTATTATTACTTTTGCAAAAAAGGTGAAAACATTTTTTTTCCCATCTCAGGTTAGGGAAGGTGGTGGGCAGGAGCTTGTCTTGTTTGTGATGAACATGGACAAAGCTTTTGTGAATGGTAGAATTGGATAGAAAGATGTGGCAGTTAGAATTTTTTGGCATTGATTCTTCAACATAGAGGACATTGTAAAGAATTTGGCCAGAGATGATTAAATTTCCCTTGAAAAATAGGCCAAATCCTTTGGAACCCAGTCTAGTGAGTGAAGATCCATTTTGAATGAGTTGGCCAATTGAAATAAGATTAACTGCTAGATTGGGTACCAGGAGTGAGTTGGTGAGAGTTAGAAATTCTATTTCAGTGTGGAAGATTGCATCTCCGGCTCCTTGAGACATGATGTAGGCATTGAGCTTTCGAGTATTGAACTTGGTGTTGTTGTCTTATACCAGTTGAAATAATTTGGATTATTGAACATTTTTTTGGAAGCACCCAATTCAAGGAGCAAGGAGCCATGATCAATATGAAGAAAGTTGGCAACCGCAAATTTTTATGCTAAATTTTCAGAGGCTTTAAGGTTAGAGGTAGGTTGTGATTGATTCTTGGAGGAGGGATTGTCATTGGTTCAGTTGTAGTTGGGCCGCTGGTGGGGATACAGGGAAAAGCACTTATTTTTAGGATGAAAACCCTGAGAATTGTTCCAATTGGGTTTCAAAAGCAGTAGTTCTTGATTGGCTAGAAGGGCTGAAGCGTAGGTTCCTGCCGCTAATTTGTTTTTGATTTGATTTAGACGCCTGAGACTAAGTCACCGTTGATCTTTGCTTCTCCAAGAAAGGGAGCTATGGTTGTCTTTAGTTGCTCAATCTGTGGGGAAATCTTATACAAAATGAAGTAGGCAACTTTGAATTCATCCATCTTTATTTTAATTTTGGGGATTTGAAGTAGGCATGATTGAACATCAGTGATGAATTTATCTACATTTCTAGGGTCAAAGGCAAGGTTGAAAAAATTGAAGAAGATTCAAGGTCTATTTCCAGTCTGGGAGGAGGCGTGGAACTTGTTAATCAAATTCCAGAGCGCAATTCCATTCAGTCCATTGGTATCCTTGACACAATTTATGTAGTTTTGATTGTCCAGTTTGTCTTAGATGTAGCCAGCAATCTCCAAATTTACTTTGGGGGGCATTTTTTATTAAATTTTTTTTGGAGCCAATGGGAAATTCCTTTCATAGAGAAGATGGTAGGTAACTTGGATCTCCATAACAAGAAGTTACATTTGTGGAGGTTGGGGATGGAATCCATTAAGGTTCTGAGAAGTGATGAGTTTGAGTCTTTTTTTCCAGTTCATTCCATGATTAACGTATTAGCTTGGTGGTAGCTTTCTTTGGATTTTAACCGTGAAAAATTGTCTTCATGTATTTCAAAGATAAGACAGACAGAGACTTTGAAAGAAAAAACAGGCGGAGAAATTAGAAAAAAAGAGGGACATTTTGAGCAAGATGGGAAGGATCTTACCAAGGAGAGAACTGGAGAGAAGAACAGAGTATAATAAAAGAGTTTCTTGAGTTGAAAGGATGGAAGGAGAAAGGAACAGGGGGGAGCTAAAAATTAACATTAGGACAAATATCACAAGATTAAGAATGAAAATGTTCCTCACAGCTGGAAAAGAATGGAAATCTGACAGTTTTCAATAGGGTGGAGTTGGAGATTGATGATGATTGTTATTTCAGAGTGTGACAAATGGCAGTGATTGATACAAAGGGGATGAGTGAGGCAATGGAGATAGAAAAATGATAAATTATTAATAGAGGAAAGACAAAAGTTGGGAGGATGGATGGACGTTGGAATGGTAATCAGAGGGGTGAGGAGCCAAGGAGGAATTTGGAGGATGAAATTGAGAACCAAGGATGGGATGGAGAAAGGATTTGATGGAGAAAGAGATTGTGGAAAAGGATGGGAACCAGGAACAAGCCCCTGGGGAGGGATCAGGGGATCCAGGCTTGGGAAAAGGGGAACTTGATCAAGGATGAGTTGAATTTGAAGCCTTGACACTGGGATGGGATTTCACAACCACGCAGGAGGGAGAGTGACTTTGAGTTACTGTCAAATCAACACCAATTCTATGGAAGGGTTTTTAAGGAAAATTTCTTATCTCAAAATTCCTGATTTATCTGTGTCTTAACTACTGTCAATCTCTCAATCCTTTGTTGAAGGATTGAAGAAATGGGTGTCTTGTTGACCTGTGTAGATTTTTCCTGAAAAATCAAAGGTCTCCTCTAGTACCCTGATGGAACAGGTCCCTCCTCAGGTTCCAAAATTTATTCCTTTTCTTGTGGTTTTCTCCCTTTGTATCTTGGTGATTCAGTTAAAACTGTTTCTCTCCTTGTCAATTCTGGACCTCAGCTCAACTTAATTTTGGATGCTATGGCCTGTAAAATCAAACTCAGTCCTAGGGTAAGCTTCAATTCTGCGGTTTATGGGATAGGGAATCAATCTCATGAATTGGTTGGTATTGTTGAAGACGTCCCAGTCAGGATTGGTCAAAATACTTTTGGGAATTTTCATTTTTGGATCACTAATTTGGAAGGTACTATGATCTTGGGACAACCATTCTTAATGGATTTTGGTGTTACCCTGATGTTTTCTGATCAAGTTGGGGAGATAATACTACTCCCTGTTGAATTCTGGTCTTTTGGAAAGAGATTTCACTGGTCATACTCCTAAATTGGTCTTCAAGGGGAAGCAAAATGATAATTCCAGTTCCCCTCATTTTTTAGCAGAATAGTTGATCCTACTGATATTTTTAGTTCTTCTCAGCCTTGAACTTCAAATCAAGGATCAACTCTCATCCCTGAAGCTTATTTCTTATTTTTTCATCATTTTCTTCTGATCTGGAAAGTATTAAAAATTGAAAACATGTCAACAAAGAATATTCCAAAAATATGTCTTCTTGGTATGGATCCCTTATGTTTCCTTTTACTTTTACTCTTAAGCCTGATGAAAGTGCTCTCATTTCTGGTTCAAATGTCTGCAATTGGTATAAACCAGATCCTGATCGAAATTCTAATCTTGGTGGCTTTGGTGTGGAGGAATATTGGCTTCAGCGGAGGCAATTTGGGGTACAAGCAAGTCCTCCCAATTTTGCACCGCTAGGGAAATCTTCTACTGTCATTTTCAAAGTCCTACCTGGTGCTACACATGTGAGAAATGCATGATCTCCTGGTTTGACCTTTATGGAAAAGACACCCTTTGGGGATATTTCAGAACATTGGACATGAAAGATGTTGTAACTTGGTCTCAGTTTTTGTAATCATGTTTTGCTGTTCAACTCTTGGAGAAAACAAGAACTTCTTTGATTTCCACCAAGTATAAGCCAGTGGCAAAAAGGCCAACTATTTAACCAGCCTATGCCTCTTAACCTCAATCCTCCCCTCATGCATCCCCCTTATCTTTTGATCCTCAATTTGGTCTATCTCAATCTCTTAATGCTCCCTTTGTGCATCATGGACAAGTCAATGAAGAACGTCTGAAAGTGGTAAACTTTGGTAAAGATATATGGCTTCTTCCTGATGAGTTAAATTTGATAAGAAATTTCTTATCTCTAAGGTAAAAATCTATTTCTTTCTTTGAAGAAGAGAGGGTTCTTGTGAAAGAATACTATGGCTTCCCTTATATCATCCCTGAAGTTGAAAATGATCCTTGGAAAAAGAAAAAGATTCAAAACCCTGCTGCTAAATTCAATGAATTGATCAATTTGGTCTGCTAGTGAGTTTGTACTGGTCTATATGAGAAGTCTACATCCAGAAATTCCAGCCCTGTCTTCTGTGACCTCAAGAGTAATGGTAAACTTAGAATATTTGATGATCTTCAACCTCTTAACAAAGTTACCATTAAAGATTCTGGTATTCCTCCTGATACTTAAGAATTTGTTGAATATTTCCCTGGCAGAGCTTGCTATGGTCTGCAAGACATTATGGGTGGTTATGAAAAACAATGCTTACATCCTATCTCTGGCCCTCTTGCTACTTTTGATAGTCCTCTTGGTTTATTTCAACTTACTCAATTATCTCAAAATGCCATCAACTTGCTTGCATTCTATCAGCCTCAGATGATTTGGATTCTCAAGGATAAAATCCCTCATCATGCTTGTATCTTTATTTACAATTGAGGAATTGAACATCCTGTTTCTGAATATGAAGATGAGCTCTTATCCTGAAATCAGGGAATTTGTTGTTTCATGTGGGAATATTCTACTACTGTGGAAAGGATTCTGTTTTGAATCAAGGAATCTGGCCTTACTGTCCCTGGATCCAAATTGGTTGCTTGTGTTCCTGATCTGAAAATTTTTGGTCATGTGGTCTGCAAGAAAGGACAAAAGATGGCGCCAGCAAAAGTCAATAAGATCATCTCTTTGCCCAGTCCAATCAATTCCGCTTATGTTAGAGGCTTTCTAGGTGTTGTAACTTATGTTTGAATCTTTATCCCATATTTATCCACAATCTGTGCAACCTTGCATTGTCTAACCAGGAAAGATACTGAATGGATATGGACCCAAGACTGCAAACATGCATTTCAACTGCTCAAAATGATTTCTGGAAAAGAAAAAGTTTTGAAAAAGATCTCTTATGGACCTAGAGCTGGAAAGAGTAAGCTGGCTGTTGATTCTGGTTATCAATCTGTTGGAGCTATTACTAGTCAGGAAAATGAAAATTTTTGGGACTTTCCTGCCATTTATGAATCATTGTTATTCTTAGATGTATAATCTAGATATTCTCAGCCCAAACTGGAACTCTTTGGTGTCTATCAAATGATGAATAAGCTCCAAACTATCCTCTGGGGTTAAAATTAAAATAAAAAGTCAATGCTCAATCCATCATTGAAATCATCAATGATCACAGCCTCCCAAAGCTCCCATGACTTGTTGGGTGGCCTTTCTTAAGCTTTTCTCTTTTGATATTGTTCACAGGTCTGGAAAATCTTTCACCATGCCTGATGGTTTATCTTGAAATCCACTTGGGGATGACAAATCTGATGTTGGAATTGATTGTGATGAAGAAGAAACTTTGATCAATACTGCCTTATCCTTCTCCTCAATATTTTTCTGGGTTTCAACAAGGTTTCTGGCTTAAATCAGAGCATTAGCTTTTAAATTTTAAAAGGCCTCCTGACCTCTCTTCTAAAGAATTTTGATTTCTTAAAAGAAGGAGATAGGTTGCCTCTACAAAAATTAAACTTCTTTGATTATCAGCAGAGAACCTTCTGTCCAACTGGGTACCATCCAGGTCTTTCAAAACATATGATCCACCTCTAACTTGGCAAACCACACAATAAGAACCATTCCAGCGGTTTGAGAAAAGCTTTCCTCACTGGGTTTCCAAGGATTGATTAAAAGATAAAACTAGATCACCAGGATTTGAGGGATCCCTGATTTTTTTAAGTGCTTTTCTTCCCAATACTGAACCAATTTTTCTCTTGATTCCATCATCTTCTGATTATCTTCATCAAAAACATCTTCACTTTTCTCCAGTTGCCTGGATCTAGCAACAAAAGATCAGTGGTGGAAGACACCTGTTCCCAAGAGATACCCAAGAAAAATTTCATTTCCAGATCCAAAGGAAGAACTGCTCTCTTTCCAAAGATGATTTCATAAGGTGAGTAGCCAGTGGTTTTTTTGGTTGAGATTGAATTGAAGAAGAGAACAAAGGGAAGGAATTTGCAGAATTCTTGCCACTTTCACCAGCTAGTTAAAAAATTTCAGCCTTCAAAGGAGCATGGCCGTTGTCCACCATGCCTTGGCCTTCAGGATAATAAGGAGTAGTAACTCTCAGTTGTGCAAGAAGAGATTGGATAATTTCAGAAGGTTTTCCACAAAATTCAGAGCCACCATCAGTAGAGTAGGATTGAGCCAAGCCATAATTAATTTTCCAAGTCTCATAGAGGAAATCATCCACTGATTCAGAGCTAATATTCTTAAGAAATTTTGCTTCAGCCCATCCAGAAAAATCATTTCTAGCCAAAATGAGGTACTTAGCACCACCAGCCTTAATATAAACCAACTCCATAGAAATCCTCCCAAAGACAGTGGACTCCCCAGTAGGATTAAAAATTTCAGCTGGACACTTAAGATCATTTTTTTAAAAAACTTCCAAACTCTTGCACCATTGAGAAAATGTTTTCTTCAGAGATGGCAACCAGAAAGGTTTTGATAATTGTTGATAAGTTTCAGTTTCCCCACAATGACCAAGACCTTCATGGAGACTTTCAAGGATAGAATCTTGTTGAATAGGGATAGTAAAAAAAATAAGAGCACAAAAATTTCCTCTTTCCACAAGCCTGGAGCCATTTACAAATAAATAAGAGGAATTTTTTTAAGAAATTGAAATTCTTTAGCAGAGAATTCAGGAGGCCTTTGAAAATTTAAAATCTAATTCTCTAATTTAAGCTAGGATCATTGTTGAAAGCCAGAAAAATCTTGAGATTAGAAGGAGAAAAAAGTATTGATCAAAAATTCTTCTTCATCATAATCAATTCCAACATCAGATTTTTCATCCCAAAGGGGATGTTAAAATGAACCATCAGGCAAGGTGAAAGATTTTCTAGGCCTGTGAACAATATAAAAAGAGAAAAGCCAAAGAAAGGCCACCCAATAACTCATAGGAGCATTTGGGAGGCTGGGATCATTGATTATTTCAATCATGGATTGAGCATTGACTTGTAATTGAAAATGTTGGCCCAAGAGGATGGTTTGGAGCTCCTTCATTATTTGAGAAACATCACAGATTTCCAGCTTGGGTTGAGAGTATCTGGATTCTACATCTGAAAATAAAAAATATTCATAGAGAGCAGGACGGTCCCAAAAATTTTTATCTTCCTGAGTAAGAACAGCCCCAAGAGATTGATAAAGAGAATCAACAGCCAGGTTGATCTTGCCAACTCCAGTTCAATAAGAGATCTGTTTAAAAACTATATCTTTACCAAAAATCATTTTGAGCAGGTGAAACAAATGTTCACAATCTTGGTTCCAAATCCATTCAGTATCTTTCCTGGTTAGACAAAGCAAGGGTGCACATATTTTGGATAAAGATGGGATAAAGATTCAAACATAATTACAACACCTAGAAAGGCTCTAACTTCAGTATGATTGATTTGAGTAGGCCAAGAAATGATCTTGTTGACTTTGGCTGGTTCCATCCTTCTTCCTTCCTTGCAAACCACATCACCAATACTCTCCAGAGCAGGGACACAAAAAGCCAATTTTGATCCAGAGACATTAAGGCCAGATTCCTCAATTCAATACAGAATACTTTCAGCAGTAGTAGCATATTCCCAGATGAATTTACAAATTCTTGCATGCCAAGATAAGAGCTCATCATCATATTCAGAAACTGGAACTTTAATTCTGCCATTTTCAACAAAGATAATAGCATGATCAAAGATTTAATCCTTGAGGATCCGTGTCATCTGAGCCTGATAGATTTCAACCAACTTGTTGGAATCCTGAGGCAAACATGTAAGTTGAAATCAAACAACAGGAGTATCAAAATTAATGAGAAGATGAGAGATAGGATGTAAGGATTGTTTTCCATAACTGTTGTCTTTTTGATTTTTATATTCTGTAACTAAATAATTTAGTTACCTTTTTTGCTATCTTACTGTTTTGATCATCTCATTAAACATGTCTTAGGCCCCCTCTTTATCTCTCTAGTTGTCTCTAACCTGCTGACTTAAGCCCCCTTTGGAGTTCTCTAGTTTTCCTTAAATAATGGTCCTTCCCTGGGACCAGGAATGAAATTAATCTGATTACCAGTTATCAAAACCAGAACATCCCTTCCTCCTCATTGGATCAGTTTCACTTGACTTTACAATATTACCTCTTCCCCTTTGGTTCTTTGTAGCCTCATTGTTTCCCATTCTTCTCTCTTTGGCGTTACAGCCTATCTTTAATGTTTAATGTTTAAAAGCCAGAAGGTCATACCACTAAGTCTTCCGCTCAACTTCATTGTTCCAATTAGTTGTCTCATTGCCAATCTCATCAATTCTATGCTCTTCATCATCCTCACTATCCAATTTTGTCCCTCCTCTCCATCCCTATTCCTTCAAAACCTTCACAACCAATCCTTCTTATCTCCTTCCTCAACCAACTCAAACTCATTTCTTATTGCCCACTCATCTGGTCCTCAGCCTCAGCCCTCATTCTTGATCACCAGTACCACCAACTTGGAATCATGATCTACCACTCAACTCCTCTGAGAATCTCCCAAGAAAAGCTGCTACGACTCCAAGGATGATGACAAGAATGACCTTCCAGATGAACTGATCTTGTTGGAAGCCAAAAACAAGACTGACCAACTATCATCCTCCTTGAGCTTGGAACTTGGGCCCAAATGGTCATCATCACAAAATTTCACTTCCTATCCCATCCTTTACTCTCTCTATACCATACCAGCTACTGGCATCCTATCACCCTTCATTGCTCTTTCCTCAGCATCTGCTTTCCTCCACCTTCTTTGCTCCAATGCTTCCCTCCATTGCTCTTCTGCCATCTCATATGCTACCCCATCCATTGCAAGAGCAAATTCTATCAAATCAAGGCTAACTTGGATCTCCATCCTAACATATCTCCCAAGACCAATTCATTTAACTTTGATGAAAGTAGGACAGCCCCACTGCTATCACTCATAGGGACAATTTTGGTCAACTATTGCAGTTCAAGCTTGCTCCCCAGCTCATCCTCCAACCATAGTCTCACCAAACTTGCTGGCTCCTGTCAAGCCATTGTTTTCAGCCATTCAGAATTGATCCAATAGCTGCAAAGATGATCTAGTTCTTGGTTTTAAAGTACATCCTCATCAACCCTCCAATGCTTTCTACTTGAACCTGCGCTCCCCTTACCTCCAATTTTTTCTCCTCCTCTTTAAACCTTTATTCAAATAATCATCCTTCAATCATCAACCCAAATCACTCTCCTTGCACTCTTGTTGTTTCATTACCTGGTCTGGTTGCTACCTTAATTTGGTCCATCAATTCCTTAAGTTGGATCCTTGCTGGATGTTCTTTGATTTCTCTTCAACTTCTTCTGACCTAGGTTGCTATCCAATTTCTCCACCTTGCTACATCCTCAGCCCTTACTCAATCTCGCCTTTGACCCCTTTGTCAAACAATCCTGATCCTCATCTTGTTCCCATCCATCTTCTCATCCTTATCCTCAAATCATGATCATTTCAACACCATTCCTTGCAATCATTTCCCCCTCCTCTCAGTCACAAAATTGTTTTCAATCCTTCCCTTCTCATTGGTAGGGATATTATTCACCCTACTTTCTTTTGCTCTCCCACTGGCTTTGTCTCACAATCTGCAAGCTTGATTTCACCTTGCGCACTCTTCCATCTTGACCTCCATTGCCAATCTCCACCTTGCTTGCAACATTTTCTCTGCTTCTAATTCATCACCCTTGGATGTTCTTGCTCTAAAAATTCCTCTTTTTCACATTGTATCTCAAATACCCTCAATCAATTTGATCCCCCCTCTGGTCCTTACTCCTCCTCCTCTCTCTTGGAATCATCTTGGGACCATGATTGCTCTTAAATCTTGCTTTTGAAATTATAATTGCTGCTCATCTTGACCTTGCTTAAAATCTCAATCACTACTCATCTCCATCTCCCTCCCTCATTTGTTTGCCATCTCTCTGCCCTTATTGCAACCTTGTTACCTTCTCACCTCCACCATTGCGCCCTCACCCTCCAATTTCCCCACCTTGCTACGTCCTCAGCCCTCACTCAATCTTGCCTTTGACTGCCTTGTCACAAAATAATCATCCTCATCTCATTCCCATTCATCTCCTCATCCTTATCCTCCAATCATTTTCATTTCAACACCGTTCCTTGCAATCATCTCCCCCTCCTCTCAGTCACAAACTTGTTTGCAATCCTGCCCTACTCATCAATAGGGATATTATTAACCCTACTTGCTCTTGCTCTCCGACTGGCTTTTTCTCACAATTTGCAAGCTTTCTCGCACCTTGCGCACTCTTCCATCTTGAAATCCATTGCCAATCTCCACCTTGCTTGCAAAATTGTCTCTGGTTCTCATTCATCACCCTTGGAGGTTCTTGCTCTCAACATTCCTCTTTTTCACCTTGTATCTCAAAGGCCATCAATCAATTTGATCCCCTCTCCGGTCCTTACTCCTGCTTCCCTTGCTCCCAATTATCTTGCAACCCGGATTGGTCTTAAATCTTGCTTTTGCAATCTTAATTGCTGCTCATCTCAACCTTGCTTGCAATCTCAATTACTACTCATCTCCATCCCCCTCCTCCATTTGTTTGCCACCTCTCTGACTTGATTGAAACCTTGTTCCCTTCTCACCTCCACCCTTGGGCGCTCACCCTCAACATCCGCTCTTGGAACATTGACCAAATCTTCAATATCAGCAACCTTGCTCGTGCTTCATCTTCCACTTTGCTTGCACTCTTGCTTCCCTTTTCTTTCATTGATCTCTCTCCATTGTCTATCCCATCAATTGCTAGCTTCATCAATTCTCATAAACTATCATCAACATCTGCAGGGTGGTCCATTCATTTGGCCCATCCTGTCACCCTTGCAATTCTTCCATTACCCCACCAACTCTTTCTCTCCTTGCTTCATCTCATCTGCTCCTCATGCTACATCTCAGACTCAACTTCTCCACTTGCTACATCACCACTTGCTTGTTCCAATCCTCACACTGCATCACCACTCACTTTCTCCACCTTGTTCAACTCATCCGCTCCAGCCGCTACCTCAACTACCATTGCTTCATCTCATCTATCTCATTGGCTTCACCTGCTACATCACCACCCTCTCAATCTCCTCCATCAATACTACTATCATCCAATTTAACCATCAAACTTAACAGCAATCTACTCTCAACACTATTATCATCATCTACATCAACAATCAACTTCAACAACATGAAAAAATTCCTCATCTAGTATTGAACAGGCTGGTGTGTTGGAATCCCTTCCTCTTTTGTTCAATACTATCTATATATCTCCCTAATATACACCCTTAATCTTTACCATGATCACATTCATTACCATTACATGCTATCATCCACCATCATTATTCAAAAACTGTCACCACTACATTCTAGCTTCATCTCCAAACCATCACCATCACCATCACCATTACCATTACCATGACTGCTACCATAAACATCATCATCACCCCTACCATTATCATCATCATATTATTCTACAAATTAAGCTATACCATTACCCCATATCATTCATCATCATCATATAATTCTCCCCCATATTGTGCTAGGCAACTATGCCTGAGGTCCTTGTTGCTCCTCTTAAAATAGGCTATCATTCACCATATCATGCTAGGCAACTATGCCTGAGGTCCTTTTTGCTCCTCTTAAAATAGGCTATCATCTCCCCATCTCATATCCTGACAAGGTGGTGTCTTGTCATTTATTACTCAACTCTCATATCTTGATCATTCTCAGTTTCTCCTCTCTCATGAATCTCTGGAATGTTTGCTGTGTGCCAAATTGGTTCCTAAAGTTGTCAGTTAAGTTGATGTTTTGTCTTTTTGATTTTCATATTCTGTAACTAACAAATTTGGTTACCTTTTTTGCTATCTTACTGTTTTCATTATCTCATTAACCATGTCTTAGGATCCCTCTGGCGCTCTCTAGTTGTCTCTAGCCTGATTCCTTAGGCCCCCTTTGGGTTTCTCTAGTTTTCCTTAAATAATGGTCCTTCCCTGGGACCAGGAATGTAATTAATCTGATTACCAGTTATCAAAACCAGAGTGTCCCTTCCTCTTCATCGGATTAGTTTCACTTGACTTTACAATTATTACCTCTTCCACTTTGGCTCTTTGTAGCCTCATTGTTTCCCATTCTTCTCTCTTTGGATTTACAGCCTATCTCAAACTCTTCAATAACCACCCCTAATGTCCTCTAGACCATAGCAGGCTCTCCCAGAGAAAGATTCAACAAATTCTTCAGTAGCAGGAGCAATAAAAAATTCTTTAATAGTAACTTTGTCAAGAGGTTGAAGATTGTGAAATATTTTAATTTTAAAATCATTCTTGAGGCCACAGAACCCAGGGCTGGAATAACTGGAAGTTGACTTCTCATATAGAACAGTAAAAACTTTTTTGTGGACCAGCTTGATTAATTTGTCAACTTTAGCAGCAGGGATTGGAATATTTTTCTTTTGCCAAGGATCATGTTCAACTAAAGGAATAATATAGGGAAGACCATAAGATTCTTTCAAGAGACCCCTCTCTTCTTCACCAAAAGAAATAGATTTTTCCCTTAGAGATAAGAAATTTTTGATCAATTTAAACTAATCACAAAGAATCCATCCATCTGGACCAACATTGACCACCTTCAGAAGTTTGTCAGTGACCCAACCATTGGGAACAAAGGGACTAGTTAGAGATTGAGATAGACCACAGTAAGGATCACAAGATAATGGAGGACACACAAGAGGAGAATTGAGGTTAACAGGCATAGGCTGGCTGACTGGTTGGAACTTTGTGCAACTGGCTTATACTTGTTTGAAAAAGTGAGAAGTTCTTGTTTCCTCCAATAGTTGACAAGCAAAACTTGATTAAAAAAAACTGACACCAAGTTCTAAAATTGACCACATCTGATGTTCTCCAATATCCTTGAAGGGCGCCTTTTCCATAAACAGAGAAAGGGGAGATAATACATTGCTCACATGTTTGGCACTAGGTAGGGTTTCAAAAATAGTTTTAGAAGATTGTCCCAGCGGTGCACAATTGGGAGGACTTAATTTTATACCAAATTTCCTTCAAGGAAGCCCCTATTCCTTCATACCAAAGCCACCAAGAATAAAATCAAGATCAGGATCTGGTTTCTACTCATTGCAAATATTTGAACCAGAAATGAAAGAAAATTGATCAGCCTTAAGAGTACAAGGAAGAGACGATATAAAAGATATGGACAGGGAATAAATACTTTTGGAATTTTCTATTTTGACTTTTTTTTGATAATTTATACTTTCCAGATCAGAAGAAAACAATGATAAAAAAGAGAAATAAGCCTCAGGGATGAGATTATATCCTTTAGTTGAAGTAAAATGCTGAGAAGAACTATAACTATCATTAGGATCAACTATTCCCATACAAAATGAGAGGAATTGGAATTATCTTTCTACTTCCCTTTAAAGACTGATTTAGTAGTATACCAGGGAAATCTCTTTCCAAACAACCAGAATCCAAAGAACAGAGAGGAACTCCAATTTTTCTACCATCAGTATCACGGAGAAGAATTATCTCCCCAACTTGATCAGAAAAGTTCAGGGTAGCACCAAAATCCATTCAGAATGGTTGTCCCAAGATCATAGGACCTTCCAAATGAGTGATCCAAAATTGACAAGGCCCAACAATATTTTGACCAATCCTGACTGGGAAATCTTCAGCAATATCAAACAATTCACAAGAGTGATTCCCTATCCCATGAACCGCAGAATTGAAGCTGACCCTAGGACTGAGTTTGACTTTGCAGGCCATAGCATCCAAAATAAAGTGAGCTGAGATCCAGAATTTAAAATGAGAGAAAAAGTTTTAACTGAATCACCAAGATAAAAAGGAAGAACACCAAGGGAACATGAAAAAAGGTTGGAATCTGAGGAGGGACCTGTTCCACCAGAGTCCTCCATCAAAGTACCAGAGGAAAACATTAATTTTTTTGGAACAATTTCCACAAATCAGCAAGGGAACAATTCTTTCATGCCTTCAGCAACAGAGGGATATATTGACAGTAGTCCAGCCACAGATAGATCAGGAATTTTAAGATCTGAAATTTTCTTCAATACCCCTTCCACAGCATTGTGGTGATCCTGTGATATTCCACTCTCAAACCAAACTTCTGGCTGGGTTGAGGGAGGACATTCAGGTGAAACAGGAACCACGGTGGGATTGGAAGGTTGAGGTGATTTAGATGAGGGAGGAGGATCAATGTGCTCTGGAAACTTTCCATGAGTGTCTCCTTTTCCACCTCCATGTTGTCCACATGAGAGGAAGGAAGCTCAGGTGAGGATCAACCTATAACTTGTTTTCAAAGAATTGATGTTGTCAAGGAAGGAGCCTTGTGAGTTTTGGTTTCCTCATTTTGCTTTCTGGCTGGATCAGATTGATAAGCTCCCACAAGACTGGAGGAGGAAATATCTGGAGGATACCAAGGTTGAAGGGTAACAAAGGCAGGTTGGAAATTGAAAGAAGCCAAAGATGCCTTCATAGGAGGTGGTGGCTGATAAGAGGCCATTACATGTCTGATAGGTCAACCTGAGTCAAAGGGGATAAAAGCACCATTAGGAAGAACGAAATTGTTCCCCTTCTGTACCACCAACTTTTTTTTATCCTCCTAGAGCTCAGGGCATTTTCTGGTTCCATTACCTTCCTATGACAGTACTAGCAGACCAGATTATATTTAGGGACAGAATTAGAGGGCTTAGGAGTAGCAAGAGAAGATATTTTCTGATCTATTTAGTTCTCAAAATCTTGGAGTAGCTTGATGATCTCATCAAGAGTAGCAGTTTCCTTGTTGGACTGAAGATTTAGTTTGGGCCTGCAGTTTGCCTCCATGTTATTAATAATGTTGTTAGGTTCTTTGAAGGAAGGAGCATGGACTGGTTTATTGGCTCTAGGTTTTTCAAAAGTTAAAGCAGTTTGACCTTTCATGAACTTATCCACAGAACTCCTAAGGAATGGTAAAACAGGGAGCTTGAATAAATTTTCCCTGGTGGTGATCATTGATCCAGACTTGACCAATTCACCCCTAATCCTTTCCTGAAATCCTAGAAAGAAAGGATTGAAAAAATCAAACTCAAACTTTTTACACGGTATCATTAATGTGGTTGTTTTGGATAAGATAAGATTGGATCAGATCCCATGAATTTCTAGAAGATTTTTTGTCAGGGGCTGAAGATAAACCAACATTTGAGGTCCACTGAGAGACAAGATCATTCAGGTCCTGGAAAGTAAACCAGGCTACATCTGTTTTACCCCAATTTGCCAACATTTCTTTGCCCAGAAGCTTCCATTTATGGGATTCAAATCAATCAAAAAAATTTATTAATTCCATGAATTCATCAGAGGAGATAAAGAATTGTGACTGATAGGCCATGCCATAATCACTTTCCCCATCCATTTCAGTAGCAATTTTGTAAGATTCCAAGAACCATTCAAAATTTACCCCTTTGAACCCCAAGTTCTTGTTCTGAGGTTTGATCTTGGCCATCTTAGGTGAAACAGAGGTTGTGAGAGTACCAGTAGTTACCAGTTTGAAAAACCAAGTTCCTAGAGGATCCAAGGAGCAGATTTCCAAAGTGGCTCACAAGTGTGGCAAAAGTAGGGTTTCTTGAAAAAATGACAGATTCTTGCCCAAGTGGTGCAAAATTGGGGAGACTTCCTTCTGAGATAAGTTGTCTCCACAGATCACATTTGAAAACGGTGTCATACTGACACCAAACTCAGTCTAACCTCAGTCTAACCCTCAGGCCTGATCTACTTTCTCAGGAACTTCAACCTCAGGGCTCAGGAGACTTACATCAATATGTCTCCAGTAACTATAAAACTCAGGATCTTCATGCAGTACATACCCACATATAGTCTAACCTCATACTATACACAGATAGACTCCATAGGCTTGCACATACTCAATCTCCCAGGTTATACTCTACCTCTCTGTCTAACCCATACCTCTTTGGGTTATCTCTCTGTCTAACCCATACCTCCTCTGTGTGGTTTATCCTTTGGGAATCTTTATGTACATCCTCTTACAGATTGTATTACATACTCTCTCTACTTAGTACATAGTTTCATGACCACCATGTAAACTGTACATCCTTCAACTGTACTCTCCCAACTTGGACAGCTCAGACCTGGAACCTTAACCCAATGTAGAAGCAGCCTAACCTAATGTAGTAGCATACCTGATCAGCCCTCTCTGTTACTTAGACTGTTCCCATGACATCATGTGTATAGTCTGAGCCCCAATCACTTGTACCTCTGCTGTAGTTCAAACCTCTTTTCTATTTAATAAGCCTCCTCTTCCCTCTTCCTGATAGTTCCCCAAGAAATCAGTTTAATACTTCTTCCTAGGAGATCTTTCCCAGCAAGTGTCATTCAGCACCCTTCAAACCAATCCTCCTCTGCTCCTGATAGCCTCCTTCAGTAAAACTTTCCCCCAAGCCTACTGTGGGTAGAGACCCCTCTGTGCCAAGCCCTGCTTGCATTTCAGCATCCCTTGTGACAAACGGTGAAACAGAGAAGAAAAGAAAAAGGATCAGATTTCAAAGTTGATTCCAAATGTCTTGGGAATGTATATCCCAAGGTTGCTGGTTTGATCCCATCCCAGGGGACCAAATGTGAGAATGAAAATGGTGCTGAGACACAGGAAGTTCTTCACGGGGGAGAGATGCTATTCAGGCTGCCCTCCTGAGTGTTACAAAAATATTTAAATGTAACCAGAATCAAGATCCAGAACTTTGTCAATAAGGAATCAATGGAAGTGATGAATTTGATAGAATGTGGTAGCAATGGAACTATACTATCTCAGGCAAGATGGTGAGGGAAAAGACTTGAACAAAATAATTTAGTGTTTATTCAGAGTTCAATATAAGAAAGCATTTGTAAGTAACAAAGCCCAAAGGCTAATAAATTTGGTTTTCAACAGAATATTAGGAAAGATCAACTCCATCCCAACCAACCTCCAGGTTCCCACTTAACCTTCCAAACTCTACGCAATTGAGTTCTTGAGGGGTACCAGATAACTGTGGGTGGCTGTACAAATCAAAGAAATTCATTTTATGAATCTCTAGAAGCAAATCAGTAACAAACTCAAACAAGAAAAAACCAGCACTTCTCAAGGGACTCAAGAATAGTGTGGCCAAATTCAACTTTTAAAGAAATAAAGGGTGGTTTAAAACTCCTGGTTTCAAGCTTAAAGAAAATTATCAGTAATTTGACTGTTTATGGAGGGATGATCAAACAGAATGATCAGACCAGTATGTTCAAAAAGAAGGGATCAAGGAGTGGTATAACACACTCAAGAATCCAAACAAATGGATTCTTCTTCAACCAGCAATGCTATTGGTTGGTGAAAACGGATAAGGTCACAGAGGAGGGATCAAAGATTTGACTATGGTTTTATAATTATAGCAAGCAATTAGCTAAGTCAAATGAGCAGTAATTATAGCAAAAGAAATTCTGGACACCTTGTGTCAATAATTGCTTGATGGGCTCTCACAATGGGGAAAAATTGTTGATAATGAGATGTTGCTAATGTGCCTTCATCCTTCTCACTACGCCAGGTTACCACGCTACCGTGTGTGTGTGCTGTGTGCTCTGTTGTATTTTCCTTTTTGTGTTTTCTTTTTCTGTGCTACAGCGCTCCTCAGAGCAAGCCATGAGAGCGCTCCACTTAGCGCCCCTGAAGCCATGAGCGCGCTCCACTTATCTACTAGCACCGGCCCAGAACCAGGATTCCTCTCCTCTTGTGCGGTTCCAATACCGTACCACTCGCATCCTGGATTCTGGGCTAGGTAAATCATGTCCTTCAACTTCCTCAATTCCTCTTCTCATAACTCATACTGATACTCTCCTGTTTTTCTTATACTCTTCAGACTTGTTATTGTGTTGTTCGTGCTGCTGTCCTATCAGCCTGTGTAGCCTTGAGCCTTTTCTTTTTAAGTGTGGCTCATCTACCTCCCCATCTGATTGTCTCGTGGCGAAATCTAACCTTTTCTTTTTAGTCTGAACCTTACAGATTTACAGTCCCATTGGCACTCTCTCGACCTAACAAGAAATGGCTCCTTGCCATGACAGATCAAGAAGATAATCCTTAAATCAACATTCCACTTCTCACTGAATCCAACTTTCTGAACTGGTTCATTTGTCTGAAGAGCTACCTTAGAAGGAAAGGGCTGCTCGAACTCATTGAGGGTTATAATCCCAATTATGCAACCACTCCTACGCAAAAAAGGGAGATTTATGAGGCATGCAACATAATCATCCAGCACCTTGGCGAAATCGCTTTTGACGCGGTTGTGAATAGCTCAAATGAAGCCAACCCACGCGCCATTCTGGAAGCCATTCACGAAAGATATGCCACTCAATTGTCCAACAATCGCGGTCGTCTCTGGCTGAATTTCATACGCTACCAGTACAAAGGGGATCTCTTGCAATACATCAACAACTGTTGCAAATTGATGAATGAACTATCTGTTGTCAAACTGGATGTGCGGCAAGATATTCCCAGATATACAATCCTGGCCAAACTTCCCATCGCCTTCCACCACATCATTGAAACTCTCCTTCTAAACAACAAACTTCTTACCAACCCAACAGCTGTGCTCAACAAACTCAGAGAATTCATGCACCTTGAAAAATCTCGAAAGGTGGAGACCTCTGAACCTGGAGAAGAAGTCTCATCAACTTCTCTGCACAAAACCGCTCTCCAGAAGAAACCAAAAAACAGACACCCGTGCTCTAATGGGAAGCACAACCCACTATCAAGCCACTCTGAAGACAGATGCTGGTTTCTTCATCCAGAGCTGCGCCCCAATCTCCACACCTCCAAGGCTGTCTCCCATCTCCACCCGGCCGCATTGCCATCTGATGAAAACACTAACTCTTCCAAAACAGAATCTCCCCAAGCCTACCTCAACGCACAGCTCTACCTCAAAGACTCAAAAACCCAAGCATCACCTCTTCCTGTTCTGGATTCAGGAGCTTCACATCACATTGTCAACTCACCTCTCTATCTCTGGGAGTCCACTCCTATAAATATAAACGTGGGCACTGGAGCCAAAGGAACCGCATTGCCGGCCACTGCAATAGGCAAGGTCACCCTCTGCAACCACCTGGGCGAACAGATTGTACTAGATAACATACTCCTGGTCCCCACTCTGAACCGCTGCCTCATCTCACTTCCACGACTCACAACTAAATCAGCCACTATCAAACAAGTAGGTTTCTCAGGATACAAAATAGTTCTGGATCATCTCTCTCTCTTGGGCACTGCCAGGGACCATCTGGTTGAACTCTGTGGTACTAGGTTTAAAATTGTGAAATCCAGAAACTCCTCCAAAGGCTCAGCGCTCTTTAAGCACCCTCTAGGCACTCCATGGCACCTTTGGCTGGGGCACCCTCACAATGCCGCCCTCAAGGCCGTCATTCCAGACAGTTCCCCTAGTTCCAACTGCGACATCTGCAAAAGTTGCAAGATGACTTCTACACCGTTCCTTGGCCACTTCAAACCAGCCACTCGATGCCTGGAAGCGATTCATCTAGATCTAGTTGGACCATTCCCTGTTCAGTCTAACGGAGGCTGTAAGTATTTCCTCACCATCGTGGACCAATTCTCAGGCTTCAAATTGGTCTCCTTTCTTTGAGCCAAGGATCAAGCCCCCGCTGCTATCAAAGATTTCATAAACCACTCGGAAAGACTGCTCAACGCCAAGGTTGCGACCGTCGTGTCGGAAAATTGAGGCGAATTTGTGAATGAGGAACTTGGTGGGTATTTTAAGCTTCATGGTATTGATCATCACCTGGCTCCTGCGTACACACCTGAACAGAACGGCCTAGCTGAGAGAGCAAATTGCTCCATTCTAGACAAAGCTCAATGCCTGCTTGTACAAAGTGGCCTTCCTCACTCCTACTGGGCGGAAGCTGTCAAGACAGCAACCAATTTACTCAACGCACTACCCATCATGTCCAAAAGCTGCAAGATTCCCTACAAAACTTGGTTTCAACAACCATTCAATCACCATTTCCTCAGGCCATTCGGCTGCACCACTTATTCACTCATTCCCAAGGTCAGACGCGGTTTCAAACTCTTGCCTAACGGAGAGAAAGGCACACTCCTTGGGTACGTAAACGATTTCTCATCCTATAAGATACTCAATCACCAAACCAAACGGGTGCATTCAAGCGCCAATGTCTCCTTCCTTGAGGAAACCTTTGAGCGCAACCACAACAAAGCCACAAAAGGCCGTCTTTCTTCTTTTTCTTCTACTTCAAATCCACCACAACCCACCTCCGGGGAAAGTCTTCCCGACATTCTGGCCAAATTGATTCCAGTAATTGGTCAAGTGTCTTCTGTGACTGAGGCTGCCTCTGTTCCTGATCACAGTATAATTTCCGAACGGAACATACTCTCACATTCTCGATGGGAGACAATGGCCAACAACCCTCAACTGAATCTTATGGACACCAAACTCCAAGATCCCAAATCCTTAGATGAGGCTCTTTGCAGTCCTCACAGACTCGAATGGATTGCCGCCATGGAGAGGGAGCTCCAAAATCTCTTGTCCTACGACGTTTTGGAAGAGTGCAAAAGGTCAGACTCTACAAGCCAGCTAAAGTGTATTTGGGTTTTCCGCACCAAGAAAGACAAGGAAAACCGGATCATCAAATTCAAGGCGCCTCTCTGCGTGCAGGGTTTCCACCAAAAGTTTGGCATTGACTATACCAATTTGTTTGCACCCACGGGCAACAAATCCTCTCTTCGGCTCCTCATTTCACATGCCGTGCAACAAGGGTACAAGTTCCACCAGCTTGACATCAAGTCAGCTTTCCTGAATGCTCCCTTGAAGGAGATCATCCACGTCTCAACTCTGGCAAACGTACCTGTAATGCCTGAGAAGTTGCTCAAGCTCAAAAAGGCATTGTACGGCCTAAAGCAGGCTCCCCAAATGTGGTACAACACACTCAGCGCCTGGCTTTCTCAAGAAGGGTTCATTGGGAGCGAGGCCAATCAATGCGTGTTCTGGAAGGATAGTACCTACCTATACGTACACATGGACAATATTGCCATCTTCAGCCCAGAACCACAACTCTTTGTTGAAGCAATCCGGAACCGTTTCAAAATCAAGAATCTGGGCCCAGCGTCTCTTCTTCTAGGAATGAACGTGAGGCACCACGCAAACTGTTTCCACCTGAGCCAAGAAACCTACATCTCCTCCCTGGTGGAACAATACTGGCTCCCTACACACAAGCAATGCTCGACTCCGTTCAAACCTTTTGGAAAGTTGCTGCCGGCATCTGAGGGGGAACATCAACTGTTTGTTAAAAGCGGGCTGAATTAAAGAAAGCTGGTGGGTGAGCTAACCTACATAAGCTGCAACACCCAACCCAATATTACATTTGCCGTAAACTACCTTGCTCAATTCCTGAACGCGCCCGGGATGACCCACTGGCATGCAGCAACCCTTACTCTCAGTTATTTACAGTCAACACCTAAGGTGGGACTAACTTTCTCTAGAAAATCATGTCAGACCGGACTCAGCTCATATGTAGATGCCAACTGGGCCACGTGCCCGACCACCAGAAGATCAATAAGCGGTTTTGTTTTCCTATGGAACAGGAACGTGATTGGCTGGAAATCTCAAAAACAACCCAGTGTCACGCTGTCCACCACGGAGGCCGAGTACAAAGCGGTGGCTGAGGCTGTGAAGGAAATCCTCTTGTTCAAATCCCTGGCTGAAGAGGTGCTCAGATCAGCAATCAAGGCTCCCATCATTCTTCATGAAGACAACGATGGCTGCATAAAACTAGCCACCAACTCGGCAAATCATGCGGGTTTTCGGACAAAACACATGGAACTACGGTTCCATTTCCTAAGAGAAGAGGTGGAAAGGGGCACAATAGCCATCAAACGCATAGATTCAAAAGACAACCCTGCGGATTTCCTTACCAAACCGGTCTCGCGAATCTCTCTGCAACGACAGCTCAAGCAAATCAATGTAGGTTGTCCCATGCCAGAAGGCTGAAGGCAGGGAGGGTGTTGATAATGAGATGTTGCTAATGTGCCTTCATCCTTCTCACTACGCCAGGTTACCACGCTACCGTGTGTGTGTGCTGTGTGCTCTGTTGTATTTTCCTTTTTGTGTTTTCTTTTTCTGTGCTACAGCGCTCCTCAGAGCAAGCCATAAGCGCGCTCCACTTAGCGCCCCTGGAGCCATGAGCGTGCTCCACTTAGCGCCCCTGGAGCCATGAGCGCGCTCCACTTATCTACTAGCACCGGCCCAGAACCAGGATTCCTCTCCTCTCGTGCGGTTCCAATACCGTACCACTTGCATCCTGGATTCTGGGCTAGGTAAATCATGTCCTTCAACTTCCTCAATTCCTCTTCTCATAACTCATACTGATACTCTCCTGTTTTTCTTATACTCGTCAGACTTGTTATTGTGTTGTATGTGCTGCTATCCTATCAGCCTGTGTAGCCTTGAGCCTTTTCTTTTTAGGTGTGGCTCATCTACCTCCCCATCTGATTGTCTTGTGGCGAAATCTTACCTTTTCTTTTTAGTCTGAACCTTAAAAAAATGTTGGATGATATTGTTGATGAATTGAATTGGATGATGAATGGATAATGGAAAAAATCAGGGAAAAGAGCTCCTTAAGTAGAAAAGATTGGCCTTTTTTGAGCCCATGATACAAAAAGCCAAAAGGCAAATTTTCCGCCCCAAAAGAGCTCTACAGACTCTAAAGGCCTTGTTACTTGGTTTGGGCTACATCAGCCCGCATGGCATCAGTCCCTGTACCCTTACAACCAGCCTATTCCGGTTGTTTCTGGTGTTTCCATCTCAATGGGGCTGAACCAGCCCCTGTGCTTTTCAATCCCTGACTGGTTTTCTGTTACAACCAGCCCTGTTACTTATTGTAGCACTTGTACAGCCCTGGCCCCTCATATGGGCCAGGTGGGACCCAGGACTCACCTGAGTCTGACCAAAATCTCACCTGGGGGGGTGTAACCCGCGGACATGCCACCCCCCCTCTTTCTCTCAAATCCCTGGAGGGGGAGGTCAAATCCCCCTACCAGGGGCCCTGGGGGTTGATACCCCCAGGGCGTTGCTACGGTAAGTGGGCTGGGGGGAGGTCAGTTCCCATCCAGCCCGTTGCTCCTCCCCCTTGGTAAAGGGGGGGGGAGAGCGCCCCTTTGATGGTGGGGGGGTGGTTAATTCCGCCCCACTGCCAGTTGCCTCAATGGGAGCGGCCTGGCCACCTCTTTTGGTGGGGCGGTTACCAAGTCCCCCCCACCATGACCGGTTTCCCCTTGCAACGGGTTGCTGGCTGGTTACCACCAGCCAGCCCTCCCCCTCCCCATCACAATGGCAAGCAAGGGCAGGGGGAGGAGCCAGGACCACCAGCCCCAGGGCAGTTGCAACAAAGGCCCTGTGCGGGCCGTCAGGCCCCATAGACGGGCCAAAGGCAAAAACAGCGGCCCTGAGTGGGCTGAAACACGGGCAGCCGCCCCGAGAGGGCCGTGACATGGGCAGCGGCCCCAAGCAGGCAGGGACACGGGCAGCGTCCCAGAGAAGGCCGCGACGCAGGCGGAAGCCCCAACCAGGCTTCAACACAGGCGGCGGCCCCAATGGGCTGCCCCAAGCCCAAAAACTAAGTAAAACATACTTTGGCGGGCCAGCCCGTCTGGCCAAGTATGTAAAAAATAAACCTTTGGTCCCAATTACCCCCATAGAAGCCCATCTGGCTGTACTTTCCCATATCCCCCACTGGGCCCGTGTACCATTGAGCCTGTTTCACACGTTTTGAGGCCAGTTTCCCCAAATCAGTGACATCCAAACAGGCCCTTAGGGTCCGTGTGAGTGTCCAATGGGCCGGAGAGGCCCATACGTGTATCCCATTTGGACTACACTTATACGTAGCACACGCATAAGTGCATACGTATTTTAACAGACCCCCTTAATCCAAAAGGGGTGAGATTGGCATTTAGTGACAAAGCCTCTATGCTTGTTCCTATTTAAAGCCTTATTCAAGATATCCACAATCATTGCTCCAGTGGGCATCTACCTCAACACAATCTCCTTGCAGTTAACTGCATTGCAAATATAGTTATAGTGAACATTGATATTTTTTGTTCTTTAATGGAACAGTTGTTTTGCGCCAACGCAATGGCACTCTGGTCATCAAAATACAAAAATGCAAACCCTTGTGGTTTATGTGTATCCTCTAAGACTTTTCGCAACCATTTTTCTTCCTTTGAAGCTGCTAATTAAGCTCTATACTCAGCCTATGTTGATGAAAGACTTATTTCCAACACCTTTTTGGACATCCGTGACACCAGATTCTTACCTAAGAAGAATACAAAAACACTGGTTGATTCCCTAGTGTTACCATCTAACCAACTTGCATTGGAATAACCAACCAAATCAAATTTTGCTGACTTTGTAAACAACAGTCCCAGACTGTGTGTTCCTTTAAGATACCTCCTAACTCTCTTAAACGCTGACCAATGCCTCATGCTTGGCTTCTCTAAGTTTTGCAACAAGACACCAATTGCAAAAGCAATATTGGGCCTTGCACACTGCCCCAAGTAATTAAGCAATCCAATAGCTGACCTGTAGTTGTTCCCAGATTGAACAAACTCCAGATACTCCTCATCTGTAGACTTCTCTAAACAAATGTTTGAATGCATGGAAGTACCAAACTCCTTTGCATCCTCTAAGCCATATTGCTTAAGAAGAGCTTCCGCATCATGGCTCTGGTCTAAATTAATTCCATTCTTGCTTTTACTGACTTTCATTTGTAGCACCTGTGGTGCCAGACCAAGATCTTCTATCTTGAATTCCTTTTTGAGTGTCTCCATGACTCTCTCTTTACCATTTTCAATAATGATAATTTCATTGACCCATAAAGAAAATTGCATCATTTCTTACAAAGAGAAAAGGTTTGACCTCAGACTTCTTGAAACAACTCTGTATCAGTTTCTCACTTGTGATATTATACCATGATCTAGCTGCTTGCTTCAATCCATAAAGATATCTACACATCTTGAGGACATATTCCCCTTTATCTGCTGAAAGAAAGCTTCTAACACAGATTTTCTTCATGGTTTCTGGTTTAGTCTCTACTAACGATTCACAAAAACCATCAGGGATTGACATATAAACAGTCTCCTCCTCTCCAAGTATTGCATTCAATTATGCTGTTACAAAATAAGCTTGTCTGATTTCTTCTTCCAACTCTACTGCCAGAGCAATGATGTACCTGAAGGTGGACAGCCTTCCAGTTGGTTAGAAAGTTTCTTGGTAATTGATACCCTCTCTCTGCTTGAAGCCCTGTGCAATGCATCTAGCTTTGAATCTTTTCAAAACTCCATTTGTGTCAAAATTTTTGTTTAACACCAATCTAGACCCCACAATGGTCTTTCCTTTTGGAATGGAATCCTGCGTAACCATTTCAAAGACACTATTATTTTCTAGAGAATCAAATTCCTCAAAAATAGCACTCTTCCAATTGGCTCTCTCATCAGCATTCATAGCTTGGCCAACGCTATTTGGGTTAACCCTTTTACCCATTTTTGAACTCAACTCCTGGACCTCATGGAGTATACACTGTTCCTGAAATGTATATTCATCATATCCTGCGGCAGCATAATGGGACTTAAATTCCCTGTAATTATCAACTGGTACTATTACCCTACCACTCCTTCTAACTGGAGGTGGAGGCTCATCAGGTTCCGAATTAATGGACTCCCCTGAAGCGGGCACCAAACCCTCTGGTGGCAAGTCTGCCATCTCTTCATCTTCTGGAACCACATGTTCCTCAGCCTTTTCTGGTGAAATATGTGCTAATTGTATTTCTTGCTGTGACTTATTCACAAAAACATCTTAACTCCTTTTAAGCGGAAAGGTACTTTCATCAAATTTTAGATCCCTACTAAGGATAACGTTTCTTGTCCCTGGACAATAGATCCTATACAATTTACTGATTAAATAATATCCTACAAGTGCCCCTGTTCTGGCTCTAGGGCCTAACTTTCCAACCATCTAATTATGGTGGACACTATAATACACCAAGCAACCAATTGTTCTTAGTTCTGATGTTTTGGGGCACAACCTCCAAAACTGATAATGAGGACTCTTCCCATTAACACTTACAATGTTATGCAACAGACAGACTGTACACATAAACTAAGCCCATAAGAACTTTGGTAGACCAGATTGAGACATAATAGCTCTGACCTTGTCCAGTAAAGTCCTATTCATTCTCACAACTATTCCATTATTCTGTGGAGTACTTTCAGTAGTGACTATGTGAATGATACCATAATCTTTCAATAGCCTCTCAAACTCTTTACTTACAAATTCCACACCTCCATTGGTGATAACCCTCTTGATCTCCTTCATTAGACCATTCTTTTTCCAGACTTTGAAGATTACAGAAACCTCCTCTGTGGTCTGATCCTTAGATTGAATTGGTTTAACCCAAAAATAATTAGTTGCAGTATCAACTAAATTGATGAAGTATCTTGCCCCACCAAGGGACTCCGGTGTGAATGGCCCTGCCAAATAAATGGAAAATTCCTATCTAGGAACAGAATTGCAATCCCTACTCTTTGAGAACAAATTTCTAGTCTTAGCCCCTAAGGTACAACTCTCACAGTTTCTGTCCTTTACATTATGGCCACTTCTATTGTGAGCAACAGTGCTCAAAGCTGAGATTTTGAAAAAGCTTGCACACAAAAGCTTGTTCAGAACCTGTCCACTAAGAACAGTTCTCCCATTCATATTGATAAAAAACTTATCTTCTTTAAGATAACATATCTGGAAACCTTTTTTCCACAACACTCCAAGGGACACAAGGTTACAAGGCAACTCTGGTACATAGAACACTTTCTCAAAAGAAATTTTGAAACCCAAGTGATTTGCAAGAATAAATTTTTGAATTCCTTTAATCTGAATTGTTCTGCCTTTCTGACAAATATTTACAACTCCATCATAATCACTAAGATTTGAAGATAAATTTGGTTCAAAGAACATGTGATCTGTACAACCAGAATCAATCAAAACAAGAACAGCCGCCTTCAATCCTTCTAATAGGAAAGAAGCTTTCTTTGTCACTGATAAGTTCTCATCTTTGAGGTTAAGATTACTCACTTTTTAATCAATCAAGTACATTTCTTGATCCTCATCAATTTTGGCCTTCTTGTTGGGGCCTTCTTCCCCAACAACCATTTCCATTGGACCGTCAAACGCCACCATTGCAACATTTTCAGTAGTGAGATTGAACTCATTGTCATTCTCTTTGGACTTCTTCCTCTTCTTGCCCTCCTTGCAATCCTTAGCATAATGCCCCTTGTTCTGACAATTATAGCATTAGACCTTGGAAAAATCCTTTTTCACCTTCTTGCAAAGTTTTCCAGTCTTTCAAACAAGGGCTGTTCCAGAACCCCCCTTCATCTTGAACTAAAGATCATCCTTTTCAATCCTTTTCAGCACATCATCCTCCCCGGGAAGAGGCTCGAATTGAGAAATAATTCTGACTAAAGAATCAAACTCCTTTGGTAGCTTCTGAAGGATTAGGAGTGACAAACACTCAGGATCCATGTTAAGTCCTGATGACTTAAACTTGGCTATGCTAGACCTAGCCTCTGCAACAAACTGTTTACAACTAAAATATTGTAACTTAAACAGTTTATTGAAAGCTATACCCTTCTGGTGAACAGAATCACCAGAATACTTGGACTTAAGCAACTTCCAAAGGATGCTGCCCCTACTCCTCTCATCTTCCCTAAGATTATCGGCAACCCATGTCTCATGATTCTTATCATGATGCCTAAGGATGAGATTATAAGACTTTTTCTCCACTTCTGAACTGATCAAAGTGTCATCTGCATCCATTATCTCCCCACAACAGATTTTTTCCAGCTCACTATCCATAAGGACAGCCCAAGAATTATAATTCTGAATTTTCAGAACTATCTTGGTGGAGCTAACATCAGGGATATAGGAAATCTTCTTGGAAAACTTGAGATCTTTGAGGTTCTCCAGAGTAAGGTACAAGGGTCTAGATGGCTTGGAAGTAATGATGATGTTGGTACTGATAATGTGTTATAATTATGGCCAGCTATTAGCCTAGGAAAATGGGCAGTAATTAGAGCAAAATAAATGCTTGACACCTTGTGTCAATAATTGCTTGATGGGCTCTCACAATGGGGCAAAACATTGGATGATACTGTTGATGAATTCAATTGGATGATGAATGGATAATGGATGAAAGCAGGAAGAAGAGCTCCTTAAGTAAGAAAGATTGGCCTCTTGTGAGCCCATGATACAAAAAGCCAAAAGGCAAATTTTCCGCCCCAAAAGAGCTCTGCAGGCTTTACAGGCCTTGTTACTTGGTTTGGTCTACATCAGCCCACATGGCATCAGTCCCTGTACCCTTAAAACCAGCCTCTTCCGGTTGTTTCTGGTGTTTCCACCTCAATGGGGCTGAACAAGCCCCTGTGCTTTTCAATCCCTGACTGGTTGTCCGTTACAACCAGCCCTGTTAATTATCTTAGCACTTGTACAGCCCTGGCCCCTCATATGAGCCAGGTGGGACCCAGGACTCACCTGAGTCCAACCAAAATCTCACCTGGGGGGGTGTAACCAGCAGACATGCTGCCCCCCCCCTCTTTCTCTCAAATCCCTGGAGGGGGAGGTCAAATCCCCCTACCAGGGGCTCTGGGGGTTGATAACCCCAGGGTGTTGCTATGGTAAGTGGGCTGGGGGGTGGTCAGGTCCCATCCAGCCCGTCTCTCCTCCCCCTTGGTAAATGGGGGGGGGGAGATCACCCCTTTGATGGTGGGGGGGTGTTCAATTCCCCCCCACCGCCGGTTGCCTCAATGCAACCAGCCTGGCCACCTCTTTTGGGGGGGGTGATCAAGTCCCCCCCACCATGAGCAGTTGCGCCTTGCAACCGGTTGCTGGCTGGTTACAACCAGCCAGCCCTCCCCCTCCCCCTTGCAATGGCAAGCAAGGGGAGGGGGAGGAGCCGGGACCACCAGCCCTGCAGCCTCCACCCAACGCCACAGCCGCAAAAACGGCCCCACGCGGGCCTTTGGGCCCCATAGACTGGCCAAAGGCAAAAAAAGCGGCCCTGAGCGGGCTGCAGCACAGGCAGGGGCCCCCAGCGGGCCGTGACACGGGCCCTGACATGTGCAGCAGCCCTGAGCGGGCTGCAACACGGGCAGCGGCCCCAAGTGGGCATTGATGCGGGTGGCAGCCCCAACCAAGCTGCAAAACAGGCAGAGGCCCGAATGGGCCGCCCCAAGCCCGACAACTAAGTAAAACATACTTTGGCGGGCGAGCCTGTCTGGCAAAGTATGTCCAAAATAAACCTTGGGCCCAATTACGCCCATACAAGCCCATCTGGCTTCACTTGCCCATATCCCCCACCGGGCCCGTTAGGTCCTGTGTACCATTGAGCCTGTTTCACGCATTTTGAGGCCAGTTTCCCCAAATCAGTGACATCCACACAGGATCATATGGTCCGTGTGAGTTTCAAATGGGCCGGAGAGGCCAATATGTGCATCCCATTTGGATTACACTTATATGTAGAACATGCGTAAGTTCATACTTATTTTAACATATGGAGGCTCAAAGATCAAGGGGCAATTATAGATATACCCGGGATAAGGATACTCAGATAAAGGGGAAGGGCCCCACCAATTTTATTGATTGATTATAGCGCTGATGATGATAGGATGCTGGGAAAAAGGCAGGGGAGAGCCCCTCCTCTTATGGACAAGAGGCCCTGTGTACTACACACAGCGAGATGATACAAATGAGCACATAAAAATAATAACAATTTTTGTTTTCAATGATGAAAATAACAAGAATTAATGAGAGGAGGATCAAGACATGTGAAAAAAAAGGTGATTGAATAGAAAACAAAATAGACCAGACCACATCACAGATGGCAGTGGGCAGCAGATCAAAAATTGCCTGCGCCCACTGCGCTAATTGCGCCCGTTGGTGCTGTGGAGGAGAATTGAGGCAGAGGGTCAAGAGTAAGGGAGGAGGGGTTGGTTTCAAGAGTGCACCGGTGCTCAAAACGTGTTTACAACTTGTGGAAGTCTTTTTCATTGTGAGGTGATGGGGGCCGGATGAAAGGCAGGAGTGGCAGCTGTTGGGAGATGATCAATCTTGAGGACGTTGCTGAACGCCATGTGAAGGCGCAAGCAAAATTTTTGATTGTTGATGGAAATCTTCTGCTGGTCTGTCAAATGTCAAGAAGGCAATAGCCATTGGCAATCTCCATTGACCAATTGGTTGACGGAAAACCAATTTTTGGCGTCAAAGATGAGGATTGTACTCAAAGGCATGCATTGTTGTTGTTTGATGGGCTTGATCAATGGCCAATCAAAAGCTGTAAAGGGGATCAAAAATGATTTTGGCGTCAAAGATGAGGATTGTACTCAAAGGCATGCATTGTTGTTGTTTGATGGGCTTGATCAATGGCCAATCAAAAGCTGTAAAGGGGATCAAAAATGATGAGGATGACAATGATGGCAATGGATTGCGGGCGCTGTACTGGAAAGAAGAGGAAGATACTCCCCTAAGTTTTCCTCAATTTTGGAATTTATTGGTCCAAGCATCTGTAAGAAGGTTGAGTGCTGATGGTTTTTGGGAAAAAGAGATAGTTATAAGAAAATTATTTAGCATATTCCTGCCCATTTACTCCTTTCCTGATCCTTCAATGATCCAATCAGATGAGATGAGATGACATGATCCTACAATCTGGAGTTGAGAGAGAGGTTTTTAGTTCTCCCTCTCAAACCTAACCTAAGTTCAAGGGCAACTGAAAGCCTAACACCAAAATCAAGAAAGAACCCCTGGAATCCAGAAGCATAGACCAACCTTAACCCATACCACCCAATCCCTCCAAACCCTTCCATTATTTTCTATGCTTCTCATAGCGTGGCGCTTGTCCATGTCCTACTTGGAGCCCCCCATTTATATCCATCCATGCGCGTCTGCGGATCCTGTAATCCGCTGATTGGTTTGTGCCTATGCTTGCACGGACCTCCCCCGCGCGTATAACCCCATGATTGCCCTGCTCCTGATTTCCAAACTAGCTGACTTAAAACTTTGTCAGGTTGGCTCCATGACTTGGTCTTCTCCCTCCAAGCGGGTTGAAAGCCCTCCATGCCTGGAGTGGGCCCAAACCGCACCAAATGCTGATCCTGACCTACCCAACTGTGAGCGCACAGCCCAAGACGCAGTTCCCAATCCAATGTTACAAATAAAACACCACATCCCCCCCCCCCAAGTTGATTTCTTTCCCCAGAAGTCTTTCCATTGCTGCTTCAACAATTCCCGTGCTCATCTCCTATCCTCTCATCACCAACCCTCCCTAGTAAACCAATTTCCGTCCCCCCCATTTCCAACTAAACTTTGCCATGGTTCTGCCCTGCACCTACTGTGCCTCCCACAGGTTAACCTGCACCCTTCTCTCTGGTTGTTGCACATTCTCTTCCTGCCGCACCAGCCATTGTCCTTGCTTGCTTGAAAACACTATTCCGTGAGCCCATCCCAACCACAATCCTCCCCATCCACACAAGAGGGCCCACTATGACTTGTTTGTGGTATGAAGCAACAATTTGATCTTGGAGGGATCTTGGACCCCACCCGGCTCTCCATCCTCCAGCTGCCTGCAAGCTCCCTCACCCCCAACCTTGGCCAAAAGCCGCAACTTGGCCTCCCCCTTCTGTCGTACCAGACCGCTGGGCAAGGAGGAATTTGCAAACACCATGGAATGGCAAGCCGCCCTGCGCTACTGGGCCAACAAGTTCTGCATTAATCAAGGCACAACCAACCCATGCATGGAGGAACTTTTCTAATGGGGCCCGGCTCCCCCTCCAGCCCCTGAAAAAAATCCCATTCCTCTGCCTCCTCCTCCTCTGGCACCCAGTCCCCCTCCTCCAGCTCCTCAAACTCCACCTTCAGCATCTCCATCAGCATCACTGTCCCTGGCCCCAAAATTGTTACTGGAGCCCGCGGGATGCACCTCAACTCCAGCGTCCCCGGGACAGGTACTAATTACATCTTTTCCTCCAGCTTCACTTCCTCCCAGCACAACCAATCCAGAGATCCTGGACATCCCCACTGGGGTAGCTCTAAGGGAGGCGTGCTTTGACGGCTTTGTGGCCAAGTTGGACAACCTCCTCTGGCGGTTCCTCTCACCTCCAGGCGGTGATTGAACCAAATCCTGGAGAAAACTATTGGCAGACTTCCAAGAACTTCTGGACAAGGCACAGTTGGTAATGGTGGATTTTATGGACCTGATTTAGGGGGATTGCCCCCTTTCTATTTTCCTTCTGTCCTTCCTTGTCTTTATCAGTAAAATTCTGTATTTTAAAAGAAATAGACTTCTGACGGGCTATCCTTGAGTGAGCAGCCTTGGCACTTAGTGACAGTGAGATTGTGAATAAGAGAATCGCAAACCTGCATCCACGCGTGCACCCCGCAAGCAAACATGAACCTGAGTAAGAGTGATAAACAACTAGATCCGCCTCAGAGTGTGGATCCTGAGAGAAGGGAACCCCAAGCCCGAGAAAAGAAACCAAAAGGTCCGCGTCTGGGCGCAAGCCTGAGATAAAAAAAACCAAAATTGGCGTCCCATGTTTTCAACGTCTCCAGAAGGGCACCTGGACCACCCCAGAAAAACTTTCACACAGTTCCCCATACTCAGTTTGCAAACAAACACAACAACCACACAACAGTGCGCGCACAAACTTAAGAGAGAGAAAATGCTTTGGAGAAAAGACATTCTGGGGTGCCTAGTTGTTCTGGCTGTGAACCAGCTAGTGCACCCCCTTACCAAGTCAAACTATTCACCCCATAAACCTTTCCAATCCAAGCTCAAGCAAGAAAGAAAGAAAGAAACAGAGAAACAGAGAATTTTTTTTTAAAAAAATGTCCCCCTACCAAAAACAACATCAGGCATCTGCAGCTCCTCTTTTTGCATCTCCCATCCGCAGGGCTCACCCTTGCCTTTGCTTACCCAGCTCAATCCAGGCCCCTGTCCCAAATCTGGGTTTACAATCCAACACTAGCACCCCCCCCCCAGCTTGGCCCCTGTCCCCGGCTGGCCACAACCTTTGTACCCATTGGCAGGTCTGCGCATTGGATTGAACCAATCCCATGTGGGTAATGAGCGCAACTGGTTTCCCCAACCCGCCAAAATATTGTTCCCTCCACCAAGTCCCTCTCAAGTCCTTCAACATCCAAACCTGCCCACGCGCAAAACCCAAACACAGGCAACCTCTCCAAGGCAGCCCTATCATCCTCTGTCACAAGGATGGAGGTTTTTTCAAACCCTTGCCTCCCCAATCTCCTTGAACTGTGCTCCATTCACACAAAACTTCCTGCTCCCGGCAATTTTGGTGGCCTTCTTCTTCCCTCCAGAGTTTGCAAGCTGTACCTCCACCACTGGACCGCGCGCAAATAGAACCTCCCCCTCCATCACCCCATCCGGGAAACGCTTCCCGCCTTCCATAACTTCCACAGCCTTCTTCTCCCCTCCAGGTTTTTCAGGTTTTACCTCCAACACCGTACTACACATAACTGCTTCTGGGGTTGGATTGAATGGCTGCTCTTCTGCATCCACCTCCATCTATCCGCCACCACAACCACCTCCTTGGCAGCTATCATCCTAACCTCAGCCTCTACCTGCCACAGTTTCCACAAACCAGGCCTAGTTGCAATACCCAGGCATTCTTGAGCTGTTGAACCCACTTCCTGGGACTGCAATCACACCTTCTGCGTGGCGGTTGGCTGCCCTGAGTCCTCTAAAATCTGCTTGCCCTAAGGGGATGTGTATTCCATCCCTAGTTCCAAAAAAGTTACTGGATTCTTGAATTCCAACTGCCAACAACCATTACCAACACAATGAATGCACACTCAAGTTGCGGGAGGACTGGAGGCTGGAAATCCCTTGGCTTCATGTGGCAGCCAGAAGCGCATTTGTTGCAACATCCAATTCATGTATATCTTCAGACCCTTCATTAACTTGGTAAGTTTGCTGAAAATTGGTTGCAGGATTGGGACGTGCGCCAAAAGCATGGCTTGCCCAGGGGCCATAATTGGAACTGCCGGAGTCCAAGGAGCGGCCCTCTTTGGTTCCACAGGATAGAATCTTGCCGTTTCCTCAATTAGTTCCACCAGATCAATCCTGTTTTCCACCTTGTGGCAGATGATGCACAAATTCATAAGGAGCACAATGCTCCGCTCCATCAATTGTTTAACCAGGCCATGATTGTACAAGTAACGCTGCACTTGCAAACAGAGCTGCGGTGCTATTCCGCCCCAAAAAGCCTGCTTTATTGCTCCTGTCTGCCTTGCCATCACCTGGTTCTTCTCCAAGTACCTGTTGATCTGGTCAAATGCCAAAATATACTTCTCCAGCTCCCTTTGTGTCCATACCCCTCTGCGCGCACTGGCTTTGGCTGCATTCCGCCCAAAATAACCCTTCTGGAGGAAGGGCTTGCGCCTCCCCCATCTTCCAAACATTCTTCCGTTCATACTTTGACAATCCCCGGCCCCCTATCCAGTCTTGTCCTCCACTTCTCAAAGGGACACCTCATCAGTGATGAAGAGGAAAATAGTGCAAACCTTATCCACACCCATCACCCCTTTGGAATCCATGATCTCTTCAAACCTTGCAAGGAACCCCCCCACATCCGCAGTGTCAAACCAAAAATGAGGAAAGTCCCACGCCCTAAGCCACAGCCACTGTGGAGCCTTGAAATTGGATCCAGTAGTAGTCAATGGAAAAATTGCACCTGCTACCTTTGAGAGACTAGGAAAAGATATTACTTTCTGGCCAGACCCCCAGATGTGGAAACAGGAGGGAGATACTCCCCTAAGTTGTCCACAACTTTGGAAGTTATTTTTCCAATTTTCTGCAAGGAGTTTGAGTGATGATGAGTTTTAATCATTAGAGATAGATATAAGAAAAATATGAATGATTTTTTTTTACTCCTGCCATTCAATCCTCCCTCATCCTTTGGTGATAATATGAGATGAGATGATGTGATGATTCCTTAAACAAGGAGTTGAGAGTGAATTTGAAAGTCCTCCCTATCAACCCTAACCTAAGTACAAGCACAATTGAAATTCTAACAATGGAATTAAGAAAGAACACCTAGAACCAAAAACCCTTTGAAAACCCTAAATAACTCCCCCAAACCCTCCGGCCAGTATGTACGTCTGGCTCTTCCTTCTCATGGGGTGGCCCTCTGCCAGGTCCTACTTGGAGCCCCCCATGTTTATCCGTGTCCATGCGCCTCTGCGTATCCTGTAATCCACATATTTGTCTGTTCCTATGCTTTCATGGACTCCCTGGTGCCTATAAACTCATGATGCCCCCACTCCTGTTTTCCAAACTAGCCACCCGCAAACTTGGTTGGGTTGGCTCAATTACGTTGTCCACTCCATCTGAGCGGGTTGGAAGCCCACGCTGCCTGGAGTGGGCCCAAACCACACCAAATGCTGAACCAGGGCTACCCAACTTCTGAGGGTGAAGCCCTCAACACAGTTCCCGATCCAAGGTTATAAATACAACACCAGAGCGCTTGAACAGAAACCCAGGCCCCCATTTCAATGAGGAGCAATTGAACAGGGGGTCTGGGGATTTGAATGCCTGGAGACCCTGTTTAGACTGCTAGGACAGGGAGGAGGTGGGAAAAGGGAAAATGGAGGAGTATGCATAGCAACACAGATTTTTTTTTAATGATGATGATGATGGTAGACTATTTAAATTTTTTTCAGAAATTTCCCTTTTACACAAGGTGTCCCGGATTGTTCACCACAGCATGGATATGCTTTGTGCTAGCATGGCTTTCAAGATTTTGTGCCAGGGCTTCAGCTCCCTCATTTTCAATGTGGATTGGAAGCAAACATGTTAGTTGGAGAAAATGTTTGGAGAGAAGGAAAGTGATCCACACCCCCTCCTTGCAGGATTCAAAGAGCACTTTATAATCCACTTTTGTGCTGGAAAACAAGACCATTGCTTGCTTAAGCGGCTTCTAGGAGATGGCACCTTTACCAATTCAGTAAGTGTAGCTGGATGTTGAGCCACAATTGTCCCAATCCTCAGCCCAATCCAAGTTGGAAAACCCAGACACCTGGAGTTGTTACCCAAGGCACAGTATGAGATGCTTTGTGGAGACTAGATAGTTAAGGATTTTCACTGCTGCCTGCAAGTGAGCCTCTGATGGATCCCATAGGTTCTGTGGTAGTTTTCTTTCAACAAACAATTTGTCTGGGTGAGTGCATTGTGAGATCCACAGTATGGACACAATGATCTGGTTTTATGGGCCTGACAAGGGAGGATCCCTTGGTTTTCCATTCAGGACAGACTTGAAGGTGGAAGACATGGGAGAAAGAGTTGGTGTTTTCTTACCATTAATAAAGTGCTTGCAGAGTTTATCAATTTAGTCAGACTGATTGAGATAGATGTACTTCTGAGTGGGATTGCAAGTAATAATGAGGGAGAGAAAGTGATGGAGGTTATCATCAGCTCCTATCTGAAATTTTCTCCCCAGGGACTGGATGAGGTTTGAAACAAACCTTAGTTGGATCATGATCTCTAGATCATCCACATGTTTTTTCAGGGCTCCAATCAGTTTAAACTGCTCAATCCTGAAGTACAGAAATGGGTTTTACTTGAAGTTGGCAAGACCAAGCAAGAGGAATGCGCTGTGGAGTTCCATGTTCCACTTTTGAGGGGACTGCTTCAGTCTGTAGAGAGAACAGTTGAGTTGAAAGAACCAGCCAGGATGATTTGGATCCTGGAATCCTGAATGTTTCTCCATGTAAACCAAATTTTCAAGAAATCCATTGAGAAAATCTGTCTGGAAGTCAACCTGACAACCCTTCAAGCCTTTGGAAGCAAGTAAGCTAAGGATCAGGCTGTTAAAATATGGACGCACTCATTTTATGTGCATTTTAGTGTGTAATCAAAATGGGATCCACAAATGGGTCTCTGCACCTCATTAGACATCACGTGGGCCACGTGGGCCTATGGGGATGTTATTGGTTTTGGACATTTGGGCACCAAAACAAATTTTCTAGGTCTTTTGGGACATGGGCCTTAATGGGCCTGCCAGGGTGGATGATCCAACTGAGCCAGATGGGTTTATTTTGGCATAACTGGGCCCAAGGTTTATTTTGGACATACTTGGCCAGAGGGGCTGGCGGGCCAAAGTGTCTATTTTATTGTCTTTGGGCATTGGCGGCCCATTGGGGCTTCCGCCTGTGTTCGCCCTGCTTTTTTCTTTCCTGGGTCCATTGCAGGCTGCGCGAGGCCGTTATACAAGGTAGGGGACTCTGTTTGGAGTCCTCCCACCTGCTGTGTGCAAGGCCACAGCCCCAGTCACGCTACCCAGCTAGTTGCAGCTGCAGTGGCTGGCGGCCCCTGCCTCCCTCCCTCCCCTAGCTTGGTTTTGAGGGGGAGGGAGGATGGCTGGTCCTCTCCTTCATCAAGAACCAGCCAGTGACTGGCCAGGGTGGGGGGGACCTCATCACCCTCCCACCTGTTGGTGGTGGATTGAAGAAAGCGGTGGGGGGGATCTGACCACCCTCCCACCAGCAAGCGGGGCGCTCTCCTCTCCCCCCACCCCCCCCCCCCATTACCAAGGGGGAGGCGCCAAGGGCTGGGGGGACCTGATCCCCCTCCAGCCCATCTTGTTTTGATGGTTTGCCTGGAGCAAATCCCATCCAAGGCAACCAGCAGGGGATTTGACCACCCCTGCTGGTCACCTAGGTAGGAAAGAGGCGGAGGGGCAGCATGTCTGCTGGTTACACCCCCCCCCCCCCATGTGAGCTTGAGAGCAGACCCAGATGAGTTCTGGGTCCCACCTGTTACATGTTAGGGGCCAGCGGCTGGTTGAATGAGGAAAAAATCCCGGTAAGTTAGGTCACAGAGGTAACCAAGCTGGTTGTAAGGGACAAACAGCCAGGGTCTGAACAGCAACAAGGGCTGGTTCAGCCCATTAAGGGTGAAAACACCAAACGTGACTGGTACAGGCTGGTCATAAGGGTTCATGGACTAATTCCAAGTTGGATGAGTAAGCCCAAACCAAGTAACAAGGCCTGTAGAGCCTGTAGAGTCAATTTGGGGTGGAATTTTTTGACTTTTTCTATTCATTAAATGAGCTCCACACAAGCACCATCTTTTTTATTTAAGGAGCTCTTCTCCCTGCTGTTTTCCATCCATTGATTCACCAATTCATTCACATTCACAAGTGTGCCATTAACTCTGCCTGATATTAGGGGTCAATCATAAGACATTATTGTTTCAGCATTTCTTTTGCTCTAATTACTGCTCTTTGACTAAGCTTGCGGACCATTGATTCTCACACAGGCAAATTTGTTTGAGGCGTAGGGTTTGAGAGAAGACCTTTTGGTAATCCAGTCCTTTTAATTGCAAGTTGCCCATTGCAACAAGTCAAGTCTTGAGTTTCTGAATGGATCTGTCAGGAATTTGCTTCACTTTGAACACCCACTTCAATTTGATGATTTTCCTCTTCAGCGGACAGGGGACCAACTTCCATGTGTGCATCCCAAGAAGTGATGCCTATTAATCCTTGGCATCTTTCCCTCATCTATGCTTGTTTGGCAACTTTTGAAGCTGTCGCAAGGTTTTGGGGGTTTCAACTGCCTCCGTTGCCATAGCATTCATTGACCACTGCCTGTAGTGGTCAGGTTTCCTCCTCTGCCTGCCAAAGCAATTTCTTGGAGGCAAGAGAGGGGGTGACTAAATTTTAGGGATGAGGTTACAGACACAGGCCCAGGGGGTGTAGGAGGTTTAGTGGGCACAGTGTCAGAGGGAGCCGGTGGCAAAGGGGGATGGGCAATAATGGTTGTCCCATCTTCAGAATGAGGAGACGGCAGGGGTGGGGAAGCTGGTTGTTGAATTGGAGATGAGGGGGGGGGAATTGGGACAAGATAGGGCGGGTTCAAAGCAGGCAAGTTAGTTCCTGGTGAACTAGGGATATATGTGGGTGCTTTTAATGATGCAGTGAGAGGCCTATCAAATCCCCCCCTAAGCCTTATGTCAAGAGGGAGGTCATAAACCACTTCTGTAGGGGGTGAATCCATGCGTGGCTGGTTTCTTGGAGTGTTTTCTGGCCGGACTGGAGGAAAGGGTGGAGATTGCAATGGGTGTGATGTTGCTGAGGGAAATGGCCAGGAGAATTTGACCTCTACAAGATTTGGAGATGGCATCAGTTTGGACCAATATGAGAATGAGAAGTCAACAAACACAACATCTTTTGACCCAACAACCACTTGTGTTTTGATATCCCACAGGCAAAAACCATTGCCATTGGAAAGATAGGAGAGGATGATGGAAGATTGTGCTTTATGTTCAAGCTTCTTCCAATCTTCTTTTGGTACCTTTTACCATGTGAGGCATCCAAATGGGTGAAGACTTTTGAGTCAAACTGAAGGGAGTCCCAGTGTTGAGAGCGGGGTTTGAGAGCCTGCTGGGGTGTTTCAGGGAAAACATTTTTTGGCCGTGAGAAGTATGGCGCAGTGCGTCATCCCAGAAGATTTTTGGAAGATTGCATGCAGAAGGGCACATCAAACTAGTTTTTTGATAGCTCCAATGGTTCTCTTGGAAACACAATTCAGTTCAGGTGAATTCGGGGGCCCAGCTCATGGTGAATTGCAGCATATTTCAGAGGATTTGAGAAATCTTTGGAGATATATTCACCTCCATTGTCCCTGCAAAGCAACCTAACTACATGCTTGTTGTATTTCTCAAATGAGGCGCAGAATAATTTGAAGCAGGGGTGCTTTAAGATTTCATGGGAAAGACAGTTTTAAATTTTTAGAATTTTTCAATAAAAGTAATCAAGTATTATTAAGTATTTATAATCTTCCTGGGAGACCATTTGGTAGGAGGCAACATTGGAGTGGATGATTTGACCCAGGGAGGTGGAGCAATATGGAAGGCGTGATTTGAAAGCATTCCAAGGCATTTTTCACTGTATACATGTGGTAAATTGCTGAACATCAATTTCTTCAGAGATTGAGGAACAATGCAGTGGGTGTTGAGGAGTTGCTTCAAGAGCTGGAGACCTATATAGAAGAAAAAAATATGATAACCCAGCAGGGAGAAATCAATTTGAGGAGAGACAGGTTTGGAGGCAGATTTTGAGCTCACAGGCTCCAAGGGGAGAGAGTATAGGTTTGCGCAGGGGTAACCTTGGTCAACTGGTTTATCCATAGTATGGACAATTTATGAGGGAAAAATTTTGCATTTTTTGCGGGTGAACACAAATGTGGGTCCAGAATTGCATAGAAAAGCAACTGAAAGGAGAGGCTTGTGAAGAGTTGGAACAACCAGTGTCATGAATTTGGTAGAGCTTGACAGCAGTAGTTTTGAGAATCCTCTGTGATTTGCTTTCACTAGAGAGTGATCAGCTAGTCTCAATGGAGTATGGTCTGGATTGAGGTCGCTTACACTGTAGGAGTGAGGTTTCATTGAGATAGAACAACTGGATTCAATGTTGGCATCTCCACAGGAATGTTCAATGTGAAAAGACAGAAGCAAAATAGCTGCAACACCAGCTGTGAATTTCACCTTGGATCTGGAGTAGTCCCAGTCTTTTTTTTCATCTGCAAGAGGTGTGGCTGATACTTTGCCTGCCTTGGCAGCTGGTTTGGAGGACAAGGTGGACTGGTCCTTTGTCCCCAAGCTTGGTGTATGGTTCACTTTATGTTCAGTTAGAAGTTGCCAAGTTTTCTTGCAGTTTATCAGATCATGACCAACAACATTACATAGTAAACAGTGTCAAGGTTTCCCCAAATTGTATGGCTTTTGGCCCAAGTGGGAGTTTGTTTTCACTTCCAAAGCCGCAACAATAGCATCTGGTTGATATTGAAGGCACACTGCCTCATTCTTGAATGCCAAGACTATCATTTTGGATTTGACTCCATCTTGATTCATCAGGGATGAAATGCAGTGTAGCCAGTCTTGGGTTATTGATCTTAAAAGAGCCGCTGAGTGAACATTGTCTGGAGTGAGGGGCTTTTCAGGATTGACAAGGGAGTTTAGACGCTTGTATTATTGAGCCATGGTGTCAATATGGGCCAGCATTTCATCTCCCTCCATCTTGGCTAGAAGGAGCTTGAGGATCCAGTAGACCCTGCCGCCAGTGGAAAATTCTTGATGAGCTTTACACAGAGCAGCCCACATTCCCCTATCATCTTGGCAGAATTCACAAATTTAAAAGCTTGTGGATGCATCAATGTTCTGGGTGATGATCAAGCATACTATTTTCTTTTCAGAAGTCAAGGAATTGGATGGGTATTCCAGCTTTAGTTTGTTGATGATTTGATTGAGTCCATCTGCCTCAAATTACGCGTAAACTACTAACTCCCAGTCAAGCTAGTTGGAATCCAGGCCACAGCTCTTTGGAACTGGTAGCCTTTTTCTGGAGAGTTTTTGAGAAGGACTGGCTAGGTTTCCTGCAATGTGAACATCATTTTTCATGTAGCTCATGGTTGGGAAATTGTTGTAGAAATATTTAAGAACAGGTGACAAGGGTGAAAGCGGTTAAATGTTACTTTAACAAGAAGTTTAAGGATCCTAGTAGTTTCCCTCCTCAAGACTGCATAGCAGTGGTAAATTGTGACATTTATTTATATACACAGAGGCAGGTGGGCTCACAACTTGACATTCAAATGGGAGCAGCTTAGCTGTGGGTGGAAGTCCGCAGTGCAATAGGCTCAGATAAGTGCATTGGCGGACTTTCTGTTCCTGAGTACAATAGCGGAGGGCTTGGCATTGGTGACCCGTGGGCTTTTTGCAGGCACAAGGACAAGAATGGGCCGGAGTTTTTGCATTTTGTGGAAATCGCGCAGTCAAAAAACCTTTCCCTCCGCGGCAGTGGGTTTACCAATGCAGAAGCAAGTGATCAAAGCTAAGTAGTACGGATTAGGTAAATTATGGGATATGCACTGAGATTGCGGAGCGCTGTGTGAAATTGAACTCTACATTTGAGGAGGGGGCATGTGGATTTTTGGGGATTTTTGGTTATGCGGCATGCGGGATCAGGTGTGATCTGCTAGGGAAGATTGAAGACAATCTGTTGTTAGTAATGCATTGGCATGACTCAACTGTTAGGGGGAGTAGGAGAAAGGATCATTGAATCTACCGCAAATCATTTTATTGGGTAAGGATTGGACTATTGGTAAAAGGATCAGTGCAAATGCACGGAGGCTGTGGGAAAAGGGGTCTTTCATTATCAGTTCACATTCCTTTTTTGGAGTAGCAAAGGCAGGTCAGTGCGGAATGCACGGAGACAAGTGGGGTCATTCATTTGAGGCTTGCATTTTTTTTATAGATAAGGAAGCTTTCCTTTAGCTGTAGGATTTTATCAATTAGGGAGGAAAGGGGATGATCATTGGAGTTTACCATGATTGCAGATCAGATCATCATTATCAGAGATTTTCACAAAAAATTATAGTTTTATTCTTTTCTTCTGTTACTTTGCAGTGTAGTTACCAGGGAGAGTTCTTGGAGGTCATATTTAGGGAAATGGTTCAAGTTTGGAGCTCTTTGGGGAGTCTGTCTTGTTCATTTACTATTATTTCATTGAAAGTTAGCTTTAGTGGTTTCAGGCTCAATTGCTGATGCGGAGTTTGATTAGAATTTGCGGAGGTACAGGAGTGTAACTCAAGGACTAGTGGGCTTTCTGGAACTTGGAGCAAGATTGTTGCAGAGAACTTTATATTTTTATGGGGAATTTACCAAACACACAATCTCTTTCCACAAATTGGGGGTCTTTCTGGGAAGAAAAAGGGAAAGACAGGCCAGTACTCTATGAGTTGGTAACCTTTTTGGAGGTAGAATATTGGTACTCACAGCCCAAGTTGGAGTTGTGGGGAGTGACAAGGATTGTGCAGAGATTACAGCATGTGCTGTGGGGGTTGTTTTTTGAACTCCTGGTGGATGCAGAAGCACTTGCCAGGATGATGAATTCCCCAACCTTGCCTAATTCTCCTATGACAGGGTGGATTGCATACTTACAGTTGTTCAATTTCATGGTCAGGCACGTTCTTGGGAAGGTGTTTACAATGCCTGATTCTTTGTCTTGGTATCAAGAGGTCCTGCGTGCGGCCAAAGGGGATTTGGATGTGGAGAAGAAGCTTCTGAAAGTGGCAGCTATAGCTGAAGAGGCTGGGAAAATTCCCCTGAAACAGTTTGGAAGGTTTCAGGCATTGGACCAGTATGTTTGGACGCTCCTTTTTCCTGAAGGTGTGTTGTCAATGGAGGTTAGATTCATTTGGCAGAAGATCTTGCTTTTTGTTTGCCAGGAAAGTCAGTTGTGGAAGTGGGAACTTCCAATAACTTTTGTTGTGGTCACATGGCGGGAGGATCAGGAGGAGTTGATGCGGAATCTTCATGATGACTTAGGCCATTGGGGAGAGGCAGAGACGCAGAGAAGAGGTAAGACCAGGTTCTGGTGGCCTAGTCTGGGGCAAACGGTGTGAGATTGGGTGCAGAGTTTCAAAGCTTCTCAGCAGCAGAGTAGCAGATTACCTTGGGAGGTGGGTATTCCAACAGGTGAGGACGCTCTTTTTGGGAGGGTCTCTCTGGACGTGGTCCATATCAAGGCAAGAAAGTTCCACCATCTGCTTGTGGGTTGGGACAACTTGTTGGGGGGTGCAGGCACATCCATTGGTTAAGCTGTCTGCGGAGAAGGTGGGGTGGTTTTTGGAGGAGGATTGGTTTGCACTTTTTGGGTGTTTGAGGCTCATCATGGTGGACAGAAGAGTGGATTTTTGGGGTGGTCTTTGGGGACTGGTTGAATCTTGCGGTGCAAAGTTTGGGAAAGTTGTGGAATATTATCTGGAGGGAGTGGGGCAATAGGAAGGGGTCATCAGCCAATTAAGGATGCAATGGTCAAGAAATGGGGAAGTAATGGGAAGAAGTGGCAGGAAACCCTTCCATTGGTGCTGTTTGCAGATTGGATATTTGTGAAGCGGGGTATGGGTTATTTGCCTTACAAGCTCTTGTATTGGCTGAAGCCAGTGCTTCCGGTAGATATCAAAACCTTGAATTACCTCTCTATTGACTGGTGGAAGGTTAAGACCACAGAGTATCTAGTTGTGGCGCGGGCAGAGAAAATTTTGCGGCCAAAGGAGATGGTGGCAAATGCAGCAAAGAGGCTTTGAGAAATTCAGGCTGAGTAGGTTTGGTACTGGGATAAGAGTCGTGCTGATTTCTTGCGGGACCCTTTGTGGAGAGGCAACCTGGTTCTGCTTTATAATTGGAGCTTGGAGACGCAGTGGGTTAAGCTTTTCCCAGATTTCTGGAACAGCCCTTATTGGGTTGTTAGTCAGTTTCTGGGTGGGAGTTATCAGTTGGAGGAATTGGATGGCACTCTGCTCAAGCAGAAGCAGTGGCTGCTCACGTGAGCAAGTTCCACGTGTGGGGAACTACAGATTTTCAAAAAAACGCGTGTTCAGGAGATGACAATCAAGAGATGGCCAACGTAAGTGAGCCGGGTGCGGAGAAGGATTCCTTTGAGGAATGAAAATTGGGGTCAACATTCAAGTTGTGAGGGGAGGGGGAAGCTCAGATAACCAGAGCAGCCTGGAAGGTCTAGTCTTAGAGGCCTTTTTCTTGGGTGGTCCAGGTCCCTTAGGCAATATTTATTTGCAGAGTTTGGATTCTTTTCTTTGTCTCAGTTTTTTATTTGTCTTATTCTCAGATTGGGAGGCGTTCTCACTAGGTTTTGAAGAGTTTCTTTTGTTTTTGTGTCTCATTTTGTAGGATGGTGCGGGGAATCAAGAGGATTCCTTTCTGGGGGAGGCCAGGCATCATATTTATTTATTTAACTATGTACAAGATATAGGGGATGGGGACATAATTCAAGAGGAGGGAGAAATCTAGGGAAGGAAGATGAGGAAGCAGCGCTCACCACTGGAAAAATGAAGCTCTTGGAGAAGCTTGCAACACTCCGCGGCTGGGATCCCCACCAAAAATTGGAGGATGGCCAGTATTTTCTCATCCAATTTGCAGAGGTAACCATCAATTTTAGCTTCCTCAATTCCTTGGCTGCATTCTTTGTTGTTGCTTTGGATAGCCGCATGGTACAGAGAGACCAGGGGGAATCAGGTCAACCTAGAAGGGCAGGACTCAGAGGTCTTTGAGAAGATCCAACAAGACGGGGTCTGGATTGGAGATAAGTGACGCAGAGATCTTGAGACCAGCTATTGAGGCAACAGAAACTCAGCGCAAGGCGCAGGAGCTGTGTGAAGATGAGGAGGGCTCATTATAAAAAAAAAGCAAACTCACAGGGTAAAGGCAGATTTTAGCTAATCGCAATGACCAATTGCAGGGAGTCAAACTCCGCAGGAGATGTTGTGGTCAGAGGAGATGCGGTTGGAGTGGTGGACAGCGGAGGAGTGGATGATGGTGGTTGGATTAGTGGGACATTGGGCGCTGTTGGCGGGGGTATCAGAGGCTTAGCTATTGGACAAAGACGGGAGCCGTTTCAGGCCTGTGTGGTACTTGGCCAAGTCCAACATTCAGGTTATGGAGTTGGCCCCAGGCTTGGGTAGCATCTCCCCAGGCAGGGGCTTTAGGGAAGTCCGCCCGTTGAGGGGGGAGGGAAAAATGGTCCGTGGCCTCTGCAAAAGGCAACAATGAGGCAGCGTGGTCGGGCTATGTAGTCCAATCTTTGATCTCAATTGAATCATAATCATCCACCACAAAGTTGGCCATTGGTCTGCAGCGGGGGCATTTGCAATGGGGTGCCAAGGAAGAGAAAGAACAGGGAAGAAGGTGAGTCCGCAAGGATCCAGGAGTTGGAGCCACAAACAAGCACCTGCAGTGACCTAGACGGCAGGCTTTCAGGCTGGGAAACTGGGGTTTTGGGTGCAGTTTCTCCGAATTTTTGCGCAGTATTTGCACATTTCCATGGCGGGATTTATTTTATTTCTTTTGTAATTTGGAGGGTGTTTAGGAGTGGTATTTGAAGGTTTTGGAAAACGTTCCAGTTTTGTGGAGCGCGGGAATCCTGGGGACAGAAATCAAGTTTTGGGGGGATGTGGTGGTTATTTATAGACACGGAGGCAAGTGGGCTTACCACTGGACATTTGAATTGGAGCAACTTAGCTTTGGATGGAAGTCCACAGTAAAATAGGCTCAGAGAAGTGTCCTGGAAGACTGTCTATTCCTGAGTAAAATAGCTGAGGGCTTGGCATTGGTGTGGCGTACACCTTTTTTGGGCATAATGAAACAAATGAGCCAGAGTTATTGCCCGGTCAAACATAACTCTCCCTCTGCAATGGTGGGTTTACTAATGCGGAAGCAAGTGATCAAGGCTAAGTAGTACAGATTAGGCCAATTATGGGATATGCACTGAGATTGCAGAGCACGGTGTGGAAATGAACGCTAAAGTTGAGGAGGCGGCATGGGGATTGTTGGGGATTTGTAGTTCTTCCACATGCAGGATTGGAAGTGATCCACCAGGGAAGATCAGAGAGGATCTTTCATTAGTAATGCATTGGCGCAACTCAACTGTGAGGGGGAATAGGCAACAGGATCATTGAATGTACTACAAATCATTGGATTTGGTAAGTATTGGAATATTGGTAAGGAGGATCAGTGAAACCACACGGAGGCTGTGGGAAAAGTGGTCTTTCATTAGAAGTTCACATTCCTTTTTTGGAGTAGCAAAGGCGGGTAAGTGCAGAATGCATGGAGAAAAGTGCGTTCTTTCATTTGTGGAATGCATTCCTTTGTTTAGTTGTAGGATTTTATTGATTAGGGAGGAGAGGGGATGATCATTGGAGTTTACAATTATTGGAGATCAGATCATCATTATCAGAGATTTTAAAAAAAAATGATAGTTTTATTCTTTTCTTCTGTTACTTTGGAGTTTAGTTACCAGCAAGAGTTCTTGGAGTGCATATTTAGGGAAAAAGTTAAAGTTTGGACCTTTTTGGGGAGTCTGTCTTGTTTATTTACTATTATTTCATTGTGAGTTACCTTTAGTGGTTTCTGGCCTGAGTGCAGAAGCAGAGTTTGATTATAAATTTCAGAGGTACAGGAGTGTGACTCCAGGGCTAGTGGGCTTCCAGAACTTGGAGCAAGATTTTTGCCAAGAAATTTATAATGTTGCAGGGAATTTACCAAACACCAAATCTCTTTCCACAATGTCTGGGCTCATAACCTACCAAGAGGAACTGGGACAGCAGAAGAGGTGATTGGAAGGATGATTCATTATCCATGATAATAGAATGAAGTAGACTTAAAAAGAGAAGAGAGTAAAGAGATAAAAAGAAAGATAAACATACCTGGTACAGCAGAGGAGGTCAGTGGAAGGATGAGGAAAGGAATTCTTCCACAACTGCTGCCCCAGGTATACTGCACTACTTGTGACATGACTATGACATGATAAAGGTAGGTGTGTAGAATACATATGTGGTGGGAACAACCCATAACTTCAACATTGAAAAGGGCTCAAAAACAACATTTGGGGATTTTTGGGATCAATTATTTACCTAAAAATAATCAATGCATCTACAACAATAATGGGAAGTGCCTATTTTGAGGTGTGTTTTAAATCCATTTGTGATACTATTTTGATTCTAATTATGGAAAAAATGAGTTTAAAGATGGTTGCTGTGGTTTTACATCAGTAGCAGTTAATTTGGGACCTAAATCTGAAGATTGGAGTTCAATATGTCAGGGAATTGTATAGGAAATGGAATCAAACCCTCTCTTCAAGGATGCAAGCTTCATGGATCAAGTCTGGGTTGGAAATTTTGACAAAGCAAGAAAAAATCTCACCCACACTTATGGACCTTCCCCTCAAAGTTACTAGATGAAATTTCCTTTCCATGGTTTACAGCTTGCAGATACATAAAAAAGGCCAGTGTTACTTTTATCTAAGTTGATGCCATCAACTTATTTTCCTCTCAATTCCCCTCCAACTTCCATTTCTCAAAAATTTTCCATGTTTTGAATAATTTCTGGAGATTTTCAGCACATATTTTCTTTCCACTATAATTCTGAACTGTGACCTGCTCCCCAAATTGATCCCCTTTGGAAACATTTTTATAGCAAGAAATCACAAAAATTAGAATATTCAATTCATAAGAACTAGTGACTTGGTTGAAAGATTTTGTTTCCTGATAGTAAACATAATAAAGTAGTACAAATTGATCTTGATCACCACAGAAATCTGCATGTCACTTGCTAGAAAGTGCCATCAAAGAGCTCTTGCCCAATGTATGGCCAAGCTCAGGTCAAGCTCCTGCCAAGCTCAGGTCAAAATTTATCAACACTCCAATGAACAGTCACTGACTGTGCACAATGCATAGTGCCTGTGCACAATGAACAGTGACTACAAAAAATGCATAGTGACTGTGCACAATGCACAGTCAATGTGCACAAGGCATAGTGACTGTGCACAATGCACAGTCAATGTGCACAAGGCATAGTGACTGTGCACAATGCACAGTCACTGTGCACAATGCAAAGTCACTGTGCACAATGCACAGTCACTGTGCACAATGCACAGTCACTGTGCACAATGCACAGTCACAAGCAAAATGCACATCAACTGTGCACAATGCAAAGCAACTGGCCACAATGCAAAGCAACTCTGCACAATGCACAGGAACTGTGCACAATGCACAGCAAGTGCAAAATATCTATCTGGGCTCCACTGCACAATGCACAGTGACTGTGCACAATATATATCCAAGCTCCAATGCACAGTTGCTGTGCATTGTGCACAGTTGCTGTGCATTGTGCACAGTTGCTGTGCATTGTGCACAGGTGCTGTGCATTGTGCACAGGTGCTGTGCATTGTGCACAGGTGCTGTGCATTGTGCACAGTTGATGTGCATTGTGCACAGGTGCTGTGCATTGTGCACAGTTGCTGTGCATTGTGCACAGTTGCTGTGCATTGTGCACAGTTGCTGTGCATTTTGCACAGTTGCTGTGCATTGTGCACAGTTGCTGTGCATTGTGCACAGTTGCTGTGCATTGTGCACAGTTGCTGTGCATTGTGCACAGTTGCTGTGCATTGTGCACAGTTGCTATGCATTGTGCACAATTGCTATGCATTGTGCACAGTTGCTGTGCATTGTTCACATTTGCTGTGCATTGTGCAAAGTTGCTATGCATTGTGCACAGTTGCTGTGCATTGTGCACAGTTGCTGTGTATTGTGCACAGTTGCTGTGCATTGTGCACAGTTGCTGTGCATTGTGCACAGTTGCTGTGCATTGTGCACAGTTGCTGTGCATTGTGCACAGTTGCTGTGCATTGTTCACAGTTGCTATGCATTGTGCACAGTTGCTATGCATTGTGCACATTTGTTGTGCATTGTGCAAAGTTGCTGTGCATTTTGCAAAGTTGCTGTGCATTGTGTACAATTCCTGTGCATTGTGCACAGTTGCTGTGCATTGTGCACAGTTGCTGTGCATTGTGCACAGTTGCTGTGCATTGTGCACAGTTGCTGTGCATTGTGCACAGTTGCTGTGCATTGTGCACAGTTGCTGTGCATTGTGCACAGTTGCTGTGCATTGTGCACAGTTGCTGTGCATTGTGCACAGTTGCTGTGCATTGTGCACAGTTGCTGTGCATTGTGCACAGTTGCTGTGCATTGTGCACAGTTGCTGTGCATTGTGCACAGTTGCTGTGCATTGTGCACAGTTGCTGTGCATTGTGCACAGTTGCTGTGCATTGTGCACAGTTGCTGTGCATTGTGCACAGTTGCTGTGCATTGTGCACAGTTGCTGTGCATTGTGCACAGTTGCTGTGCATTGTTTACAGTTGTTGTGCATTTTGCACAGTTGCTGTGAATTGTGCACAGTTGATGTGCATTGTGCACAGTTGCTGTGCATTGTTCATGTAGAAATAAAAAGAGCTTGAGCTCGAGTTGGATGAAGGAATTAATAAATGAGTGAAAGTAGCTTATAACGTCAAGCGTAACGGACCTGAGGACAGGAGGAAAAGGACACTCCAGTTGATGTAGTGAATGAACAGATACTTAATTCCACTTGAGAGCAGTCATGTTTATATAGACTAAATACAAATCAGGCTGACAAGTGGTTGAGTACAAAATGAATAAGGTAAAATCATCATAAGCAATTTAAGTGACATGGTAAGTGAAATGCTATGACTAAATAGTCTGATAGCTATGACTAAACTGTCTGATGATCACAATACTACAACACAGCCTAGTTACATTTTACCCATTGTTTTAGTACTTTGAGGTTGACAATAATAACTTAAAATCAATCCAATCAATTTTACTTTAAACTCCAGTGAAAGTCAAATATATGAAACTCAAATTCTAACACACCCGCTTGACTTGCACTGGAGGAAGTTACTGTCCTAAATAGGAATCTAACTCTTTTTCTTCAATTAACATGATGTTCTACTAACTGTTGGAATAATTCTACATGCAGGTTAGTGATGGATTAATAAGATGAGCTGAATTACTTTGTAATCTTCCTGGGGCATATTTGAATTCAACTGCTATCTTAAAGTATAATTTCTACAATTTGCTGGAAAATTCTTCAGTTCAAATTGTGAATGACTTATAAGATGCAATGAATTTGTTCAAGGATGGGTTTGATGGCATAGAATTCATAAAAATGATTGATTTTCGTTTGCTTTCGGGGTTGAGTAGTGAAACAAGTGTTAGATTGATGGATGATTAAAAAAAAGTGTAGGTAGAGTGTTACAGCAGCAGGCAAACTACAGTCCGATCCTCTCAGGACAAATTGACAAGATATTGAGATTGATGGTAACCAGGTTGAGTCGTTGGACTGTAGACCAATCCCCCCAAGTCAACTCAATAGAGAGATATCAAGTTGTTGGTGATCAGGACGAATATGCAAATTGAAGAGTGCTGGTGATGATGATGAAGGAGATTGGTCCTATCAAAGCGAACAATCTCTGGAGTAAGTTGTAGAGGATCGGAGATTGATTTGATGGACTGATAGGTGAATTCAAAGCGTGAGTAGCGTCTTGTTTGGTTGGAAAGGTTGATTCAGTGATGTCCAAACAAGATTGGAATATGCAATTGCCATGGTGGTGATGAAGAAGATGGTTGATGCTCATTGTGGTCCAACAAGTCTTAAAACAATCGATCGACCAGTCCGTGCAACTTGTCAAGTCCATCAATTTGATATGGCCACTGTTCTGAGCTTGTCGTGGTTGGTCAATACAAAGATTTAAACATTTGCCCTCAGGGTTTGCTAACTTTTCTTGGTTGCTTCACTCGATCCTTCTCGCTCCTTCTTTGATGATTGGCGATTTGGTTCAATAGCCAGACCGGCTCTAACTTGACCAATTTGAAGTTGAGGAGAAGGTGAGGGATCTTGAGGATCAAGCTTGATTAACCGCCGGGATTGTTTCTGGTTCTCATCGGGTCTTCTACTCTCACTCGGTTAGTTTGTCACTCAGACGAAGCGCGAGTAGCTTGTCTGTTGACGGAACGATTGAGCTGATAGCTCATGAGACGGACTGAACAATCTTGTTATCATGATTATGATCATTACCGATGGACTGATGGCCGAAATGAGGAGGGGTAATCGCGTCCAAACTCAAGCCAAGATTCAATGAAGAGATCCAAATCAGCTTGACACTGATTCCAACTGTCAGAGCGGCATACAATTGCCGACCAATCAGGGCGAGTTTGGCGGCATGTTCATAACCAGGGCTTACGCTCCAGAGATTGTAACCTAGACTCCAGGCGGTTGAAGTAAATGGATCCAAATCAAGATTCCTAGGCCTTGAACTGAAAATTTGAGGATTGATTGAAAAACGTGATCAGCAAGATCCAATTCCAATTTAAGCCTTTCCCGAACGTAAGATTGGAAGTCTTTCCATTTGTATCAGCAACATGAACAACTTGGAATCTTTAGGCGCGGATGATCCAGATAACAAAGTAATTGTTGGATTTGGCCTAGTCAAAGCTTGATGTTTGTCCTATGACATAGTGTCCCCGTGTTGCTGGTGTCTCCGGATTGTTCAATTGAAGTCAATAGCTGATGTCTAGCGTTGAAGTGGATGGATAGGATGAGCATGATTGCTAATGACAAGGCTCATCCCCATCTCACCCCCTTGCCGAAAGAGTCGAAGACCAGTTCCGGATGAGACTATTGAAGGCAAACCAGTTGAATGAGAGACCGTTGGCTCAGGTTGGGCAAAGGCTTTTAACTGTGTAGAAATAAAAAGAGCTTGAGCTCAAGTTGGATGAAGGAATTAATGAATGAGTGAAAGTAGCTTATAACGTCAAGCGTAACGGACCTGAGGACAGGAGGAAAAGGACACTCCAGTTGATGTAGTGAATGAACAGATACTTAATTCCACTTGAGAGCAGTCATGTTTATATAGACTAAATACAAATCAGGCTGACAAGTGGTTGAGTACAAAATGAATAAGGTAAAATCAACATAAGCAATTTAAGTGACATGGTAAGTGAAATGCTATGACTAAATAGTCTGATAGCTATGACTAAACTGTCTGATGATCACAATACTACAACACAGCCTAGTTACATTTTACCCATTGTTTTAGTACTTTGAGGTTGACAATAATAACTTAAAATCAATCCAATCAATTTTACTTTAAACTCCAGTGAAAGTCAAATATATGAAACTCAAATTCTAACAGTTCACAGTTGCTGTGCATTTTGAACAGTTGCTATGAATTCCCCACAGTTGCTGTGCATTGTGCACAGTTGCTGGGCATTTTGCACAGTCGCTGTGCATTTTCACAGCTGCTGGGCATTGTGCACAGTTGCTATGCATTGTGCACAGTTGCTGTGCTTTGTGCACAGTTGCTGTGCATTGTGCACAGTTGCTGTGCATTGTGCACAGTTGCTGTGCATTTTGCACAGTTGCTGTGCATTGTGCACAGTGCTTGTGCACTGTTGCTGTGCATTGTGCTCTGTTGCTGTGCATTGTGCATGGTTGCTGTGCATTGTGCACTGTTGCTATGCATTGTGCACTGTTGCTGTGCATTTTGCTTAGTTGCTGTGCATTGTGCATTATTGCTGTGCATTGTGCACAGTTGCTGTGCATTGTGCACAGTTGCTGTGCATTGTGCACAGTTGCTGTGCATTGTGCACAGTTGCTGTGCATTGTGCACAGTTGCTGTGCATTGTGCACAGTTGCTGTGCATTGTGAACAGTTGCTGTGCATTGTGAACAGTTGCTGTGCATTGTGCACAGTTGCTGTGCATTGTGCACAGTTGCTGTGCATTGTGCACAGTTGCTGTGCATTGTGCACAGTTGCTGTGCATTGTGCACAGTTGCTGTGCATTGTGCACAGTTGCTGTGCATTGTGCACAGTTGCTGTGCATTTTGCACAGTTGCTGTGCATTGTGCACAGTTGCTGTGCATTGTGCACAGTTGCTGTGCATTGTGCACAGTTGCTGTGCATTGTGCACAGTTGCTGTGCATTGTGCACAGTTGCTGTGCATTGTGCACAGTTGCTGTGCATTGTGCACAGTTGCTGTGCATTGTGCACAGTTGCTGTGCATTGTGCACAGTTGCTGTGCATTGTCCACAGTTTCTGTACATTGTGCACATTGGCTGTGCATTTTGCACAGTTGCATGTGTTAAAATACATATAATGCACTTACGCTTGTGCTACATATGAGTTTAATCAAAATGGGATGCACATGTTGGTGTTTGCGGCCCATTGGACACACACCGACCATACATGCCTGTGTGGATGTCACGGATTTGGGGAAACTGGCCTCAAAATACCTGAAACAGGCCTATTGGTACCCGGGCCCTAAGGGCCCGGGTACCATACTTGGCCAGACGGCAAAGTATGCTAAACTCACTTTTTGGGCTTGGGGCTGCTGCCCGTGTTGCGGCCCGCTTGGGGCTGCTGTTTTTGCTTATGGCCCCTTTATGGGGCACAAATGCCCGGGTGGGGCTGTCGTAAGGGGCAGAGGGACTCAAAATGGAGTCCCCCCACCCCGGTCGTGGCTGCCCTGCTGAGTGGCGGCTGGCTGTTGGAGCCACCCTCCCCTTGCTTGCCATTGCAAAGAGGAGGAGGAAGGGCTGGCTTGGTTGAACCAGCCAGCAACCATTTCCAATTGCAAGAGGCAACCGGTCAGGGTGGGGGGGACCTCATCATCCCCCAACAAAATGTGGTGGCTGGGCTGGTTTCAGCAAGGCAACTGGTGGTGGCGGGGAATTGACCAACCCCCCACCACCAAAAGGAGCACTTTCCCCCCCCCCCCTTTACCAAGGGGGAGGAGCGACGGGCTGGAGGGGATTTGATCACCCACCAGCCCACCTACCTTGACAACGCCCTGGGGGTATCAACCTCCAGGCCCCTGGTAGGGGGATTTGACCACCCCCACCCCCAGGGATTTGAGAGAAAGAGGGGGCAGGCATGTCCCCCGGTTACACCCCCCCCATGTGTGTCTGAGACTGGACCCAGGTGTTTCCTGGGTGTTGGGATTATTTTTCTTTCATCTCAAATCCCATGTAGTTTCTTCTTAGTTACTTTATCCCTTTCTGTCTGTTTCTGTTTGTTCTGGATAATTCCCTCCTTTATTCTTTCTTATTCTCTATTTTTCTTCATCTCTTTGATCTCTGTCATTTCCATCTTAGTGTGTCACTCATAACTCCTCCCTACTCAGTTTGTCCTTACTCATTGTCACACACGCCCGCTTTGTTTTCAATTCTCAAATGTCCACTAACCATGTCACATCTCTTGTGACATGTCTATCACTGTTTCCACCTGAGGACAGAGCTCAAGACTGATAGAAGAATTTCCTCTCCTCATCCTTGTACCTGTTTTCTCTTCTCTGAATATCCTCAGGTGAATTATCTTGTTCTCATAACTTTTCTTCTTGGACTTCTCTGACTGAAATACATCCTTCTACCTGTTTTCTCTTCTCTGAATATCCTCAGCTCAACACTGGGTCCCACCTGGCCATTTTTATGGCCAGGGGCTGGTTGCATGAGGCAACCAGCCAGTATGTAAGTTAACAGGGCCGGTTGTAACAGACAACCAGCAAGGGGTTTGAACAGCTAAGGGGCTGGTTCAGCCCCATTAATGTGGAAAAACCAGAAATGACGGTAATAGGCTGGTTTTAAGGGTACAGTGACTGATGCCATGCGGGCTAATGTAGCCCAAACCAAGTAACAAGGCCTGTAGAGCCTGTAGAGCTCTTTGGAGCGGAAAATTTGCCTTTTGGCTTGTTGTATCATGGGCTCACAAGAGGCCAATCTTTTGTACTTAAGGAGCTCTTCTCCCTGCTGTTTTCCATCATCCATTCATCATCCAATTGAATTCATCACCAATATCATGCAATGTATTGCCCTATTGTAAGAGCCCATTAGCAATTATTGACACAAGGTGTCAAGCATATCTTTTGCTTTAAATACTGCTCATTTGCCAAAGCTAATTGCTGTCCATAATTATAACAGCATGTGCATTTTACACAGTGGCTGTGCAATTTGCACACTTGCTATGCATTGTGCCCAGTTGCTGTGCATTGTGCAAAGTTGCTGTGCATTGTGAAAAGTCGCTGTGCATTGTGCACAGTTGCTGTGCATTTTGCACAGTTGCTGTGCATTTTGCACAGTTGCTGTGCATTTTGCACAGTTGCTGTGCCTTTTGCACAGTTGCTGTGCATTTTGCACAGTTGCTGTGCATTTTGCACAGTTGCTGTGCTTTTTGCACAGTTGCTGTGCATTGTGCACTGTTGCTGTGCATTGTTTACAGTTGCTGTGCATTGTGCACAGTTGCTGTGCATTGTGCACAGTTGCTGTGCATTGTGCACAGTTGCTGTGCATTGTGCAAAGTTGCTGTGCATTGTGCACAGTTGCTGTGCATTGTGCACAGTTGCTGTGCATTGTGCACAGTTGCTGTGCATTGTGCACAGTTGCTGTGCATTGTGCACAGTTGCTGCGCATTGTGCACTGTTTCTGTGCATTGTGCACAGTTTCTGTTCTTTGCACACAGTCACTGTGCATTGTGCACAGTCACTCTGCATTGTGCACAGTCACTCTGCATTGTGCACAGTCACTGAGAACCAAAAACATGTTAGAGAATGAAAACACCTTCAACCAAAGATTGGCCAGAGCTTCAACCAGAGCTTTCTTGATGGCACTTGCTAGCATGTGCCATTACTTTTTTCTGTGGTGGATTCAATTATTTTTTTCCCAATTTTTCAAATTTTTTTAACTCTTTGATTTCAAGCAGAAAATACCATGTTTGTGTTTTCAATTATAAAGCCTTTGGGAACATATAAGCTACAAAAAATACCCAAATAATTCATTGTTCCTTTTAAATGACCACTAAAAGACTGCAAACTGAAAATCTGGAAAATTTCTTGGAAAAATAACAAAAGAAAAAATTGAAAACAATGTTGTGTTCCCTATGTAAAACCCATTTTCTGGTGGGAAAATGAAGTCCTCAAATTCTGGAAAAACTGTATTTGAATGGACTGGCATATTTTACAACTTTTTTTGCTTCAGATTTTGAAAAGTAATCAAGGAAAAATATTATAAATGTGAAAATGTTGGGGATGCGGAGTATATTTTTTTTTCAGTTCTTTGGGGGAAATTTTGAAGGCCTGGTCATTGGCCAAAATTCTTCAAAATTATTTCACAGGGTAACAAGAGGCCTGTCTATCCCCTGGTAGTTTTTATTTTTGATTTTTTGACAACCCCCAAAAACTGTGTTTTTGCCAGGTTTACTGCTTTTATGGGGATGTTGGGGTATGTTGCAGCAACCCCAAAACCACATGAACTCCAGTTTTGGGGACTTGAAAAATTCAATTCCCAAATTAGAACTCCAAATCAAAATCAAAATTAAAACAGAAGTAAAAAATTTAATTTTAATGTATTTATGAAAAGCTCAATTCAATAAAAAAAGAGTAAAGGTAACTTTGATTTCAAGTATAATTTTTAATCATACTGTTAATTTGTTTTAAAATTTGGGCTATCAATATGAGTGCATCAAGCACATTATTTTTCAATTTTTTAAAGATAATTTTCTGAATTTTCCTTTTTTCAAAAATCAGATTAGTATGGGCACTGGGAAAAATTTATTCTTGCAGGAGAAATGAAAAAAAAAAATTGGTCTATAAATAACAATAAAATTTTCTTTTTCCAATTGAATTGAAAAATTTAGCTATGAAGCTTGATACAAATCAAGTGAAATTTTCATGCAACACAGGTCTGAACAAATTTTCTCAACAGTTGCAAGAAAATATGACATCAAGATTAAATAAATAAATCACAATTCTTCTTATTATGTAAATATTTTCAATTCAATACATGCATTACAGAAATATGGTGCAGAAATTCAGGGCTACTATCCCAAATTCTCAGTTGAACAGTGAATCTTCAGGTTCATCAAGATTTGGTCCCCAAATTGGATGTCCAACCCTTGCTAATATTCCATGTACATAGACTACAAACATGTTGCCTATTTTGGCAAGGCCACCCTTGTCTGAGAGTGATAATTTTTCCCTGTGCAATTAGGTATGGACCAGCTGGATTGGCAACAGCAGTTTCAACTTGAGAAAAATCTTGAAATCAAATGTGGAAATCCTTCATCAGTTGGGCATCTATGCAAGGTGGAACTGAATTCTGGTCAAATAGCCCCCAAATCATCTTGAAGTGCATGAATAAAGCCTCCTGATAAAAAAACTTGTAATCATTTGTTTGATATGTGAAAAAATATTCAAGAGATCAAACATACCTTAACTCTTTGAAAGTCCTTGGGGAGCTCTTCAGATTCAATTTGATATTGATGAAGTTTGCAACAGGGGGTAGGTGTTTTGGGAGTTTTTTTTTTTTTGAGACGGGGTACTTAGGTTGGGCAGTCTTTGGGGAGGATTTGAGTTTACTTGGTGACTTCTATACAGAGGCAGACTTTGCACGGGTGAATTGTACTGAGGTCATAATGCTATTTGCATCTTTATTGTATACATAATTAGAGGAGGGCTCCTTGTTTTTGGTTTGGATTACAATGGTTTATTGGATTGAGTTGAGAGTTGATCAATTCTCTCTTTAAGGTTTCAAACAAAAGACCCAAATTCTGCATTTTGTTTAGTCATATCTTTCCAATGAGCTTTTGACTTCTGTGAAAGATCATTGTTGATAATTGATTGCAGTTGTAATGGATCCATTGTGATTTATAGAGCCATGTAGGTGGAATGAGGGAAGTAGAATCTAAGGAACAACAAAAGATTTTAAATAAAAAAATTCATAATTTATTATAAGGGTGGACAAGTTTTTGCTCAACAATTTGCAAAAAACTAATCAGTAGTAGAATAAACTAGTTTTCATTGGTGGTTCTCCTTCAATATGCATATCACAACTGTGGATAATCAATTATATGTAGGAGGATGATTGATCAACCTCATGATCATCTGTCCCGGAGCTGGTCATCCAATCACTTGATCAGGTGAAATGGTTCATTGCAACAGTGTTACATTTTGCCACACCTGTCCTGGGGCATTGTGCATTGTTGCATGAGAATTGTGTGTATACAACTTGGTTTAGCATCTCAGTACGCAACTCACAAATGCATGTGGTTTAAATACTTTATCTTGAAAAACCCATTTATTTTCAGGTAAATCTGACACTTCTGATGGGAAATAAGTGGGTTTTTTTATTTTTAATGGTGGGTTCAAAATTGCAGATTTCGATTGAAACCAGCCATTTAAAATGGAGGGTTTTGTTAACTCTGATTAACCCTAATATTTACATAATTTTGGAGGTGCTGTATAGGGCCTTATATTTCAATTTATCTTCAAAATGGGTATTGATTTAATTGAATTCAGAAAATTTCTGGATTTGCAATAAATTCATTATCATTCCTTCAGAAATATTAACTTATATTAAAATGAATAAATTTTTTATATTGTAATCATATGGATTTGTTGATGAATTATGGCCCAGGATTAAAGACCACCTTGAAATATACTAATTCAATACCTCCCATCACAGGAAGGTATTCATTTAGAATTTATTTTCCTTAATTGAATCCTTTTTTGAAGAAGGGTAGTAAGAATAATTTTAATTACTTCACAGATTTTGCAATTTTTTCCCACCCCAGCAAGGCTTCAAAGCCTTAAATCTTTTTTTCTAAGACCAAAGATGTGTTATTTTAGAAATTGAAGTTTGACCAAACCTTTTGAAGGTTTAAAGGAGTGCCTCTAGTGATAGAAAACACATTTTGAACAGGTTTTTAAGAGGGGAAATGTTAAATTTTCAACCCTATGGGACTTTTTCACAACCCAAATGAGGTTTTGTGGGGTGGTTCATGACCAATTACAGTTGTGAATGGCCGCTCCAAGCCCATTTAATTTGTGGACAGGTGCTCACAATGCAATTTGGCTTTTAATGGCCTCCCACAGCCCCAAAATGGGTCATGAGCAGCAGTTCAAAAAACATTTGCAGTGAGAAAAAAAATACAAGAAATTAAAAAGGGAATATATATAAAAAAATAAAAAAATTGAACAAACAAAAATAAAATAAAACCAAAAAAAATACCAAAAAAGGGAAAAAAATGTAAATTCTAAAATTTCACCACTCCAGGGCCAAAAGGGCAGCCCATATAAATAAATAATGAAAAATTCTATTGACCAGCCCTGAATTAACAACAAATAAAATTAAATAAACAATGAATGTCTATGTACCAGCCCTACAGTAAAAATGCCCAAAAATACAAGTTGAAATTGTGTCAAGCTTATCCAATGATGTTGAAATGTATCAAGATCACCTCAAGGGACTAGCCCTAAAGTAAGAACACCAAAAAAGACTTCTATCAAGTCCACCTTAATGGACGGCCCTAAAGTAAAAAAATAAAAAAATAAACAAGTTCAACTTGTGTTAAGCTGATGCCATCAGAAAAAGTAAAAATACTCCTTATGATTGGATCAGCCCAACACATGTTGAACTGACTTAACAATAAATCCCATTCAAAAAACTCAAAATAATGATTTTAACTCAAAACACTAAAGTTAATGATGTTCAAAATGTGATAACACTTTATATTAATTAAAGTACAAGATCATCCCCAGAGCCCAAACCCAAATCAAGAAATTGAAATGATATTTATAACATAGAATAAAAAATATGTTGATCTTTTACATGATCAAATTTCATAACCGTAGTTCTGACACTCATTGAACTAAACAAACTCAATCCTCTATTAGCTTCAAAGACAGCTCAAGTCCAACTTCACTTAATCCTTTACCTTCAGTTGGATGGAACACCTGTACATCTTTCCTTCCACACCTTCTCCTAACAGGTTCAACCAATACCCCTATGGGATTACCTCTAGGTCCATGTACACCTTACCACTGTGTCATGTGATTCAGTAAACCTTCTCAGGACCTCTCCTTCTCATAGTGGCTTGGTACATCCTCCATCTCTCCTCAACCCAATTATTATATGAGTTAGTACATATTATACTTAGTATATACATAGTAGATACTCTCCACTTTCTGTTCAGCCCATACTCCCAGGACTCCAGATAAGTAAATGTCAAAACTTCCTGAATAGGCTCATCACGCAATCAGTCAAATACAGCCTCCAGCCCAATCAGTAAACATGTAATACCATGGGAGCTCCAGCCTTCAAAACCAGCCACTCATCCCTCAAGGCCTCCTTCTCAGCTCTCACATATACTGGCCTCTCCTTCCCTCCTGGAATAATTCACCCCAAGGAATTAGTATACTACTTCTTAATGGTTATTCCCTCTGCCAGTAGGTGTAATCTCAGCACAAGAAAACCTTCACCCAGCCTGCTTAACTCATATCACCTTGTCCTTTCCTGGTGTTAATCTTATAGGATCCAACCACCACTTATTCAACAACCTCCTCCTGGACTTCTCCATTCCATCTATACATCTTCTAATCACTTTTAATCCTCCTGTTATGTTCTACATTGCAATTCCAACAAATAATCCTTGAGTCCTATGAGCAGTAGTGCCTGTGCCTTAAGCCCCTTGCATGCCAGGGGCAGTCGTGAAATCAACCCAAACAGAAGCCTTTTCAGAAGTCAAAGAAGCAGGTTTGGAAACCATGGGTGGGATTGAATCATTTCTATTTCTAGTACAAGATGAACCCAGTGATTATTGTTGAAAAAGCAAACAAAGATAGAATCTGATTGTTCTTTGACACCCATCTTAATAGGAGTATAATTGCAACATGAATCCAATGAAATTACAAATATTTGTCTTCCATAAGTATCAGCTGTTAATTGGCCCTTTTCAAGCTTTGAAAAACATTTTGAAGAGTGAATCTTTTGATTGGTTCCATCAAAATCAGGTCTTTGTTCTATATTTTCAATGCCCTTACTGTCACCAAGGATCTTTGAATAGCATGTCTTATATTTACACAATTTTTCAATCATTCCATTCCATACTTTAAACAACCCATTCTCATTTTACCAAAGTGATTTAGAAATTACTCTAAATACACAGTTCCCATCACCAACTGGATCTCAAACCTCCCCCAAGAGCTTATTCAAGTATTTTTTATTGGATTGAGGTATTTAACTTTTGGTTTCTAAGATCAAAAACAACTTAGTATTCATTTTTGGTTTTGATGACATAAAGAAAAGAATACTTTCCAATGATGAACTTCTTGTTGACTTCTCCACTTCTTCTTCTTCCTCTTCTGAGGAAGAAGATTCCAAACGAGTCAGGCTGATTAATTTTCAGTCTCTTCCTCTGAACTGTGAAATCTAGATGAAGATCCTTCCTTGCACTACAGAAATTGTTTTCCCATCAATTTCTTAAGCCCTGAAAATAAACACTTCTCAAAATAAAAGACCTACTATTTTTGGTCTTTTTTCTTGCCTTGAAACCCTTTTTTCCTTATTAATTTCTCCTTCAAAGTGTTCCAATTTTGAAGGTTCACAAGAAGTGACTTTTAATTTGGGTTGAACCTGGCTGCATTTCAAAAACTTTGGCTCAGTCTTGGATTTGAAATCAAATTAGCTGTATAATCAAAAACAAAATTTAAAATATCCATTATAACTTCTTGAGGTTGTCCAATAAGCATGTAATTCAACTTGTTAAACAATTGGGATTCTGAAAGCACTAGATTGGTTTCAACCCTTCAAAAACAAAAATAATAATTGATCTGTCAATCCTCTAATTGCTGCCACTCCTTTAATTGCTGTCAGTCATATCTATGGTACCCTTCAAAAAAACTGAAAACCTTACTTACTTCAGTGGAAGGTTCATATTCTAACCTCCACTGAGGAAGACAATCCTCAGGCAAAACAGATCACCTGGATGCTAGTATTTTACCTAAAATGTGGGAACACAGAAATCCCTTTTTTTGAATAAAGATTTGAGCACAACATGCAATCATGGTTGCGCTTTAACGTCTCATATTGTTTAAAAATGAGCTTTATTGCCTCAATTGACAATTTTTAACCTCAAGTTAAAATTTCTTTTGGAAGAAAATTTCCTGAATTTATTTGAGAGTCCTCAAACAATGCATGCACTGATTGGATTTGGCTTTCAATGGTTCTTCCAAGGTTTTCCCACACATCCAAAATGTTCCCCAAAGATCCTGCAAGTAATTTTCAGGTATTATGGGCCCTTTATACTCAAGAAATTTTTCCATTTCCAAGTCAGGTTTGAAACAATTAAAAGCTTTTAAAAATATCTTTTAGATAGGGAAAATCTTCTTCTACATGTAATCAAGCACATACTCACTTTCTTTCAACAAACACTGTATACAAGTTTCAACATGACAATTTCCAGCAGATATGAACAGAAGAAGTAATTAATTGGCCTAATCTAAGTTCTGCATCATTGACTTCTGCCTCCACCTTGGTTTTAGAGGCCTCACAAATTGCCCACAGAATCAAAAAACCTTGCCATCCTTCATTGTCATTACCAAAGCAAATTTTATAATTTTATTGAATATTTTTATACAAGTTCCAGGAGCACAAATATCTGGATTACTCAGGGAAAATATGTTCTATAGCACAAATCAGGGATTTTTCATGGTCTATCCCAAATACTCTGGGAAGACTCTTGGGATCATAAGCCAACTCCTTTAATTCATTCAACACCAAGCTTTAGAACCCATGAATTTCTTTTGTTATAAAAACAAAAGCCTTTGTTGACATTTTTTTATTGGCTGTCATTCCTAAAACATACAATAGAGGGATGTTTTACCTATTTGTTTTATAACTACAATCAAACATAGAAATATGATGGAATTTTTGAAAAACTTTTATAGACTCAGGATGATCCAAGAACAGGGCCTCTGAGTGACCATCTCCACCAAATTTTGACCACAAAACCCAGTGGGATTCCTGGATCATTTCTAATAGAAAGTAAGTAAATCTTTCCGATTCAGTCCTGCTTGCTTTAACTTCCACTTAGTGCTATAGATTTTTCTATTTTCAATGTAACCGCCACCATCAACCTTGCTCAATTTCCTCTTGAGTTGAATTTTATTTAGCCAATTGTTCTTGACTTCTTTAAGTTGATCCAAGGATTGACGAGAGATTCTCCTCAGTTGAGGATGCACTGAGGGGTTTTCAGACGGTTGATGATTGTGCTGGAAATTTATAATGGAGAGATGCCATGCGTGATCTTCTACTTTAAAACTTGCATGGATCATGAATTGGCAGCCGACCTTCCTTGTGTGAGTTTGCCTTTTTTTTTTTGGTGAGGAAGGGACTTTCATATAGCCCAAAGCTGTCACATGCTACCTCAAAATATTTATCTTTCTTTGAATTGAATTTTATCAATGCTAAGCCATTCATGGCTGCCCATTTTTAAAAATAAATCTGGGATTCTTTCCTGCTAGTGAAGTTTTTCACAGGAGAAGGTTCAAGGGTTTCTGTAACCTCATAGTTTCATAGTTACACCCCACATTGTTAAGTTAGTAGTGATCTAGCCATATTATTCTAAGTCACATGGCATATTAAATGTGACCCACCACCTTTAGTCAACACCAGTTGTAAAGAAATGACTTTTTCATCAATTATAACCGTAGATGAGGATGCAATTGGGGTTTCCAATGATTTCTTTTCCAATCCCTACACAAAAAACTAGAATCCAAATCTTTGTTAGCTCTTTCAATTGTGTTTATTAACGCAGCCATGTTTGAAAGAGGGGACTTGGGCCTTCCACTGTTCCCACAATCCCAAAAAAACCCAAGTCATTTCAATGATCAATAAAACTGTTTCCAACAACTCCAATGTGTACTCACTTTTTGTTTGAGAGAAGAATTATCCAAAGGGTGAGTATTCTTCTGCAACTAGTATTTTTTTTGGAATAGGCAGAATTTTGATTTCCAAGTTTCTTTTTGTGGTCCAATAGCCCCACATATTATGCCACACCCCCAAATTTGTGTTTAGTTCACTCAAATGTGGTCCCTGGGTGCCTAGGTATTACAATTCCCCCCTCAAATCACCCATTTGGGGCTTTTTGCCCCAAATGGGCCAGGGAAAAAGGTGCAACCCCAACTCATGACTTGCGCATCCCCTGGGGGGTTGCAAATCCCCAATTACAGCTCAAAAAGGCTTGCAAATCCCCAATTGCAACTTTAGAAGACTTGAAACCTGGGATTTTTGACCCCCAGGTGGATTCACAAGTTTTAAAAACTTTTTCTCACTGCTTGTTGAGTTGTGAATTGCTCTTGACAACGCATATGGGTTGTGAATGGTAATTCACACCCATTTGGGACCCCAGGGTTGCTAATTCAATGTTTCCCTTTTCAGAGGTGTGGGGCCCCCCAGAGTCTTTAAACCTTAAATTAGGCCATTTGGCTCTAAATTCAGGCCTCAATACCCCTCTTGGGGCCTTTCTGGGGTATAATTCTTGGGAGAAGTCAAAGATGCACCCAATTGACTTAGGCTGTGTTTGGATGCCAAGAGTAACTGTAGGTGTATGTGCAAGGTAGAAATCAGCCCATTGGCAGATTTTGAACTGTAACTGCGCGTTACAGATTGCGTTCTGTCTGCCAAACTTTCCTCAGGTTTGTAACTCTAACCAGGGAAACCAAGGAAAATTACAAAATCATGTTTGTAAATGGCTGTGGCAAGGATGTAAATGATTGAAGTGGTTTCCAAAGCTGGAGGGGTTGCCACCAACTGAGGTTCACAAGGACCCTGGGGAATTGCAAGACCCACCCTTCACAAAGGCATGAAAGGGTGGTGGATCCCCACCATCTCCAATCCATTTTTGCATTTCATTTTTTTAAAAAGAAATTCGCAAGTTATTCAATTTTTTTCCCATAATTTTTGAGTTAGATAAAACAAAATTAAAATAACAAATTCATATTTTATTGGATTAAAAATATTTTTATTACTACAAATTCCACATTTGATTAAAAAGATTTTTATTTCCACAACTAAAGCTTTTATTTGTAAGTTTGTGATTGATTTTTTATTTATTTGTTTATTCTTAGAATTTTTCATTAATTTTGCTTATTTTTTTTAAAAAAAAATTGAACTAACCTATTATCTTTAACCTTTGGGTCAATTAAAAATTCCTTCTATTACTAAAACTAATTCCTTCATTGGTAAGTTTGTCATTGATTTTTTTTGAGTCTTTGTAATTAATTTACTTATTATTTTTTTACCTTTGGTACAAAAAAGGGAAATCATCAAATCATCCACAGATTTATTAAATTGAAAGGCAAAAGTATTTTATTCTACTATATTTGAGTAAGTTTTCAATTAATTTTTTTTTTGACAATTGATTAAAATTTATGAAATATTTCTCATTATTTGCTTTTCAGGAATTAGTTGGCTCTAAAATCTACCCCTCAGGAAAACCTTACCTTTTTTAAACAATGTCTAACCAACAATTAAACAACAAAAGCAATTAATTTTCCTTGTACTAGCTTGAAGATAGTGATTTGGAAGCCTCCAATCACAATTAAAAAGTTACTATGAACATTTTGATATATCCAGCAGGAGTTTCATTGCTTTTCAAGGCTTGCAAACAATTCATGGTGCCTATGAATACTACTCCTTTCAATTCACAATTTCACCCATTCCTAAGCACACATCAATAATATCTGGTTAATTTGGGATGGAATAAATAATTGGAAGTAGGAATCCCACACATTTTGATAAAAATATGGGGATGAATGTTTCCATATTCTTCAAGCCCACAGAATTCTTAAAACTTCATGGTTGCCTCTATGCTGGAAGATTGGTAACCTCTAATGAAAAACTGGGTATTTTTCTATATTTCTTGGTTACTGGTTACTCCAATAGGATAATTCAAGAAAGATTTCAAATTTCTGAAGATTCTATGTTAATTCAAGTTTCCATTAATTTGAGATTTTGGGTTTCACACTTTATCATTGAATTTTTAGGTTTTTTACATGGTCATCCAAAGGTTGGTCACATATTTGATCAATATAATTTAATCAAACATGGAATTAATCAAAAAATATACTTAATTTCCCATTGTAAATCCTCCAACATCTAATGAGATCTGCTGAAATGCAGATTTTTCCCTTATTTCAAAGACTGCATTTTTTCTATTGATGGCACCAATTTATTTTACATTTTTAAGATCATTAAAAAGCCAGATAATTCAATAGGAAGGGTTAAACTTCTCAAAATTGTTTGGCTATATGTGACTTCAATTTGCAATTTTGATTTATTATGCCTGGCTGCAAAGGAAGCGCCGCTGATGCTAGAATTTGGGATGAAGCTAGGCAGAGGCTTCTCAGGATTCCACAGGGTAGATTATTTTTAGAGGATGCAGGATTCTCATTGAAGGATTCCTGCCTGGTAACACATAGGAATACAGGGTATCACCTCAATGATTGGGGAACTGATTCTGATTTGAGGAATTCATTTACATACAATTTGATCATATAAAAAATGTTAAATTTTTTTATTTTGGTTATTATGTGATATTGGTTTCCAGGCCTAAGAATTACAAAAAATTATCAAATATGAGGCATTTAAGTCCCAGGAATTTTTTAAGGAGAATATTTGGAGTATTCAAAAAAAAAAATTCAGTATTCTCCATGGGATGTATGTATCCCATCAATATTCAGTTCAAGGTAGTTTCTTTTATTTACCTCAGCCACAGCTGAATCAAAAAGGAAGACCCTAAAAACCTGGATGGTCAAAATTAACCAAATGATCAAAATGATGATGATTTATACACCCCATCTCAATCCTCATTGCATGCCACAGGCATAAGTGAAAATGAATGATCAAGGGATTCACACCTGAGTGATCAAATTTCCCAACAAAGGTGGTCTGAATATGTGAAGCTGATGAGGCATGAACAAAGGCATGCTTATTAAATGACATATATTTCATTCACATTTTCTATTTCATTACATGGTTTAATACTTTATTCAAAGATTAAAATACTTACATGTATTAATATTTTATGAATCAGATTGATTTGTATTTTATTGATTGGGTGGATTAATATTTTATTGGTTATGTGGATTAATTTTTTATTAATTAGGTGGATTCATATTTTATTAATTAGAGTGATTAACATTTTAGCAATTAAATTTATTAATATTTTATGGATTAGATATATTATGAAAATCTTTAAATGGACACTTACTCATTGCTCAAAATACCATTTTGCTACTCATTTCACCACATATTGTCTTCCTCTGAGCTCCACAACATCTCAAATTCATTTCAAATACACCAGATCTCCACTTCCTCTGAACTCAGGAATGATCAGTATAACAGAGCAATTGATAATACAAAGTGCTTGCCATCAATAAAAATAAATTTTGATTTGAAAAAGGAAAAAAATGATACTCATGAAATGCATACAGGAACCAAAAATGACACAAAGACAGAGATGGGATTGGGAAAGAAATAGAGAAAAAATTCACAAAAACTTGTAGCAATGAAGAAAAAAAATCAAGAATAAGGTTTGAACCACTCAAAAGTAGAGAAAAAAATTGACAACAATATAGCAATAAACCACCAGAATGGGTTTCAAAGAAATTGATCTGGGTTGGGAAAGGATGGAAGATAGAGATGCATTTCTAAGACATCTCCATTTCCATCCTCAACCACACATTGTGCTGCACTGGATTTAGAGACACATCTATCTCTGGGCATTTGGCTGGTTTTAAGATCCAGATAGCCTCAAGAATTTTGGTTTCCCTCAGATTTCCTTGCTCTTGAATGAAGTTTATTTCCTGGGTGAAGAAATTTGTAGAACGTGGAAGGGTGAATGGTTTGCAATTTTCCAGACAATCTAATCAGATGGGTGGCTGATTGACTTATATATTGGGGTATTGGCGTTGTGATCATGGCCATTTGCACTTCCTGAATGTAGAAGGGCTTGGACTACACTCCAAAAATCTTTCAGATGCTTTTCTTTCAGCCATTGCAGTTTTTTCTTAGTAATTATTCAGGAGGGAAATGAGGATTGAAGGAGTGGTTGATTGTAAACATCACCATTTTCCATGCCCAAATCCATAAAGTTGGAAAGCTCTTCATATAGTGGGAAAGTGTTAACCTTCCACTGCAATAAATCCTTGCCTTTCTTGCTGGGGCTGGTTTTGAGCTTGTTCCAGAGAGCCTTGGGGAGTTCAATTTTTTGAAGGGAATTGTTCCATCCAGCGCCCACTAAATATAAAAGATGCCTTACCTGTGCATATTTTTTTAAGATATGACTAAAAAAGAAAAATCATTATATATTTTCCAAAAAAAAAACATAGAAAAAAAACAAAACAAAAAACTCACTGCGTTGAACCAACTGCAACAGGTTGTTGCATCCTGGGGCTTAGAGCCATTGATAATCTTGGAACCCACCAATGCTTCTGTGGGGGCTGTCCAAGCCATCCCCTTGAACCTCCTGAGTTTCCCAGGAGAAACACCTTGCTTCTACTTGAGGGTTTTGATCAATACTTCCTTCTTGGCATTTGACCAGGTGCCAAAACTGTGCAAAAAACAGGGTTCAGGTGTTTAATCACAGTTCAAGATGTGGCATTGGGTGCCTGGATCAGACAATGGGACCAAAATGTTTTTCTACAATATTTATTTGGTGGTTGAGGAGGAAGGTGTTAGATTTTGATACTCTATACATGTATTGCTCTACTCTTCCTTTTTCTTATTTTTATTTTTCTCTATTTTTACTTTTCCTTTTTATGTTTTCCAATGATCTATCCTGTCTGAGTGAAGTTTCCATAGCGCACTACGCATCACCTGCCAGATGTTGCGGACTCAGTCAGACTCGACTGCAGACACTCCCTAATTAGTGATGTCTCCAATCCTACTCTCATCCGCTCTCTGACTCTTAAGAGTTGGTCATCATGACTTCTATCATCTCAACTCTCATCAACAAAACACTTCCTCAAGACTCAACAACTTTACCTTCTATACTTACCTTCAATACTTGATCCGACGATTACCCTCAATCTCGCGCATGAGCTTGGCAGCCAGTTTAATCAGTAAGGCAATCAGAGCAATCATTTCAACTTCTTGCTCATCTGACTTCCATCTCCTTACCACCAGTCATTCAAGGCGCTTTGACTCTCTCTCAGCAATGCAACAACTGGCGTTGTCGTTTCTCGCACTGGCTATTAGTAAATCTACCAAATGAGTCATCTGAGGATTTCTGCTCCATTTACTAATCTCCTGTCTCTGACAGTCTCTCGAGCTGTTGTACTTCTCTCTTCATCAACATCCTCAGACTCACCGTCCTCAGCCAGTGCTACCCTGTTGGTTATTTGTTTCCTATTTATTTTCTCATCTTTATACTCATCTTTGCGCTCTCATTGAAATGCACTGCAGCCTGGTCTTGGTTACCAATCAAAATTTCCTCACGGTTAAAATCCTGCGCCGATCGAAATGGAGCGACCGGGGTCTTCAAGCACGCCGGGACCAGGGGGGGAATCGAATACGAGTTTCAAATCTCTCGCTATCAAATCTCTAATAGAATCAACACCGCTACTTACCGCCGACAACTACAGTATGTGGCGCAAGAAATTCGAGAAATTATACAAACTACGTGGAATCTTCGAGGTAATGAACAATCCCGACGCATCCAAACGACTTGACAAAGACTTGAATCAAGAGTTCGTAGCACATATCATCGCCAAGCTTGATTCAAACACCTACGACAACGTCATAGACGATGTAAACAAAGACGACGCAAAACTCATTTGGTTGGCGACTCAGTCTCACTTCTCTTCTTCTCAGTCCGCAAATAGAGCGAGGGTCTTCAATGGATTCCTTCATCTCGCAATGGATTCGGATATCGAGGCGTTTGTCACCTCCATCAAGGTCTATCTGAAGAAAATGGCGGAGGTTGGGATCGATCTACCATTGGATATAGTCGCTTACCTAGTTCTGTTCAAGTTCCCGTCTACGATGCAAGCCATGAAATCACAGATCATGCACTCGACCTGTGACATGAAAATAGATACCGTCCTGAATCACCTCATCCAACACAAGAACAAGGGGATGGCCCAAGCCGAGAACGTTGAACCGACTAACATAGCACTATATAGAGGCCCAAGATGTGAAAATGGCAAGCACAACCCTGCCGTTACCTCTCACCCAGCCAGCTCGTGTTGGTTTGAATTCCCGGAACTGAAGCCTCCAAACACCCACAACCGAGGAAAGAAGACAAAATCGAAAACGAGCAACGAAGCTCATTTTTATTCCTTCTTCTGTGGCAAAGGGTCGCTTGATGAACAACTGTCTCAACAATACATTCTCGACTCCGGATGTTCCGTCCACATGATGGTAGACCCCCAATCATTCATCAAACTCTCAACCAACAACCTAAACGAAGAAATCCAAACAGGGAAGAAGGATGCGGCAATTCTCATTGAGGGCTCTGGCAAAGCAGCCTTGTCGACCAAGGATGCCGACTTGATTTTATCCAACGCCGTCTGGGTACCCGAATTGACTGTGAACCTGATCTCACTTGGCGCGCTGATGAACCTAGGGGCCCGTCTGAGTGTTGACTCAAATTGGAAACCGAGTAGCTTTTCCCTCTCCTCACAAGGCAAAATCATAATTTCCGGTCACATTGTCAACAACTTATTCGTTATTGACATGTCTACTAAATCAAAGAAAGCGTATTACTCCTCCTCGGAACTACTTCAAATCCACAGATCACTGGGACACGCGAGTATTGACAGGATGGAGAAGTACCTCAAACTGACCATCCCGGCCAATCAGAAACACGAATTCAAGTGCATCAATTGCGACAAGTCTAAGATCACTCGCAAGCCCTTCAGTGGTCACCAGCAACCAGCTAATCGCTGCTTCGAAAGAATTCACTTGGACTTAATGGGTCCAATAAATCCGACATCAAAAGATGGCTTTTGATACATTCTCAACCTGATTGACTCACACTCCGGGTACATAGCTTGCTTTCCTCTTCGCGCTAAGCAGGATGCAGCCAAGACTATTATGTTCGTCATCAAGAACCAATACAGAAAGACTGACGGATACCCAGCCAAAGTCTGTTCAGATGGAGGCGGGGAATTTGTCAATTCCAAACTTCAAACCTTTTACAGATCCTGGCAAATCAACCAGATCGTAAGTGAGCCATACCACTCCCAACACAACGGAAGAGTCAAAAGGGCAAACAGAACCATCATTGAATCCGCTAGAGTGATCATCTCCAATTCTGGTCTACCCAAATCTTGCTGGCATGAAGTTGTGCAAAGCTCCTCTGTTATGCTCAATCAGATACCAAAGGAGAAGGGTGGAGTCTTGCCCTGGAAAATGATGCACAACAACAACCTGCCATTGGGCTACCTACAACCAATCAGGACTGCCGTCACGTATTGACTCAACCCCACAGACATCAAATCCAAGCTTGACAAGAAGGGCGCACCCGGAATCCTTGTTGGGTTCAATCCCTCTCTACTTTCTTATAAGATTCTGAAGGCCACTGGGAAAGTTGTGGACACCAAGCATGTCATTTTCAACACTCAAGAACCCCTCAAAATAGAACTGGAAACAATCAAGAGCAATCAGAAGGACCCCAAGCCAACAACTCACATATCTAGAAACCCAATCAATTCCCAATCTATTGATCCTCCGCCTGACAAATTTAAACCTCCAAAAGCGGTGAAGGATGAGACAGAATCGGAGACGGATTCTGACTCAGACTCAACGCTTGAGGAATGGCTCCAACCAAACTTACGCGACAGACAAACCTTGGCCAAACCAAATAGATACGGGTTCTTGGCCAATAGGGTGCCAACATCCCTTGAGGAGGCAATGGAGATTCCAGAGTGGAAAGAATCTGCCCTCAGGGAATTCAGCACAATAGAAGACCAAGGCGTTTGGGAGGACACTGACGAGAACATGGTTACCAACCCTCTCAACACAACTCCAGTGTTCAAAATCAAGACCAACACTCACGGCGAAGCTCCGATCTTGAAAACTTGACTCTGCGTCCAAGGCTTTAATCAGAGATATGGCCTGGACTACCTCGAAACATATGCTCCAACTGGGAAAGTTGCCTCTCTAAGAGGTCTTCTCACCTATGCTGCTGATAAAAAACTTGACATCCTCCAGCTAGACGTAAAAGGCGCCTTCCTCCACTCTGAACTTGACAAACAAGTTTTTATCAAGACCCCGCACGGATGTGGCAGATCATCAAAGTACCTGAAGCTTAAAAAATTGCTCTACGGACTCAAACAGGCCCCTTGGAACTGGTACAAGATGCTTAGCAAATGGATCAAGAATCAAGGGTTCAAAGAATCTTCCTGCAACCCATGTCTCTACGTGGGAGACAACATGGTGACGGTTGTCTTCTTCCATGTGGATGACTTTATTTTCACGGGTAATACCAAACGATTCAAAGAGAAGTTCCTTGGTAGGTTCAAAACTCATCTGCGCATCCACCCAATACACTCCTTGGTATGAAAGTGGTACAAAGCGAAGGCCTAATCCATCTATCCTTACCGTTGCACATCAAAAAAGGGCTTGAAGAACTTGGTCTTAGCGACTGCAAACCAGTCTCCACACCTCTCACTCCAGGCCTACACCTCAAGACATCGGACAAGGACAACCACAACAAGTTTCTTGCTCTTAACCTCAACTATTGATCTCCCATCGGTAGGTTGAACTTCATTGCTTGCCTGGCTTTTCCGGACATCAGCTTTTCAGTGTCTAGCCTGGCTAGACACTCCAAACAACTGGGTTTGAGCCACTGGCAAGAGGTTCTACACGTCTGGCATTATCTCTCTGGCACTATGAATCTGATGCTAACAATAGGCCCTCGATCAATCACAGAACAACTGGTTTGCTTCAGTGACGCCACATGGGCTGACAATCCGGAAACTTGCATATCTCAGAGTGGATTCATCTGTACCTTCAAAGGCAGCCCGCTATATTGGACCAGCAAACAACAGCAATGCATCACCCACTCTTCCACAGAGTCTGAATGCTTGTCTCTCTCCAGTTGTCACCTAGAAGCACGCTGGCTTCAACAACTTATAGAAGACATCTATTGTGTCAATTTCAAGTGCCCACTCCATCTGATTCACAACAAAGGCCTCAATAATAAAATCAAGAAATTTGGCTCATCCTCAAAAGCCAAACACATAGACATAAAAACCAAAAGTCTCTGGGACGATTTCAAAGCAGGCCTCATTGACGTCAAACTAATTTTGTCTCTTTCTATGAGCGCCAACGCACTCACCAAAGCGGCCAACAAGACCTCAAACGTGAGGCTGATAAACACTTTCAGCTCTGTAATCCACTGATCTCAAAGTTGTGGGGGCGTGTTAGATTTTGATACTCTATACATGTATTGCTCTACTCTTCCTTTTTCTTATTTTTATTTTTCTCTATTTTTACTTTTCCTTTTTATGTTTTCCAATGATCTATCCTGTCTGAGTGAAGGGTCCATAGCGCACTACGCATCACCTGCCAGATGTTGCGGACTCAGTCAGACTCGACTGCAGACACTCCATAATTAGTGATGTCTCCAATTGTACCCTCATCCGCTCTCTGACTCTTAAGAGTTGGTCATCATGACTTCTATCATCTCAACTCTCATCAACAAAACACTTCCTCAAGACTCAACAACTTTACCTTCTATACTTACCTTCAATACTTGATCCAATGATTACCCTCAATCTTGCGCATGAGCTTGGCAGCCAGTTTAATCAGTAAGGCAATCAGAGCAATCATTTCAACTTCTTGCTCATCTGACTTCCATCTCCTTACCACCAGTCATTCAAGGCGCTTTGACTCTCTCTCAGCAATACAACAACTGGCGTTGTCGTTTCTTGCACTGGCTATTAGTAAATCTACCAACTGACTCATCTGAGGATTTCTGCTCCATTTACTAATCTCCTGTCTCTGACAGTCTCTCAAGCTGTTGTACTTCTCTCTTCATCAACATCCTCAGACTCACCGTCCTCAGCCAGTGCTACCCTGTTGGTTATTTGTTTCCTATTTATTTTCTCATCTTTATACTCATCTTTGCGCTCTCATTGAAATGCACTGCAGACTGGTCTTGGTTACCAATAAAAATTTCCTCAGAAGGGAGAAATCTCCTCATATTGGTTTAGGAGGAAGGGGAGGGTATCTTTTGGTGGTGGAGGAGGAAGGGAGGGGATACATTTCTGCTGCTTGAGGAGGAAGGGGGGAGATCCTTTTCTGGTGGTGGGGGGGGGAGCGGTGGGGGAATCTCATTGTGGTGGTGGTGGTGGAAGGGGGGTGGGATTCAGTCGTGGTGGTTGGGGAGGAAGGGAGGGGATCTGGTTGTGGTGTTGGAGGAGGAAGGAGGGGATCTGGTTTTGGTGGTGGAGGAGGGAGGGGGGGGATCTGTTTGCAGTGGTGGAGGAGGAAGGGGGGGATATGGTTTTGTTTGGGGTTGAGTTGGAGGTGGATGTTGAGATGAGTCCAAATTGCAGACTTGGCCAAAAGTTCATGGAAAATCTGGAATTTTTAAGCAAGAAACAAGGTAAAAATCTTTTAACTTGCTGAGAGTATGTCTTGGTGGGGGTTTCAATTCCTCAAAGCTACACTCCATGGATTTATGGTGGTTTACACTTGTTTCCAAACACCCCAACACTGTATGTGTAACTGTAACCCCCCGTAACTACCCTGTAACTTCTATTTGGCAGGTGGGGGGGAGTTACAGTCAAACATACACCTTGCAGCCAAACAGCACCTTCATTTAATATTTAAAAATTTCATGAATATCAATTTTTTGCAATTAATTGAAGTCTTTTCCCAGATTAATTTAGAAAAAATGGATGTAATCAGAAAAAAATCATAAATTGAATGATAATTGATATTTTAACTTGAATTTAAATACCTTTATACCATATATAAAAAGAGATATAAATATGATACATATCACTTTATTTTAGAATGAATTCAGATATGATTAATTACTCCAAAAAATAAATCACTGAGTCAAATAACATCAATATCAAAAGTTATTTTTTGTGAAGAAAAATTAATTTTTGTGATGGAATTTAAATATATTTTTACCAAAAATATGAAAATATACCCAATTTCCACATATAATTCAATTAAATGAATTTGAATATCTTTATAAATTTAAAAATAATACCATCAAGTACCAGAATAATTAAAGAAATATCAAAAATTGATTTCTTTCATTAAAAAAATTAGGGTGTATCAGTGTCAGGAAAGCTGCCAGGAGAAATCTGCCACTTTTTTTTGACAAAACCTGCCATTTTTATGGCGGGTTTCTAAAATAAAAACAACCCCTAACTGGTGTATTTTAAAATGGCAAAGTTCATGAGAATGGAAGATTTCAAACATAAAACCCACCATTTATGCGCAATTATTGATCTGCCATCCATTTCATGCAAAACACCCATCCACACCTCCACCTCAGCAAATCCATACCAATCCCATCTCCATTGCATCAAAAAAATCTCATCTCCATTTCTTCACATATCTATTGCTTCAAATCTCCATTGCTTCACACAAATCCCATCATCATCTCATCACCTCACATCAAATCATCATCTTTCCTAACATGCACAATCGAACTGCCCAGCAGCATGTTGAAAACAAAACAGGCTGACTGAAATTTTTTTATTATTTAAATCTGATTCAGAATCTGATTTGGAATCAAATTGGTTAGCTTTGAATTCTTTATTTGAAAATCAATAAATGGTTCTAGAAAGACAGACTCTTGACAACCCTATGTATGGAAGGCAAAAAATTTATCTCCACCCTGACTTAAGCTTCCAGAAATGTTTCAGAACTTCATTGCCTTCATTCATGAAGTTTTTGGAGAAGATTAAAGACCACCAGATCTTTCAGAAAAATTTTTAGAATCCCCAATTCAATCCAGCTATCCAAGTGGCTGTTGCTCTTTGTAGACTGGGATCAAATGGAAATTGAGCAGCAATTCATCAAATAGAAAATCTATTCTCAGTTGTTAATGAAACCATTGACTTATAAACCAAAAGAGTCATGATTTCTATCCTATCTTTCTGTCACTCAGTGCTTTCTTGGCCAACCAAGGAAGGACGCAATTAGATATCTCTATTAATGAAGATGGAAGGCTTTGCTTGTTGCATTGGTGTTGTTGATGGATGTGAAGGATTGAGGTGGAAACCAAGACCAGACTGTGTTTTAATTGCATATAAGAGAAGAACACAATGAGTCATAACTGAGATATGAGTATGAACTAAAGAGAGTATAAAGAAGATAAAACAACAGGTGAGATGATTGGCTAAGTTATGGAGTTGATCAGTTGATGAAGATGATGAGGAAACAAACTCCTTTACTGTAGAAAGAAAAAAATGTGAATAAGCAGCTGGCGTGATACCGGCACTAGCGTGAAAAGCAATTACCTTGGCCAATTGATTTAACCGGAGAAGCCAGCTGTGATCAGAAGATTATGAACTCGAGCGCCTTGAATGATCTGAAAGGAGGAAAAGATGAGCGATTTCTGATTGTTGAGTTGATGTTGATGTTAACATCCTTACAATTAGACAAGCTGGCTGCAGAGTATCTTTGATTGAGTTGTGTTGAGATTGATATTGTTTCTTGAGAACTGTCAATGGCAAAACCAAAGTGGGAGTTGGTGGTGGGACCGTTGAAGTGTGTCAAACTTTGATTGATTGAGTCTTTGAAGAGTTTAGTCTACGCATCTTGATGGTAAGAGTTTCTGCACCGGTTCACGTGGAAAATGGAGTGCGGGTAGCCGCGCGGTACAATTGAAGTAGGAAGGTGAATGAGAAAATATAAGGAAATGAAACAAAGGAAGCGCGCTCAGTACACAATTAAAGTAGAAATGAGGAAATAAGAGCACACACTAATGCAGTTGTGTTCTCTTGAAAATATGTGGACATATGTTGTGATAACTGCATTAATAAAATTCTTAGAAATAGAGAGTTAAAGCAATAAGATAGTGCAGTGAGCTTTGATTCTAATGCCCCCCCCTCAACTCAAGAATCAGTGATACAGAGAGCTAAATGTATTTACAAGTCGTGTTATTGAGACCTTGTTGGCTGCTTTGGTGAGAGCGTCGGCAGTCATGGAGAGGGAAGGAATGAGCTGAACGTCTATAAGCCCATCCTCATAGTTGTTTCTCAAGATTTTTGTTTTGAGGTCAATATGTTTAACTTTTGAATTTGAGCCAAACTTCTTTATCTTGTCATCTAGCCCTTTGTTGTCAATGAGGTGCAAAGGACATTTGAATTGCAATCTGTATATCTCCTCAATTAGTGTTTTCAACCAATGCGCTTCTAAGTGACAACTTGATAGAGCCACGCATTCCAATTTGGTAGAGGAGTGCATGATGCATTGTTGGCGCCTACTGGTCCAGTATAGCAGACTTCCTTTGAATGAACAGATGAACCCGCTTTGGGAAATCCTTGAGACCAGGTCATTGCCCCAAGTGGCATTGCTGAAGCACACGAGTCAATCGGAGATTGAACAAGGACCAAGAGTCAGGGTGAGATCCTTGGTTTTTGAGAGATACTTCCATACGTGTAGAACTTCATTCCAGTGGCTCAGACCGGGTTGATCACAATATTTGGCCAGAATGGAGACGGCAAAGCTGATGTCCGGTCTCGCAAGGCCTGCGATGAAGTTCATTTGCCCAATAGGTGACCAATAATTGATATTGAGCTCCAAAAAACTTTTATGGTCTTCATCATCAGCTGCCTGGAGGTGGAGTCCTGGAGTGCGAGGCGTGGATACGGGTTGGCAGTTTGCCATGTTGATTTCACTCAGTCCCTTCTCAATGTGTAGAGGCAGTGACAGTTGGATTAGGTTGTCACAACGTTCCACTTTCATACCAAGTAAGGTATTGGGTTTGTGGGCTGAAGAGTTGAAAAATTTAGATAGAAAGGCATCCTTGAAGCGACTTACATCTCCGGCCACAATGAGGTTGTCGACATGGAAGAACACCACTGAAGTCTTGTCAGTGCCAATGTACAAGCAAGGATCCCCTTTTGACTCCTTGAATCCTTGAGATTTGATCCAATTGCTTAACATGCGGTGCCAGTTTCTGGGTGCTTGCTTCAGAACGTAGAGGGATTTCTTCAGTCAGAGATATTTGGATTTTCTGTTACAGCCAAATGGTGTTTTGATTTAGACGCGTTCTTCAAGAATTGAATGGAGAAAGGCGCCTTTGACATCAAGTTGAAGTAGTTGTAGGTTTTTGTCAGCTGTGTAAGTGAGAACAGCTCTCAAGGAGGCCACCTTACCCGTAGGCGCGTAGGTTTCCAAGTAGTCAAGACCATAGCATTGATTGAAACCCTGAAGGCACAGTCAAGTCTTGTAGGTGACTGGCTCTCCGTGGGTGTTTTGCTTGATTTTGAATACTGGCACGGTGTTCAAAAGATTGGTGACTTCATCATCTTCTGCTTTTTCCCATACCTCTTGATCTTCAATTGAGTTGAACTCGCAAAGAGCTGAATCCTTCCATACGGGAATCTTCATGGCTTCTTGCAAAGTTTTGGGAAGTTTTTCAGATAAGAAGCCATACCTCTCTGGTTTGGATAGTTGCCTTTGGTCTCAAAGCGTTGGTCAAAGATTGTTTTTGATGGATGAGCCGCCGTCTGTAGATTTTTCCAACTCTGTTTCTGATTATGAGGGTGGCTCCTTGGATTCCTCTTTGATGACCTGTGGCATTTGATTAACTTGATTGACCTCGGGCTCTCGTGTGGATTTTCCAAGAGTCAGTGTTGGGTGTTTGGTTTCCAGATCTATGAGAGGGATGGTTATTGATTTTTGATTGTTGAAGATTACATGTTTAGAGTCAATGATCTTGCTGGATGAGTTGACATTCTTGTACGATAACAGTTGGGGATTAAATCCAATCAAGGTACTGGGCGCTCCCTTGTTGTCAAGTTTGGACCAAACTTCAGTTTAATTCAATTTGTAAGTGAACGAGGTGCCTATAGGTCTGATATAGCCTTCAGGTAGGAGCTTTCCGTGCATCTAAAACCAAGGAGAATAATTGCCTTTTACTTTAGGGATCTGATTGAGCATCAAACAACATCCTTGCACGACTTTGTGCCAGACTGATTTTGGTAGTCCAGTGTTGGATATAGTTGCTCGGGTGGACTCCATGATTGTGCAATTAGCGCGTTTGACTCTTCCATTGTGTTGTGAGTGGTAGGGTTTGCTCATTATTTGATTTATGTGGTGTTGTTTGTAGAAGTATTGGAGTTTGGTGTTCACAAACTCTCCCCCTCCATTGGAGCATACCTCTCTGGGATACCGGTTGGTTTTCCAATGTTGGTTTTCAATGATGAAGATAATCAAGTCCGCCGCGTTGCTTTTGGATCTGAGAGGAAAGCAGGAGATATAGCCAGAGAATGAGTCAATAAGATTCATAATGTACCTGTACCCTCCCTTGGCAGTTGGCAAGATGGGTCCCATGAGATCCAGATGAATCTTGTCAAAGACTTTCTCAGCAACGCCCTGTTGATACTTAAAGGGATGAGCAGTGATCTTGGATTTGTGACAACTCAGGCATTTGAACTCGTCTTTGAGGTTGGGCAGAATTTTCCGATTCAGAAACTTCTCCATCCTTGCAATGCTGGCATGTCCCAACAAACGGTGTATTTTGGACAGCTCGGCTTGGGAGAAATGACATGAGTTCAACTTTTGCACCATATCGATCACGAATAAATTATTGATGATCAAACCCAAGAGGAGACAGCGATTGCCTTTGAACAGCTTGAAAGTGCTTGGATTGATTGAAGAATCCACACGTAGCAAGGCTCCTTTGGTCATAAGGGCTCCAAGTGAGATGAGGTTCACAGTGGACTTGGGGACCCAAACGGCATCTGATAGTGTGATGAAGGCGTCACTGGTAGCAAGTGACACCTCTCCGGATCCCTCAATGGTGATGGCCGCATCTTTCTTGCCGGTTTGGATTTTTCCAGCTCCATTGCTTAAGGTGAGGTGATTGAATCAATCCTTATCAGTCATCATGTGTACGGAACATCCTGAGTCCAAAATGAATTGAGTTGGCGCAAGATCAACATCGGAGTTCAGACCGCAGAAGAATGAGTAGAAATGTGCCTCCTTCTCCTGAGTCGGTTTATATTTCTTGCAACGATTGTGCGTATTGGGGGGTTTGAGTTCTGGAAATTCAAACCAGCATGATTTGGCCGAATGTTACGTGACCTTGGGATTGTGTTTGCCATTTTCACATCTAGGTCCTCAATAGAGCGCCACGTTGACTGGTTCAGCCCAATTGTCTTGAGCTATTATTTCATCCTTGTGTTGAATAAGATGATTGAGCACCACTTCAATCTTCATGTTGGTGGTGGTGTGCATGATTTTAGATTTCGTGCTTTGCATCGAAGCCGGGAATTTGAACAGCACGAGGTAGGCAATGATGTCCAATGGTAGCTCTATTCCAACTTCTGTCAACTTCTTGAGGTAGACTTTAATGGAAGTAAAAAACGTATTGATGTTGGCACCCATGGTTAGGTGTAAGAATCCGTTAAAGACCCTTGCCCTATTAGCTGGTTGTGATGAAGCAAAATGCTCTTGAGTCAAGATCCAGATTAACTTTGCATCATCCTTTTTGAAATCGTCAATGATGTTGTTGTAAGTATTTGAGTCCAACTTTTCCATGATGTGCGCTACAAATCCCTGGTTTGTATCATCCTCTGATCAATTTGAAGGGTCAGGATTGTCCATGATAGAAAAAATTCCCCGTAGTTTGAACAGATTTTCAAACTTCTTTTGCCACATACTTTAGTTGTCGGCTGTTAGAAGGGGAGTGGATTCAATTAGAGACTTGATGGCTAAGGATTTGTAGTTTGTTGAGTCCCCCCCTGGTCCTGGCGTTTGAGAAGAAGGTCCCGGCCAATCTTCCATTACGAGCGGGAGGCTTTTAACCATGTGAAGGTTTGAGGTGGAAACCAAGACCAGACTATGTCTTAATTGCATATAAGAGAAGAACACAATGAGTCATAACTAAGATATGAGTATGAACTAATGAGAGTATAAAGAAGATAAAACAACAGGTGAGATGATTGGCTAAGTTATGGAGTTGATCAGTTGATGAAGATGATGAGGAAACAAAATCCTGTGCTGTAGAAAGAAAAAAATGTGAATAAGCAGCTGGCGTGATACTGGCACTAGCGTGAAAAGAAATTACCTTGGCCAATTGATTTAACTGGAGAAGCCAGCTGTGATCAGAAGATTATGAACTCAAGCGCCTTGAATGATCTGAAAGGAGGAAAAGATGAGCAATTGCTGATTGTTGAGTTGACGTTGATGTTAACATCCTTACAATTAGACAAGCTGGCTGCAGATTATCTTTGATTGAGTTGTGTTGATATTTATATTGTTTCTTGAGAACTGTCAATGGCGAAATCAAAGTGGGAGTTGGTGGTGGGACCATTGAAGTGTGTCAAACTTTGATTGATTGAGTCTTTGACAAGTTTATTCTACGCATCTTGATGATAAGAGTTTCTGCACCGGTTCACGTGGAAAATGGAGTGCAGGTAGCCGCGCGGTACAATTGAAGTGGGAAGGTGAATGAGAAAATATAAGGAAATAAAACAAAGGAAGCGCGCTCAGTACACAATTAAAGTAGAAATGAGGAAATAAGAGCACGCACTAATGCAGTTGTGTTCTCTTGAAAATATTTGGACATATGTTGTGATAACTGCATTAATAAAATTCTTAGAAATAGAGAGTTAAAGCAATAAGATAGTGCAGTGAGCGTTGATTCTAACAATGGAACCACTATCCCCTTGATTAAAACCCCAGATTGCAACCACTATTTTGATATTTAAGAAAGGCAATTGATTCATGAATTTTCAAAGCCTTTGATAACAAACTGACCAAATATTTTTTAGCTGTTTGTATAGATACTCTGTGGCACTAAAACTTGTTTTTGATAAAAAAAAGGAATTCATATTCCTCCAGGCTGGCCTTCCAGGTTCACTTCATGAGTCATATTTCTTCAATTGAATGGGGATTTCCCAACAACCACAGAACTATTTTGGGCATCATCAATACCTTCTGGCTAATTTAGCTTATGCTAGGGGTCAATATGTAGTTCTAGTATACCGCAATGTTAAATCCAACTATGAATCCAAAACAAATTTCAACTATCATCTTGCCCAATCCTGGGTTTAGATTGAGCATGCCATAGGAGTCCGCAAAGGAAGATGGGCCAGCTAAAGGGAAATGCAAAACAAGCTTCAAAATTCCAAAGAAACAAAGATCCTCATCAACTGGATTATGACTTGTGTCATCCTTCACAACCTTTAGGCCAACATCAAAGATTAATAGGACAAACTATTTATAGAAAATATTCCCAATCCTCCTCCAGTCATCCCCCTCTCATCTTTTACCTCATCTTCTGCCATGAAGGATCAGATTCTAACCCTCAAACTTTCTCACTTTGATGAGTATAATTATTCTTCAGAAGAGGTAAAAATTCACAAAACAGTAATTTTTAATTTATTTTTCAAACAAGAATCCTAAGGTGACTCTTTTTTTTATTTTTATTTTTATTTTTTTGGACTGAGACAAAACAAAAAAAAAATTCCAAACCACCCACCTCACCCTACCAAACCAAAAGTCCACTCCCACTGTTCTACTCCTTCCTCCTCCTCACCAAACATACTCACCCACCACCTCCACCTCACCAAATACCATCCCCTCAGGCATCACCACCACCTCACCCACACCCTTCAACTTACCCACCACCTCCCCTCCTCCTTTGGTTGGCACCCCTGGTAATCCCCCCCTCCTCCTCCTCCTCCGCTTCCTTCCCCTCATTGGTTTCTGATCCTTTGATAATTCAACCCCTAAGTCCCCTCCCCCCACCTCCTTTCTCAATCAGCCAGTTAAAATCCCCCCCTTCTCCTCCTCCTCCTCACCCTTCCGCACCCTCCCGACCACTTGATTGAAAATCTATTTAGTGATAAATTGCCAATTTATTGATTGCAAATCTATCAAGCAATCAATTGCCAATTGATTGAGAAATCTTTTTGCAATTGATCACTCAATCAATTTTCAATCAATTGTGAAATAAATCCCTCAATTGATCCTCTATCTACCCATCACTGTCACAAAATGAAGGCTGACATTTTTTTTTTGTTTGTTTGTGAGGACCATTGACCAGTATTTTTTTTTTACATTTTTTATCATCTTCCTTAATTATAAAATCAATGATGCTTTTTTTAGTCAATTGCTTTTGATTCCATGCAATGCAACCCCCTTCTACCCATTGTTATATCAATCCCCTCCATTTTTATGGACTTCAAATGCTTCTGCCACCAACCTCAAAATGTTATACAACTATTTGAACCTCTTCTTGATCCTCAACCCATGCTCAGTGGGTGCCTGGGAGGGATCAAAATGGAAGCTGATGGTTTTAAAAACATAAAGAAAGGTGGCAAGCAGAGTTTAGGTGATATGTATTATGCACTTAAGGTCCATACCACAACTCCACACCAATACATGTTCCTCATCATATGTGTAGAAATATGGAAGTTTAATTTCACCTTGATGTCAATCCTTGAGGGAATTTAAATAAATATAAATATAATTTCCTACCCATCTCCACAGGTTAAAAGCCTGCGCATGATTACCAGCCCACCAATTTCCTTTAAAACCTAATAAAAGGTGCCATAATCAGAAGGCATGTATTTAAACCAACCCCTAACCCAAAATCCATTGGTTGAAATCCTCAATCCGGCCCAAACTGGCAGGTAGCACATAATTTGGCAAACCTTTCCAAATTGTGTTCCAGAAATACAAGTCCTCCTTGGCAACTTCAACAAGGTCCTTCAGACATGGAGAGCCCTCCATGCCTTTGGCAGAGCTCTCTACCATCCTCAGTGATCTCCAGAAGCAACAGGTTGCTACAAACCTTGACTCTGTGGCTCAGAATCAACTCCAATACAAGCAAGTGGGGAAAGGCCTGCGCCCAAACCTGAAAGGAAATGGGGCAAACTTCCTTGAGTGGTTGCAAGAACTGAACCTACATGTGAAGAAACTCTTTAATGAGAATGGATACTTCAAATCACAAACCCCCAACAGCCATCCTGAGTATGCTAGCATCACCTGGATCCTAGTAGAATATATTATTTATCCATCCCTGTTCCCTTTTGTGTCAGCCAGGCTAGGCCCTGAAGCTTTTGGCATCCTCCGCAATTGCTTTGGGAAAGTTTGTTGGTTGTACTTTGTTACACAATTTTCAAAGGTATTCAAAAAACCCACCCTCATGACCAACCCAAACAAGGCATACCATGACATGAAGCTGAGTCTGCAAGAGATCAAGCAAAATGTGGGTGGATTCTAAATAGATACATCCTGTTCTTTGGGCTACATCAGAATGCCACCCACTGCCAGCATGAGATCCCAAACACGCTTGATAGCTGGATTGCAATAAGAAAGTCATTTCAGGTCACATCCTGGGATTTTCTGGAGCTACTCTTGCAAGATATCTTATCTTCCACGGAAATTCCTACCAGATAACTTCTCAGCTACCTCACACAAAATGAGCCCAGACCATGTTACACTGGCCAACAGTGGGCAAAAGGTTGAGCTGCAAAAAAACAACCATTGTGGGATGTACACCACCCTTGACCCCTTGGGTGCCTACTGCATGAACAAGCCAGGTGAATGGGCTTGGAGAAACCTGAATTCATGCAACCACTGTCAATTGTTCTATGAATGGGGTCATTGGCCTTCTGACTGTCCCAGATGCCAGTTGGGTCTTGAACCAATTCTGGATCCAAGACTAATGAACCCAGGAACCATCATTACACATTTACATGTTGTTCATCCTACATTTGTGGTCAATAAAACAAGTTGCACTGTTTCCTCTATTGACAAGGCAACCACCCCTGCCAATGCAGCACTCTTCAAATCTGCCGCCACAGAGAGAATTAAAAATGATGTTAGTCTGTTTGCTAGCTTGAAAGACACAAACTGAGTCTAACCGTTTTTTCCACAGATTGGTTTCATGTGACTAAGTTTGGAAATATGGTTCTCCCCACAGCGTATGGGCCCTTCCAAATCACCAACATGCTTTATTGACCCCATGTGGATGGTACAATTATCTCCAGTGGGAAATTCAAATGGAATGATGGGGATATTTTCTATTATGGGACCCAATATACTCTTATACAAGATGGCACATCTTTTAGAACCTTTGAGCAACAATACTGTTGTTTCTTAACCCTTTTCAAGCCACCTCCATCTGTGCAATCTTTTAAATCTTCTCCCCACTATATCCATGACCTTCTTGAACAGTTGTCCACCAAAATGCTCAAGAACATCCTGAGATACTTGGTGGCTGATCATCTCCTGTCCCCTCCTGCTGAGAATGTGGATTCCTGCACTTCCTACTCCTTGATTAAAGTCCAGCTTCAAGTACCACTGCTAGACTCCCTGGAAATATGCCACTCCCCTGTTAATATGGTCTCCAGGGACATGATTGGACCATTTGAACCTGGCTGCAATGGTGACAGGTTTATCCTCAACCTCTTAGATGTGGGATTGGGGACAATTTCTTCCCTTCCCATCAAAGCAACATTGGAGGCGCCTGAGAGGATCATCCAATGGCTGAGCCAATTCAACAACATCTTCCCATTCCCTGTCATGTGCCTGCGCACCAAAAATGCACCAAAGTTTGTTTGACACAAAGTACTGGCCTCTCACCTGGCCACCTTAGGGATCCAGAACAAGAATACAGTTCCCTATGAGCACCACCAGAATGGCTCAGTTGAGCAGTCCAACCGCATGCTTTCTGAGATGGCCAAAACAATTCTACCCTCATCCAGTATCCCTCAGATGTACTGGCCATTTGCCTTCAAGAAGTCAGCCTACATTTTGAAATGTCTTGTCCACCGCAATCTGAAGGAAACACCTACTGGGATTTTCCTGCAACAAGGAATCTTGCTGGAAATTCCAAACCCTTTGGGGTGTGTTGCGTATGCTTGAAACAACAACCACCCAAAAAAATTCAACCCATAATTGAAAAAGGGGCAAAGTCAGCTTGCTACTATGTCAGAGCTAGCTGAAGAAGCACCAATAATTAGAGAATTAATTAAAATTAATAAAAAAACAATTAAAGATTATGAATATCCAGAATATTATTGAAGATTTGGATTCCTCACCTAATTTTAGGTAGGGTCACTCAGCAATCCTACCCTCCAATTCCTACTCCTTACCCATCTTAAATCACATAATAGTGAATTTGTAGCCCACGGCGACACCAGTCCATGCTTCACCGCTTTAATCATTTAACATGAATACACAGGGTTGGGTTTCATAGCTAAAAGAAAGTCATAATTAGAGAATTCTGTATATTTTCGGAGTTATTGACGAAAAAGCATTTTGTCAACACTCCCGCGCGCAGCTGCAAAAGCTACGCACTTGCGCAATAGATGCCAGAGTATAAGCCTGCGTGAGAGCGACGGCTAAAAAGCGGGCGCGCAGCCTTAGGCAGGTGAACAATGCACCACCGCGGGAAGATGCAAAGCAACAGGCGCAACAGCCATAAACACAGGATGAGGAACCGCTGTCAAGGTACCAATCAGACAGGTTACTAGCCATACTAATGGATCCAGGGTATGTAATAAATATCCCCACGCGTAGAAAGAGAATAAAAAAGTAGATAAATCAATTAAATATAAATCAAAGGATGAGTTTACATATTTAACTAAATTATATAAATAAATACATAAAATGTCAAGAAAGACTATTAAGAACTTTGGAGGCTTGCATACCTACCTTATCTTGACATAAATGAGAACTTCATGACAGAAAATTGTTTTTGAAGATTCCATAAACCCAGATATGTAAAAATATTAATAAATTTACCAAAGGAAAAGTTTTAAATATATTATTTTACTAAAAACAATTGAACTTTGAAAATAACCATCAAGAGATTGGAAGAGTCTAATAAACTACTACCCATGATCTTCATGAAATTTTAAAGACATATTCATGTCCGTAGTGGTTCCCTCAATTTAAAAAAAGAAATATATTACATATAAATTACAAGAATATTTTTAGTAAATTATTTGAATAAACCAACACCCATTTTGAAAATTGATGTTAACAACTTCAAAGGACCAGAACTTAAATTTAGAGTGACATAACAAGGAGCTATTTGACATCAAAATGTTTTTAGAAAATCAAAAAAATTTGAATATTCAATTAAGTTCATTGAATTCTCATGACATACATGACTAAAGGAAGATCATATGACCAATTAGGCGCTTTGTCCCAACAAATCATTAAATTATTATTGGGAAGAGCTCCAGATCCAGACTGATCCAGCTCCCACCCAGGCTACAGCACCTGCACATGCAGGGTCAGCACTAGTTGCCCTGTTAGCCTTAGCACTGGTCCCCTTGGGCCCCTATAGCCCTCAGAGGGACAGAAATGGGATTAAAAAAAGATATAAATAAAGCCCCTTTTTTGAGGCTGTTGATACTGAAAGATCCAGTTATATTTAAATCCAGACACCGCGCCAAGGTAACCAAATACTTATAAGAGATAAGTATGTGATTTATGGCTTTATTCTGATCAATAATATCTGTCCCCAACCCTTTTTATCAATTTAAACTGCTGAACAACCTTTTAACGCCAGTAACAGGTTTAACCCATCAGTGCATGTCCCAAACAGGTTCCCAAAGGATTAAATAATATAACAGTGAGTCTTGTTATCCTTTTTATTTCGTGGCAGCTTGGTTACAAAGCATTGCCACTCTACCATGTCTTTTACATAAATATTATCTTTGAGCAATATATCCTTTAAGAATATAAATTAAAGGTTCCAAAGTAACCAGGTCTACGTTTTTTCAAAGCAAATTCCCTGAACAGAGGTGTTAAAGATCCCCACTATTTTTGTGACCCCTCTATTAATTTATTTAATAATAAATTTATTAATATTGATTTATAATATTAAACCATAAACAAACCGATCAACCTTGCAATAGCTTTATCCAAATATTTTACGGATTGTTGCTGCATTTAATGAATAATATATTTATTATTTATTCTATCACCTCTGGTAGCTAAAGGACAGAAAGGGTCTTGGCATGCAGGAGGCTGAAAGTTCCTGTACACTTCTGCACAGCCTCCTGTATGTATATTTTCTTATTTTTTGGGTTCTGGTTGACACTGGTTCCACTTCCTCCTGCCTATACTGTTCCTGTAAATTTCTGCACAGCCTCCTGTATCAATATTTGGTAGTATGTGGGTGAGCTGACAGGACCTGAACAAGTTGCACTGCCTCCTGTTTCTGTAATGCTGTATTCTGGCTCAGGTGACAGGGTTGGTGTATGTTCCTGGTGTTGAGGGCAAGCTTTTACTGCTATGTACTTGAAGATTTCCATGGGATTTCTTTATGCCTTCCACAGATTGATTCTGATGGCTATAGAACAGGTTTGGACTACCACAAGGCCTAATCTGCTCTTTCCGGGGGACTCACACATTTGGCCTACACATTGCACCCACAGAAAACAAGCATCCTCTCAAAGCGTACACAGATGTGAGCTGGGGAGGCAAAGGTCCCAGGTTGTTGCAGGGATACTTGCTGACCATATGGGGGGTCAAAATTAATTTGGGGGCCTGCCAAAAATCCTTTGTCGCGCAATCAAAATTTCAGGCAGAGTACATCACACTATAAATGGCAGCCATGGAAGTACTGTCCCTCCATCACCTCATCTCCCCTATCTTTGAGGGCCTGACCCCTGTCCTAATCTCTGAAAATAAGGCAGCGGTGACAATAGCAGGTAAAAAATCAAGCATGAAAAACACCAAGCACATGCAACACAAATGCCATTTCATTAAAAAATACCTAAAATGTGGCAACCTTCACCTTGAATGTATTTAAGGGAGCCTACACCTGGGGAAATCCTAAACAAGGCTCTTGGGTGGATCAAACAGGAGGAATTCATGAAGCATTTTTTTGAGAAACAGGAACAGACCCCATCAAAGTAAGTCATTCCGTTGTGTGCACTGTCCCCTGGCATCATCTACCAGTTCACCCCGCCACCCTGTGAGCACCACACAACCATTGTTTCTCCATGTCCAAAAAAATGGGACAAACAATCACCCAAGAGGCCTTACAATGAACACAATGGATTTCTGGGGGGGAATTTAGGGAATATGTATTATGCACTTAAGGTAACCATATGAAGAAGCATCAAATATGTATATAGATATTCCATAATACCTAAAAAAACTCCACACCAAACATTTTCTTCATCATATGTGTATAAATAGGGAAGTTTAAGATCATCTTGAGTTAAATACTTGGGGTAATTTAAATAAATATAAATATAATCACCTACCCTCCTCTACAAAGAGGGCTTTTTGGAAAAAGAGGGCTAAAATTAGAGAGTCTGAAATATTTTTGGAAGTGGATGAAGAATGTTTTAAAAAAAAGGTGTTTTGCTCTTTCCAAAAATTGTGATCTTTGGATTCTGAACCTGCTATTTCTTCCAGAAAGAAAACTCAAAAGCCCTGCCCTGAAAATTTTGGACAAGCCAAAGATAAGATTGGAAATTTCCATTTCTTCACCTCTGGAAAAGTGGATGATCTTGAATGTTCCAATCACAAATCTCTGGTTGAAATGATCAAATTATTCCCTTTGAAAAAAATCTCTGATCAAGAAAAGAAGGAAACCAACTCAGTCAAAAATTTTCCTTCACCAATCCAAAAATTTTGTCAACACTGTTGGTGCCTCAAGATCTTGGGGTGCCATAATGTGGGCAATTGGATGGAAGAAATTAATGCACCCTTCTGAACTATTTGGAATATATTTGAAGAAAGCTGCTATTCAATTTTCTCCTCAAGAGTTTTTACTTTTGAAACTTAGGTCTGACAAGTGTTCATAACTTTTAGGCCAAATTTTTGAAAAATTAGCCAGACTGGCACATGATTTCAACCATCAAACAATTATCAAAAACAATATACCCTCTTTCTATTCAATTAAATTTGGATCCCAGCTCACTCATTTTGACTGTTCCCCCAACATCACCTTCACCTTGAATCCCTTCTACAATTCTCCCCACTTGACAAAGTTTCCATCTATTCCTATTCCTTTCTGCTGGTGGTTCCAACAAAAAAATCAAATGGAAAAATCATTGACAACAAGGCCAAATATCAAGTATGAAATGTCCATTTTTTTTTCCTGAATTTGGTTTTGGGATTGGATTCAAACAAAAAACTTTTTTGAAAATGGTTTGGGCAGCCAAAAAAGTACAAGTAATTTACTTTGGCTTCTGTGAGGACTTCCACCCATACTAGGATGGCCATGTCTATTAAAATCAAGAAGAGCACTTGGAATAATTGCAGGGACTTGAAAATTGGATAAATATACTCTAGATCAAAAAATTTAACATAAATAAATAAATAAATAAATAAATAAATAAATAAATAAATAAATAAACAAATAAATAATTAAATAAATAATTAAATAAATAAATAAATAAATAAATAAATAAATAAATCAATAAATAAATAAATAAATAAATAAATAAATAAATAAATAAATAAATAAATAAATAAATAAATAAATAAATAAATAAATAAATAAATAAATAAATAAATAAATAAATAAATAAATAAATAAATAAATAAATAAATAAATAGATAAATAAATAAATAAATAAATTCATTGATGGGTTTCAAAATAGGCTGAAAGATTGTAGTATTTGATAATTAGTTTTTATTTTTAAATTTTTATCAAAGTATATATTTCACAAGCCAAGAAATTGAATAATTGCCTTTATTCCTTCCACAGTTCTACTTCTACCAATACATGCCATGGCTACCAGTAATCTTTATTTTTTTCATTTCCAGTTGTTCTGTCTCCTTTTTCAGTCTTTCTTCCTGTTGATACTTCTACTTTTCCTCTTTTTGAAACTCCTTCTCTGCCTGTTTCAATTTCCACTCAGCATCAAATTCCTATTCATTAGCCAAATTTTGGCTTTCTGCTTTTGAAAATCAATAGCCAGTTGAAAATCCAACTTCTCCTTTTCAAATTAAATTTTTCCAGATTCAATTTGTGATTTCACTGTTTTTCAGAGGGGAATAGGAATGAGCTTGATCTTGATAGCCAGTAGATTCAGTAAAGTAACATACTTGAATCTTGCTTCTCCATGATATCTTTAAAGCCAGAAAACATTGAAATTTTCTCCTCTTTTGAAGTCTATTGGGGTTGATATTTATGGAATTGGAGGCCTTTTGCTTTCCCTTTTCAGAGGAGGTTTGTGGAGGAACATCATCAATTTCATTTGAAGGTGATATGGGAGGCCCCATTGCCTTGAGTGTTTGGCCATTCAAAAATGAACGTTGCTGTTTTTTTTTGCAATCTAAATCAGTCAGGATTAACCAGAAAGAAAAGAAAAGAAATTGCTTCCTTCCTTGAGCAGATTGATATTTTAATGGAAATAGCAGAATAACTTGCTGTTCATTTACCAAGTTGTTATTTTCTTCCACCCCAGGAAGAGAGTCATCCAAAGAAATAAGTGTCATTGCTAGGATGAGCATCCAAAAGCAAGTCCTTGGCATCTACTGAATTGGATTTTTGGGCATAAAAGGCAGCTAAGGGGGTGAATTTGGCCTTCTATCCAAATATTGCATCCATAAAAATATAAAAAGTAAAAATTGTGTCCAAATTGTCAACCACTGAGTTGATTCCCTTGGCTTTATTGGAGTTGATCCAGTGGAGATTGATAGTGAGTGGGCCTTTTTGTACTTGGCTGAATAGTGCTTGAATTTCTCCTGCAAAAGTTTGGATAAAAGAACCAGCCTATGTCTTTTTTTATTCTCAGTTCATTGGCCATCAGGAGATAACCATTCACGTTAGAGGATGGAGGTTGGCCAAGTTGGTTTTTTTTGTTGGATCCAAAGAAAGTGTCATAGTTGGAGGGAATTATCAGCCAATTTACCAGGATTATCTGATCAGATCTCTTGAGCCAACTTGAACCTATGGAAGCTGATGGGGGTGGATTGTTTGATGTAGAGTTCCTTGGGATTTTTGCTTTGGTCCATTGGATTTTGGTGTGGACTTGCAGGGAAAGTTTTTCTGAGGTGCCTTTAGAAAAGAGTAAGAGGTATGAAGGGATGAATCAATGAGAGAAATAAAGTGATGAGATTTAGCATGTTATTAAATTGATAAAGTGATGAGATCAATGAAGCAATGAGGATAGAAATGAACAGATGAGAGTGAGGAAGTGACAAGAGACTAAGCAATGATAGTAAGGATGTTATTGAAGTGATAAAGTAACAAGAGTGATGAAGTGATGAGAGTGACAAAGCAATTAGGGTAGCAAGAAGAGAAGAGAGTTATGAAGTGATGCAAGAGATGAATCAAATTCTTTGGATGAGGTTGGAGGTAGAATTTTTCCAATAAGATTGGAGGTTGAAACCAGGGGTGATTATGTGGAATCATTGTTTGAGGTGGTGAAAAACTTTAAATAATTCATTTTAAAAACCCCTTTATTTTGGTTTAAATCTGACACATCCAATGTGAAATGAGTCTTTTTTTTCAATTTTTAATGGCTGGTTTGAAATGGCAGATTTGGGTTTAAACCCGCTGTGGTAGACCAAATCTGTCCTATAGACATTGGGCTCAATGTTGTACTATACCAGAAGCCCCAAAACTCAAATTAACCTCAGAAATGGGTTCTAAATCCCAAGTAACCTATATTATCTCAGTCAAAAAACCACTTTATCTCTCATGTATTAGCAGATAAATCCCAAGAAACCTTCAACTGTGGCAAACTCATACCCAACCAGGTTTCACATCTCTCTGGAAGACATAAGGCATACCTTGAAAATCCTCAGTGAATAAAAGTCACTGCTTACCCTCAAAACCAGGAACATACACCAACCCTGTCACTCATCCAGAATAAATAAATACAGATGCAAGAGGAAGTGCAACCAGTCTAGAACCAGTCACCTCACCCAGATACAGAATACAGATTCAAGAGGAAGTTCAACTTGTCCAGATCCAGTCACCTCATCCAAAATACAGCATGAGAGGTGGAGGCAGTGCAACCAGTCAAGATCCAGTCACCCCATCTAGAATACAGACATGTAGATATAGGAAGCAGTGCAACCAGTCCAGATACAGTCACCTCAGCCAGAAGAAATTAATAAACATACAGGAGGTAGCGCAACAATTAAGATCCTGTCACCTCAGCCAGAATAAAGCAACACAGATACAGGAGGCAGTGCAGAAAGTTAGATATGGTCACCTGAAACCAACATGCAGGAAAATACAAATACAAGAAGCTGTGAAAAATTATAAAGGAGCAATATATGCAGGAGGAAGTCAAACAAGTCTCAAGAAGAACCAAACAAAACTTGAAAATATACATACAGGAGGCTGTGCACAGTTATACAGGAACAATATACGCGGGAGGAAGTGAGACCAGTCTTAACCTGAACCAAAAAAACCACCATTATTGCACAGAAATACATGTAGGTAGAATCAATTATCACTAAAAAAACTACCAGTGCACCACAGAAATATATCTTATCTGCACTACACATCAATTTGTGCAAAGCTGTGCATGCATGAAAACCATGTAAAAACTTTTTGCAACAAGAATAAATGCTTCATGTAAGTGTAAAACCTTTTTCAAACAAGCAGAAATGCCTCATGTAACTGTATCTCACTTTTGCTCACCAGAACAGGGAGAACCCTCATGGCCAGCCTTGAGAACCCCCTGAGTCAGGAGTTTTCTATTTAAGGAGGGCCTCTCTGCCCTATCCAAGTTTTATCATCATGCCATCTGGTCCCATGCCATCTGACCACCTATCACCCATCAACCAGTTATCAGGCCCTCTTGGCCCATCCATCTGTGGTACCTATTCAGATAAATACCATCAGGGAAACAATCATAAAGAAACAGGAAATCAGAGACCAATTTATAACCCATCTTTAATCAATTAAACCAAAAAAACCGGTGCTTGAATAAGGGTTCTTCTGTGACCTAAATATTCAGCACCAAATTAAAGAAAGACCACTCATAAATAAATAAATAACCCTTGAAAAGAAAGAAAACAAAACAAAAAGCAACTACCAAGCTTTCCTTTACCCTGTCCCCTGTGCTTAAACCAATGTTTGGGTCCTCTCCTTAACCATCCCTTTGATAAACCCTTGAACCCTGGTACTATTGGGATATTGGTTGAGATAAAATATATCGGATCAACCACAAACAAACAATCCAATACATCTGGTCTATTCTTCAACAAATCCTACCAATAAAATTCAATAATAACCTAGGTCTGACCTAAGACTTGTTTTAAGTCTCAAATAAACCAGCCATCAATGTATGTTTGGAATTACTATAGTACTAGAAGGGAATAAGATTCAAAACCAATCTTAGTCTCACTAATAATCTAACGGAGTAGAAGTATAATAAATTCCCCTTCAAGGAGTGCCAGCAGTCCATTTGCTAAATTATTTATATGACCCCACAGGAGTCTTTACAGGGCCATTAAAAAAATGGTGGCTTTGCTTGGACTCCAATATTCCCTATTAATCTTTCTTATTTTTTTCATGCTTGGAAATTTATTGTTGGGATTTTTGAAAATATTTGAATTCCTCCCTAGAATAAGCTATAGGTCATTTTTAAAAAAAAAAGAAAATTGGCACAATGCCATCTATATTCCATCAGAAATATCAAATTCTATTCAAATTAAATATTTTATGATTGTTTCTTCATCATTCTTGTATTTGATTTATTTTTTACCAAAAAATTTAACAGTATTTGAATTAAGACAATAAAATCTATACATTGTTTTTTTTATGTTTATTCATTATTGTAAAAATAGTATGTACGTTCCATTATAAAGTTCAATGTTTATTCAAAGCAATCAATTTGAAACATCTATTTGATTATCCTTGTGCTTGTTGAAGTTTGTTATGTCATTTTGAATGATATTTGAATTCCTCTCATCAAATAAGCCTTTCTGTCATTGGGTCACTTTTTTTATTTTTGGTAAAACGTTATTGGGTAATGATAAATTCACAATGCATTTGAGTTGTGTAAACAACAAATTTGAGTCGTGTGGCCTATACACACTTTGATTGAGTTCTGTGGGCTCTATAAAACTTGATTTAGTTTTGTGGACTCTACACAGCCCCCCCAGTTGTGTAGCCTTCCACACAATGGTTTTTAGTCGTGTGGCACCACACACAACTAGGGGAGGGGTGTAACCGCCGCCATTCCCCCCCTATTTCTGTCAATTCCCTGGAGGGGGTGGTCTAATCCCCCTACCAGGGCCCTGGGGGTTGATTCCCCCAGGGTGTATCTATTGGAAGATGGGCTTGAGGATTGTCAGATCATCTTGGCCATGTTGCTCCTCCCTATTTGTAAAGGGCGGAGAGTGCCCCTTGGGAAAGGGGGGGGGGAGAGTGCCCCTTGGTAAAGGGCGGGGCAGAGTGCCCCTGGGGAAAGGGGGGGGGAGAGCGCCCCTCAATGGTGGGGAGGTGATCAGCCCCTCCCATGGCCCATTGCCTTTCTGCAACCCATATAGTTGTTCATGGCTGGTCAGAGGATGATCAAATCCCCCACGCTGCCTATTGCCTTTTTGCAACTGGCCCCCGGGGTTGCGCAGAGTTGTGTATAAGCCCCCACAGGTTGAATTGGCTGTGTAGGGCCCTCACCAACTCCCAAACAACTGGGGGTTGTGAATTTATTATCACCCAAAAATATTTACATTTAATAAGAAATATGAAATTTTCTTCAACAAAAGGAATTTTTGGTTTTATAAGTATTAATATATTTCTCAATCAATTCTTTGCTTTATTTTTTCAAAATGTTTGAAGTATCCTCACACAATAGGTAAATGTATCATTTTTCTTTGTCTGTTCATGTTTTTTATGAAAAATATAAATTCCACTTGAAACCTCGATTCTTATCAGAACAAATCAAGCTTTTATATTTAATCTTCTAATTTTTAACTTGATGAAACTTTTTTAATAATGTTTCAAAATTTTTTGATTCCTGCATATTTGTACCATTTTTCTATTAATTTTTTTTTGGTTAAACAGTTATTTACATTCTATTTTAAATGGTGAATTATTTTGTATATTTTCTATGATTCTTTCAAAAATTAATTATGTTTTGTTATTTTTGCAATTAATTATATTTTTTCAGATATCTGAAAATAATCAAATTACCCCCATCAGATAGTTAGATGTAACTTTTTTTTATATATTTTTATTCTTGACCTAAATTTCTTTTTATCCCACTGGAAGTCTTCATTTTTTAAGGATAATTTATTTTTATTGGCCAGGTTAAATTCAAGCCTTCAAAATTACTAAAATGATGAATTTTTCTTGTAAAATACATCATTTTACCCTTTGTTTTGCTAAAATCATAATAAAAGGCATTATTAATGTATTTTAGTAATTATTTTACCATTATCAAACCATATGGCATGCTTTCCAACACAATGAAGGTGTGTAAAACTTAAAAAGACATGCCAATACAAAAGAGGTGTGAATTTATAAATTGATGTTTTTTCATCCCTTGTAAGTTTTACAAGAGGGTCTGGGGTGAGAGAACACACAATTTGACAGATTTTTGGTCCCCGCAAGGCCTTTGAACATGAAATGAGGACTTGGGGGATAAATTGAGGCCTCTAGGCTCCTTTTGGGGTTTGTCATGGGTAGAATTATTTGGAGAATTCAATGAGGGACATTGCTTGAGTTACTTTGAAATGTGAAAATACTATAGGTATCAATTTCTTGCAAAGAATTTGAGTTCATATTTTGAAATAAACTGATGAAATTATGAGAAAAATAAAAAAAAATAAAAAAAATAACAAAAATAACAAAAATAACAAAATAAAGAATAAAAAATAAAAAAATAAGAAAAATAGGAAAAATCAGAAAAATAAGAAAAATAACAAAAATAAGAAAAATAAGGAAATAAGAACAATAAAAAAAGGAGCAAAATCAGAAAAATCAGAAAAATAAGAAAAATAAGCAAAATAAGAAAAATAAGAAAAATAAAAAAAAATAAGAAAAATAAGACAAATAAGAAAAATAAGAAAAATAATAAAAATAATAAAAATAATAAAATAAGCAAAATAAACAAAATAAACAAAATAGAAAATAAGAAAAATAAGCAAAATGATAGGAATTATTTTTCTTCACACAACATGGAATATTTACAATTGAGTTGAAATAAAATTGTATGCAACATTAAAAAATTTGTAAAACTCCTATATATTCCTATTTGATGCTGGGAATTCAAATTATTTGAAATATTTCAACAAAAGCATCATTCAGTCCACAAACAATCTCACAAAATATGAAAAACATAATTATTTGAAGAAAATTCAAGATTTCTGATTGAATTGATATAACTTTGTACAAAAAAGAAAAAATTGATATACAAGAAAATATTAAGTGTATCTATTTCACAAGGGAAATTTGAATATCTTCTAATATTCCAACAAAAACTTCATTAATCAAAAAACATGAGAATCAAATACAAAAAATTGATTTATTTTATTAATCATTGATATTGTCAATGGTACATAAATATCTCATACCAACAAGAGAAGACCAAAAAAAATTTCAAAATGCCTATTTTATTGGGATAATAAAAACAAAAAACCCAACAAATAGATCAATGATTACTTTCAAAATTATTAAGAAATTAAAAATTGATTTCATGGAATAAAAATTTAAATTTCTTATTTGATGTGGATGTTTTTTTATCAGATAATAATAAGATATGAAAAAATTGAAAAAAAGCCTATTGAGTGAGATAAATTCAGATATTGTTAAAAATTACAAAGAAAAATGCATAAATTTCAAGAATATTTAAAGAAATATCCTGAATTTATCTCAAATTGAAATTGACATTCCTAATGGAATTTCAATATTATTTTGTAAAAAAAAGAAAGGAATAGGAAACTTTAAATGAAAATTTTCAATGTGAAGATTTCCAACATTCAACAATTGCTCCACAAGAATCCATGACGTAAGAGAATGAGAAAGATGAATTTTTGCTTATTGAAAGAAATCATTTTCTGATATTTCTTTCAATTTTTTTAGAATTGATGGAGTTTCTTTTCTAATTTTTAATAAGATTCAAATAACTCTGATCAAGTAGTTTTGTGTTTAATTTCTTTATTTTTTTTATGTTTTTTACAATATATAAATTCCATCAGAAATGCTTTTTTAGCCAGAGAAATAATTTCTTTTAGTATTTTTGTGGCAATCAATGATCTCTTTTTTTGAGTGTTTTTAAACATTTCAATTCTCAAAATAAAATATATATCATTGAAATTTTCTTTGTGTCTTATTATGTTTGGTTTAATTCATTTAAATCCCACCGGAAATATGAATTCCTATTCAAATAAATAATTTTTTTATTTGATTTATTTTTTTTGTGCTTGATGAAGTTTTTTTTGGAATATTTCAAAATATTTGAATTCGCTTCATGGAATAGTTAGAGGTAAAATTGCACTATTTTCTTTTCTTATGTTTTGTACAAAGGTATTGAAATTTAATCAGAAATATCAAATTGTCTTTGAAGAATAAAATAAAAAAAAAATAATTAACAAAAATAAAAAATAATTAAAAATAATTAAAAAATAATTAAAATTAAATAAATAAAATTAAATAAAAAACAAAAATTGGAATAAAAATAAATTAAAATAAAATTAAATTAAAATTAAAATTAAAATAAAGAGTCTATGGACCAGCCCTAAAGTAAAAGTTCCAAAAAATAAAAGTTCAACTTGACAGGCTTTCAAGTAAAAACACCAAAAAAAGACAAGTAACTTGACAAGCCCTGAAATAAAACACCAAAAATAAAGACAAGTAACTTGACAAGCCCTAACTTGAAAAGACCAAAAAAAACAAGTTCAACCTGTTTTAAGCCAATCTCATCAGAAGAATTAAGAAAACCCCTTATGATGGGATCACCCCAACACAAGTTGAACTGACTTACTAATGAAATCTCATTCAAAACACTTATCATAATGATGTTAACTCAAAACACTCATCATAATTATTTTAGCTCAAAACACTCAACATAATGATGTTCAAAATGTGATAACCATTTATATCAATAGAATTACAGGATGAGAATCAAAACACCAACCCAAATGATCAAATTGAAATTATGTCTATGAATTATAATACAACTCCTGTTGATCTTTGAGGTGATCAACCTAACAAGATGCTTTTCTGAAAATCATGGAAATTAGTTTGGAAAATGTGGGCAGAATACCTCCCTTAAGTACAAGCTGGAACCAATGGTTATTGTTAAAAAATCAAATTATTATAGGATTTGATTTTTCTTTGAAACCAATTTTGATAGGAGTATAAGTTCAGAATGAATCCAATTAAATTAAAAATATTGATCTTCCATAAGTATCTTCTATCATTTGACGCATATCTAACTTGGAAAGCAATTTTGAAGATGTAATATTTTCATTGATGTCATTAATATCAAGTCTTTCTTCTATTGTTTCAATTTCTTTAATGAAACCAAGGATATTAGCATGGCACTTCTTATTTTTCCCCAATGTTTCAAGCATTTATTTTCTTACTTCAAACCATCCATTCTCATCATACGCAAGTGATTTAGCAATTGCTCTAAATCCACAATTTCCATCACCAACAGGATCACAAACTTTCCCCAAGAACTTATGTAGGTTCTCAAGTATTTGATTGACGTACTTCACTTCCTAAAACAAAAAATTAGTTAGACACAATTTTAATCTCATTAAAGGAATCAAAAATCAAAAAAGATAAGCTTCTGTTTGACTCCTCCATTGCTTGAACTTCATCTTTTGAAAAGGAATCTGATTGAAACAGCACCAAAATCAAGAAATTTTCAATCTCTTCCACTGAAATATAAAATCCAGATGAAGAGCCATCCTTGAACTACAGAAAGAATTACCCCATTGATTCATTAAACCATAAAAATGAAAATTTTTCAAAATAAAAGACCAAAAATATTTTTTCTTTCTGGTAAACTTTTAACTTTCTCTTTGGTCTTGTCCTCTGAACTATTAGATTCAGATGAATAGCCACCCTTTCACTACAGAAATAGGTTTCCCATCAGTTCATTTGACCATAAAAATGAGCATTTCTCACTCAAAATAGAAGACTTATTTTCTTTAGTCTTTTGGGTCCCCTTTTAACCATTTTTTCAGTCTTAATTGCTCTTTCAAAAGGTTTGAATTTTGAAAGCTTGCAACCGGTGTGGTGCTCTTTTATAGACGCAAGTTGGGAAAGGGCTGCAGGCGGCGCGCTCAGCAATAGCGGCGGGCTCAGCAGCGGCGGCACGCTCAGCAATGGGTAGGGCCTTGCCGCAGCTAGCCGCGCTACGGGCTCAGCAGCAGTCAGGTAGGCCCAGCAGCGGTCGGGTTGGGCTCAGCACCTGGAGACGGGAGACAGAAAGATTGCGCAGATCGGAAAGCTTGCGCGGATTGGACGGCTTGCACAGATCAAGCGGATCCCACATTGCAAGACGCGAGGATTGGATCACACAGGTACTCCCCAGATACCTTGAATGGGTTGTCAGGCAGACGCGCAGGGGCGGAGAACCGGGCGTACGTTGATATTGAGGGGCATGGGTTATGGGGAAAGGGATGGAGGGGTAGGGTTGGGCTAGGGTTCCATGCTTAGGGGTTGTGTTTCATCATTCTTGCTTACTTGCGGTTGTACTTAGGTTAGGGTTGAGAGGGAGGACTTAAATACTTAACTCTTGACTCCAGGTTGTAAGGGGGATTGTCAGATTATCACTTTATCACATCAGATCAGATTGTATTGGATTGGAAAGGAAGGAATTCATCTTATTCTCACTCTTTCACTCTCTCTCTCCCTCTCTCTCTCTCTCTTGACCGGCTGCATCCAATCTCCTTACAGATGCTTTGATCAATAACTTCCCAAACTCGAGGCCAACTTCAGGGGTGTTGCCCCTCTGGTTTCACATCTGGGGGTCTGGCAAGGAAAAATATTTTGTCAAAGTCTGTCAAAGGTACTCATGGATGCTACCAACAGCCGCTTCTCTTCCTTCCTCCTCCCACAGTGTAAGACTCCAAACGGTGCTAAGACGTGGCAGTTCTGTGGAGGGGAAAGGTGCTGTTTAGGCTGCCCTCCTAGGAGTTACAATAATATTTAAATGTAACCGGAATCAAGGTCCAGAACCTTATGGATGAGAGATCAAAGTAAGGGAAGAGGATAAGAGTTGTTGGTAGCAATGGAAACAACACTATCTGAGGCAAGATGGTGCAGGTAAAGACTTGAACAAATAAGTCAAGGTTTGTTCAGAGTTCAATAGAACAAGGCAGTTGCAAGTAACAACGCCCACAAGCTAATAACTCTGGTCGTCAGCAGCTGATTAGGAAAGATCAACTCAATCCCAACCAACCTCCAGCTTCTCAATAAACCTGCCCAACTCTCCGCAATCAAGCGCTTGAAGGGTACCAGATAACTGTGGGAGGCTGAACAAAACAAAAGCAATTTGTTTATGAAGCTCTAGAAGCAAATCAATAAAAAATTTGAGCAAGAATATCCCAACACTTCTCAAGGGACTCAAGAATAGCGTGGCAAAATTCAACCTTAAAGAAGAAGGGAGGTATAACACTCCAGGTTTTAAGCTTAATAAAACCTCTTCAATCAAACGTGATTGGCTCCAAAAAGATGATCAAGGAGGGATCAAGACCAGGATGGTCGGAAAAAGGGATCAGAGTGGTATAACACACCCAAGAATTCAGTCGGGAATTCTTCTTCAACCAGCAAGGCTATTGGTTGGTGATAAGGATCAAGGTCACAAGGGACAGAGTTTGAGTACTGAGGCTCAAAGGATCAAGGGACAATCATGGATAAACCCGGATAAGTTTCTCAGATAAGTGGGGAAGGATGCCCACGGATAAGTTGATTATGATGATGGGGGAAACAGATGAGATGAGATGATGATGGTCTCATGTGATGCTGGGCCAAAAGGCAGGGGAGAGCCGCTCCTTTTATAGACATGAGGCCCTGTATACTATGTACAAGAGATACTACAAATAGGTGCGGGAAAATGAAAACATAAAAAAAAGATGACATGAGGGAAAAAAAGAAATGTCGCCCGCGTCGAGAATGACCGCGGGCAACCAGATGGACACCCGCGACAGTGGTCGCGGGTGTCGTCAACGGCTGTTGTTGCCCAATTGGCGGCGACAGCGGGGTGAAGGTTCCGACGGCCGCGAGCGGTCGCTCGCGGTTGTCGGTCGGATCAGATGATGGGCAAGGAGGGCGTGAGTGAGTTTGAGTTGAGGCAGGATGAATCAATTGAGAGGATCAATTGAGGGTCGGAGAAATTGAAAGAGGTTAGATCATGAGAGGTTGAGGGTTGATCTTGGAATGAATTGAGGATCGATGAGTTAGGATTTGGATTGAATCGAGGTGCTAGTTGAGGGGTGATCTGGTTGGTTCTATCGGTGATGAGAGATTGTTGCTGGTGTAATAGTGATGATGATGCTAGTGGTGGTTGATGGTCCCGTGATCTGACTGAGAGCCGTGGATGGGGGCGCGACGGGATGGATGGGCCAACGATCAATGACGACTGGTGGGAGTGGGGAGATCAAATCGATGGTTGACGACCGTCGCAACAAGCAAGGGTGTCGGTTGGATGAGAGGATCGGGAAGGATCGAAGGGATTGTCAAAGGTGGTTTGACGATCGCTCGCGTCGCCAAAAGTCAGGGCCGCGAGCGCAACAAGTAGGAGTTGAACATAGGAGGGGGGGATCAAAGCAGAGAGACAAGCAAGAGGCCTGTCCTAGACCGCTAGGACAGGGAGAAGTTGAGAGATGGGGGGAAATGAAGGTACCCATAGGGGTACAACTGAAAATATATATATATATATATTTTTTTTTTTTTTGCCATGGTGTCCCGGATTGGTCACCACATCTCTCCCCAACTTACAGACTGTCCCTAGTCTGCATCTAAAATTTGAAGGGATTTAAAAAAAAAGCAGGGAACAAAAAAATTGAAGCAAAGATTGGCCATTTCTTGATCTTGAGAGCAATTGAAGAGTTGAGGAAAATATCTTGATTCTTCCAAATGAGCCCTAGAAGCGGCAGGAATAGAACAAGGAGGGCGTCCCAGGCGCTCACATATGTGGAATACAGTAGAGTTTTACAACAAAAACGCAGCAAATGACCCTGGTGGTGCACAATTGGGAGGACTTACTTCTGAGATAAGTTGCCCCCACGACAATGAAACTTCTTGACTTGATCAGCAGAGAAACTTCTGGCCAACCAAGTACCATCCAGCTCCTCCAAAACATAAGATCCACCTCTAACTTGATGAACCACTCAATAAGGGCCATTCCAACAATTAGTGAAAAGCTTGCCCCACTGGGTCTCCAAAGATTGATTATAAGCTAAAACTAGGTCACCAGGGTTCAAGGGCTCCCTAATTTGATTAGAGTGCTTGTCCTCCCAATACTGGACGGATTTTGCTCTGGACTCCATCATCTTTTGATAAGCTTCATCACGAACGTCTTCACTTTGCTCCAGTTGCTTGGATCTAGCAACTAACAGATCAGTAGTTGAGGACACCTCTTCTCAAGAGATACCCAAGAAAGATTCCATTTCCAGATCCAAAGGAAGGACTGCTCTTTGACCAAAGATGATTTCATAAGGTGAGTAGCCAGTAGTTCTTTTGGTTGAGATTCAATCAGAGAAGAGAACAAGAGGAAGGAATTTGCGACAATTCTTGCCACTTTCACCAGCCAGTTTAACAAGTGCAGCCTTCAAAGGGGCATGGCCTCGTTCCACCATGCCTTGGCCTTCAGGATAATAAGGAGTAGTAACTCTATGTTGCCCAGGAAGGGATTGGATCATTTCAGCAAGCTTTCCCCCAAATTCAGAGCCACCATCAGTAGAGTAAGATTGAGCCAGGCCATAACGCATTGTCCAGGTCTCATAGAGGAAAGCTGCCACTGATTCAGAGCTAAGTTTCTTAAGAAATTTTGCTTCAACCCATCCGGAAAAATCATCTCTAGCCACAATGAGGTACTTAGCACCACCTGCCTTAATATGAACCACATCCATAGCAATCCTTCCAAAGACAGTGGACTCCCCAGTAGGATAACGAATTTCAGCTGGGCACCTAAGATCACGTTTTTGACAAACTTCACAACTTTTGCACCATTGGGAGACGGATTTCTTCAAAGATGGCCACCAGAATTGTTTGGATAATCGTTGATAAGTTTTGGTTTCCCCACAATGACCAAGGCCTTCATGGAGACTTTCAAGCATAGAATCTTGTTTAGAGGGAATAGTAACAACAATAAGAGCACAAGGATTGCCTCTCTTCATAAGTCTAGAGCCTTGAACAAAAAAATTAGAAGACTTTTGTTTAAGAGATTGAAATTCCTTAGCAGAGAGATCAGGAGGTTTTTGAAGAGTTGAAAGGTACTGCTCTAATTTAAGCCAGAAGCCTTGTTGAAAGCCAGAATAATTTTGAGAAGAAAAAGAGAAAATAGGTTGGATTAAAGGTTCCTCTTCATTGAAATTGGTTCCAACATCAGATTTTTTGTCCCCAAGAGGTCGTCGAGATAAAACGTCAGGCATGGTGAAAGATTTCCCGGGCCTGTGAACAATATCGAAAGAGAAAAGCTGGATAAAGGCCACCCAACTAGTCATAGGAGCATTGGGAAGACTGGGAGCGTTGATCATTTCAATGATGGATCAAGCATCAACTTGAAATTCGAAATGTTGGCCCCAGAGAACGGTTTGAAGTTTCTTCATCATTCGAGCCACACCACAGAGTTCCAGTTTGGGCTGGGAGTACCTAGATTCTACATCTGAAAACAACAAAGATTCATAAAGAGCAGGACGGTCCCAACCATTTTCATCTTCCTGAGTAAGGACGGCCCCAACAGATTGATAACTAGAATCAACAGCCAGCTTGATCTTGCCAGCTCCAGGTCCATAAGAGATCTTTTTCAAAACTATGTCTTTACCAACTATCCTTTTGAGTAGCTGGAAAGCACATTCACAATCTTGGGTCCAAATCCATTCAGCATCTTTTCTGGTTAGACGACGCAAGGGTGCACAGATTTCAGATAAAGATGGGATAAAGATTCTAACATAAGTGACAAAACCTAGAAAGCCCCTAATTTCAGTTGGATTGATTGGGGTAGGCCAAGAGATGATCTTGTTGACTTTGGCTGGTGCCATCCTTCTTCCTTCCTTGCAGACCACATGACCAACAATTTCCAGAGCAGGGACACAAGCCTCCAGTTTGGATCTAGAGACAGTAAGGCCAGATTCCTCGATTCGAAACAGAATCCTCTCCAAGGTAGTAGCATATTCCCAGATAAAACGACAAATTCCTGAATGCCAAGGTAAGAGCTCATTATCATAGTCAGATACTGGACCTTTAATTCCTCCATTGTCAATAAAGATACCAGCATGATCAGGGATTTCATCCTGAAGGATCCACATCATCTGAGCCTGATAGACTGCAACCGAGTTGGTGGCTCCTTGAGCCAATCAAGTAAGTTGAAATCAACCAAGAGGAGTATTGAAAGTAGTGAGAGGACGAGAAATAGGATGTAAGGATTGTTTGTCATAGCCACCCATAATATCCCCTAGACCATAGCAAGCTCTCCCCGCGAAGGATTCAACAAATTCTTCAGTAGCAGGAGGTATACCAGAGTCTTTAATAGTAACTTTATTAAGAGGTTGAAGATCATGAACTATTCTAAGTTTACAATTACTCTTGAGGACACAGAAGACGGGGCTGGAGTAACTAGAAGTTGACTGTTCATACAGGCCAGTTCAAACTTGTTCCCGGACCAACTTGATGAATTTGTCAAATTTAGCAGCAGGGATAGGGATCTTTTTCTTTTGCCAAGGATCATGTTCAACTACAGGGATGATATAAGGGAGGCCATAGGATTCCCGCAAGAGACCTCTCTCTTCTTCACAGAAAGCAATAAATTTTTCCCTTAGAGATAAGAAATTTTTGATTAAATTTAACTCATCAGGAAGAAGCCATCCATCTAGACCAAAGTTGACCACCTTCAGACATTCTTCAGTGACCCGTCCATTAGGCACAAAGGGACCAGTAAGAGATTGAGGAAGACCACAGTAAGGATCGCGAGATAGAGGAGGACGCATAAGGGGAGGATTGAGGTTGAGAGGCATAGGCTGGTTGACTGGTTGGATCTTCTTAGCAACTGATTTATACTTAGTGGCAAAAGAGAGAAGTTCTTGTTTCCTCCAAGAGTTGACCAGAGAGACTTGATTACAAAAGCTGAGTCCAAGTTCCAACATCTTCCAAGTCCGATGTTCTGCAATATCCTTGAAGGGTGCCTTTTCCATAAAAGGAGAACCAGGAGATAATACGTTGCTCACATGTGTGGCACAAGGTAGGGTTTCAAAAATGACGGTAAAAGATTGCCCTGGCAGTGCACAATTGGGAGGACTTACTTTTACCCCAAATTGCCTCCACTGAAGCCCATATTCCTTCATACCAAAACCACCAAAAACGGAATTGCAATTAGGATCTAGTTTTGACTCATTGCGGAGATTTGAACCGAAACTGAGGGAAGATTGATCAGACTCAAAAGTAGAAGGAAAAGAAGACACAACAGATCCAGAGAGAGAAGGAGATGGAGAAGAAATATTTTTGGATTTTTCTATTTTGATATGTTTTTGTTTTTTAATTTTCTTGAGCTCAGAAGAGAATGATGAAAGGAATGAAAAATAAGCCTGAGGGATGGGAGTTGACCCTTGAGTTGCATTCTGAGGCTGAAAAGAACTACAACTATTAGTAGGATCCACTATTCCCCTAAAAAATGAGAGGAACTAGAGTTATCCTTCTGCTTCCCCTTAAAAGATGATTTGGGAGAATGACCAGGAAAATCTCTTTCCCAATGACCAGAATCCAAAGAGCAAAGAGGAACTTCCATTTTCCTGCCATCAGCATCAGGGAGAAGAATTCTCTCCCCAACTTGATCAGAAAACATCAGGGTTGCACCAAAGTCCATTAAGAAGGGTCGTCCCAAGATCATAGGACTGTCCAAACAAGTGATCCAAAAGTGGCAGGTTCCAACAATATTTCAACCAATCGTGACCGGTACATCCTCAGCAATACCAACCAGTTCACAAGTTTGATTTCCTATCCCATACACTGCAGAGTTGAAGCTGACCCTAGGACTAAGTTTGATTTTGCAGGCCATAGCATCCAAGATTAAGTTAAGCTGAGATCCAGAATCCACAAGAGGAGAAACAGTTTTAGCTGAGTCACCAAGATAACAAGGAAGGAAGCCAAGGGGACAGGAATAAAGGTTGGAGTCTAAAGAAGGACTGGTTCCACCAGAGTCCTCCATTAAAGTGCCAGAGGAGACTTTGAGTTCTTCAGGGCCAATTTCCACACGTCGACAAGAGACCCATTTCTTCATTTCTTCAGCAACAGATGGAGAGATTGATAGGAGTTCAGCCACAGATAGATCAGGAATTTTGAGATCAGAAATTTTCTTTAATACTCCTTCCACAGCATTGGGGTGATCCTTGGAGATGCCCCTTTCAAATCGAACTTTGGGCTGGGTGGGGGGAGGAAGTTCAGGTGACGCAGAATCTAAGATAGGATTAGAAGGTTGAGGTGAGGGAGAAGGATCAGGGTGATCTGGGAACCTTTCCATGAGTGGTTCCTTTTCCACCTGCATGTCTTCTACATCAGAGGATGGAGGCTCAAGTGATGATCAACGTTTAACGGGTTTTTGAAGGATTGAAGTTGGCAAGGAAGGAGCCTTATGAGGTTTAGGTTCCTCATGTTGTTTCCTGGCTGGATCAGATTGATAAGTAGTCCCAGCAAGACTAGAGGAAGAAATAGCTGGAGGATACCAAGGTTGGGGGGTACCACAGGATGATCAAAATTCAAAGGAAGCAAGAGATGCTTTCACAGGAGGTGATGGCTGGTAAGAGGCCACCACATGTCGGATAGGACGAGACGAGTCAAAAGGGATTAGGGCACCATTAGGGAGGAAGTAATTGTTCCCCCTCTGCTCTACCAACTTTTCCTTTAGGTCCTTCTGAAGTTCTTGGCATCTTCCAGTTCCATGGCCTTCCCTATGACAGTAGTAACAGACCAGAGTTGATTTGGGGACAGAAGAAGGAGTTTTAGGAGTAGCTAGCAAAGAAATCTTTTGATCTATTTTGTTCTCAAAGGCTCTAAGTAACTTGATGATTTCATCTATAGTAGTAGGTTCTTGATTGGAATTAGGATCTGCTTTAGGCCTACGATCTGCCTCCATTTTAATCATAATATTGTTTGACTCTTTAAAAGAAGGAGCATGGACCGGTTCAGTAGTTCTAGGCTTTTCAAAGGTAAGAGCAGTTTGACATTTCATGACTTTATCCAAAGTACTCCTAAGGGTGAGAAAAACAGGGAGCTTGAATCGATTATCCCTGGTGGTAATCATGGATTCAGATTTGACCAGTTCTTCTTTAATCCTTTCCTGCACAGCCAACGAAAAAGATTGGAAGAACTTTGCTCAAATTTTGTCCACCGAGTCAATGTGATCTTTTCGGATAAGATAGTTTTGAATAGGATCCCAAGACTTCCTAAAAATCTGATAGTCAGAGGCTGAAGAAATACCACCCTTGGAGATCCACTGAGAAACCAGAGCATCCAAATCCTGCAGAGTAAACCTAGCCACATCTATTTTACCCCAGTATGCCAACATAGCCTTCCTGAGAAGCATCCAGTTATGGGATTCAAATCCCTCGAAAGACTCGATTACCTCCATAACTTCATCAGAGGAGATAAAGAATCACAACTGATAAGCCATATCAAATTCACTAGCTCCATCCACTTCAGCAGCCATTTCGTAGGAGTCCAAGAATCGCTTGACATTTGTACCGTTGAAGCCTAAGTTCTTGTTCTGAGGTTTGATCTTTACCATCTTAGGTTGGACAGAGGTGGTTGGAGTAGCGGAAGATGCCATATTGAATAACAGAGTTCCTAGGGGATCCAAAGAGCAGATTTCCAAAGTGGCTCACGAGTGTGGCAAGAGTAGGGTTTCGCCAAAAAACAACAAGTATCTTGCCCAAGCGGTGCAGAAATTGGGAGGACTTACTTCTAGGATAAGTTGCCTCCACGGATCAGATTTGAGGAGAGAAAAAAAATAGGAGAAAGAAAAAAAAGATTGGATTTTGAGGTTGATTTTAAATGTCTTGGGACTGTAAATCCCAAGGTTTCTTGTTTGATCCCGGCCCGGGGGACCAAATGTAAGACTCCAAACGGTGCTAAGCCGTGGCAGTTCTGTGGAGGGGAAAGGTGCTGTTTAGGCTGCCCTCCTAGTAGTTACAATAATATTTAAATGTAACCGGAATCAAGGTCCAGAACCTTATTGATGAGAGATCAAAGTAAGGGAAGAGGATAAGAGTTGTTGGTAGCGATGGAAACAACACTATCTGAGGCAAGATGGTGCAGGTAAAGACTTGAACAAATAAGTCAAGGTTTGTTCAGAGTTCAATAGAACAAGGCAGTTGCAAGTAACAACGCCCACAAGCTAATAACTCTGGTCGTCAGCAGCTGATTAGGAAAGATCAACTCAATCCCAACCAACCTCCAGGTTCTCAATGAACCTGCCCAACTCTCCGCAATCAAGCACTTCAAGGGTACCAGATAACTTTGGGAGGCTGAACAAAACAAAAGCAATTTGTTTATGAAGCTCTAGAAGCAAATCAATAACAAATTTGAGCAAGAATATCCCAACACTTCTCAAGGGACTCAAGAATAGCATGGCCAAATTCAACCTTAAAGAAGAAGGGAGGTATAACACTCCAGGTTTTAAGCTTAATAAAACCTCTTCAATCAAACGTGATTGGCTCCAGAAAGATGATCAAGGAGAGATCAAGACCAGTATCGTCGGAAAAAGGGATCAGAGTGGTATAACACACCCAAGAATTCAGTCGGGAATTCTTCTTCAACCAGCAAGGCTATTGGTTGGTGATAAGGATCAAGGTCACAAGGGACAGAGTTTGAGTACGGAGGCTCAAAGGATCAAGGGACAATCATGGATATACCCGGATAGGTTGCTCAGATAAGTGGGGAAGGATGCCCACGGATAAGTTGATTATGATGATGGGGGAAACAGATGAGATGAGATGATGATGGTCTCATGTGATGCTGGGCCAAAAGGCAGGGGAGAGCCGCTCCTTTTATAGACATGAGGCCCTGTATACTATGTACAAGAGATACTACAAATAGGTGCGGGAAAATGAAAACATAAAAAAAAGATGACATGAGGGAAAAAGAGAAATGTCGCCCGCGTTGAGAATGACTGCGGGCAACCAGATGGACACCCGCGACAGCGGTTGCGGGTGTTGACAACGGCTGTCTTTGCCCGATCGGCGGCGACAGCGGGGTGAAGGTTCCGACGGCCGCGAGCGGTCGCTCGCGGTCGTCGGTCGGATCAGATGATGGGCAAGGAGGGTGTGAGTGAGTTTGAGTTGAGGCAGCATGAATCAATTGAGAGGATCGATTGAGGGTCAGAGAAATCGAAAGAGGTTAGATCATGAGAGGTTGAGGGTTGATCTTGGAATGAATTGAGGATTGATGAGTTAGGATTTGGATTGAATTGAGGTGCTAGTTGAGGGGTGATCTGGTTGGTTCTATCGGTGATGAGAGATTGTTGCTGGTGTACTAGTGATGATGATGATGCTAGTGGTGGTTGATGGTCCGGTGATCTGACTCAGAGCCGTGGATGGGGGCGCGACGGGATGGATGGGCCGATGATAGATGACGACTGGTGGGAGTGGGGAGATTGAATTGATGGTTGACGACCGTCGCGACAAGCGACGGCGTCAGTTGGATGAGAGGATTGGGAAGGATCGAAGGGATCGTCAAAGGTGGTTCAACGATTGCCTGCGTCGCCAAAAGTCAGGGCCGCAAGCGCAACAAGTAGGAGTTGAACATAGGAGGGGGGGATCGAAGCGGAGAGACAAGCAAGAGGCCTGTCCTAGACCGCTAAAACAGGGAGAAGTTGAGAGATGGGGTGAAATGAAGGTACCCATAGGGGTACAACCAAAATGTTTTTTTTTTTTTTTTTTTTTTTTTTTTTGCCGTGGTGTCCCGGATTGGTCACCACAACGGCCTCTGTGCTACCCCATGGATTTACCCGCATATTCAACTCAACATTGCCGAAGTGGTGCGATTCACCTCACAGTATGAAATGATTGCGGACTCTGAAGGCGTTTTGGATTTTGAGAAGGCGCCTCATGTCGTCCTGTTCATTGAGGATGCGGAAGCACATCGGGATGTAGAGGAGATGGGAGGCTACCTGAACCTGGATTGGCCGGCACTGAAGGATGACATGCTGGCGAGATGGGGGAGGCGCTGCTCCCACTTTTGGGAGGACAATCTCAAGCCATCCACGGAATTGGATTACAAGGCAGGCGCGCGTGGCATAATCCGGTTGCAAGCAGAATTGGATTACGCGGAGATGTATTACGGGGAAGTGTGCGTTCTGGCCCCACCAGCAGCAACAATCTCTTGGGCTAGCAAACTTGCGGAGGTGGCAAGAGGCCTTGAGGCCTACCTGGAGAGTATTCAGTCTCCCAGCGTGTCTGTGCCCCGCTTGTGCGCAAATGGGGAGGACAACAACCATTGGCACGGGACAGAGGGACTGGAAAGCGGATTCAAACGCGGAATTGGTTTAGAGGGTGGGGGCTAAGTACGTGTTGGGGAAGCAGGACTCAACGGAACCGGTGCGGCCTACTGACAGAAAGCAGGCAAGGACAACGGAACGGGAAATGGATGCTCCGTGCGGTTTGGGAATTGGTGAGCCGCAGGCGGATCTCACAAAAGGGGTAGACGCGGCGACAGAAGGGAAAAACCACGCGCCAAAAGATGCGGCCAGAGCCCGAACCCTTTGACGGTGGGGAGAATGAGAATGGGGCAGAAGGATGTGGCAGCAACGGAAAGGGCGGGCGCGGAATGGACAGACGGGGGGTTGGAGTGCGGGACGGATGATCCCAGAACCGGCGCGCAGCCATCACGGCTAGCAAGAGCCTTGGGATTGGTGCAGCGGACGCTTGCGGCACGTATTCAGGGGTGGAGCGGGGAGGGATCGGATGCCAACCGCACAACTGGGGAAAAGGAAGACAGATTGGCGGGGACGCTGGCAACGGAAGGTGCGTCGGGACGGAAGGTTGAGGAATTGGCTGGCAAACAAGGCCCCTGCAGGATTGGTTGAGGCAAAGCGCCGCGGATCTGGCGATGTATATAGGGGGCGCGGTTGGCTGAGGACAGCGGCGAAGTTGGGGGGGAAGCTAGCGCGGGGTGGAAGGTTGGAGTTGGAATGGAGGACGCGGGCTCAAAAAAAAAAAAAAAAAACTTTTTTTCTCTTGTTCCTTCTTATCTATTCATTCTTCCTTTTCCTTTTTTTCTCTTCCTGTCTCTCTTGAGGATTGTGTACGCGCGCTGGCGCGCCGAGGTCTCCCCATGTACTCTTGCGGATACTCTCACTGGCGCAGATTTCTCACTTTCAGACTCTCACTGGCGTGGATTTCTCACCTTTGCCAATTTCTCTTGCTGGCGCGGATTTCTCACCTTTGCTGATTTCTCTCACTGGCACAGATGTTCTCTCTCCAAGGCGCGGATCTTGCGCGCGGTTCCTATTCTCTCTCAGGGACTCACAAGCCCAAAGGCTACTCAATTGTGTGCAAAGTGTGTCTTTTTGTGTATAGGTGCTGAATAAAAAGGAGAAAGGATAGGAGAAGGAAAGGAAGGGAGGGGGGGCAATCCGTCTAAGTTGGTCCAGCTCTCATCATCTTCACCGCGTCCAAGCGAGCCGCGGCAACCAAGTTGCGCAATGAGGCCAGAAGTTCGTGCCGGGAGTCGGCGTTGTGACCATGCAGCGCGGCTAGGAACCTCCGGAGAAGTCCATCCGCGTCGTTTGCCATTTCATCAAACCTTGCAAGTGGAATGGCCGGAACAATTGGAATGAAGTCCGGGATCTTGGGAGTACAGGCCGGGGGAGTGGGGTCCGGGCCTGGAGCGGCTTTGGGGACAGGAGCCTGCTTGGGCGATGAAGAGACCATGACAGGGGATGGTTGACGGGCCGGCTTGGGTGAGGATGGCGGAGCTGGGGATGGTGACAGCGGTGGCGGGGCAAGATGCGGAGCCGGGGATGGTTGCGAAGGAGGTGGAGGAGGAGCAGCCGGACGAGTAAAGATTTGCAGGTCCATTGCGGGCTGGTTGACGCGGACCCGGGCCGCCCAGGTTTGAGACGCATTCTGATACGCCACAAAGTTTGGGAAGTCCATGCGTCTTGGAGGCCCAGCACGACAGTATGGTGAGCCTGAGTAATGGCTCTCGCGCAAGGATGGGCCAGGAGGAGCGCAGGGCAGGGAGTTGTTGGGGGAGCCGGCCGGGGACCACTCATGGCTTGAAATTTCCTTGTTGCTCGAAACCACAAATGAGTCGCAACGGGCCCTCTTGCGCGGTCGGGGTTGGAATTGGGCATGGGGACAAGCATGCGGCATACCATCACTCAGCGAGCAATGGCGGTGGCCGGTGCGGCAAGGGATGCATGTGCGACGGCCAGGAATGATTGGGCAGACAAGGCCGTTCCGGCTGCAATAGGTGCAGGACGCCATGGGGGAGAGCAAGGGAGAAAGGGGGGTAGTGTACTTTCTGGCGAGGAGTGGGGTAGTCGCGACAAGTGGGGGAGGGGGTGAAACTACGGAAGGTGAGATGGTGGGAGATCTCTGGGGACAGAACTCAAGTTGGGGGGGGATCTGGTGCTCTTTTATAGACGCAAGTCGGGAAAGGGCGGCGGGTGGCGCGCTCAGCAATAGTGGCGGGCTCAGCAGTGGTGACACACTCAGCAATGGGGAGGGCATTGCTGCAGCTAGACGCGCTACGGGCTCAGCAGCAGTCAGGTAGGCCCAGCAGCGGTCGGGTCGGGCTCAGCACCCGGAGACGGGAGATGGATGGATTGCGCGGATTGCGGACCGGAAAGATTGCGCTGATTGGAAAGCTTGCAGGGATTGGAAGGATTGCGCGGATTGGAAGGCTCACACATATTGGACGGCTTGTGCGGATCAAGCGGATTGCGTGGATCAAGTGGATCACGCGGATCAAGCGGATCGCGCATTGCAAGATGCGCGGATTGGATCACACGGGTAGGCCCCGGATACCTGGAATGGGTTGGCGGGCAGACGCGCGCGGGAGGGCAAACCGGGCGTACATTGATATCAAGGGGCATGGGTTATGGGGCAAGGGATGGAGGGGTAGGGTTGGGCTAGGGTTCCATGCTTAGGGGTTGTGTTTCATCATTCTTGCTTACTTGCGGTTGTACTTAGGTTAGGGTTGAAAGGGAGGACTTAAATACTTCACTCTTGACTCCGGGTTGTAAGGGGGGTCGTCAGATTATCACTTTATCACATCACATAAGATTGGATTGGATTGGAAAGGAAGGAATTCATCTTATTCTCACTCTATCAAACTCTCTCTCCCTCTCTCTCTCTCTCTCTTGAACGGCTGCATCCAATCTCCTTACAGCCGCTTTGATCAATAACTTTCAGAACTCGAGGAAAACTTCAGGTGTGTTTCCCATCTGGTTTCCACACCGGTTGCTTTCAATTTTAGTTGGCTGCAGCTTGACATTGACACCTTTGTCTCAAGCCTTGACTTGGTAATCAAAGCAGCTGTATTCTTTAGTGTTGACCTTAGAATCTCTAACCTAACTTCTTTAGGTTGTTCCCTATGCATGGAATTCAACTTGAAAAAAATTTAAGATTCTTCATCAAGCCCTGGATCTGTTCCAAACTTTCAAAGCCAAAATAATTATCAATTTTTCAATCCAATAATTAATCTTTCAATCCAATCATTTATCTGTTGATCCAATAATTAATCTGTCAATACAATAATTCATCTGTCAATCAAATAATTAATCTGTCAATCCAATTATTGTTACCCTTCAAAAAAACCCACTTACTTCATCGGAATGTTCTTAGTCTAACTGCCACTGAGGATGAACATCCCCAGGCAAAATTGACCCTCTTGATGCTAGTAGTTCACCTAAAATGTGGGAAAAAATGCAAGTCCCCTTTTTTGATAATGAATTGAAGCACACCTTGCCATCATGGTTGTGCTTTAACTCATTGAATTGTTCCCCAATGAGTTTAATTGCCTCAAATGACAATTTGTAACCCAAAGGTAATAATTCTGTTGGAAGACCTGTTCCCAAATTTATTTGTGAGTTTTTAAGTACTGCATGGACTGATTTTATTTGAATTTCAATATTTCCTTAAAGGTGTTTACACAAATCCAAAACATATGCCAAATATCCCACAAGTAATTGTTTGAAAGTTGAATGGGCCTATTCTACCCTAGATGTTTTCTTATTTCCACATTCTTGGTAGAAAAAGGTCCAAGCCGCTAAAAAATTATCTTTGATATGTAAAATATTTTTTTCCATATACTCAAGTAAATCCTTATGGTATTTCAAGAAACACTGTATTAAAATTTCAAAGGAAGCACTACCAGCAGACATCAATAGAAGAAGAAATAAATGGACATACTCTGAGTTCTGCATCATTTACTTCTGCCTCCCCCTTTGTTTTAGAGGCCCCATAGTTGGCCCCAAGAGTCATGAAAATTTGCCATCCTTCATTTTCATTACTGAAGTAAACTTTAAAGTTTGCTTGGATATTTTGAGACAAGTGCCAGGGGAAAAAATGTCTGCATTACCCAGGGAAACTGTGTTTAATAGAACAAATATGAGCTTTTTCAATGTCCTTCACAAAGACTTTCTGAATCCTCTCAGGATCATAAGAAAAATCCTTTAATGATTTCAAGGACCAAATGTAAAACTCATACTTTTTTTGGTTATAAAAAAATAGCCTTTGAAAAAATCTAATTGTTGACAGTCATTCCTACAACATTCAATATAGGGATGTTGTACCTATTTGTTTCATAGGTACAATCCAACGATGAAATATGATTAAATTTTTTGCAATGTTTTATAGACTCATCATGAGAAAAGAAAAGGGCCTCTTAGTGACCCTCTCCACCTAATTTGGAACTGGGAAACCACTGGCATTCCTGGAGCATTTCCAATAGAAGTTTCATAAAAACTTTCCCATGCAGTTCTCCTTGCTTAATTTTCTGCTTTGTGTTATAAATTTTTATATTGTCAATGTATTCTCCACCATCATTTTTTCTCAATTTCCTTTGAATTTGAAACATATTAAGCCCATCTTTCATTCCTTCCCTATGTAGTTCTGATGATTGACCAGAGACTCCCCTCATTTGAGGATGCACTGAAGGAACTTCAGATGGTTGATGATTGTGTAGGCCATTTCTAATGGAGAGATGCCACATGTGATCTGCTTATTTCCCGCTTGCACGGGTCATGAATTGACACCCAACCTTCCTAGTGTGAGTTTTCCTTTGACCTTTGGTGAGGAATGGCCCTTCATATACCACAGATCTGTCACATGATAGACCCACCTATATGTCTTTCCTTTACTTGAAAGTTGTAAATGTGTAGCCATGTATGGCTTCCCATTTCCGACAATAATTTGTGGCTTATTTCTTAGTAGCAAAGGCTATAGCAGGAGGAGGTTCAAGTAATTCTGGCACCCCTTATTTAAATTAGTTTTTTTAAAGCCAAATACTTCTGATTCAAATGAGATATGAAATTTTACCCACCACATTTAGTCAATTCAGCTGTGATTGAACATCTTGTTTCATTTTTGAAGAAAAATCTTGCTCCTCAATATTAACCCTACATGAGGATGAAATTGGCTCTTCCAATGTTTTCATTTCCAATTCCTTACCCTAATACCTAGATTCAACCAAAACTTTGTTAATTAAACTTTCAATTACACTTTTAATTAAGTTCTTTAAAGTAGCCTTGTTTAATCTGGGAGGGATTGTGCTTGCCACCGTTCCCATAGACCAAAAACTTCAATGGAAATTTTTCATTACATGCAGTTTTAAATTAAACAACTGTAAAAGTTTTCTCACTTTTGGTGTGAGAAAAATTAACTTATGCAACAGGCATGTGTTGTGTGTTTACATGGTGCGTGCCAAGAATTTTTTCCAAAAGGCAGAATTTTTGAATTCCAAAATTCTTTGTGGTCCAATAGGCTCACATAGTATGCCAGATCCCACAATTTGGGTTTAAAGCACTGAAATGTTGTCCAGGGGTGCCTAGGTACCCCAAATCCGCCCTCAAATGGCCCATTTGGGGGAGAGTAACCCAAATGGGCCAGGAAAACACACAAAACCCTGCTTGCGACTTGAACAGGCCCTGGGGGCTTACAAACTCTGAATTGCAACCCAAAATAGGGTTGAAAATCACCAATTGCAACACAAAATGGGTCACAAATGGGTGTTTGCAACCCCCAGGCAGATGCGCAAGGTGCAAGCAACCTTTCTTGCTACTTGTTGGGCTTTTGTTGGCCAGTTGTGAATGGTGATTCATGCCCATGCACAACCCTGAGGTTGTGAATATAAAATTGGGAAAAAACATCCAAAAAAAAAAAAAAAAAAAAAAAAGCAAAAAGCAAAAAGCAAAAAAAAAAAACAAAAACAAAAAAAAAAAAAAAAACAAAAACAAAAAAAATACAAACTAAAGAAAAAAAAGCAGAAAAAAATACAAACTACAGAAAAAAAAATAGAAAAAAAAATCCAACAAACAAACAAAAAACAAAAAAGAAGAGAAAACAAAAAAAAGAAAGGAAAGAACAAAAAACAAGTCAAAAAAGAAAGGAAAAGAGAAAACAAAAAGGGCAATGTTAAATTTTCAACCATGCAACCTCCCTTCATGACCTAATAAGGGTTGTGTGGTGCAATTTTCAACCCTGCAAATGGCCATTCACAACCCATTTTGGGTTTTGAATGGCTATTTGAAACCCATTTTGGGTTGTGAATGGCCATTTGTGTTGGGCTGAGGATATTCAGAGTGAAGACAATTGGTAGATGGATTAGTTTCACACACATTAGACAGAGAGAATGAATCATAAGAACAACTTTACTCACCTGAGGATATTCAGAGTGAAGACAATTGGTAGAAGGATGAGGAAGAGGAAATCCTTCTGCCAGTCTCGAGCTCTGTCCTCAGGTGGACACAAAGATAGACATGTCACAAGAATGTGACATGGTTAGGAAAATTGAGAATTGGAAACAGGGCGCCCGCGAGTGATAATGAGTGAGAGCAACAGAGTGGGGATGTTTTATGAGTGTCACAAGGTGATGGAAATAATAAGGAACAGAAAAGATGGAAGAAAGTAGAAAATAAAGAACAGACAGAAAAGAAATGAGAAAGATAAGAGGAAACTATATGGGATTGGAGATGGAAGAGCAATAATCCCAACACCCCCCCTTGCTAACCACCCGCGGTGAGGCCAAATAGGGCTTGATGAGCTTGGAGGAGAAACCGAGTCAGCGGTTTGGTTAGCATATCCGCAATCATTTTCTTGGTCCCTGCATGATGAACAGTGAAGACGCCTCAAGCCACGCATTCTCAAATGAAGTGGTGTTGTGCGTCGATGTGTTTAGTGCGAGAGTGGTGCTCGGGGTTCTTTGACAGAGCCTCAGCACCTTTGTTGTCAACGTAGAGAGGAACTGGGCTTGAGTTGCGGATTTGTAATTCAACCTTAATGTTTCGTAACCATAGCCCCTCTTTGCAGCAGTCGGATAGGGCTTTGTATTCCGCTTTGGAGCTCAATAGCAAGACTGTAGGCTGCTTTTTGGATCTCCAGGAGATTGAACCAGAGCCGACGCAAAAGACGTAACCAGAGATAGAGTGACGATCGTCGCGGTCTTTGGCCAGTCCGAGTCGGCGAAGCCGGCAAGAGTGAGATGTGAACCGCCGAGAGTGAGTGTCATGGCGCTGGTGGTGGAGAGATATTGAAGAACCCTGATGGCTGCATTCCAGTGGTCAATGGATGCATCTTGAAGGAACTGCAAAAGTTTGTTCACAGCAAACAACACGTCCGGGCGGGTGCATTGGGAAATCCAAAGGAGGGAGCCAATGAGTTGGTTGTATTGGGGAGGGGAAGGCGGAACGTCAGGTTTACGTTTCACCAGGGACTTGAAAGTTGCAGCCGTGGGAGAGATGACGGGAGGAGAGTTTGATGGAAGAAAAATGGAAGCAACCAAGTCAATATAGTGCTGCTGGCCGATGGAGACCGTGTTAGAATTGCAATCACGTTGGATGGAAATGGATAGAAAAAATGAGAGGTCTTCATCAGACCCAACCGTGAAGCGAGCCCCAATGTCCTTGATGAATGGCAAGACGAAATTGGGAGTTCCCACTACCGCTAGATTGTCGACGTGTGCTGTGACAGCACCCACAAGCACTCCACCGCGCAGTCGGAAGTACAGAGAAGGGTTGTAGGCGGATCTGGTGAGGCCAAGGGAGAGTAGTGCGGCATTGAGCTCAATATTCCACTGCCAAGGTGACTGTTTTAAGCCATAGATGGCCCTTGAGACCTTGCATACCCAGTTGGGGTTCAGCGGATCCTCCAAGCCGGGCGGTTGGGTCATGTAGACCGGTTCATTGAGGTGACCGTTGAGAAACGCCATCTTGAAGTCGACTTGAAGGCCAACCCAGCCCTTTGTGCCGAGAAAACTGAGGAGAAGTCGAAGTGTCTCAAGACAAAGAGTCGGCGCGAATACCTTGGAAAAGTCAAGTCCATGAACCTGAGTGAAAACCATCGCGACAAGACAAGCCTTGAGCTTGATGATTGAGCCGTCAGGCCTCCGCTTCACCTTAAAGATCCATTTTCATCTAATAATCTTCCAGCCTTTTGGGGGAGGGACGAGCTCCCAGGTCTTCATACTGCGTAGGGAAGAGATCTCTTCATGTGCGGAGAGTATCCACCTGGAGCAATGAGGATTCTTCATCAGTTGCTTCCAGGTCTTTGGGGCAAGGATATTGTCCTTAATTGAGGCGGAGCGTGAGTAGTTGCCAAATCGAGAGGGCGCACGAGAGATTCTAGAGGAGCGTCGTGGTGCGGGGAGAGGAGGCGTCAAAGGAGGGGGGGAGGAAACGGCCAGAGGAGGGGATGAGGGAAATGCCTGAGAGATTGGGGTAGGATTCGAGGGGAGAGAAGGGAGAGAGGTTGGAGAGGGAACGCAAGGATGGGAATGAGGAGAGGACGGAACGGACGAGGGAGAAAGAGGGGGGGGAAACTGAGCTGGTGGAAGAGGAAGACAATCTGGATCTTGGAGCGGAAGGGGAGGGCCTGAAATGAACGGCGGGCAAGGGGGAGGTTTCTGTATCAGACGGGGCGGGAGAGGAGAGGAGAGGGGGAGCAGGATGAGCAGGCGTAAGAAGATTGGTGGGGGGGGAAGAGTGACGAGAAGGATTGGGGGAGGGGGGATGGGGAGAGACAGGTTGAGAGCTGGTGGTAGCTGAGGGCGTGATTACGGTGTGTGGTGGAGATTTGGGAGATGCGACAACAGTTGGCCAAGTGAAGTTGACGGCATTATCAGGAGGAGCCAAACCGGGAACGGATTGACGGGACTCGGCGTAAGGAAAAATTGTGTCGTTGAAAATGACGTCCCTCGATTTGAAGACTTTACGGGTCTCGAGATCCAGAAGATGGTATCCATTTCTGTCAGAGAGATAAGAGAGAAGAATTGACTTACGTCCTTTCGGGTCAAGTTTGGAGCGGTTAGGCTCGGGGACTTTATACCACGCAAGACAGCCAAAGGGGTGAAGATAGGAAGGTGGAATGTTGGTGTGTCGAGGAACCGAGTTCGGCGAGATGAATCCTTGGGGTGTTTTGCAGGGATAGGAGTTGAATGCGAAAAGGCAGTGACGCAGGGCATCAGCCCAGTACAACTTTGTAAGGTGAGAGGAGGATAGAGAGCATCAAATCAAATTAAGAATGGTTTGGTTTGATTGCTCAGCAACTCCGTTCAACTGAGGGGAATGGGGAGGACCAGGCTTGTGGCGTATTCCTTTGGATAGAACAAATTCTTGTAGCTTGGTGTTCACGTATTTGCCTCCGTTATCGGTGCGCAGCGAAAGAACTGGATGATGATAATGATTTTCAAAGAATGAAATGAATGACTTTATTGAGTTGGGAGCATCAGACTTTGATCGTATCGGATAGGCGAAAAGGGCCTTGGAGCAATCTTCGATGAAAGTAATAAAATATTTAAATCCTTCTCTGGAGTTTGTTTCAAAGCTGCATACATCTGAGTGGATGATTTTGCCAGGTGTGTTTGATTGATAGCTGAGCCTTGAATGGAAAGGGTTTTGTGACATTTTTGATTTGATGCAGGTGGGACACTGTTGTACTGATAGTTCGTTGCTGGATTTTGGGATGATTCAAATGGTTTTGAGTAGTTTTCTGAGTGACTTCAAATTAAGATGGGAAAATCTACAGTGATAACCAAAGAGAGTGTCATCAGGAAAGTTGGAGAACTTTGAGAGAGCTGTCTCCCAATGGCTCACAAGTTTACGCGGGAGATAATAAAGATTTCCTTTTTGATATCCTTGAAATGTGATGGGTGCACTCTTATCCAATGGTTCTTGTCAACGTATTTTGCATCCTGTGGATGTGAAAATCACTTGAAAACCAGCGTCGCAGATGCTTGAGATCGACATGAGAGGTTCACAAAGGTTTGGCACCAGAAGTGCCTTGATCTTACCAACAGGCAGGGTCATAGATCCTTCTTTGACAGAGGTTATAGATGAGCCGTTGGCCAGTTGGATGGGGATTGTTTTCAATTTCAGAGAGTCAAGTTGCCACGCGTGAGGTGTCATGGAAAGTGAGCATCCAGAGTCGAGATTGAAGTCAAAATTTCCGGATTGATTTGTGTTAGTTTGGGTAAGGTTGCATGAGGCATATCCGGCGTGGACGATGATTTCCGAATCAGAGAAATCGTCTCCGTCATTGGTGTTGGTGTTATGGTCTGACTTTGTAACGTTCTCTTTGTGACTGCTTGAAGTATTTGGTTTGTTCGATTTTGTTGCTTGTTTCTTTTGGAGGCAGCAACGGCCTCCAGGACCTCGGGGCATCTTGAGAAAGAATGTCCCTTGGCTTTGCAGTTAGTGCAGTAGTAGATCTTCCTTGGATTCTGATTATTATTGTCTCATTGTGAAGAATTGGGAAAGTTCAGGGGCGTTTGTTTTGCAAGATTGGTAGCTAGCAGATCTTCATTTCTGGTTTGTCTTCTCAAGTCTTCCTGTTTGAGTGCATTGATGAGCTTAGATGATGGGACTGACTCCTCATTCATCATGCTTGAGACGCACGGTAACCAGTCGTTGGGAAGAGAAAGTAGAATCGCAGTAGACAGGAGGTTGTCCGCGGTAAGAGGGTTTTTGGTTGTAATCAAGGAGGCCAGTTTTTCGCCGTAGGAGGTTATTTCTGAAATATGAGTGGTCATTTCCTTATCGTTGAGTTTTGTCAGAAGGAGTTTTCTTAACCAATACATTCGTCCGCTGGATGAATTGTCTTGGTGAGCATCACGCAAGGTGTTCCACATCCCAATCGCGCTTTCTTCATGTTTACGTATGAATTGAAAGTTTGAAGGATTGATGGATCTTGATATGACTGAGAAAACTGCTAAATTGTCTTTGGTCCACATTTCTGGGTTAGGTTTGGGTGTGTTGTTGGTAAGTAGATATCCTACTCCGGTTGCTCAAAAGTGGATTCGTAAGATCATAGACCAGTCGAGATAGTTCAAATCTGATCCAGGAGAACCAAGTGGGAGAATGGAAGGGGTTTTGAGAACCGGATGGACATTGTGTCCGTCTTCCATGTCTAATTATTTATTTTCGGCACAATTTTTGCCAGATCCTTCTAAAGTGAGTGATTTGGTTATCAGTTAAGATCGTTAGGCACCTCTGGGCTCCTAACCTGTTGGGCTGAGGATATTCAGAGTGAAGACAATTGGTAGAAGGATTAGTTTCACACACATTAGACAGAGAGAATGAATCATAAGAACAACTTTACTCACCTGAGGATATTCAGAGTGAAGACAATTGGTAGAAGGATGAGGAAGAGGAAATCCTTCTGCCAGTCTGGAGCTCTGTCCTCAGGTGTACACAAAGATAGACATGTCACAAGAATGTGACATGGTTAGGACAATTGAGAATTGGAAACAGGGCGCGCGCAAGTGATAATGAGTGAGAGCAACAGAGTGGGGATGTGTTATGAGTGTCACAAGGTGATGGAAATAATAAGGAACAGAAAAGATGGAAGAAAGTAGAAAATAAAGAACAGACCGAAAAGAAATGAGAAAGATAAGAGGAAACTATATGGGATTGGAGATGGAAGAGCAATAATACCAACAATTTGAAACCCATTTAAGGTTAGGAATGGCCATTTGAAACCCATTTTAGGTTTTGAATGGCGGTTCATGACCATTTTTTGATCACAAACTGCGTTGTGAATGGCAAAAAAATTTTTATAATATATTTATGGGTAGGGTGATGTTGAATTCACGGCTCCAACCATGTGGTAGTTTTGTAGGGCTCTACAAGGCTCAAATGAGCCATGGGGGCCCATAGAAGAATAAAAAGGGCCGTTTCAAACATGTGCAACCCCCAGGAGAATGTGTAGCAGCCATGTAACCCCCAAAAACAGCCAATTCAAGCCATGTGCCCCCATACAAAGCGTGCCACACAGCTCCTTCCAAACCATGTGAATGGCTCAATGAGCTGTTCATTTAACATTTCCCTAAAAAAATAAAAAACAAAATAAACTGGGACTATCCAATGGACTAGCCCTAAGAGCCAAAAAAATACAAATAACTGGAGTAGCCCTAAACTAAAAAAACCAAAAAAAAATACAAGGAACTTGACAAGCCCTAAAGTAAAAACACCAATAAAAACCAGTTCTACTTGCTTTCAGCTGATCCCATCCTGAATACTCCTTATGATGGAATCAGCCCAACACAAGTTCAACTGAATAACCATTAAAATCTCATTCAAAACACTCATCATAATGATTTTAATTCAAAACACTCAACATAATGATGTTCAAGATGTGATAATCCTTTCTATTAATAGAACTTGTTAGCTGCATTAGAATTACAATTTATATGAAACCCAATGATGAAATGAAGTAAAAGTCTAAAATATCTATAATATAGAATACATTTGCAGTTGATCTTTGTGATTATCAACCCAAACAGAGGATTTTTGGAAATAAAGGAATGTGGTTTTGCTACAATGGGGGGGATTGGAATCATTTCTCCCTCAAGTACTAGTAGAAACTATTGGTTGTTGTTTACAGAGGAAATGAACATTGGATCTGATTGATGAGTAACACCATTTTTTACTGGATTATAACTACAACATGACTCCATTGAAATTAAACATATAGTTCTGAAATATGTTTCTGCTATGATTTAATCCATATCTAATTTAGCCAGAAATTTTGAGCAGTGAATCTTTTCATTGATGTCTTCAAAATCAAGTCTTTGTTTAATCTTTTCAACCTCCTTTGCATCACCAAGAATCTTAATTTAGAATGCTTTGTTTTCCTTTAATTTTTCAATCATTTTGTTCTTAACTTTAAACCAACCATGTTCTTCATAAGCAAGATATTTAGCAATGACTCTAAATCTGCAATTTCCATCTGTTATGATTATGGCCAGAGATTAGTTTAGGAAAATGAGCAGTATTTGAAGCAAACGAAATGCTGGACACCTTTTGTCTATTAATTTCTAATGGGCTCTCACAATGGGGAAATAAATTGGATGATATTGGTGATGAATTTGATTGGATGATGAATGCATAATGGAAAACAGCAGGGAGAAGAGCTCCTTAAGTACAAAAGATTGGCATCTTGTGAGCCCATGATTAACAAGCCAAAAGGAAAATTTTCCGCTCCAAAGGAGCTCTGCAGGCTCTACAGGCCTTGTTACTTGGTTTGGGCTACATCAGCCCGCATTTCACCAGTCCCTGTACCCTCACAACCAGCCTATTCTGGTCATTTCTGGTTTTTCCACCTTAATGGGGCTGAACCAGCCCCTTAGTTGTTCAAAACCCTGGATGGTTGTCTGTTACAACCGGCCTGTTACCTCAAATTCTGGCTGGTTGCATCATGAAACCAGCCCCTGGCCATACAAATGGCCAGGTGGGACCCAGGACACACCTAGGTCCGGTCTCAGACACACATGGGGGGGTGTAAACGGCAGACATGCCGCCCCCCCTTTTTCACTCAAATCCCTGGAGGGGGAGGTCTAATCCCCCTAACAGGGGCCCTGGGGGTCAATACCCCCAGGGCTTTGTTAAGGTAGGTGGGCTGGGGGGTGGTCAAATCCCCTCCAGCCCATTGCTCCTCCCCCTTAGTAAAAGGGGGGGGGGGCGCCCCTCTTGGTGGTGGGGGGGGTGGTCAATTCCCCCCCACCGCCAGTCTCCTTGCTGTGACCTGCCTAGCCACAACATTTGGTGGGGGGTTGATCAGGTCCCCCCCACCCTGACTGGTTGCCTGTTGCAACCAGTTGCTAGCTGGCTCAACCCAGCCAGCCCTCCTCCTCCTCGCAATGGCAAGCAAGGGGAGGGGGAGGAGCCGGGTCCATCCACCCCAGCCCCGCAGCCACCACCCAGCGCAGCTGCCGCAACCCGCTCAACAGCTGCAACCGGGGTGGGGGGACTCCTTTTTGAGTCCCCCTGCCCCCTACAACAACCTTGCGCGGGGCCATTGGGCCCCATAAAAAGGCTGTAAGCACAAAAAGCTTCCCCAAGAAGGCCTCAACACGGGCGGCAGCCCCAAATGGGCTACAAATCAGGCGGCAGCCCCAGATGGGCTGCAACAAGGGCGGCGGCCCCTAATGGGCTGCCCCAAGCCCAAAAAGTGAGTTCAAAATACTTTGGCGGGCCAGCCTGTCTGGCCAAGTATGTCCAAAATAAACCTTGGGCACAATTATTCCCATAAAAGCCCATCTGGCTGTATTTCCCCATATACCCCAACAGGCCCTTAGGGCCCGTTTACCAATAGGCCTGTTTCACTTGTTTTGAGGCCAGTTTCCCCAAATACGTGACATTGACACAGGCACGTATGCTCCATGTGTGTGTCCAATTGGCCGCAGAGGCCCACATGTGCATCCCATTTAAATTACACTCATACATAGCACAGGTGTAAGAGCATACATATTTTAACACCATCTCCAATTGGATCCCAAACCTCACCTGAGAGCTTATGGACAATCTTGGTTATTTGATTGAGTTATTTCACATTCAGTTCCTAGCATGAAAACTAACTTAGCATTCATTTCTTTAATCAGACCAATTAAATGAATACTCACAAAAGACAAGCTTCTGGTTGAGCTTTTCTGCGCTCTGAAGAGGATCCTGATTCCAAATTAAGTGATCCCAATTCACTTTCAGTCTCTTCCTCTGAACTTTGAAATTCAGATTCAGATTCTTCCACCTTTTACTAAAAATTTGCAATTTGAATTCCATTGAAGGAAGAAATCACGACTAAGAGGGATGTGACAGTCTGAGGAACAACAGGATTCAGTTGAGAGACGAGAGAAAAGAGAATTGAAGAAGCAACAGATGGAAAAAGGAAAGCAGAAATCATACCAGACATTTGAAAATGAGCGTTGAGGGAATCAGGATTGGCAATAGAGACTTGAGTTGGAAAAGGATTGTTGAGGGTTTTTGGTTGAGGCGTTTGAGGTGAGTCGGGGATAAGCAATTGAAAATTGATGTGAAGTAGATGAGGTGGATTGAGGTGTGAGAGAATTGAAAATGGTAAGAAGGAAAGAAAGGTTTGGACCCGGAAATGAAAGGAAAATGAATAGAAGAGAATGAGAAATAGAATCGGAGGGATGATCACACTGGCAAAGGAAAGGAAGCAAGAAAGGCCCCAGTCAAGTCCCCGGGAGAGTTGGTGAGTGAGGCCAGGGGCCGCAAGCTGGAGAGAGAGCGGTAGCTGCGCCAAGTGCGGGCTAGCAGTGCGGGGGCTGGCAGAGTATGTTGTGGCCATCTTAGGAAGCTTGAGAAGAGGATTTGGAAGAGGATTCAACACCCCACGTGGCTGGTAGGATTTCTGGATGTGTGAATTGGGAATTGATGACTTGAAGAAGTTTTGCAAGAGCAGCCTTTGGTAAAGCCTTTGTTAAGCCGTCGGCAATCATATCGGAGGAGGAAATGAGGTTGATCTTGAGATGGTTGACCTTGAGTTCTTTGCGGATGGCTTTGGTTTTGATGTCAATGTGGCAAGTCTTGGAGTTGCACCCAAACTTCTTTAATTTGTTGTCAAGCCCCTTGTTGCCAATGTGGTGTAGGCTGGGTTGAATTGGTTTTTCCCACGTTTCCAATATAAGCCCTCTCATCCATATAGCCTCAAGGAATGAATCCACCAGTGGATTTAGTTCTGCTTTGGTGGTCAAATGAGTAACGTTCCGCTGGCAATAGCTGCTCCAGGAGATGGGGGATCCAAATAGGAGGGTGAGATGGCCGGATTGGGAATTTATTGTCTCCAGATTGTTGTTCCAGGTGAAGTTGCTGTAGCAATGCAGTTGAGTCTCGGGGTGTTTCACTTCCAGTAAGAGAGAGAGATGTTTGGTTGCCTTCAGGTATTTTCAGCACCACTTAACTTCTTGCCAGTGGTTGATTCCGGGTTGTTTGCAGAATTGAGCCAGACTGGAAACGGCGTTACTGAGGTCTGGGCAAGTGAGGCAAGCAATGTAATTCATTAGAAAGACAGCTGACCGGTAGTTGAAGTTGAGGGATTTGAATTCTTCATGTTCTTCATCCGTGGTGGGTTGCAGATTTAGGTGGGCAGTCAGCGGAATTGAGGAGGGGTGACAATCACTGAGATTGAGTTCTTCTAGTCCGTGGTCAATGTGTTGAGGTTGGGAAAGAAGAATTTTGTAGTTCTCCCGGGAATACTTCATGCCCAGGATGGTTTTTGGTTTGTGTGTGGTTTAGTTTGGAAATTGGTCGAGAAAGTTCTGTTTGAATTGATTTCCAAGACCAATGAGGATGAGTTGTTGATGTGGAAGAAAATGATTTATTTGTGCTGAGGATTCAAATAAAGGCAGGGATTGCTGGAGGATTCATGAAATCCCTGGCTGGATAGCCATTGAGTGAGGGTGTTGAACCAGTTGAGAGGGGCTTGCTTGAGTCCGTAAAGAGATTTCTTTAGCTTGAGATATCTGGAGGTTCTAGTGCATCCTTTTGGGGTCTTTATGATCACGTCTTCCTAAAGAGGAGCATGTAGAAATGCACTTTTGACTTCAAATTGAGAGATTGGTTGCTTGTGATAGAGCCCAAACAGAAGTGCTATTCTGAGTGAAGCTGCCTTGCCCACAGGGGAGAAGGTATCTTGATAGTCAAGCCAGTAGATTTTATTGAACCCTTGTACGCACAATTGACTTTTGTAGATGAGCTGATCCCCGTGGTAATTATCCTTGATGCGATAAACCCAGGTTGTATTTAAAGGATTGGCTGGTGTGGAAACTTTAGAGGTTATCCCTCACGAAGTTGTCCCTAGTTACGGGATCAATGGTTCTAGCGTCTGTAAGACCAAGAATGCTTCCTTTCCTTTCCTCCGAGAGAGAGAGAGAGAGAGAGAGTGCGAGAGAGAGAGAGAGTCCGATAGAAAGATATGATATATATAATGCCCCCCTACAACCCGGAGTCGAGGGGAAGGGTATTTGAGCCCTCCCCCTCAACCCTAACCTAAGCACAAGCACAAAGACAGACTGGCAACCATGAAGAAGGAACCCTAGACCCAGAACCCTGACCCATCCCTAAACCCATACCCATACCCTATCCCCGCCAGCTCGCCTGTCATTACGCGCATCCGGTTCGTCTTTTCGTGGCGCGGCCCTCCGCCGCGCAATATCCAAGGTTCACCGCGCTTGCGCGCATCCACCCGACGCGCCGTCGTGGATTTCCTGTCCCGTGGCCGGCCTGCGCTTGCGCGCGGCTGCCCACGCATATAGCCCCGCTGTCGCCCGCTTTTTCCTCCCCCGACTAGCCGTTCCGAGAACCCGGTCAGCCCAGCTCCATCCGTGAGTGGGACATCCAAGCGGGTCGCGGCCCGCCTCCCTTAGTCAGGCCCGGCCCGCAGTCGCGTGCTCGATCCCGCCGCGCCCACGGCTGAGCCCGCAGCGGCTACTGCTGAGGACCGGCGCAACCCCACTGCTGAGCCTAACCTACCAGATGCTGAGCGCGCAGGCCGCAACGCAGTCCCCGACCCGAGGCTATATAATGACACCACATCCCCCCCAACTTGAGTTCTGTCCCCAGAGGTCCCTTCCCATTGCCACCTCGACTACCCGCACCCCGCTCCTCCCTAGCCACTCCTCTTCTCACACTTCACCAACTCCCCTCCCACGCTCATTGCCGTCATGCTCCCCTGCGAATTCTGCGCCCGGCACGGGCACGCGTGCTCGATCGCTCCTGGTCGAGGCGCCTGTGTCGCTTGCCGTCGCGGCCATTGCCGTTGCTCGCTTAGCAATGGCATGCCCCGTGCTCCCCCCAACTTTGGCTCCCGCCCCAGGCCGTGCAAAAGGGCTTGTCCCAACCCGTTTGTGGTTTCGGACGACAACACCATCTCGGAGGACTCGTGGACTCCGCCGGGCTCTCCTTCCCGCCGCCCTCCGTCGAGCGAGGGCCGCGACTTGGCTTTCCCCTTTCGCCGCGCGGGACCGCCGCGGAAGGAGGATTTCTCGTCCGTTGACAACTATCAGAGGGCCGTACGATTCTGGTCGGACCGCGTTCGAATGAGGGAAGGCGCGAGGGACCCTCGCCTTGATGAGATTCTCCGGCATCGCGCTGCTGCAGCCCCGGTTCCCCCTCCGGCACCTACACCGGCACCGCCTTCCCTCAATTCCCCCGAGATCCCGGAGATCCTGGTCGTGATGGCACTCCCGGCGGCTGGCTTCGAGGCTTTTGCGGAACGGTCGACCGCGATGCTCCGCAACTTCCTGGCGACCCCCGGAGCCCGATCCTCCAAATCCCGGCGCGAGTTCTTGGCGTCTTACCGGGCCCTTCTGGCATCATCAAGGGCGGACATGGAGGAAATGATGCGAATGGCTTAGACGCTCCCACCCCCTTCCTTCTCTCCTTTCCCGCTTAATTTCTTGTCCTACTGTTGTACCGCGTTCCTTGGAGAAATACATCTTGCTGCGCAAGGAAAAGAAAGGGCCGCGTCCGCGCATACGGGTGGAAAGTGAGTGTGAGTGCCGAGATCCGCGTCCGCGTGAGAAGTGAGTGTGAGTGAGGTTGAGGTTGAGATCCACGTCCGCGTGCTCTCTCCGTGAGAAACCATAAGTGACCAGTTATTCCAAGCAAAGAGGTACCTGGACTGCCCCAGATGGACTGCCACACAGTTCCCCGTACCCGTACTACAAAACAAAACAAACACTGCGCCGACAGCGCGCGCTCACAACCGGGAGTATAAGGGAGGGGCGATGGGAACGAACATTCTGGGGTGTCTAGTCGTTCCGGCTGTGAACCGGCTAGAGCACCCCCTTACCAAGCTAAGCTTTAATCCGCGTCCATACCATCCCTGACCGTTGCGCCTGTCCGTTGAAGAAAGAAACAGGAGAGAAACAGACAAAAAAAGGAAAGAAAACAGCCCAAATCCAAAGAAGAGAAAGAAAATATCCTATATTTATTATTTCATTCATTTTTTTTTTTTTTTTTTTTTTTTTTTGCAGAGCTCTTCGTCCCGCCATCCGTGCGCGGGGCTCGTCCTCGCGTTTGCGGGCCCGACACCACGCCGCGCCCGCGTACCTGCAATAAATAAACCATAGCCAGTACCAATCCAAAGCCAAGCCCAAACCAAAACATAGGGAAACAAACATTCTGGGGTGTCTAGTTGTTCCGGCTGTGAACCGGCTAGAACACCCCCCTCACCAAATAAAGCTTAATCACCTAGCGCCCCCCCCCAGCTTGACAGCTGTCCCCAGCAGTCTGAAACCTCCTACTTCTCCGGGGTCGCGCGTTGCGCGCCGCTGCTTCGCTATCCGAACGATCCGCCCCGTCGTCCGACTCTGGAACCGCTTCGCCCCCGGACCCCAAATCATCGCTCGCCGTCTCGTTGAAGGAAGTGGAACCGCGCGCAAAGAAGCGTTTCACGTGCGAAGCCGCGGCCTTCTGCTTAAGCGGCGTCCCGTCCAATTCCTCAAGCCCGTAGCTGCCGCCCAAGAACTTAGAGGCCACGCGGTACGGCCCGTTCCATCGGTTGGCAAAAAGCCGGCCCCACTGGGATTCCAGACTCCGATTATACAGCAGAACCAGGTCCCCCTTCCGCAGCGGATCCCGGAGCCAATGGGAACAGCGCTTGTCCCAATAGCGGACTGACGCCGTCCGGTTTTTCTTCAATCGCTCCGCGGCCTTTCCCAAGGTCTCCTCACGCCTAAGGAGCTGTTCAGCCCGCGCCTCAATCAGATCTGCGGACGTCTTAACCTTCCACCAATCCACGCCCAAAAACGTGTTCAGCTCGATGTCCACGGGAAGCACGGGCCGCTGCCCGTAGAGTAGCTCGTAAGGCGAATACCCCGTTGACCGCTTCACGGAGATCCGATCGGCGAAAAGGACCGCGGGGAGTGCCACCTGCCACTTTTTGCCGTCCTCACCGCACATTTTCACCAGGGCATCCTTGATTGGCTGTTGCCCCCGCTCGATCATCCCCGCGCCCTCCGGGTAGTATTCCGTCACGCGGCCAAATTTTGCTCCACAACTCTGCACCAGCGTCATCAGGCGTCCCCGAAACTCCGCCCCTCCGTCGACGGTGACCAAGCAAAGCGACCCGTAGCGCGCGAACCAGTCTTCTTCCAGAAACTGAGCCACCTTTTCCGCCGATAGCTTTGCTAGGGGCCTCGCTTCCACCCACCCAGACAGATCGTCGCGCGCAACCAGCAAATACGCAAACTTACCCGCCTTGATGTGGACCACGTCCAGCAAAACGCGCCCGAACAGCGCGTCCTTGCCCGTGGGGCGGCCGACCTCCTTGGGCAACCTCGAGCTTCGCCGTTGGCAGGCCTCGCACGACTTCACCCAGTTGCGCACCACGCGAACGACCCCCGGCCACCAAAACCTCGCTTTCACCCTCCTCTGCGTCTCGACCTCACCCCGATGACCAAGGTTGTCGTGCAGACTTCCTAGAATCACCTCCTGGTCGGCCCTAGAAGTCGCGACAACAAGAGGCACGGGACCGCTCTGCCGCCATAACTGACCGTCCTGTAAGAAGAAGTTCAGAACGTTTTGCCTCACCCATCGGGCGACCGTTTCCGTTGTGCCCTCGGGAAACCGGAGATCCTGCAAATAAGAGCACAAGACCGCGTAACGTCCCGACTGACGCAACGGAAGACAAACCGCCGCCTCCGTCTTTCCTACCCAAACGACCGGAGCCTCCACGTCCAAGGGTTCCGCCCCCTTGTATGGGTCGTCCAGCGGGTACCGCAACAGCGCGTCCGGCATCGTGAACGCCTTTCCTGGGATGTGCACCACGTTAAAGGAGAATAACTGGAGAAACGCTACCCACCTGGTCATGGGCGCGTTCGGCAGCGTCGGTGAGTTAATCATTCGCGCCAAGGCCTCTGCGTCAACCAGGAGCTCAAAATGCACGCCCCACAAAAGGTGCTGCAACCGCCGTACGATCTTGGTGACACCGCACAGCTCCAGCTTCGGCTGCAAATACCGACTCTCTGTCGCGGTAAAGGTGACCAATTTGTATAGCACCGGCCTATCCTTTCCGTCCTCCTCCTGTGTCAAGACCCCCCCGGCGCCGAACTCGCTAGAGTCAACTGCCAGGCGTACCCCTCCGGCGTCGTAATCGAGGTCCCGAAGGACGATGTCGCGCCCCACAATTTCCTTGAGCTTCGCTAAAGCGGCATCGCATCCCTCGGTCCACTTCCACTCCGCCCCTTTACGCATCAATGCCTGCATTGGGCTCGCTACTTCCGCAAACCGCTCGATGAACATGCGGACGTAGCTGCACAGCCCCAGAAACTGCAGGATGCGCGACACTGTCCGAGGGGTCGGCCATTCAAGAACCTTATTCCGCTTCTTCTCCGCTATTTGCCTCCCGTCGTAGGCCACGACATGCCCCAGTACTTCAAGCGCCGGAACGCAGACCGCCAACTTTTTCCCGGACACAGTAAGGCCTGCCTCCTTCATTTGGAAGAGGACTTGTTCCAGAGTCTCCGCGTATTCCCAGACGAATCGCCGGATCGCGGGTGCATCCTCTAGGACCGCGCCCTCGTAGTCCGTTCTGGGGCCTTTAATGCCAGCGTCGTCGATGAAGATCTGTACGCCTTCCGGAAGGTCGTCGCGTAGTATCCAGGTCATTTGGGTAGCCGCGTCAGCTGCATCCTCCCTAGCCCGGTTTCAAACGCCGTCAGTGGCCGCGAGTCAGGGTGGAGTTCTTGCTGGTCATATCCCCCCATCACGTCCACCAGCCCGTAGCAAGCGCGCCTGGCCATCGACTCCAGAAATTCTTCCACGCGCGGGGGAAGCCCCGCGTCGCGAATAGTGAACGAATTTAGCCTCTGAAGGTCGTGAACAATCCTTAGCGACTTCCCGTCCTGCTTCACGACCGCAAAGATAGGACTCGAGTAGCTTGACGTGGATTGCTCGTAAAGCCCCATCCTCACGCGCTCCCGCACCAGCTCCAGAAAGGGTTCCCGAACGGTACGGGGGATCGGAATTGGCTTGATTTGCCACGGTTCGTGAGGGACAGTGGGAATAACGTAAGGGTCCCCGATCTCACCTCTCAACCACCCGCGCTCGTCCGGTCCAAAAGCAAGCGCCTTCTCCCTCATTACCAATACCGACACCAACAGATCCATCTCCTCCGCACTCAGCCATCCCGTTGGTCCGAAGTTAAGGGCGTCCACCCGCTTGTCCGTGATCCGCGCCGACCGCGTTACCCATCCATTCTTCCTAAGGGGCGTCTCCCACGGGTCGCGGGACCACGCGATCGGTCGTAAGGGTCCGTTGAGCCCCTGAGGCATTGGCTCGTTCCGCGGCCGGACTTTCCGCGCCACCGGTTTGTACTTGCCCGCGTTACACCGCGCCATCCAGATCCAATCGTTGCCGTTGTAAGTCCTAGTAATGACCAGACCGGGGCTTTCGCCTTTGCTCACGACTGTGGCATGATGATAGGGTTTTCGAAGCGTAGCGCCTTCCGGCGATGCATACTGAGGAATGGGACTTACTTCTGGCACCTGCGCCCCACGTGCACCCTCCCCCACTTGCTCCTCACCTGTCAGCCGCCCGTGCTGAGCCGGAGCCTGCTCCGCACGGTTCCCGCGGACGACTAGGAAAAATCCTCCGCAGGGTAACCCTTACGGTCAATCCCCGCGCCGGACTCTTCCTTGCCGCCAGACATTGGGTCCTGTACCCATTTCCCTCTCCCGTGATCGCAGATCGTCGTCTTGAACCGCTCTCCGAGCAAGTCTTTGACGGTCAGCGCCTCCGTTCCTTCCTCGGCGTTGAAGGCCATTTGGGCTCGGAACCCGAACATGAATGGCCGTCCTAAAATCACGTCTCCGCATTCCACTGAGAGAAATGACAGAGGCTTACAGACCTTGGCGACTTCCACCTCCTCCGCCTCTACTACCCCATCCACGCGGCATTCCCCGCCATTTAACGCCCAAAGGCCCATTGCACACTTACTCTGCACCAGACCGAGCTCGTCCACCAACCTTGATGGGAGCAGGTTGACCATCGACCCGCTATCCACCATCGCCCACACCTTCGGCCCGGCGATGGTCATTGCAACATAAGCAAGCGGGACGGATACCAACTTTGACCGGCACGGCTCGGGATCCATCTCCTCCTCCGCCAAATTAACCTGCTGAACCGTTGTCGGCACGCGACCCTGACCGCAATCTTTCAAGGCCTGGACCATCTCGTCGACGACCGCGGGGGACACCGCCGCTAGCTCTCGCAGGGTCAAGGGTATTGGTGAGTTGTTCCCCATTACCCTTCGGATGATGTCCGCGGCCTTCTTCTTTCCCGCGGAATTAGAGGACGGCCCGTCCGAAATCGGTACTTGCGCGACTGGCTTCGAGGCCGTTGGTTGCTCGTCGACATCCATCGCAATACGCTCATTTGTCGCCAATGCCCTGACTTTGGCCTCCACTCTCGGCGCTACCCAGGTTCCGGGCGCGGTGACAATCCCGAGCGAGACCCAAGCAGTTTTGGTCTTAGCCTTTGCTCTTTCCCGCACTTGCACCATTGGTGGCGGCTTGTCCTTGGTCAGGTCCACCAATTCACCCGTCGGAAATATGTACGTCATCCCGGATGCCTGACAAGCCCTTTGTCCATATCCCGAGTGAGATCCTCACAAACTGACTTCCAGTGCCCTCTCTCCCCGCAATATGAACATCGCGGCGACCCGTACGATCCGGATGATCCGCTAGGGGGCTGGAACCCCTCCGCCAGGTGAGGCGGCACCGCGCGCGGTTGAGAAGGAGCCGCCGGAAACGGTGCGACTGCCGGAGCTGTCGGAGCCGGTGTCCGGTTGAGGAAAACCCTTATGTCCCGCAGAATCTCCGTTATCTCCCCGACTGATGGTCCCTGAGACTGCTGGGAAAGTCCGGCATGAGAGGGCACCGGCGGCCGCGCGGCCGAAGTTTGGTCGGGGGCCGGCGCCGAGATCGTGACCAATTTCTTGGAGGAAGACGGGTACGTTCGTGCCGTATCCGCGATGAGCTTGTCCAAATCAATTTTGCTTTCCACGGCTTGACGGATAACCAAAAGATTGGGGAGAATCGCGACGCTCCCATCCAGCGACCTCTTAACCAGGCCGTGGTCGTACAGGTATCGTTGCACTCTGGAACGGAGCTGGGGTGCGAGACCCCCCAGAAACGCCCGCTTCATGGCACCCGTCTGACCCGCGACGACCTCGTTCTTTGCAAGGTACCCGTAGATTCGCTCAAACCTTGACATATATTCCACTAACCCTTTGCGCGATCGCACCCCGCCATTCTCGATTGCCTCCTCTGTAGCTCGATCGAAGTCGCTTTCCCAAAAACGAGGTTCACGCTTTCCCCACCTTGCCAACATCTCGCTTTTCAACTTCCCCCAGTCTTGCCTCTCGTATCCAACCATTTCTTTCACGTCCCGCAGCTTTTCCTCCTTGGTAATGAACAGCACGATAGTCCGAACCTTATCTGCGCCCAACGCGCCCTCCGAGTCCGCGATCCCTTTGAACCTAGAAAGGAACCGCTCGACATCCGAGGTACTGAACCAAAGATGAGGGAAATCCCTCGGCCTCAACCAAACGCGGCGAGGGGCCTCTACCGCCATGTCCGACGACCCTTCCGAGGGAGGAGCGAACCCGCTAACTCTAGGAGCATGAGCGGACGGCGGCGGAGGGGGTTGAGCAGCAGAGACGGGAGTTGGGCGTGGAGGGTAGGGAAGGGGAGCATTGGATCCCGGAGCGGTCATTGGTAGCATTCTGCGTAATCTTCAAGAGACTGAGAACGGATCGAAAGTTCCCGGCCAGACCCCCAGATGTGGAAACTTTAGAGGTTATCCCTCACGAAGTTGTCCCTAGTTACGGGATCAATGGTTCTAGCGTCTGTAAGACCAAGAATGCTTCCTTTCCTTTCCTCCGAGAGAGAGAGAGAGAGAGAGAGTGCGAGAGAGAGAGAGAGTCCAATAGAAAGATATGATATATATAATGCCCCCCTACAACCCGGAGTCGAGGGGAAGGGTATTTGAGCCCTCCCCCTCAACCCTAACCTAAGCACAAGCACAAAGACAGACTGGCAACCATGAAGAAGGAACCCTAGACCCAGAACCCTGACCCATACCCTATCCCCGCCAGCTCGCCTGTCATTACGCGCATCCGGTTTGTCTTTTCGTGGCGCGGCCCTCCGCCGCGCAATATCCAAGGTTCACCGCGCTTGCGCGCATCCACCCGACGCGCCGTTGTGGATTTCCTGTCCCGTGGCCGGCCCGCGCTTGCGCGCGGCTGCCCACGCATATAGCCCCGCTGTCGCCCCGCTTTTTCCTCCCCCGACTAGCCGTTCCGAGAACCCGGTCCGCCCAGCTCCATCCATGAGTCGGACATCCAAGCGGGTCGCGGCCCGCCTCCCTTAGTCAGGCCCGGCCCGCAGTCGCGTGCTCGATCCCGCCGCGCCCACTGCTGAGCCCGCAGCGGCTACTGCTGAACCCGCAGCGGCTACTGCTGAGGACCGGCGCACCCCCACTGCTGAGCCTAACCTACCAGATGCTGAGGGCGCAGGCCGCAACGCAGTCCCCAAACCGAGGCTATATAATGACACCACACTGGTTCAGGCCCGTTGTAGTCTTCCCATACTTCCATGCTTTTTATACCGTTCAGTTCAACATTCATTGATGATTCCCACTTCTTGAAGTCTTGACATTTCTTTGCTTGTTCATAGGACTTTGGAACAAAGTAGTGGTGGTAACCATAACAATTGGGGGGTTTGAGCAAAGATCAATTGCGTAGCAGCCTGGAGGGAGCAAGTTTCTCAGCTACATCTATTGACAAGTTGGAGCTTTGATTATTGAAGGACAAGGATGATTCAGTTTCTGAGGAAGTAGAATCGCCTGGTGGAGGGTGTGGGTTAGTGATGGGAGAGTTGATGGAAGGGGGAGAACAGGAAGTAGTTGGAAAGTTGATGTCAAGCGGGCCAACAGTTGGCGAGTTGTTGTTGGAGGGAGCATTCACATTGGATTTGATAATCTTGATGTGCTTGGAGGAGATGATTGAGTTGTTGGGTTTGAGAATGCGGTATGAGAGTAGATCAGGATTTAAGCCTATGAGAGTTCCTTTGAGCCCCCAATTGGCGAATTTGTCCCCACGTGGGAGTTTCATGTTCAGGTACACTACTCTGGAGCCCAGGGGGTGGAAGTAACCCAGCAGCAGGGACTTGTTGATGAAGAATTTGTATGGGGATTTCTGATGCAGGAGCTTTGGGATTTGGTTGAGCATGAGCGTCAAGGCTTTAGCCACTTCTGCCCAGAAATGCTACGGAAGCTTGGAAGATCAAAGATTGGTCCTGATGGATTTGGCTATAGTTTGGTTAGCGCGCTCAACCCAAATGTTGTGTTTGTGGTGGTAGGGTTCAGTTATGATGTGTTTTATAGCGTTCTCTTCAAGGAAGGATTGTAGTTTGTGAGACACAAATTTGCCTCCGCCGTCGGAGCAGATGGTGGAGGGAAAATGGCCTTGTTTTTGCTTTTCAAATCTGAGAATGGATAAAAGATTAAGGCATGCGTCAGATTTGTTTCTTAGAGGAATAGCTGATAGATAACCAGAGCAGCTGTCAACAATTGTCATGATGTACCTCATGCCGTTGCGGGATTCTGGGTTGATTGGTCCCATGAGGTCAACGTGGAGTTTTTCAAATGGTTTTGAGGCAAGGGTAGCTTTCTTGCTGAAAGAGGTTTTGGTGATTTTGGAAAAGGCACAGTCTGGGCATTAAAAATTTTCAATTAGGGCATTAGGAATGTTTGGTTGAGCGTTCTTTAACCAAAGAGGGCTGGCATGGCCGAGAGATTGATGGAGGTAAAGCAGTTTGTCATCATCAAAGGTCTTTTGACTCAAGTAGCTGATTCTGGATTTATCTCCAATTTACAATGGAAGATTGAGGGCAAAGAGATTGTTGTGAATGAATCCTTCAAAAGCAAGCACATTGGAGCGGAAAACCTTGAAGGAGTTGCCATGGGCAAATATTGAGCATTGCTTGTTGGAGACTAGAATTCCTGAACTGATGAGGTTGATCACTAGATCTGGGAAAAATAAGCAGTTGGAAAGAGGGATTTGGGAGTGTTTCCAAGTAAGGATTACATCTCCTTTTCCTTTAATTGGGAGAGTTGCGCCATCTTTTCCAGTGCAGATGTGTCCTTTGTTGCATTCTTGAAGGGATGTGAAGTATTCAGTTGAATTGAAAATGTGGCATGAGGCCCCTGAGTCAAGAATGATCCAATGATTGGCATTGACCTTGTTAATCCACGTAGTGAGAAGAGTGAGATAATGAGCTACTTCTGGATTTTTGGATTGCCGTTGGGCTCTCCATTTTGCCTGTGATTCTTTCCACCAATCGGGTGCAAGATGTTTGTACTTATGCCAGCAAATTTCCTCAGGATGATCTGTTGCGTTCGGGTTGTGGTAACCTTGCTTGCAGCGAGGACCTTTGGCCGTCAAGGTTTTTGGTTTGTTTGACACAAGTGCAGTTTCCCAAACTGGTCCTTTGGTGATTTTGGACTTTGATTCATTCTTGAGTTGGGTCAGATGGTTGAGGACAAGGTTGACAGTGACTTCCTTGTTGGAGTGCATAATTTTCTGTCGGAGCGAGTGAAGGGAAGTTGGAAATTTGAAAAGCACGAGGTAGGCCAGCATATCCGTAGGGAGTTCTATACCTACATCAATCATATTCTTGAGGGATATTTTGATTTCTGTGATGAAGGAAGAAATCTCCTTGGGTTTGAAAGACTGATATAGGAAGTCTTTGAAGACTCTAGCTTGATTTGCTGTTTGAGAAGATGCAAACCTTTCCTTGATGGTCTTCCAGAGACTCATGGCTGAGTTGATTTTCTCCTGATTCACTACGTTATTGTGAGTAGTGGAATCAATTTTGGGAAGAATGATTATGTGGGTTTCAAGGTCATCCGAGGAGCTGAGATTTTTGACATTGTCATCCAGGGTAGATTTGATTCCTTTGAGTTTGAAGAGGATAGATATTTTATCTTTCAAGATTGAGTAGTTTTTGTTGGTGAGGTTGAAAAAGGCTTCAAGTGCAGCTTTGAGCATGATTTGCCAAAATACATCCAAAGAGCCAGGTCCCTCCATGGTCTTGACAGAAGATTAGCAAGTTGTGCAGTTTGGCTTTAAACCGTGTAATTTGAATTTCATTGAAGGAAGAAATCACAACTAAGAGGGACGTGACACAGTCTGAGGAACAACAGGATTCAGTTGAGAGACGAGAGACAAGAGAATTGAAGAAAACAACAGATGGAAAAAGGAGAGCAGAAATCATACCAGACAGTTGACAATGAGCGTTGAGGGAATCAGGATTGGCAATAGAGACTTGAGTTGGAAAAGGATTGTTGAGGGTTTGTGGTTGAGGCGTTTGAGGTGAGTCGGGGATAAGCAATTGAGAATTGATGTGAAGTAGATGAGGTGGATTGAGGTGTGAGAGAATTGAAAATGGTAAGAAGGAAAGAAAGGTTTGGACCGGAAAATGAAAGGAAAATGAATAGAAGAGAATGAGAAATAGAATCGCAGGGATGATCACACTGGCAAAGGAAAGGAAGCAAGAAAGGCCCCGGTCAAGTCCCCGGGAGAGTTGGTGAGTGAGGCCAGGGGCCGCAAGCTGGAGAGAGAGCGGTAGCTGCGCCAAGTGCGGGCTAGCAGTGCGCGGGCTGGCAGAATATGTTGTGGCCATCTTAGGAAGCTTTAGAAGAGGATTTGGAAGAGGATTCAACACAATTCATCATTAGTTCGTAACTAAGTTCATTAAACCAAAAAAATGAACATATCCCAAAAGGAAAGACTTAAAATCTTTTGTATTTTCTTATTTGGAGCCCTAATTTTATTCCTTTCTTCCCCCTTGAGTTCTTTTTCAACATGTTCAAAGTAAGATGGTTCTTGCTGTGTATCCATCAATTTTGGCTGTCCCCTACTTGATTGTAAGACTTTAGGTTCAAGTATTGGCTTTGATCAATATGTTTTAATCTTCCAAATGATATTCTTCAATAGGGTGCTTTGCTCATGATCTTGAGATTCCAAGATCATTTCATTCACTTTTTCACATAAATGAGGAATTTTTAACATTTGATCAACATTACACTTGAAAAATTTAAAACGATCAACCATCAGTAAATTATGAATCATTAATCAAAAAGCATTAATCAAAAAGCATTAATCAAAAAGCATTCATCAAAAAGCATTAATCAAAAAGGATTAATCACATAGTGATTTGAACAATCCATCTAGCCAACTTATAGAACTAGAACTGCAATTTTCATAGTCCAGCCTCCACTGAGGATGAACATCTTTGGTTATCACGGATCCTCTGAATGCTAGACGTTCACCTTTTTGGTGGGAACTGGGAAAACCCATAGTCTTGGAATATGAATTGATGCACACTTTGCCATCATGATCACTTTTTAATTTCTCAAATTTTTCCCTAATAAGATGAATTGCCTCTGAAGACAATTTGTAACCCAATGGTAAAAGTTCAGGTGGAAGAACTGTCCCTAACTTAATTCAAGAGTTATAAACTGACGCATGAACCAATTTGGTTTGATTTGAAACTGTTCCTTCAAGGCTTTTCAAAAAATCCAACATGTTTCCCAAAGAGTTTTCAAGGAATTTTCTGATAGTAGCATGGGCCCCTCAACCCAAGATGTTGTTTTTTTTCAAAAATCTGAGTTTATACAAGTCCACGCTGTTACAAACAACTCCTTGATAGGGAAAATTTTATTTTTGATATACTTGGGTACATCCTCATATCATTGCAAGAAACACTATACAAGTCAAAAGTTCAGAACCCAAAAATAGGAAGAATAAGAAGGAGTGATTTGTACCTACTCTGAGTTTGGCATCATTGACCTCTGCCTCCTTCTTGGTCTTTGAGGCCCCATAATTTGCCCACAGAGTCATAAAGATTTTCAATCCTTCAACATAATTACCAAAGCGCCCTTTACAGTTTGCTTGTATGTTTCTAGACAAGTCCCAATTTCAAAATTGTCTTGATGAGTCTGGGAAACTAGATTCAATAGCCATTATTCATGCCTTCTATTATATTTTCTAAGGCCACCCCCAAAATTCTCCTCAGTTGAGGATGCACGGAGGGATGTTCAGATGGTTGATGGTTATTTTGGGTTTTTTTGTAGGAGATTTGCCACAAGGGGTCTGCCTTTGTTCAACTTGCATGGATTGAAAACTTGTACCCAACCTTCCTTGTGTGAGTTTGTCTAGACCGTTTGGTAAGAAGTTCTCCTGAATAAGAACCATGGAAATCACAGGCCAAATCCACATATTTATCTTTCTTTGAGTTGAAAACCATCAGAGGGTAACAATCCTTCATAGCTCATGTTTTAAAATATTTCTTGGACCTGTTCCCTAGTAGGAAAAGTTCTCACAGGAGGTGGGTCAAGTGCATCTAGTAAACATTCATTGGTTAAGTCATAGTTTAAGTTACATGCATCCATTAGTTTCAATCAAATTAAATACAGCAAAGGCCTCAGTAACATAAAATGTTACTTACAACCAGGGTTCAAATCTCACTGTGAAACATTTTGTCCCTCATTTTTGACCCTTGGTGAGGATGCAATTGGGGCTTCCAATGTTTCATTAGCTGAATCCTTTTTTTCTCTTTCCAAAGCCTTGTTGATACAACTATCAATGTAGAACTTCCCCACATCCATTTCAGAAGAAGGAGGGCTTGCCACTGTTCCAGTGCAAAGAAAAGCAATGGTATACTTCAATATTCAATCCAACTTTCAATTAAACAAACAAAGTTTTCTCACTTTTTGAGAAGGAATTTTTTGCAGATTTTTATTGTTGGAGTATTATGTCTTCTGCTGATAGCCTTGATCCTTTCTGTCACAGAATCTTATTACTACATGTCACGCGGTCATTTATTAACTTATGAATTCTTCATTATTGGCTTACTCCATAATTTCATCACATTGTATTTTTTCCATATAGTTTCTGCCAATGCTGATTAGTCATCAAGTCCCTAGGCCCCCTGTGAGGGGCTCTCTAGTTGTCTATTTAAACCGGTCTTTTCCATGACCTTGCAATTGACCTTATTGACTTTGTCTCTTACAAATCCGGTCCTCAACTTTCTGAGTTGAGTAAGAGTCCATGATCCAATCATTGACTCCAACATTTATATGATTTCAATTCTCACTTTACTTTAACTTTGGTTTCACTTTTAAGTCACTTTGGAATCACTAGGTGTGGAACAACAGTCCCACAAAGTGTATGATGATCCCAAATTTGGGCTGATGGAACCCAAATGTGGTCCAGGGGGTGCCCAAAAATCTGGGACCACTTCTGGGGGATGGTGAACCCCAAACATGGCAGTTTGGGGCCGTTTACGAGGGTACATGGCTCAAAATTGCCATGTTTTGAGGGTAAAAGGCTTCTATACAACCCCCTGGGAGTTGCTTTGTGGTAGTCCAAACCTGTCCCATAGCCATCAGACTCACCTTTTTACTGTAAAAACAGCTCAAACCCTCAAATAAACCTCAAAAATGGATTTTACATCCAAAATAACCTATAGTCACTCAGCCAAATTAGCACCCTATCCCTCATGGATTAGAAAATACAGCCCAAGAACACTTCAACTTTGGCAAACTCATACCCAACTAGGTGTCACAGCTCTGTGGAAGGCATAAAGACAGACATTGCAAACCCTCATGTACATACCAGTAACAGCTTACCCTCAACACCAGAACCATACACCAACCCTGTCACGTCAGCCAGAATACAGCCATACAGATACAGGAGGTAGTGCAACTAGTTCAGCTCCTGTAACCTCACCCAGGATGCATTCAAATACACCTACACAAGGCTATGCAGAAGTATACAGGGAATTATAGACAAGAGGAAGTAGAACCAGTGTCAACCAGATCCAAACAAACAAGCAAATACACCTACACAAGGCTATGCAGAAGTATACAGGGAATTATAGACAAGAGGAAGTAGAACCAGTGTCAACCAGATCCAAACAAACAAGCAAATACACCTACACAAGGCTATGCAGAAGTATACAGGGCTACCCAGCAATACATGCAGGCAGCCAGAACCATGTAGTATCAAACAGTCCCAGCACCACACACAAACTTATGTAGTCAGAAGCATGTGATACCCAAAAAATCACCAGTACAAGTACCTCAGGACTACCCAGAAGTATATGCAGGAAGACAAGACCATGCAGCCACAAAAAAAACCACAAGTAATGCACAGAAATACCTAAAGGAAGAAGAAGTAGAACCAAAAAAACCACAAGTAATGCACATAAATACATGAAGGTAGAAGCAAGTGGAACTAAACAAACCACCAGTGGATAAACAGCAACACATGTAAGGAGAAACAAGTAGAACCAGACAAACAACCAGTACTGCACAGGAATGTATTGTGTCTGCACTTCACAGCAGTTTATGCAGGACTGTGCATGCATGAAACCCCTGTACCAGCTTTTTTCTAACCAGCATAATTCCCTCATTTTCATGCAGTTTCTTTTTTACAACCAGCAGAGTTGCCTCAGTGTCATGCAGTGTCTTTTCTCTAACCAGCAGAATTGCCTCAGTTTCATGAAGTTTCTTTTTACAACCAGATAAAATGACTCATGTACCTGTATCCCACTATAACTGGGGAAGCCCCAGGGCACCCTCAGGGGAAGCCCTGAGCATCCCCTGGGGACCAGATTTTCTATTTAAGGAGGGCATCTCTGCCCTATCCAGGTTGTATCATCACATCCACCCACCTCATGCCATCTGGCCACCTACCACCCATCTGCCATATACCAGGCCCTCTTGGCCCAGATAAAACAAATATTATCAGTAAATCAGTTTTAAAAGGAAAGAAGAAATCAGAAAGCAATTTATTACCCATCTTTAACTAATTAAACTACCCACAAGGTGCTTTGATAAGGATTCTTCTGTGAACTAAATATTCAGAACCATATTAAAGAAAAACCACCCCTTAATAAATAAATAAACGTTACAAAGAAAGAGAGAACAACAAAAAGAAACCACCAAACTTTTCTCTACCCAGCCCCCTGTGGGTAAACCCATCCTTGGGTCCTCTCCTGAAAAATCCCTTTGATAAACCCTTGAACCCTTTAAATATTGGGATATTGGTTAAAATTAAACATATCTGATCAATAAAACCAATACATCTGGTCCATTCTTCAACAAAACCCTAAAAATAAAAATTAATAAATAATCTAGGTCTGATCTGAGACCTATAATAAGTCTCAAAGAAACCAGCCATTAGTTTAAATAAATTATTTTGCAGACTTACTATATTACTAGAAGGGAAGGCAATTCAAAACCACCCTTATTAATTAGTAATACTCTAAAGGAGTAGGAGTAGTACTAAATTCCCCTTCAAGGACTTCCAGCAAGCTATTTGGTACTTGATTCATATAATCCCACAGGATTCTCTACAGCATGTGTTTGGAACGGCCCTTTGTAGTTGTCTATGAGGCCCCATGGCTCATTTGAGCCGTTTAGGGACCTACAAAACTCCCACACAACTGGAGTTATGAATTCAACATCACCCTATATTTATTTAATGTATATATATTTTTTTATATATCATTATTATTAATTTAATTAATGAATTTTTTTATAAGTTTAATTATTTATTTAATTTTTATTTATTTATTTATATTTTTTTGTTTCTATATTTTTAATTGGATTAATTAATTTATTTTTTAATTAATTAATTATTTATTTATTTCATTTTATTTATTTATATTTTTTCATATTTATATTTTTTTTCAATTTATATTTTTTTATATTTGTATTTTTTTTATATCTATATTTTTTTTATATCTATATTTTTTTATATTTATATTTTTTTATATTTATGTTTTTAATTTGAATTATTAATCAATTTTGGTTTTTGATTCAAATTAAAGAAAGAAAGGATGATAGGGTGTATCATAGTTAAGAAAACCAGCCATTTTTTAATGGCTGGTTTCAAACACAATCTGCCACTTCAAACCCCCCATTAAAAACCAAAAAAACCCACTTATTTCACATCAGATGTGTCAGAGTTACCTGAAAATAATTGGTTTTTTTCAAGTAAAGTATATAAAGGCTTCCACCACATGTCCACTTCATACACCCCAGGTTTTCCACCTCAACCAACCTCCAAAACATTCTACCTCCAACCTCATCTGAAAAAAATTTGATTCATTGCTCTTGATCTCTTCATTGCTATCCTCATCAATTTATTGCTTTCATCACATCCAGCCAACTCTCATGGCATCACTATCCTCATCACTTCAAAATCTCATCACTTTATTGCTTTCATCACATCCTATCTCTCATTGCTTTATCCCTCTTGTCACTTCATCCCTCTCATCTCTTCCTATCCTCTTTGCTTCATCATTCTCAACCCCTCATCACTTCATCACTCTCATAACTTCATCACTTCATTGATTCATCCCTTACTCATTTTTAAATGGCCCCTCATCAATCCTCCTCCCAAAATTCCTCTAAAAAATCAAATTTACCAAAGCAAACATCCCCCAGGAACTCAAAATCAACCAATCCTCCCCCATCAGCTTCCATAGGCTCAAGTCAGCTTAAAAGAGCTGATCACATCATCCTGGTAAACTGACTCAAAATTCCATCCAACTACAATGCTTTCTTTGAATCCAACAATGAAACACAAGTGGCCAACCTCCTTCCTCTAAGGTTGATGGTGATTTCCTGATGGCCAATGAACTTAAGAATAAAACCAAAGGTAGGCCGGATCTTTCATTCAAACAGATGCGTGAGCAATTCAAGAACTATTGAACCAATTACAAAAAAGCCCAATCAATGTTATTGGTACCACTGAATGCAATAAAACAAAGGGAATCAACTCATTGGTTGATAAGTTGGACTTCATTTTTCCTTTTTATGTTAAAATGGATGAAATATTTGGAAAGAAGGCCAATATCATCCCCTTTAGTCGCTTTTGATGCCCAAAAATTATATTCAGTTGATTCTGAGGAACTCGATGTGGATGGTTTGCCTAGAAATGATGATCCCAATTAAAGCTATGAGTGGCCCAAATCTGATGTGGAGGAGGATATTCAAACAGAATCAGCTCCAATCATGCCTACATCAGCATTTATCAACAATTAAAACCCTTCCTTGGACCCCTCACTTCCTTCTTTGGATTTCTCTCTTCCTAGGGTGGAAGAACTTAATGAATTGGCAAACAAGGAGAAATTTATTCCTGTATCATCACCAATGTAATCATTCGCTCAAGTAAGGAACCAAGATCTTTTCACTTATGTCTGGTTAATCCTGACTGATTTAGACTTTAAAAAAACGGGCTCCTCCGTTCCTGAATGGACAAATACTCAAGCCAATGGGGCCTGCCACATCGCCTCCAAATGAGAGAAATGACAATCCCACACAAACCTCACTTCAAAGGGAAAGCAAAAGGCCTCTGATTCTATCAACATCAACCCCATTAGATTTCAAAAGAGAAGAAACACTTCAAATTTTTTGGGGTTTGAGGAGATCATGGAGTAGCAAGATTCTGGTAAGCTCATTGGATTCTCCTTGGTTTCCAAATTGTTCTCATTCCAATTACCCTCTGAGAAACAGTGAAATTACAAATTGAATCTAAAAAAATTCAGTTTGAAAAGAGAAGTGGGATTGTCAACTGGCCATTGATTTTCAAAAGCAGAAAGCCAAGAGTTTGGCTCATCAACAAAAATGGGATGCTGAGTGGAAGTCAAAACAGGATGAGCTAGAATTTAAAAAATAGGAAAAGGAGAAGGATCAACAGCAAGCAAAACTGGAAATGGAGAGAGAATGACTGGCAACAGAAAAGAAGGATTAGTGGTCAATAGATGTGGCAGGCATTGGTAGCAGTAAAACGGTAGATGAATTAAAGCAGATTACTCAAATTCTGGGCTGGTAAATATATTTTCTCTGATGAAATACTTAAAAAGAAAAAAAGAATTTTTTTTGATTAAAAAAATGGTTACAACACTTAATACTATTTTTGACCCGACCAATAAACAAATATTTTTTTTTATCTATATTTGTTTTCCTAGAGTATATTTCCCACTTGCCAAGTCCCTGTAAATGTTTTGAGTTGTTTTTTTAATTTGAATGGAAACACAATTCTGGTATGGGTTGCTTTTTCCACAGCAGGAAATGTACAGCGCTAGTCCTGATTTGCTGCCCAAACCATTTTCACCCTACCTTTTTGCTTGAAATCAATTACAAACCCCAGGTCTGGCAATGCAAATTGGCTGTCTTAAAATTTAAATTCATCTGTTGTTTCAATAAGTTGTACATTTCATTTCTTGGTTGGAACTGCAAGTAAAAAGGAATACCCCAAAATTTCACCTTTGTCAATGTGAGATGAGTTTTAAAAAGAGTTGGATGTGAAAGTGAAACGTGGAGAGCAGTCAAAGGGTGTAGGCTGGGAACCAAATTGTAGAGATGAGAAGGAGGGGATGCGATTGTCCTTCATTATTTCACAGTTTGATTTAAAGGGAAGTCTGGCCAAATTGCAAAATATTTTTCCTAAAACTCAAGAGACTGTGTTGGCCTTAACTTTGAGACAAGTTTACTCTTGAGGGGAAGATTGAATGGATGATTTCTTCACATAGCGTCCAAATAGCTCAAAGGGGTGCATTGATTTTGGTCATCCAATTGCCCAAATTTTTACACCCCAAGATCTTGAGGGACCAACAGTTTTGACAAATTATTTTGTCTGGTGAAGGAAATTTGTCAAAAAGTTGATGTCCTTCTTGTCTTGTTCAGAAAGTTTATCCAATGGGAAAAATTCAATCATTTCAAAAAGACCCTTGTGATCAGCATTATTCAAAAAAATTACTTTGCCATGGGTGAAGAAATTGAATTGCTTGATTGTCTGCTTGGAATGTTCAAACTCAGTGGGTGAGGGTTTTCAATGGTTCTTTTTCTTTTTGGAAGTGATGAAAGGATACAGATCCAAATTTCATAGTTTCTGTCCAGACCATACAATCTTTTAATCAATTCCCCCCTCTGCAATCTCCAAAGAGATTTCTGATGCCCTCATTTGATCCCCCTTTTGCTTCAAATCCCTCTGCTTGCCACCTCTCTTTATGTTTGTCACCTCATCTCCTTCCATCTTGTTCCCTCCCAGGAAAATTCTCCGCTTTGGGTGAGGATCAAGAAGGGATTCAATTGGGAGTATAAAATTGTGATTGCGGTGGGAGAAGCAAGAGAATGGCAGCAAAAGGGGTCAAAGAAGGTTTTTTTTTTTTAAAAAAAAAAAAAAAACATGTTGGTCACCTGATGACAAAAACAATTTTTAAAAAAAAATACCAGGGTGTGAACAAAGGGGCCAGGGTCAGTGGGCCAGGGAGGATGGAGAAGCGTGGGCTTGATTGGCTGGGGAGGAGGTGGGGCTCCATTGGCTGGGAAGGAGGAGGGGGGTGGCTTGGTCAGCTGGGCAGCAGGGGGCTGGGCAGAAGCTGGCGGCAAGCAAGGCAGGGGGCGAGTCAAAAAGGGGGGGTGGGTGGAGTGCGCAGGGGGAGGCCAGCTGTTGATAGTCCTGTCAAGTTGAACTGGTCAAGAGCCTCTTCTTATATTATTTCAAGAACAATTCAGTTAACTTTGGCAGATTTGGAACTGGTAAGATTGAGTAGATCAATTGGTAGTTTGTTAGACCAATGCGGGGATTAGTGGTCCTGAGCATGAAATTTAAAGCTTGGGTGAGCTTGAGCAGAATGATGGGTGAGATGCTGTAGCAAGTCATGAATAATGAGGATGGAGAGCCCAAAAACATCAGCCTTTCCCTTCCAAGTGGGTTTATTTATTTATTTTTATATACAAGCCCTTGTTGAGCTGTGGTAATTAAGATGATGGAAATCAAAGTTTAGGGGGGGATGATATGGGTCATTGAACTTCATACAGTGGGTTTCACTAGTCTTGATGGAATGATATTTGGAATGGATGTGCTGATTTGGGGCTTGATTTGGATTGGGGATGGTTGCAATTAAGTTTGGGTGGTTCTCAAGGTCAGAAGATTCAACTAAGGAGGGGTCAATCAAGGATGGAGATTGGTCAAACGTAGTCAGAAGTTTACACAAGGATAATGAATGGCAATGAGATACTTTCAGGGGTTGAATACTAGGATGGAGTTGGTGATGATGATCAAATTGAGAATGATTTGGCAAATAAGCTGGTTGGTTGGTTCCATGTTGATGCAGTTTCTGATACTGGTGCTGTTGATAAATAACATAACTTTGCAAGGATGGGTTCATAAATCTGTGTGGATGAGGATGATAAGTTGAAGGTTTTTGATTAGATGCACTATGATGATGATAAGGCTTGATAGTTTGGCTCAAACAAGAACTTTTTTTCAGACTCAAGGAGGAATTACAATTTCCATTTGTTCCAACTGCGTTTGACAAGATCATTGGACTAGTATCAAGTGTATCCTTGTGATTCATTGAATTGCCCATGATAACTATTGATGATAAGGACAAGGAGGAGGTTTTGGTTTTAATACCTAAATAATGATTAAATGATGAAACAATTGAGATTACGGAGCCCACAGGTGATGATCCGGAGTTGGATCCAATAGTAGCTTGATTTTTTTAGTTCAATTCTACTGCCACAGGATGAGATTGAGGATAATTATCAACTCGATTGACTTTTTCTTTGTTCAGTCTTTCTAGAAAAATTTCATGTTCCTCAAGGCTAGGTCCCCCAGCAGTGATGGAAAATGTGGCGGTGGAAACCAATGCAATGGATGGTGAATTGGCATGAGTTTTGAAAGTCATATTGGGGGAGCTTGAAACTTCATCAACTCCTGCTTTAGTCATATCCATTTGAGCCCTTTTAGCGTCCCTATCTTGCATTCTAACCAATGGGTTCTTCTGTTACTGCTGTGATTATGATGATGATGGAAGTGGTTGTATTAGCTGATGGGATGGTGACTACTGTTGATTTGATTGCTTTTCTTTGGGCGGCCAACAAGGTATTGTTACTTGACCATGAAGGCCATGAGGAGCCTGAACTCAAATGGTGCTTCCATTCCTTCCTAACTATTGTTGGATACTTTGTCAAGCAAATTTTCAATTTTTATTCCATTCCTTGATGTGATTTTGGGATGTCTCATCATCATCTAATATACTTACTAGCGGGTGGTCATCATCATACTCTTCCAGATGAGAAGTCAAATTGGTAGATGGATTGGAATGCAAGGGTAGCTGCAGATTTTGAGAGGGGGATTGTGATGAGAAGGCATTTTTTTCTTGATTCTGTTTGCTTGCTTCTTGATGGGTGGAAGTCATCATTGGATTAGCACTACTGCCAATACTTGCACTTCTTTGTGGAAAATTGGGAATGCTCAAGGATGAGGAGGATGATGGGGAGGGTGAGGGGGTATGAGAGGATGATCATTTGATGAATTCAGGGTTGGTCTTTTTCAACCAAATCACTTTTTTAAACTCCTCCATGTGATGGAGATGGGATTGGTATGGATTTGCTGAGGCAGAGGTGCCAACAGGTTTTTTGGATGCAATGGATGGTGGATGGATGATGATGCATAAATGGTGGGTTTAATGGCGGGTTTGACTTTTGAAATCCATCTTTTTCATGAAACCCGCCATTTTGAAATACACCAGTTAGGGGGTCTGTGAATTTCAGAAACCCGCCATTAAAAATTGCGGTTTTTGTCAAAACAAATGGCGGGTTTCCTAACTCTGATACACCCTAATATATAAAAAAGTTAAAAAAAATATAAAATATACATATTTATGTATATAATATAACCATTTTCAACTCAGATGGGTTGCAAACGGTCATTTGCGACGCAGATGGGTTGCAAACGGTCATTTGCGACTCAGATGGGTTGCAAACAGCGTTTTGTGCCCATTTGCAACCACAGAGTCATGACTTTAACATTTTCCAAACAAAGAATAAACAAAAAATAAAACAAAAAATAAAAATAAAAAAGGCAACATTAAATTTGCAACTGAGGTGTTGCAAACGGGCATGAAAAGCTTCTCAAACCCCATATGAGTTGTGAAAAGAGGTTCTCAAACCATATGAGTTGTGAAAAAAAATAAAAAAAATAAATTACATAAATTACTTAAAAAATAAACAAATGAATCAATCAATCAATGAATCCATGAATGAATGAATGAATAAAACAAATAAATAAATAACTTAAAAATCAATAAATAGATCAATAAATGATTAATTAAATGGTGATGATAAATTGATGGGTAAAATGAGTTGTGTACACAACCAATGTGAGTCATGTGGTATGCTACATGAATAAATTCAAGCCATGTAGCCTCCACAAAACTCAAGTGGACTTGAGCGGCCTAGTGTCCTGTGGCACAACACCCACCTATATTTGAGTTGTGTGGGGCTGTACACAACTCAAATGTAGTCGCTTTCCATGCCATATGACAACAAGTATTGTGGGCCAAAAAAAAATAAAAAAAATAAAAAAATAAAAAATAAACTAACATAAACTAAAATTAACTAAAATAAAGTAAATAAAGATATAAAAAAACAGAACTCAAGCAAAAGATCAAAAAATGTTGATTTTTTGGTTCTAAAAATAAAAAATAAAATAAAAGTAAGTAAAAATAAATAAAAAACAAAAAAAACTGAAGAAAACCAAAACACCAAAGATCAAATAAACAACAAAAGATTTCATGGAGCATCCCTAAAGTATTAGTCCCAATAAATGCAAGTTCAACTTGACTAGCCCAAAAGTAAAAGTGCCAAAAAATCCAAGTTCAAATTGACAACCCCTAAAGTCTAAACACCAAAAAAATTCAACTTGTGTTAAGCTGATCCCATCACAAGAAGTAAAAATAGTCCGTATATTGATGGGATCAGCCCAACACAAGTTCAACTGACTTACCACTAAAATTTCATTCAAAATACTAATAATAATGACTCCAACTCAAAACACTCAACATAATTATGTTCAAAATTTGATAATCCTTTATATTAATAGAATATCAAGATCAGAATCAGAAACCAAACCCAAATGATGAAGTTAAAATGATTTATGTAAATCATATTAAAAATCATGATGATCTTTGAGGTTATCAAACCAACAAGAGGCCTTTTGGGGAATCATGGAACTTGGTTTGGAAACTATGAGCAGAATTGGAATCACATCCCCCTTAAGTTCAAGCTGGACCCAATGGTTATTGTTAAAAAAGCAAATTAATGTAGGATTTGATTGTCCCTTTACACCCATCTTTATAGGATTATAAGTTCAGCATGAATCCAACAAAATGAAACATAATGGTCTTCCATAAGTATCTGCTATTATTTGACCCATATCTAACGTTGAAAGCAATTTTGAAGATGTAATATTTTTATTGATGTCATCAACATCAAGTATTTTTTCTATCTTCTCAACATTTTTAATGCCACCCAGGATCTTAGATTATCACATCTTATTTTTCCTCAATGTTTCAAGCATTTCTTTTCTTAATTGAAATCATCAATGATAATCATACCCAAGTGATTTAGAAATATATCAAAATCCACAATTTCCATTACCAACTGCATCTCAAACCTCCCCAAAGGACTTATGTAAGTTCTCAGGTATTTGAATGAGGTAATTCACTTCCTAAAATCAAAAATTACTTAGCCCAAATTCCAATCTCATTAAAGGAAACAAAAATCACCAAAGATGAGTTTCTGTTTGATTCCTCCATCTATTCATCTTCCTCCTTTCAAAAGGAATCTGATTCCAAAGGAAGGGACCCTAATGAACTTTCAGTATCTTCCACTGAAATATGAAATTCAGATGACAAGCCCTCCTTGCACTACAGAATTCATTTTCCCATTTTTTCATTAAACCAAACAAATCAAAATTTCTCAAAATAAAAGACTTAGAATATTTTGTTTTTTGACATTTGGAGCCCTTCTGATTCCCTTTTGCTGCTTAATTTTGTTTTTGAAGGGTTCAAATTTTGAAGCTTTCAAATCAAGAAGTATCTCTGCCGGAATCTGTGAATTTTTGAAAACCTATACTTGATTTCAAGATGTTTGGTTCAAGTCTTGGGTTTGATTGATACTTTGTGGTCTTCTGAATCAAGTACTTAAACAGCCAACAATAATATTGTTCAGGATTTCCTAAGATCATTGCATTGAGCTTCTCATGTAACTGAGAATTGTTGAGCATTTAATCAACATCAAACTTCCAAAATTCAAAAGGATCAAACATTAGTACAGTTGGAATCATCCATCAAAAATCATTAATCAGAAAGCAATAATCCCATTAAACCAACCAACAGAATTAGAAAAGCAAGTTTCATAATCCAAACTCCATTGAGAATCAACATCCACAGGAAGAATGAATACTATTGATGCTAGTATGTCACCTATCTGGTGGGAACAGGGCAAAACAATAGTCTTTGAGTATGACCTGGTGCACACTTCCCCATCATGGTCCCTCTTTAAGCTTTCTAATTCTTACACAAAAAATTTAATTGCCTCTAAAGACAACTTGTATCCCAATGGTAAAAGTTCAGTGTGAAGAAATATTCCTATCTTTATCTGAGAGTTGTAAAGGGAAGGCTGAACCAATTTAATTTGATTGGAAACTTTTCCCTCTACATTCCTCAAAACATCAAACTTTTTCCCTAAAGAATTGGGAAAAAATTCTTTGAGAGTAGCATGGGCAACTTCAAACCAAGAAATTTTTTTATTTCAAAAGTCAGGGTTCATTCAATTCCAGGCCGTTAAAAACATCTCTTTTATACAGAAGATTTTATGATCCATATACTTGAGCATTTCCTCACGGTCTACCGGTTGGAATTTCTGTCATTTCCTAGTTCTTCCTGAATCTTTAGTGTGGTTCCAGATTTGACTCTTACTTTCATTGTTGTTTTTAAGCTCTTCATTATCACTTCCTAGTGTGTACTCTTTACTTTACTGATTTAGTTACAGTTTCAATTACACCTTTCTCTTTGATCCTAGTGGCCCCCCAGTTCCCTGTTGTCCCTCTAGATAGTGCGGACTCTATTGTTCAGTATTTCATATTCCTTATCAATTTTTATTCTCTCTGTCTAACCACTTTTCAGCCTTCTTGAGTTTAGTCTATCTATAGGATTGCTTGAACAAGTGAATTTACATCATTTTTTCTGACTCAAAATGAACCAGAGTTCCCTCCATTGACTCCTTTGGTCCGCTCCCCTTAGATTTATAAGATACCTTCTCATCTCTTTCTTTAAACCTCAACTGGAGTTTCCCAATCAAACCTTTCACACGGTTAAAAGCCAAAAATTCCTTCAAAACTTTCCTTGTGGAAACATGATTGGATGTTGTCTCCTAAGTTCTCTTTGCTCCAACCCTAGTGATTCTGTGGTCTGCTTGAGCTTTCTCCCAAGTTCTTGGTAGCTTTTTCCACAAAATTTTTTTCAAACCACTTCTCATGACCTTGCAAGTCTTGGTCTTTCCATGACTGAAGCAAGCCACCTCATTATCTAATTCTTACACCTTGCCCTGCAGCTACTTGATCTTTTTCTGCTATTGGGTTCCAACCATCTTGCAATCATTGTTTCTTTGATTCCATCAGCCTTTTTATACTTATTTTATCAAATACCAATGTGGCATTCTTGAACCTAATCTATTTATCAAGCTTTCTCTTTGCTATCATCTTTGAGACCTGGCACTTTTTTGATCAACCGCAATCTCAGCATGTCCAATTGTTCTGGTTCCAACATTGAGATCTCATCCCCTGAATGGTTGGTCCAACTCATGAATGCCAATCTTGCGTCTTTTGGCCACCTTTCTCTGTTTTCCCAGTCTTTCCTCAAATTCCAACCCTGCTTCATTGTTATTTACTGCAAAGTTGTTTGGTCAATTGCACCCTCACCACTTTTGGCACCATCTATTTGCTTGGTGATCTCATCAAGTCTTGATTGCGCGGCTACATGCCCATAAACTTTAATGTTAAGATGTAAAGACTAAGTTTCTTTTATTTCCATACCTCATTAGTTTCAGCGTTGTCCATTCCTACTTTCATCTATCCTCCTCAGCATGTCATGCAACAGTTATGTTACTGTCTCCTATTTGATTCCGCAACAGTTTTCCTACCCCCGGCAATAACAACACATTTTCTCAAGTCAGCTGAACACCAACAGTCTCCTCACTTGATCTCCACTCCACTCCATTATACCTCAAGACCTGATCACCGACCAACATTGAATTGACCTGGGAGGATGGGCACAACAAGGAGGATGGGCACAACAACCTGATAACCAGAAAAATTGACTTGTGGGTAAGATTATAGACTGAGCTTTCAACTCTTAACCAAGACTAACTGCCTCACCTTCATTGTAACCAGAAACTAGCTAATGTTGGAAGGATTGGTCTGCTATTCACTTTCTTCCCACCTACTCTACTCAGTCTGCTTTCAGGCCATCATCCTGCCTGCAGAGTAGTCTTCTCCTGTTTGTTTATTCTCTTGTTCTTAAGTTTTACAGCCTGATTCTGAATTCCTAGAGACTTACTGTTGCCAATTTACATCCAGCCTAGTCTAGATTTTCCCATCCTCACAACCTTTTGCATGCTTAGAAGCTACAGTGGATTTTTTGAGCTCAACAAATCAGGCGCAAACTACCAAAAATCTGTGACCATGTATCAAAGGCAATTTCAAGGCATTGCCACTCAAGTCTCTGATGGAATCAACACCTCTACTTACAGAAACTTACTAATCAATCTGAAGGAAGAAAATGGAACACCTGTTAAAAATGCAAGGCATTCTTTATTTCATTAATTCTTCAGATCCTTATGTGGAGATTCCAAAAAAAACAAAATGGCTGGCTACGTCATGTATAAACTGGATCCCAGAACGCATCAAAGGATCATCATGCCACAAAATGAGGATTCCTCAAAACTCATTTGGTTAGCTGCAAGGGTCCATTTTTCTTCTAGTCAAGCCACAAACAGGGCTTGAATGTTCATTAACTTTGGGTACCTAGGATTTGACCAAAATGAAATTGACCCCTTTGTGACCTCAGTTAAAGCTCATATAGGAAAATTGGAAAAATTCAGAATAGACCTTCCTAACAAAATCTTCAGCTACTTAATACTCTTCAAATTTCGGGACTCTTTGAAAGCTATGAAATCTCAAATAATTCCCTCAGGAACAAATATAACTTATTCTCTTGTACTCAATCATCTTTTTCAACACAGGAATAAAGTGCAACCAAAGCAAATCAAAGCCGCAGACATAAACACCTCCATGTTCCACTCCAGCGCACAAAAAGATGCAGATTATACTAAGTGCAAGAGTGGCACACACAATCCTGCTGTCAAATCGCACCAAGCCTCTTCCTGTTGGGCCAAACACCCTGGACTAAGATCCCCCAACCAAAGCCAGAGGTGGATTCAAAAAGGAAGCTCAAGCAGAATACCATCACTAAAAATTGTTCTGTGCCTTCAATCATCAGTAAATTAGCCACCAAGAATTCTGAATCCTTGACATTGGGTGCTCAATACACTTATTTCACAAGAAAAAATATTTCATCTCACTCACAGAAAAAAGAAGATGAAGGGTTAATCAAAACGGGTAAAAGAGGAGATTTTGTGGTTATCAAAGGTATTGGGAAAGCAAAAATCATATGAAATGGGAAGACTATTCATCTAAAAAATGCTGCCTGGGTACCAGATGCTACCGTGAACCTGATCTACCTTGAAGCTATGCAACTTAAGGGTTTCTCCCTCCGTGCCTACACTCAAACTGACTCTCTGCTTTTCACCTACTTCACAAAGAGAGAAAGTCCTTTTGGGTGAAATTGAAAAAAATTTACTCATTCTCCATGGGAGTTTGCCTTCTGACGGCATCAATCAAAACAAACCGAATTCCCATTAAAACAACAATCTTACATGTTAACTCAGTCAAGCTAAATTAAAACGTATCTATCTCAAACTTGGAAATGCTAGCATTGATAGGATTGAAAAACTCCTGGGAAGATCAATCTTAAACAAGATTCAAAACACCTTTGAGTTTCTGGCCTGCAAGAAAAGTAAAATTGTACATTCCCCTTTCACTCAAAAGAAAGAACCTGCAACCCAAGTTTTTGATTGATTGCATCTCATTCTAATTGGACAGCTGAATCCAACAAGCAAGGGGGGGATGATGTTCTCAATAACCATCATTGAAAATAAGTTGGGTTACCTCTCCACTTTCCCTCTCTCTTCAAAGAGCGCAACCACTGATACCATCAAATTTTTTATAAAAAATCAAGCCAACTAAGTGAAGCTGTACCCTTCTGAAGTTGTAAAAATTGGTGGTGGTGAATTTGTAAATGAAGCTCTTTCACCTTTCTCCAAAGCCAAGGAAATAAATCACTTAATCAGTGAACTGTACCATTCTAAACACAATGGAAATCCCAAAAGCGCCAACAGAAAAATCATTGAATCCCTGCAATCAGTGTTCAGCTCAACCAATATGAAGGAATTCTGACTCCACCCCGCAACAAGCCACTCAGTATGGGACACCTCAAGGACATCACAAAGATATAGCTGAGACTTCTTTTTGTGGTATTGACCTAGTGTATGTTATCTCAACCTTGTTCATCATTTTATTAGGTCTAAGAGTGTGTATCTAGTTGCTATATCTGCCTCAATTTTCTTTTTTCCTTTTTTTCCCACATTCATGTTGCTTCTTCTCATCTACTTATGTACCTTTTTCAGGTACAGTCTCCACTTTGTCCTTTTTGTTGCATCAATTGAGCCTCACCCAACTCAGTCTTGCTGGTTCATCTCTTCAGGTTTTCCTTCCATTCTATTCCTTTCACTTCAATTGTGTTTTTGTCTCTTTTTCTTGCTTTTCTCTCAGAAATCACATTTAGGTATCTTCTTCTCATCTACTTATGTACCTTTTTCAGGTACCTTCTCCACTTTGTCCTTCTGTCCCATTGATTGAGCCTCACTCAAATCAGTCTTGCTGGTCCATCTCTTCAGGTACCATCTCCACTTTGTCCTTTTCTTCCCATCAGTTGAGCCTTGCTCAACTCAGTCTTGCTGGTCCATCTATTCAGTTTATGAGACCAGTTAAATACCAGCCGTGGGGCCCAGAGGAAAAGGAGAAATCCAAGTACAAAAAATCCTGAACCATGGCCAATCCCACTATAACTCTGTTTTCACCTCCACCGTCCACTTCCTCCAGTGACTATTCTCAATCTCCTTGCGGATCTCAATCTTCCTCTGGAGAAAACATCAGAGAGTATCTCTTAGGAAATTCCCCTCTTCAACTCCCATATTCTTCCTCTCCATCCATGGCGGAACCCTCTGATACAAGGGGACATTTGTGCAAAAAACTCTCCAGCCCTGGAAATTTCTCCAGTTGGCAAAACAGCATCCTCATGGCGCTTGGCTACAAGGAGTTGGATTTTTTTTTTCTTGAACCCATTGAGGAAATTATTCTGGATATTGGTTTAAAACAGAAGCAGGCAACCACTTTTATTTGCTTAAATCTGGATCATCAAAACTTTACATGGTTTTTCAAAGACCCCACCAAATACAAACCAAAAGAAATCTGGGACTCCATTTGCAACTATTATGCTACTAAATCCCTTGAAAATTTAGTCAACTTGATGGATAACTTTTCAACATACGTTTTTCAAATGGTAATCTTCAAGACTCAATCAACAAATTCTGTGAAACCTTTTGTCTCCTGCTAGAATTCTCATTCAACAATCTTGAAACCTCTACCATCAAAACTCTTTGGGCCATAATAATCCTTAAACAATTACCTCCTTCCTTTGCATTCATAACCTCACTCCAGTTTGCCCAATACAAAGGAAAACAAGCAAAAATTGCAATGGATATCTTCCTATCAGATCTAGAACTTGAAATTCAGTTACAATCCAACTCTATCAATACTACTCAAGCTACTGCGCTCTCCTTATTCTGCTCTAATCATCCCAACTCTATCAAAAACAAAAATCAAAAGCAAAGACCTTTTTGTGAAAACGGCACTCACTCACCTGAACAACACCATCAATTGCATCCTGAATCGGATATAGCTTATCATCAAGCTGCCCTTAGTCAAATTCAAAACAAAATCCAACTGGGGAAAGCAAATCTAAGCCACTGCAGAAACCATCCAGATCTTGTTATCCTTGAAAGTGGTGTATCATGCCACTATCTCAAAGATTGAGAATACTTCACTATGTTCCATCCATCCAATTCCATCCTATACCCTGCCAATGGTACTCCTCTCAAAATTGTTGGTTATGATTGAGCCATTATACCCTTAGCTACTGGTGTACTCAATATCCCTCATGCTCAACTTGTACTGGATCTCTCAAACTCCTTAATATCAATGACTCCCAACTTGCAAGCTGGTTAATCCATTAACCCAATCCCCAATGGATTTCAGTGTGTCAAGAAAATTCATAAGTTAATGTCTGGAAGTTTATCTGACAACATATTAACCCTAAATCCCTCCAAAACAAGATCTCTAAATACCCTCTCATCCTTAGACCTTAACAGGTTTCTTGGAAATCCAAATGACAAGTATCTCTAAAAACTATTCCCTCACCTCTCCCACTCTCCTTTCAATTGCACCAAATTTCTCACTGCCAAAATGACCAAGGTACCCTTCTATGGTCACTTTCCTACTCCCTCTTCTCGCCTAGAATGTTTCCACAGGGACCTCTGCAGTCCCATTACCCCCATCTCTAAAGGCAGTAGTTGCTATTTTTTGACAATTGTTGATGGCCACAGTCAATTTGACTTCATCTATCCCATTGGAAGTAAGTCAGACTCCAAAAACTGCTTCCTTACCTTTCTGAATGAAGCTGAATGCTTCTCTGGATGAAAATTCTAAACTGTTGTTTTGGACAATGGTAGCAAAGTTGTCAATGAAAAATTAAAGAATTTATTCAAAAATTAGGGTATCAGGCACCTCAATACCTCTCCATACACACATCAACAAAATCCCTTCTCCAAACACGGAAATAGCACCACCATAGAAAAAACCACAACCCTACTCCTCATTAGTGGAGTTCCCTTGAATCTCTGGGGTGACACTGTCACCACTTTGGTGTTCCTGTAAAATTGGCCTCTTCACTTGTCCCTAGATCTCATCACTCCCTATGAGAAGTGGACCTGTAATCTCCCTTCCCTCAAGCACTTAGCGCCCTTTGGTAGTAAGGAAATCATTCTTCTTGAAAAGAAATGGAGAAACTCCATGTTTTCCCCATCTGGAGAAGAAGGTATCCTGATTGGCTTTGATCCCCATCATTTTTTGTTCAAGATCTGTGTCCCTTCATCCAAAAAGATTAATTGGTCCCATCATTTTAATTTATTCCATGACCAATTTCCCTTCAGAAGTGCTCCACTTTGCTCCTCTCACTGAGACCACCTCATCATCCCAATTGATGTGACTACCCTTCCTGCTCCTACATCCAACTCCTCCACTACCATCTCCCATGACTCTGAAATTGAACATTCATCCCTTCCTTCTTCTCCTGAATCCACTATTCCTGATCCTTCCAAACAATCAACCAATAATTTTCCTTCCAACCAACCTCTTCTCCGCCACCTGCTCCATCCAAAAATCACAAGTACGTTCCCTGTTATGAGAAGGCCTCTTAAGAGGTCGGCTCCAATATATCTGTTGATTGGACCTTGCCAACTAGACCACAACATAAAGCAAAGGCAATCCAAACCAAGCATACCTCTCATCCTGACCCAATACCATTTCCAAAGCCACAAACTCTCCAGATTGGCCCAAATGGAAGATAGCTATTGACACCAAAAAAGATAACTGCATTAGACATGGAGTTTGGGAAGTGTTTCCAAAACCTGCTAATGTAAAAGAACTTGAAACTACATGAGTTCTAAGAACAAATTTCAATGCCAATGGCTGCCTCTCTAAAAGCAGGGCTCTTCTCTGCGCAAGAGGATTTCAAAAAGTGGAGGGAATTGACTACAATGAAACCTTTCCCCCCACTTGTTGCCTATCCTCTCTCCACATTCTTCTCAGCCTTGTGACTTATTTTGATCTAGAACTACACCAATTGGACGTTCAATGCGCTTTGCTAAAAGGAAAACCAGAGGATGAAATCTTCATCAAAAACCCAGAAGAACTCCACACCAAAGTACCTCCAGGATTGGGAATTTGACTCAAAAAATCTCTTTACGGACTCAAGCCAATTCCTTGGTGCTGGTTCACCGCTCTAACATCCTTCTTATCCTCACTAAATTTAAAATAATCCAAAGTTTACCCCTGTTTTTTAATTCACTCTGACCCAAATAAACTCTGTGTTGTATACATTCATGTAGACAATCTTGTTATTGGTTGGAGAAAGCAAGACGTTCTGGACTTCAAGGAAAACATGAAATCAAAGTTTGAAATGGAGGATCTTGGCAAGTTTAAATGGTTCCTGGGTATGAGAGTGACTGGATATTGCAAAGACCAAACAATTCAACTACATCAAGACAAGTACATCAAAAAATTTCTTTCCAAGTTTGGAATAACAATTTTCCACTCCTCTCCCTCACAAACCATCCAAAGTCCCCATTGATGACACCCCAATTCACTCCTCCTTCAACTACCGTTGAGTTATTGGTCTCCTTAACTATCTTGTGCAGTGCACAAGACTGGATCTTGCTTTCTCCTGGAGTTATTTATCCCAATTCCTCAATAATCACTCAACTACACATCAATGCAAATTCTTCCACTTGCTTCAATACCTCAATTACACAAAGAACCTGGTAATTAACCTTGGAGGGGATCCTTCAACCGCTTTCAGTCTTAAAGCATACCACAATGCCAACCAAGCCTCAAGAATCAATTGCTGTTACTTCACGGGCAGCTCTATTTTCCTCAATGGCCCAGTTATTTGGTGTTTCTTGAAAAAGTCCATCATTGCTCTCTCTACCACAGAAGCTGAGCATTTATCATTCTCCAAATCTGGTCAAGACCTTATGTGGGCTTCTCAATTCTCACTCCAATTTCCACTATCTTCAACCATCCTTTTCTTCCTCCTACCCTTTTTTGCAAAAATCAGGGAGGCATAGCTCTCCTAGAGAACACAGTTTTCCAGCACCAAACCCGGCACATTGATGTTTGAATACATTGGATTAGGCACCACATTGCCAGCAAAGAATTCTCCCTGCGCTATGTCACAAAAGATGACAACTTTAAAAAAAGAATGACTAAGATTTTGTCGCCCCATGTCCGCTGCAACTTCTTGAATAACACAAATTTCTTAACTCTCAAAATGGATTAGCAAGCACAGGGGGGGGGAAGGAATACTGACTCAACCCCGCAACCAGCCACTCATTATGGGACACCTTGAGGACATCACGTAGACATATCTGCGACTCCTTTTTGTGGTATTGACCCAACTTATGTACTCTAAACCTTGTTTATCATTTTATTAGGTCTAATAGCATTTATCTAGTTGCTATATTTACCTAAATTTGCTGATTTCCTTTTTTTTCCACATTCATGTTGCTTCTTCTCATCTACTTATGTACCTTGTTCAGGTAACCTCTCAACTTTTTCCTTTTTTTTGCATCAATTGAGCCTCACTCAACGCAGTCTTGCTGGTCCATCTCTTCAGGTTTGCCTTCCATTCTCTTCCTTTCACTTCTATTGTGTTTTTGTCTCTTTTTCTTGCTTGCCTCTCAGAAATCAAATTCATGTTGCTTTTTCTCATCTACTTATGTACCTTGTTCAGGTACCATCCCATCAATTGAGCCTCACTCAACTTAGTCTTGCTGGTCCATCTCTTCAGGTACCATCTCCACTTTGTCCATTTTGTCCCATCATTTCAGCCTCAGTCAACTCAGTCTTGCTGGTCCATTGCTTTGAAAAATTCCTAAACACTGCTGGCATGTTGTTATTCAAGCCTGCTGACTTGAACTAAATCAAATAACTGCCAAGAAAGGGGGGCCCACTCCCTGGGAGATGCTACACAGGTCTGACCTAGCTGACAATTACCTAAAGAAAATTGGTGCAGGCGTTGTGTATCTACTCAAAAAAAGAAAATTAAAGACAAAGCTCAGCAAGAGAGGCAAGGAAGGAACCTTCATAGGAAACATACTGCAATTCCTATCTTACAAAGTTCTCACCAAATCTGGAAAAATCATCAAAACTAAGAACATGAAATTCCTCAAATCACCCACCTGCGGTTCAGTCTCACTACTGGAAGAAGATTCCTTGAAAAAAACCTCATCCAAAACTCTGGAGAAGAATGGAAACATTCCTGTCTCTGGGGCTCGAGGAGAGGCAATTGATGCAACAATCAAAGTAAAGGAAACAGAGGCCCCATCTACTATAAACAAAGACTCATCCAATTCAGAGCTGTCATCATCTGAAGTACTCGAAGCTCTTGAACCAAATCAGAGACATTGAAATAAAATCAAGGGCCCCAAAAGATAAATCTACTACCACAACCTTGTTCCAAAGAGCATGCACAAAGTGCTCAAAATACTCACCTGGCTGCTTCCAATTGAAAAAAAACTTGACACAATTGAAACCTACGGGTTTGGGAACATGGGGAAGAGTCCAAATTTGCCAACCCGCTAGATACTAACTGGACTTTTTTCAGTAAGAAAGACCTGCACACTAGAGGTGCTATTCTAAAAGCAATAGTCTGTGTTCAGGGTTTTGAGCAAAGGTATGGCATTGAATAATTTGATACCTTTGCTCCTACACAGAAGGTAGCCTTGCTGCAAGCCCTACTCAGCTACTTAGTGGAAAATAAACTCAAAATCCAAAGGTTTGATGTAAAAGGAGTGTTTCTTCACTCGCCTTTCCAAGAGAAAGTCTTCATCAAAAATCACACAGGATCAAAAAGGATGGCAAAGCACCTGAAACTGGTCAAGTGTTTGTACAGAATAAAACAGGCTCCTCTCAACTGTTCAAAAACTTATGCAAATGAATCAAAGCCAACCCTTTCATTGCAAGGGACCCTTATCTGTGTCTCTACCTCCACAAGGACAAAGTAACTGCCCTCTTCTTTCATGTGGATGACTGGGTGGTAGTAGGGAAAACCAAAAAATTCAATTCCAAATTCCTGGACTGCTTCAAAGACTCCTCAGCACACAATTTTGACACCCTCCTAGGCATGAAGGTTGAAAAATTCAAAGACTACATAGGCCTATCATTTCCAAAGCACATCAAAAAAGGCTTGGAAGAGATTAATCTACTCAAGGCAAAAACTATGAATAACCCATGCACCTCCAGACTGCATCTACAGCCCGCAACCAAAGAAGAAGTAGATTCCTTTCAGCAGCTCAACTCCAGCTATTGGTCCCAAATTGGGAGACTTAATTTTATTGCTACCCTTGCCAGGCCAGAAATCAGCTACACTGTATCACACCTGGCCTGTTACTCAGAAAATCCAGGTATCTCCCACTGGAAGGAGGTCATACAGTTTTTGAGATACTTACTCAAAACCATTGACTACCAACTATTATTTGGTGTAAAAATTTCTGCCAATCACCTGTTGATTTATAGAAATGAAACCTGGGTAGATGACCCAAACACCCAGCTCTCTCAATCTGGATTCCTCTGTCTTTAAAAAGGGTCTCCCATCTACTGGACCAGTTACAGGCAAAGTACTATTGCTCTCTCCTCAAAGAATCCAAATTTAATTCCCTTTATTCTAGCCACATGGAGGACAGGTGGCAGCACCACCTTATTGGCATAATCTGGAGACCAACCTCCTCCCCCCCATTCTTCTCATTCACATCAATTGTTTCAGCAATAAAATAAAGAAATTAAGCTATAAATCTTATTCCAAATACTTTGATATAATAATCAAGAGTCTCTGCAATGATTGGCTGGAGAAAACATCAAAATCCAACTAATAACCTTGCAACAGATGCTAGCCAACTTGTTAACAAAGGATGCCAATACCTTGTCAGTTGAAAGGCTTTCTAATTATTTCAGGATCTAAAGTCATATTTATCTTGAGTTTAGCCGGTGTGTTAAGGTGTAAAGACTCACTTGCTTGTATTTTCATACCTCATTAGTTCCAGTTTTGTCTATTCCTACTTCCATCTACCCTCCTCAGCATGTCATGCAACTGTTGTTTTACTGTCTCCTATGTAATTCCCCAACAGTTGTCCTACCTGTGGCACTCAAAACACCTTGTATTAACTTGGCTCACCACCAACAGTCTCCTCACTTGATCTCAACTCCACTCCATCCTACCTCAAGAACTGATTGCCAACAACATCAAATTGACCTGGGAGGATATGCAGAACAACCTGATCACCAGCAACATTGACTTCTGCGTAAGATTATAGACTGAGCTTTCAACTCAACAACAATACTAACTCCCTCATCTTCAATGTAACCAGAAACTAGCTAACATTGTAAGGATTGGTCTTCTATTCACTTTCTGCCTGCCTACTCTACTCAGTCTTCTTTCAGGCCATCATCCTACCTGCAGATTATTCTTCTGCTTTTTTTGAATTCTCTTCTTCTTAATTTGTACAGCCTGATTATGAATTCCTAGAGACTTACTGTCTCCGAGGTCAATTCAACCAGTTCTAGGTTTTCCAATCCTCAGAACCTTTTACATTCAAGTCCACCAACTGTTTTCTAACTTAGATAGTCACCTATTTTCTGGATCATCTCTTGTTGTCCTATTATTTCATCTTCCGTACTTTGATACAATCCTTTATATTACTAACCTATCAGGTTAGTTTGCTACCTCAAATGTTCTCCACTTCTTTTTCTCATTGTTTGGTTAAGATTCTGCCTTCTAAAGACTCCTGAGTTTCACTGGTTCATTTATTCTATTGACATTCAACTCCCTCAAGCTTCAGGCAAGGGAGCGTGTTGGAATTTCTGTCATTTCCTACTTCTTCCTGACTCTTTAGTTTGATTCCAGATTTGACTCTTACTTTATATTGTTGTTTTTAAGCTCTTCATTATCACTGCCTAGTTTTTACTCTATAATTTACTGATTTAGTTACAGCTCCATTTACACCTTTGTCTTTGATCCCAGTGGCCCCCCAGTTCCATTTTGTACCTCTAGTTAGTGCGGACTCCATGGTTCATTGTTGAATATTCCTTATCAATTGTTATTCTCTCTGTCTCACTACTCCTCAGCCTTCCTCAATTTAGTCTATTCATAGGACTGCTTGACCGAGTGAATTTACCCCGTTCACTCTAACTCAAAATGAACCAGATTTCCCTCCATTGACTCCATGGATCTCCTCATCTTAGCATTATAATATCCCTTCTCATCTCTTCCTTCAAACCCTAACTGGAGTGTCCCACTCAAAATCTTAAAACTTCCAAGAAAAACTTTATACAAGTCATAATAAATGCAACCCAAAACTAGGAAGATTAACTTTAGAGGAAGTGATTTGGCACGTACTCTAAGTTCCGCATCATTGACCTCTGTCTCCTCCTTGGTTTTTGAGGCCCCATACTTAGCCCACAGAGACATAAAGATTTTCCATCCTGAAAAACCATTATTAAAGCGCGGTTTACAGTTTTCTGGTATGGTTTTAGAAAATTTCACTGACAAAAATGGCTGGTTGACTCAGAGAAACTGTGTTCTATAGCACAAATCAGACCTTTTTCATGGTCTTTCACAAAGAATTTGGGAAGTCTCTAAGGATCATCAGCCAGCTCCTTGAATGCATTTACATACCAACTTTAGAACTTAAAAATTTCTCTTGTTCTTAGAAAAAGACCTTTTGTGAAAGGTCTTTGGTTGAATCTAATTCCTACAAAATTCAATGGGGGGATGTTTTACTCATTTGTTTTTATAAGTACAATCCATGATAGCAATATAATGGAATTTTTTGCAAAGGTTTAATTACTTGGGGTGAGCAAAGAATAGGGCCTCCAGGTGGCCCTCTCCACTGAATTGTTCATGATGAACCAAACATGAATCACCAAGTTGTTCAAAGAGGACCACCATACCATTTTTTCCCTTTAGTTCTGCAAGCACTACCTTACGCTTAGTGTTATAGATTGTTTGGTCATCAAAATATTTTCTGCCATCAATATTTCTCAATTTTATTTTTGTTTGAATAGTCATTCATGCCTTCTTTTAAATTTACTAATGCCATCCCTGAGATTCTCCTGAGGTGAGGATGCACTCAGGGATGTTGAGATTGTTGATGGTTATTTTGATCATTTCTGTAGGTGATTTTCCACAAGGTTTCTTCCTTGGTGTGACTTTCAACAATTAAAAACTTGCACCCAACCTTCTTCCTGTGAGTTTTCCTTGACCATTTTGTGAAGAATTGCCTAGAGTAGGAACAATTTCTATCACAGGATAAATAAAAATATTTATCATGCTTTGAGTTGAAAACAGTCAAAGCATAACCATGCTTCATTGCCCATGTTTTACAATATTTTTGCGCATCTTCCCTATTAGTAAAATCTCTCACAGGAGTTGATTCAAGTGGATCTGGCACCCATTAAATGGTTATAATGATGGTATGCACTCCATCAGTTTCAATCAAATTAAATAAGTCAAAAAACAGAGGAAAATAAAAGATTAGTCATCACCAGCAGTAGTGTCCATTTGTGAAACAATTTGTTCCTCAATTTTAGCCCTAGATGAGGATGCAATTGGGGCTTTCAATGTTTCATTAACCAGATCCTTCCTTTCTGCAGCTTTGTTAATTGCTCTATCAAGTTAGTCCTTCAATGCATCCATGTCACAAAAAGGAGGGCTTGCCACTGTTCCCCTAATGCAAAAAAATGCAGGGTACTTCAGTATTCAATCCAACTTTCAATTGAACAAATACAAATTTTGCTCACTTTTAAGTTGAGAAAGATGAAGTTAACCAACATGCAGTAAAAATTTCCTTTTTTTTTCAAATGGGAAATTTGAGAGTTTAATATTTGGGACATGGACAATTTCACAGGTTTTATTTTCCAAAGGCAATAATTTTGCTTGCAGTTTCACTTTAGGGTTTACTGTATGATTGCTAGGTGTGGTCCAATAATCCCACATAGTATGTGTTGATCCCAAATTTGCATTGATGGAACCCAAATGGTCCAGGGGGTCTCAAAAATTCTGGAACAACCCCTGGGGGCTTTTATACCCCTGAACACGCGTCAAAATGGCCATGTAAGGAGGTAAAATACCAAAAAATGCCGTTTAAGGGGGTATACAACCCCCGGGGGTTCGCGTGTGTTTGAAACAACACTTTTAACGCGTGTAGACCCGTGTATGGGACTCCACGCGCGCTTTGGAAGCGTGTATGGGCCCACACGCGTCCATTGGGCCGTGAAGGGCCGTACAGGACTCCCACATGACTGGGAGTTGTGAATTTATCATCAGCCTTAATTAAATAATTAAAAAAATAAACACATAAGCTCCTAAAACATAAATAACTAAAATATATCAAAAAAAATAGGGCATTATTTTTCTCATGCCTCCAGCCCTTTATTTCACACATTTGGATGTTGTTGCACGGTTGCACCCCTTTCATATTTTATGCAAAAATACCTTATTTCACACAAGTTTCAAGAATTCATTTTATTGAATTCCAACTCTGCAGCCCCGTAGCAAAGGTTCTTAAATTCCTACAAAAAATCATTGTTAATTTTTGAGGCATTAGAACCCCTTCAAAAAAGCACTCAAAAAATGGAAATAATGTGTAAAAACAAATTTTTTTCATGGATTTTGGGTCCTTATTTTGGCTATTTTGATTGTTTTATTTTATTTATTTCCGCTTCCATTAATTTTGAAAAAAATTTAAAGAGCTTTCAAATTATTATTCATATTATTTGGATTTATCCTCTCACCTTAAAAAATTCCTTCAAAAAACTCAAAAAATCAAAAAAAATCAAATTTTTATTTGGAAATTTGAATCCTTTTATTTTCCTTTTTATTTTATTTTTTTGGGTGATTCAAGCTATCAAAAATTTAAACCAAAGGTTAAGAAGCATTCAAATATCTTGTTCAGATTTTTTGGATGTATTATTTTATCTTCAAAAATTTCTTTAAAAAAGCAGAAAAATTGAAGAATTCAATTTTCTCATTGGACTTTTGAATCCTTATGTTTGCCATTTTTACTATTTTTTTTTTGGTGTTTCAAGCTTTCAGAATTTTCATAGAACTAACAAAGATATTTTTAAATTTTTTTTTGGAATTTTTGGATTTCATTTTTGGTATTAAAAAAGGGTAATGTTAAATTCACAACTCATTTGAGTCATTTACACAACTCAAATGGGCCATGTGGCACACTACACAAGTCAAATGGGACGTGTGGCAAGCTAAACAACTAGAATCAAGTTGTTTACCATCCACACGAATTCACTGCAGTTGTGTAGCCCCCACATGATGGTTCAGGTTTGTGTGGCGCTATGCAAAACTACATTCAAGTCATGTGTGGTTGTACATAGCTCAAATCTGGTTCTGTTCATTGCCACACAAATTAAAGCATCAATAAAAATTATCAAGTTCTTTCAAAACCCCAGGGGGTTTGTATACCCCCATAAACAGGTCTAAATGGTTTTGTATGGTGGTAGAAAAATCAAAAAACTCCCATGACAGGGGGTATATGCCCCCCCAGGGGTTGCGTGTGTTTGGAGCAACCCTTTGGAGTAGTTTATGGGACCCATGTGTTGATTGGGTCATTTGGGGCCCTACACAACTCCCAAACAACTGGTATTTGTGAATTTATCATCACTCATTAAAAAATTCCATCAAAAAACCAAAAAGTTTGAAAAATTCACTCTTCTTTGAGCCCTTCCCATGCATATATTCAATATGACTGAGAATTTTTTCCTGGGACCCCCACCCATCTTGGAGCGCTCTAATCATCTTATAAACCACCCCCTTGACCTTTTCCACCCTCCCATCACCCCCCACCACTACCTCACCTCACCTCACCTCACCTCACCCCACCTCACCTCACCTCACCTCACCTCGCCTTAGCAAACCTCACCTCACCACACCTCCTGACCCCAAACCTCACCAAACCACACCACCAACCACTCATCAAAAAAACTCAACACTCAAGATACTTCCAACTAAGAACATCTCTTTTTCCAATGGCTCAAGAAAACATTAACCCACTTTTCAGAACTGTTTCAACTGTTTCACCAGGCCCATCCTCCAGTATCTCATCTAATCAAACTAGTGATTCAACTCATGTTTCTCCTTCTTCATATACTCAAACTCTTTATTCCACCCCTCTGGCTACTCCTCCTGAGCTATCATATAATAAAAAGGATGAGCTGTTTGAGGCTATCCTATCATGGGCAAAGTCCCATGGATATGCCATATCTACAAGAGTGTAAAATTTGAAGAATAAGGCCTACACTTATCAATTCAATAAATCTGGGGAATAAAAACCTAGAAAAGATACCACCAAATTAAAAAAATCAAGAAATAACCATTGTACTTTCAGGTTATCAGGGGATTTTTTAAAAGATTGGGGTTTGGGTGGTGAAGGTTATATGTCCAGAGCACAACCATCCACCTTCCGTTAATACTTACACTCATCCCATCCACAGAACAAGCTAAGGGCAGCAAAAGGAGGTGGTTGAAAATTTATCCAAAGATGGATTTCCCCCTAGAAAAATTCTCAACTCTCTTATACAAAACTCACCATCACCAATCCATCCAAATCTCCCTATAATTTACAACAAAAGATCCCAAATACAAAAAATGCCCTTGATGGAAAAACTCTTGTGGAAGGACTCATACTGGAACTCAAGAATTCTTCTTTTTACTAAAAAATTGAAAATGTTGATGGTTGAATTAATTTGTTATTCATTTCAAACCCTGATTCCATGACAGTACTCAAACTTTTCCCTTATCTCATTATGATGGACTGTACATAGAAACAAAAAAAAATTTGGAAGGCCCCCTCTTCATATTCTTGGGGTAAAAAATTCTGCTAGAAACTTCTCAGTTACTTTCTGTTTTTTTTCTCAAGATAAACAACAGAACTGTGATTGGTCCCTGACTCAGCTTCAGAAAATATTTGAAGATAAAAAACCTACTATGATTGTGACAGAAAAGGAACCAACACTTATTAGTTGAATTGAATCATTTTTTGCTTCCTGTCATCATCTTTTCTGTGTCTGGTACATTTTCAAGAATATTCAAAATCATTTCAGGAAGCACTTTAGATTGGAAGATGAACGGAAGCTATACCAGAAACAATTGCATAATTTGGTCTATTCTAAATCAGAATCTACCTATCAGGAAAAATTCACCAAACTTTACCTGGTCTGGAATCCTCCCACTTCTGACTACCTTCTTGAAAACTGGATTCCTCTGAAAATAAAACTAGTCTCCTATTTTGAAAACAAATAATTTCACTTTGGAAACAAAATTACATCAAGAATAGAAGTTTCTCACTCCTAAATCAAAACATTCTTCAATTATTCTATTGTCTCTTTCTATAATGTAGTTCAAAAAATTTACATTTCAATCATCATCCAAACCCATGAGAGAGCCATTCAAGCCTCTCATCAAGAATTCAATGATCTCATTGGTTTTCCTCACTGTGTGGATCATTGTTCTGGAAACATCAGCCACTTTGCCCTCAAAATCATTCATTCATTTCATCAAATTCCTGATTCTTCCACCAATTGAAACAACTGTGATTACTCTTCTTACATGGGTATACCATGTGTTCAAAAAGTGAAATAGGCCATCAGAAAGGGTGAACTCTTACAAGTTGATGATTTTCATCCTCAATGGCATGTCGAAGCTCCTATCTCAGTATGTTTTTCTCTTTTTCTTTTGAATTCAAGCTCAAATGACTACGTTTCCTGATTGATTTTGATTTTGCTTTCCCCAGTAAACTGTGAGCCCTGAATTGACCAAAGATTCAGAAAAACTTGAAGTTTTAACCCAAGACAGTAATGAAACCCTATATTTCACTAAAAAGTTTGAATAATTGAGCAATTTGCCACCTGGATAACAGCTATATTATCTGGGCGAAAACATGAAGCTGTACAGTGTCAGATATCAACTTACCCTAATTGAAGAGACAAATCCCACTCAAAGATTCAAAGTAAGAGGAAGACCCAAAGGAGCAGCCAATAATCTCAAGATGAGCTCTGTTAGAGCTCTTCTTGAGTCAATTCCTCGAGAAAAAAAGATAAATTTGGTTTTGAATATTTAGAAGAACCCAAGAGGAGAGGAAGGCCCAAGAAGAAATTCAAAGAAAATTCAAATGTCAGTCACCATTTTTTTGGACAAGAAAATATATTAAATTTCATAATTAATTATTTTTCTTATGTGTTCAGGTTTCAAGAAGGTTCAAGGCCATCCAAGGGAAGTGGAAGGGAAAAAAGAAGGAGGAATCAGAGGAAGAGGTTGTTTTATAACCATACCTATTTTTCTGCAATGGGTTTTTTGTTTTAATGATTGCTTGTCATTTTTTGAACATGGAGTGAATTTTGGACTGAAGATAAATATTCAGATGCTGATGAGGTTCCAGAATCATAGGAAGGGGAACATTCAGAATATGAAGAGCTTCCAGATTTGGATGTAATTAGGATGGCGAGCTTCAATTTTGTTAAGTTCTGTGTTGTCTGGTGCAACACATGGGCGCTCTAACAGTGAGATTACTTCAAATATGGAGACCTCAGACTCAAACCCAATCTCTCTCTTTCTCCATCTTCATTTCATCTTTTCATTTTCTCTCTTTTTCACTTCTTGTCTTCTCCTTTTCTTATTTCATTTCTTCCATACTCATTGTATCTACTCATCTCATCTTGTCAATAATCCTCTCAAGCCTTGCCTCTAAAAATACCACCTTCTCTGTTTTTGTTCCTGGTGAGATATTGCTATATCTGTCTCATCTCTTTGACTCTTGTCTCATTCTTCTCATATTGACCTCATTCTTTTCCAGTCTACATTGTCCCTCAATGCCAGATTTCTCAGTTTTCAGTTTCATCAATCTAGAAATTTGATACAGTTAAAAGGGCAGGAGGCTCTCTCAATACTCAAGTCTCATACCAATCTAGATTTGAACAACTGGTAAATTTTGGCTGCCTCCATGTTGGAAGAATTTTGGCAGGAAATGCTCTAGTCTGCACTTAACACCATTCCTAGATTGAGCAAGGAAAACTATGGTGTTTGGAAAGGCAAGATGGATGCAATCCTAGATGTTTGTGGGTGCTCCATTCCCATCAATGACAACACTTTGGTTCTTGACAACAATGTTAATGACAATATTAAGCTTCTAATCATCTCCAGGCTGGAGGCTTTTACGCACAATGAAATGGTTTCACCTCAAAAAAAAAACTTGGAAAAACTACTGTGGAATGCAATCATCAAAAAATACGCATCATCACAAGCATCTTATTGAGCTAAGGTCTTCACCAACTATCTTTACTTGTTATTTGTGTCGGAGGAGATTGAGGACTTCATCACCAAGACAAAGGTGTTACTAAAGATGATGGAAGAAGTTGGAATCATCCTTCCCAATGAAATCCTGGAATACCTCCTCCTTTTCAAGTTTCCTGAATCAATGAAGGATTTCAAAAGTCAAATTAGAAAACACAGACAAGGAGCTTACAGTGGAATATGTTCTCAACCACAAAAATCAGCTGAACAACGAATCTAAGGTGCGGGAAATTCAAGAAAACCAACATTTGAGGACAGAAGTTTCCTTGAAAAATACCAGGCCTATGGGATCAAATGTTGGAAACAAGAAGGGTGAATGTGGGAGGTGTACCAAAGGTTATCATAATCCAAAGCAAGACGAGCATCATTCTGCCAATGATTGCTGGCACTTTAATCCCAAAATGGCCCAGGAATGGTGGAAAGAGGAGCAGGGAAAGTGGAAATGAGGGAAAAAACAAGCAAAAATCAATCCTTTTGCTCGCTACCTTTCCCTTCTCTCACTGTGGGTCAATAATGGAAACCCAAAATCAAAGTTTATTCTAGACAGATGCGCTTCAATTCACATGATTAAAGGAAGCCAATACTTTAAGGAAATGTCTCCCTGCGGCAATCAGCTCATCAAAACTGGCAAGTAAGGATCCATGCTCAAAATAAAAGGCAGGGGGATGGCTGTGCTGATCTGGGAAAAATTTACCCTGGAATTGTCAAATGTTTTCTACACTCCCAGTCTGACTATACATCTTATTAGCACGGGGGCCCTAAATCAAGCAGGTTGCACATTTTTGGCGAGCAAGAATGAATTCAATGTCTCCAAGGATGGGTGCTAAGTCTTTGGCAGGACCATCATTGAAAACTTATATTCGCTGCAAACACCCTTGTTCAATCAAACTCATCTGCATAGTCACTCGGCGAATCTGGCATTCACTGCTGAAGAGGAACTTATGTAAATCCACCGCAACTACAGGAAGGCCTCTATTTCAAGACTGAAAGAATTCATAATGCATATTACATCCAACGTAAAGAAAATTTTCAAATGCATACACTGCGTCAAAAGCAAAATCACCAAGTCTACTTTCAAAGAAACCTCAACAAAGGCAAACAAGATGTTTGAAAAAATCCACCATGATCTGATGGTTCCTCTCAAGCTGCAATCCAAGGGAGGTTATCTCTTTATTCTGACACTGGTGGACAAGGCGTCCGGATACATTGGCGCATTTCCCCTGGGCTCAAAAGCGGAAAATTCTGATCTCATAATTGATCCTATTGAAAAAGAGCATTGGCGCAGAGGATAATTCCCTTTGGAAGTGTACTCAGTTGGTGGGTCCCAATTTTTTCAAATGAAAACTGCAAGCATTCTATGAAAATAACCACATTTGGCAGGTCTTCTCAGAACCATACCATCCCAAACACAACAGACACGCAAAATGTGCAAATACAACCATCATTGAATCAACCAGAAAAATCCTGAAAGATGCGCAGATTCCTGCCAACCTTTGGCATGAAGTCATCAAATTTAGTTCACTGATGTATAACTAAATCCCCAGATAAGACAACCCCAAATAACCATGGTCTCAGATTCACAGCTTCACTCTACCAGCGTCCTTTCTGAAACCAGTTGGGAGTTTTTGTGTCTACCTGCTGTTGCGGTGGTCAAAGTGACATAAATTTAGAGAAAAGGGGGAGGAAGGAACCTAAGTAGGATCCAATCTACTCTTCAATTTGTATTTTGTCCTAAATCAATCTCATTTCATTATCTGCACTAAGCATGTGAAGTTCCTTAGAATGCCAAACCCTCAAAACTCCATTGTAAAGAACTCTAACTGACAACTGGGTAGAGAACTCTTGTGGTGGGGACCTAAACCTTTCAAGGGACGCATACGCACCTGTCTCAAGGGACCCACTACGTCTCAATCTCCAATGCAAAGACACCCCTTCCTTCACTCAATATAGGACTGCCCAGGAAGACAAGTTGTCCTCAAACTCATATCTTGGTCCCTCATAAGTCTTGGATTCTTCAGAAGGTGAATTTCTTAATTCACCAAGCAATCCTTCACCCATTGCACCTCAGCCTCAGCCTCAAAAACTTCACCAAGCAGGTGGGTCAACAAGAAGTCTTAGAGATTGCTCTACAACCAGGCCCCCTCAGTGGTATGGTTACTTTCACTATTACAAACCCAAAAGCTAAAAAGATGCAGTGATGTTTGAGGAAAGAATAAAATGTATTTCTGCCATGGATTTTGAGCTGTCATCCATAGAAGCATTTGATATCTGCGAGAACTATCAAGGTCTGGAACCCTTGAACCCTCTGCAAACAACATGGATCTACAAGCTGAAATAAAACTGTCATGGGGATCTGGTGAAATACAAGGCATGTCTTTTTGTCCAAGGTTTCAATCAGATTGAGGGAATAGATTTCTTTGAAACCTTTTTTCCCACTGGTAAATCATCAACTTTTTGGCTACTGCTTGTGTATGCATTGAAGTCCTCTCATAAAATAAGGCAGCTCAATGTAAAAAGTGCTTTCCTACACTCAGTGATAGAAGAGAAAGTCATCATCAAAACTTCCAAGGGATCTAATCAATTTTCAAGATTTCTCAAATTAAAGAAATATTTGTATGGATTGAAACAGGCTACCAAGCACCGGTATGAGAAACTAAGGATCTGTTTCAAAGAGATTGGTTTCTAAAAATCTGCATGAAACTCCTGCTTATATCTATCAGAAGATGGTAAATCTCAAATCTTCTTTCATGTCAATTATTTCATCCTGGTGGGGGATGGTCAAGGCTTTGAACAAAAATTTCTACAAAAATTCAAGGGATCAACATTTCAAGATCCAAATACCATTCTTGGAATGAAGATAGAAGTCCACACCAACAAAATACTACTCAAACAACCAAACCACATCCAAAATGGCCTTGAAGGATTGGGCATAACCCACTTTAAAGGGGCATCTAAGCCTGTAACTGAAAACCTTCAACTCAAACCTGCCACCAATGAAGATCATGAAGCCTTCAAGGCAATGAATATCAACTATTGGGAAGCCATAGGATCACTTAATCACATAGCTTGCTACACTAGACCCAATGTCAGCTTTGCGGTATCAAGTCTAGCACGATTCAATGTGAAGATTCAAAAACCTCCCTCACGCGTACACACTGAAGGTATTATCTGATGCAGCCTGGGCGGACGATCCCAGCACACAGAATTTCCAATTTTGCTATCTTTGTGTAGTTTATGGTAGCCTTGTCTCTTGGAACAGCTGTAAACAATAGAAAGTTACATGGTCATCAAAAGTGCGGAACTAAACACATTGGTGCATTCATATCAAGAAGTGACATGGATCAAGGCCCTAATCAACAAAATCTTTGACTCCCAATACTTGGAGCCTATTCCTAGACAACACCGGGTTGGATGACAAAATTTGCCAATTTGGCTCAAACTAAAAAAAAAGACATCTTCACCTGGAGACTAAGGAAATGAGGGAAGAACTCAGAGCAAAGAGGATTGAGATCAACCTCATTAAATCCAAGCAGATGCCTTAAAATTCATTAACAAAGGCATCTTCCACACAGACTATCTCCCTGTTGTTTCCTTTCCTTCACGGTGGCACTGGGTGAATGTCATTTTATATCATGTTGTCCTTTATCTTCTTTTTGTGAAATATCACTTCAGGCATGGTGGGGTGTTAAGTTCTGTTTTTTCTGGTTCAACAGAAGGGTGCTCTATCAGTGAGAATACTTCAAATATGTAGACCTCAGACTCAAACACAATTTTTGTCTTTCTCCATTTTCATCTCATCCTTTGATGTTCTCTCTTGTTTCACTTCTTTTATTCTCCTTTTATTATTTCATTTCTCACATAATCATCTCATCTACTCATCTCATCTCTTCAATACTCCTCTCAATCCTTGCCTCTCAAAAGACCACCTTCTCTGTTTGTGTGCCTGGTGAGATATTGCTGTCTCTGTCTCATCTCTCTGAATCATGTCTCATTCTTCTCATTTTGACCTCATTCTTTTCAAGTCTACCATTCCCCTCAATCCTGGATTTCAGTTTCATAAATCTAGCAATTGAATAAATTTTCTTTTATTTTTGTCTAAGCATAACATTTTTCATTGATTTTTTCATTCAAAAGTTTATCAGAGGTCTGGAACCATTGTGAATAAGCAGGTTGCTTCTCCTTAATAAAATATGGGTACAAGAATCAAGAAACTAAAGTTATCCAATGAAGATGGTGATTCTCCTTACCATCCTCCTGGGAGGAAGGTATTAGCAGCCCCAAAAATCAGTGAGAAAGTCAGTATATTTGGTATTTTCTCATTTTTTAATTTTGTCGGATTTATTTTGGGGTTTTCCTCTAGTTTTCCTGCACATTATCTGTTTCTTCTTCTTAATCTTTGACCAAGTATCAATTGAAGAAGTGAGTTTTATCTTTAATCCATATTTTCTGTTATAAAAAATTCTGATTTTTAGTTTTAGTTCCAATAAAAATATTTTATTTACACAAAAACAGCCATTCCACATATCTCACATGTTCAATATGTCATAGGGGATACAAACTGTTGCTTCAGAGCAGCAGCCATTGTTTTGGGGAAGATAACTTAGAATATTGGATTGAATTCAGGAAAGAAATGGTGAAAGAGCTTGATTCAAACCCAATGTTCTAGGACACAAAATTAATGCATTATATCTGGGTTGAATCTTTCCAAGAAGCAAGAAGGCTACCAAACCACCTATAGGGCACAGCTCCCACAAATATGTGAATGAAATTTCCATGCCATGGTTTCCTTGTAGCTGAAACATATAAGTGTCTTGTGTTTCTGTTTTCTTCTTGAATTCCTTGCACTTATCTTCCTCTAAATTCCCCTCCCACTCCAAATTCCAATACTTCTCCTATTTGCTTCATTCTTTTAGAATAATCCAAACATATAGTTTGATTCAAGTTCAAGTCTGATGATTGGTCAGCTCCTAGGTTAGATCCACTTTGGGAAAGCTTTGTGACAAAGCATTCCAAATCTTGGAAGACCATTGTTCAGATAAACTTGGATCTTGGTAATGAGGCTTCTTTCCCTCCAAAAAAATAAAATAGAAAAAAAACAAATCATAGTTGGATAAATTTTAATATTTGTATCCATATTTGTTCTTTATTTTTAATTTTTTGAATGAAGTTTGTAAGTTGTATGCAAGAATGCAGATTATCCATAAAAATTATTGATTAACTTTTTTTTAACATCCTGAAAGCTTGAATCACCCAAAAAGATCAATTATAAATTCCACAAAAAGGATTCAAAAATCTAGTGAGAAAAGTGAATTTCTCAAATTGTTTTTTTTATTGATGGAATTCTCAAAGGTCAAAAATGACATTCAAAAATTCTAAAAAAAATATTTTTAACCTCTTTAATTGTTTTTTTTTAATTTATGGTCTGTAAAGGGCATTTGGGCGCTGAGCCAAATTATTCCAAAATTTTCTAAAGTACACATGGCGCTTAGCAAAGTCAACTTGGCGCTTAGCAAAGTCAACTTGGCGCCTGGCAAAGCCTTCTTGGCGCCTTGCCAAGGTTTACTTGGCGCCTGGCCAAATTTGTCTGGTGCCTGGCCAAATTTGTCTGGCGCCTGGCCAAATTTGTCTGGCGCCTGGCCAAATTGGTCTGGCGCCTGGCCAAGTTGGTCTGGCGCCTGGCCAAGTTGGTCTGGCGCCTGGCCAAGTTTATCTTGGCGCCAATCAAAGCTGGTTGCATTGACCTGCCAATTGCATGATCATACTTTAAAAAAAATGGCTCAAAGTCGGGGGGAGGTAGGCTGGTTGATTTTGGTGCAACCAGCTGTTATTGGCGTCAAGGGGATCTTAATTAGGCGCCAGGATTTGACCCCCGCAAGCCCAACCTAACCAAGCTCCCTGGGGGCCAATCCAATTCTCGCTTGGCGCATGCAAATTCGAACTTAGACAGGCGCCCAGACGCGCTTTACACACCATATAACAGCTTGCAAAACCCAAGAAAATTAAACAAAAAAGCAAACAGAAGGATCCAAAATTCTGATGAGGCAATTGATTTTTACAAAATCTTTGCTTTTTTAAAGGAATTTCATTTGGTAAAATAATACACCCAAAAAATTCAAAAAAGATATTGAAATAATCCTTAACTGTTGGTTTAACTTTTTGATAGCTTGAATCACTCAAAAACATGAAATAAAAAAGAAAAACAAAAGGATTCAAATGCACAAAGCGAAATTTGATTTTTTTGATTTTTTTTATTTCCAGAAGGAATTTTTTAAGGTGAAAGGATAAATCCAAAAAATATGAAAAAATGTAAATAAAAGTTACAAAAAGTATTATAAATTGCATTAATATAGAATAAAAAACGCACAAAGAGTTAATGACATACAGTAGATTATAAACATATTCAAACATGTATGCTACTATGGGGTTTCCACACTTGTATATAGACTACTCCTGCCATCATGGACATGCTCTTCTATTCATCAAAGTTGAAGACTGAGGCCCAGGATAAGTTGTGCTAACCCATCAGGTCATGATGGTCATGCAGATCGTTTTTCTATAAGAGTCATTATAGGTTAAAAGCCAGCCAAAGCCAAGGGCAATTCTTGGAAGCACTTCCAGGCCAAGAACAACCAATGCCAGTAGGGTGTGTGGATAAAATTATTTAGAGATATAACCAAGGATATCAATTGAGCAATAAATAGAGCAGAAACAGAAAACTCTTGACTTTAATCAGCTGTGGAAGGACCATTCATTCCACAAAACACCAACATGAACAGATCCGCAAATGGGACTATTGACTCATTGATGGAGGTCATACCTGACCTGCAGTCAAGGGTTGAATAATTTGAGTGCAGACAGACCCTCAACTTTTTCTCCCTGGTTTACATCTTCCCAAGACTACACACAGCACTAAATAAGTTTTTCAATGACCCTTTTGCCATGCACAAAATATTGAATCCCACTAAGAATGTGTTAGCCTTTGACGGCGCAAACTATGCCCAGTTGGAAAGTGCCCTGGATTGGACTCTTTTCCATAGCTTCAAGAAGGACCATTCCATAATGACTGCTGAAAGTTTTTTTGCAACCTTGGAGAGAGATCACTGAGACGCAGTGACAATCCTTCTCCACAACACCATTGATGAGACTCTCCTTGCTACAGTTAAAAGATCTGGGATGGAGGAAGCTCAGAAGATGATTGACCTCCTTAAGCAAAAATGTAGCCAAATCAATTGAAAAAACAAACTCATCATCACAAACTTACCATCATCAACTACATGATCACAACCTTGAAAAACGTTTCAGGCTCCAAAAAAGCATGGATCTTGGGGTGGAATAAGGTCATAGCTGACCAGAAACGTGTTGATGTCAATATTGATAAGCTTTATGGCTTACTCATGCAGGCAAGCATGACTTCCCCTCTTGGTATTAACCAAAAAAAAAATTGAGTATGCAGTTGTCCAGGCACTCAATTACTACAACCCCCCCCCCCCCCAAGGTTTACGAAAGTCTCCACAATCATCCAATCCTGCGCAAAAAAACTCAAGACCAGGTCACACCTGCCAATGGGGACAATCCCATCAGACTTTGAGATTGCTGTGGATGCAGTGAACCACAATTCAGTTGCAAAATACCTTCCACCGGCAAGAAGAATGAACCAGCTGGAGGGCCAAGGACCCACCTCCAGCAACCAACCCAATCAGCTGTCAATTGAAAAATCCTCTTACTTCAAACGCAGGACTCAATCCAACTTGTTGCTATGGAATTTTGGGTACACCTGCCACTATTGTAAGAAAGGTGGCCACTGGTATGCCAGTGGTGATGAGTTCTGTGATCATGTACGGATGGGAATCATACTGGCCCCTCCAGACAACCATGCTGACAGAGGTTCCGGATATTTAGCCCCACCAATACCAATGGAAGCACCAACCCATTGTGGGCGTATTCAACAACTGGACCTTGAGTCTATGAACAAAGGAGAAATTTTGATTGACTTGGGCTCAACTACACATGTCAGTGGACCTTCCCCATTCTTTAAGATCATTCAAAAGCTGAAATCACCAGTAGCGCAGACACTGGCTTTTCCCATCAAATCCACCAAAGTCTTGTACACCAGAAGATTGAGAATTCCAACCAAGACAGGGACAATCAATTTTGATGGAGTTTTCTTTTGCAAGGAGATCAAGGGATCAATTTTTTCAAGTGGGAGGCTAGTAAACAAGGGATTGAGCTTACTCCGTGAAGGTACTTCTTTAGTATTTTTCAATCAAAATTTTTTTTTATTTGAAACAGTTTTGAATGGTTATTTTCTGGACTGTAAAGATATTTTACAATGAACTTTGTCTCAAGGTATCTCAACTCCCATCAATGGACCCATATACATGGCACCTGAGATTGAGTCATGTTTTCAAAACAGTGGTCCAACAGTTTCTCCTGACCCATTTCCCGGACCACTTGAAGGATCCATGGAAATCATATTTCTGCAAGTGGTTTTCCACATCCAAAGCTCTTAATTTTAAATCTCTGGGTGTGAGCTTGGAAATAAAGAGGACAGAATACTTGCAGCTGTGTGTCACAGATGTGTCAGGTCCATCTGAGAAAGACCTTAATGGTGCATGATTATGGCTTAAATTTTGAGATCATGCCTCCACCTATACATTTGGTGAAGCCTTAAAGAGTAGAAGCAAGTTCCAAGCTCAATTAATGAGCTGGATTCACCACATCCATCATACCATGGGGAGCTTTCCAGCTTTTGTTTGGTTGGAAAACATGGCCAAATACATTTGCACCCTCCGCACTCAAATTGACAAGCTTGGCATCAAACTGGTGCTGGTCCCTCCGTGCCACCCCCAGTAGAATGGCAAGGCCAAAAGATTGAATAGGAATATTGGGGATGTGGCAAGAACCATGCTCAATGAGAGCCAGATGGCTGGAAAGTACTGGAGGTATGCATATCATAAGGCAATATACCTCCGCAATTGCCTGCCCAATACCCTGATGGATGGTTTGACTTTGCTGTATCTAATGTTATGTCACAAGGCCAACCCTAACACCTTGTACCCATTTGGGGCGTGGGCATTTGTTTACACACTGAAAGGGCAAGAAACCGCAGAGTTAGAAGAGTATTGGAAACACTGCCAACTATTAGCATACCCAGTGGCTGGTGCAGGTTGGCTTTTCTTTTCACAGAAGGAAAGAAGGGTTATACATTCCACATCTGCTGTCTGTCCAGATTTCCAAAAATCTCTAGTGCTGGCAGAAGAAAATAAGGGAAGCATTGGGCATATCTTAAACCAACTTTATCTGAAGTTGGGATAGGAACCTACTGAAAAAACTTCTAAACAAGAAAGAAAATTTGTACAGTCCATGCCTGTAAAACAAGATCATCACCTACTGTGATTTCTAGCAGAGGCACTATAGGGAACATTTTCTAAACATTGGCCAGGATTGGCGAAGTAAAAATTCAATGAGTCCAACAAGCTGGACATCTGGGAGCCCGTGAAGCCGCATCCGGGAATGAAAGTGTTGAGGATGTTTTGGGTACTGACAAATAAGACGTATGAAGATAGATGGTTGATAGAGAGGAGTTTGTGTCTGGTTTTGAAGGGTTTTATTCAGTGGATTTGAATTGATTACAATTGGACATATGCTCCAACATCTGGCTTGAAGTACTGCGGACAATACTTGTGTTGGTCTTATCCCGGAAACTCCCAACGGCAACTTTTGAAGTAAGTTTTGAATACCTTTACAGTCCATTTGATGAGGAGCTTTATGTGCAACTGCAGGTGGAGGTCAGACTGGAGTGGAATGGTATTCTCATGCGGTTGAAGAAATTGGTATATGGGACAAAGCAAGTGGCCTGTTGTTAGTGAGAATTCTTCAGTGGGATAATGGCACAACTTGGATTTGTGGCACAAGAACTTGAACCTTTTTGTACTTTTTACAGAATGGGGGGAACTTTGTGATTTTTTTAATTCAAGTGGATGATGGTTTTGTGGTTGGATTGTCACAGTCAAACTTGCAAAGGCTACGCAGGGGTATGGAGAAGAAAGTTAGACTAAAGTGGAATTATGACCTGAAGAAGATTGTTGTCATTGAAATCAAACATGTGCCTGCAAGCATTGAGCTGTCCCGGACAGTTTTGTCAAAACAAATTTTGACCAAATACAAGCGTGAATCTCATACCCGCCAGAGCCTGCTACCAGAAACTGGCCTGGAAACCAATAAAAGCAATGTGGTAGACTCCAATTTGTTTAGGCACTTTATTGGCTCTTTGATGTATCTGGCTGCTGGGTCTTGTCCAGACTTATTGTTTCCTGTAAAACTCCTTTCTAGGTTTGCAAATAATCCTTCCAAAGAACACTGGACAGCATAAGACCACTTGATTGGATACCTCTGTGGTAGATTGTTCAATTTTCTGGTCCTTTGGTCCTTCAAAAAGTCACTCACCTTGTGGAGAAAGGCAAATTGGGGCGGGGAAAATCAATTCTCAACATCTGGTCACCTTATCACTTATTGCAGATTTCCAATAGCATGGAGGTTAGAAAATCAGACCTTGGTGGCGCTATCAATTTGTGCAGCAGATTATGTGGCACTATTTGATGGCACTCGAAAACTAGCATACTTGAACAGCTTACTGAACAACATAGTGGACCCCATTACGTTTAGAATATTCTGCAACAACAAATTGGAAATTCTGATTGTGAGGGAAAATACATCAAAAAAGAGAACTAATTATCTTTTGTGTGCATTTAATTTTTTGAAATATTTTGTTTGTAAGCACAAGGTGAGTTTAAAGTTGACAAGCAGTCATGATCAGAGAGCTGATTTTTTGACCAAGCCCCTAGAAACCAATAAAATGTGCATTGCATTGGGGGACTGGGGTGTGAGTGGCCATAATTTTAAAATCATGAGGGGGTGATTTAAATAACACTTAAATCATGTATTAAAAATTGCATGACTATAGAATAGGAAACCCAGACAAATTTAAGTACATACAGTAGATTATAAAAATACTCAAACATGTATGCTAATATAGGGTTTCCTCACTTGTATATAGACTAGTCCTCTCATCCTTAAAATTCTCTTCTCTTCATCAAAGTTGAAGACCAAGTTCTGGGACAGGTGGAGCTAACCCATCAGGTCATGATGGTCATGCAGGTGGGAAATTAATCAAAGTTGAAGACCAAGCTCCAGGGCGGGTAAAGCTAACCCATCAGGTCATGATGTTCATGCAGATCCTTGTTTTCTCATATTCATTAAGAAAATATGTGAAAGCTCTTTAAATTTTGGTCAAAGTTCTTGGAAGCTGAAATAAGCAAAAAAAAATGATTAAAATACCCAAAATAGGGATCTGAAAACCCATGCAAAAATTTGTTTTTACGGAATTTTTTCATTTTTTGATTGCATTTTTGAAGGTGTTCTAATGCCTCCAAAATTACCAAAGATTTTGGTTATGGGTTTAAGAGCCCCTGCTACAGGGCTGCGGAGTCAGAATTCAAAAAAAATGAATTCTTGGAACTTGTGTGAAATGAAGTATTTTTATGTGAAATATCGAAGGGGCAGGAATGTGCAAGAACATCAAAAGGCATGAAAAAAAGGTTTGGATGAATGAGAAAAATAATGCCCTAAAAATATAAATAAAAATATAAATAAATAAATATAAATATAAATAAATAAATAAAAATAAAAATAAAGTTTTTTGACCCTACACAACCCATTCACAGCTCAAAATGGGTTGTGAAACGCGCCACGCCGACCCATTTTGAGGTATCAAAAAAAAAAAAAAAAAAAAAAAAAAAAAAAAAAAAGAATGAAAGAAAAAAAAGAACAAGAAGAAAGAAGAAGAAAAAAGACCAAAGAAAGAAAAAAGAAAAAAGAAAAGAAAAAAGAAAAAAGAAAAAAGAAAAAAGAAAAAAGAAAAAAGAAAAAAGAAAAAAGAAAAAAGAAAAAAGAAAAAAGAAAAAAGAAAAAAGAAAAAAGAAAAAAGAAAAAAGAAAAAAGAAAAAAGAAAAAAGAAAAAAGAAAAAAGAAAAAAGAAAAAAGAAAAAAGAAAAAAGAAAAAAGAAAAAAGAAAAAAGAAAAAAGAAAAAAGAAAAAAGAAAAAAGAAAAAAGAAAAAAGAAAAAAGAAAAAAGAAAAAAGAAAAAAGAAAAAAGAAAAAAGAAAAAAGAAAAAAGAAAAAAGAAAAAAGAAAAAAGAAAAAAGAAAAAAGAAAAAAGAAAAAAGAAAAAAGAAAAAAGAAAAAAGAAAAAAGAAAAAAGAAAAAAGAAAAAAGAAAAAAGAAAAAAGAAAAAAGAAAAAAGAAAAAAGAAAAAAGAAAAAAGAAAAAAGAAAAAAGAAAAAAGAAAAAAGAAAAAAGAAAAAAGAAAAAAGAAAAAAGAAAAAAGAAAAAAGAAAAAAGAAAAAAGAAAAAAGAAAAAAGAAAAAAGAAAAAAGAAAAAAGAAAAAAGAAAAAAGAAAAAAGAAAAAAGAAAAAAGAAAAAAGAAAAAAGAAAAAAGAAAAAAGAAAAAAGAAAAAAGAAAAAAGAAAAAAGAAAAAAGAAAAAAGAAAAAAGAAAAAAGAAAAAAGAAAAAAGAAAAAAGAAAAAAGAAAAAAGAAAAAAGAAAAAAGAAAAAAGAAAAAAGAAAAAAGAAAAAAGAAAAAAGAAAAAAGAAAAAAGAAAAAAGAAAAAAGAAAAAAGAAAAAAGAAAAAAGAAAAAAGAAAAAAGAAAAAAGAAAAAAGAAAAAAGAAAAAAGAAAAAAGAAAAAAGAAAAAATAAAAAATAAAAAAGAAAAAATAAAAAAGAAAAAAGAAAAAAGAAAAAAGAAAAAAGAAAAAAGAAAAAAGAAAAAAGAAAAAAGAAAAAAGAAAAAAGAAAAAAGAAAAAAGAAAAAAGAAAAAAGAAAAAAGAAAAAAGAAAAAAGAAAAAACCCTGGGGGGTTGCAAACTACTTGTTATAAACGCATCTTGGTTGCAAACTGCTTATTCTCAACTCTATGGGGCTTGTGCAAGTCATGAATAACTATGCTGGTGACTTGTTGAGTTGTGACTTTTTTTGGGGTTAAACCTGCTCAGATTATGTATCACCACAGTACAGAGGCTGTGCAGTTGAACTCAGAACAGTAATACCAAAGAACCTGGGCAGCCACAAGCGTCTGTATCCAAGTTGTCAACAGCAGAACTCTAGTATGTGTCTCAGTCTATCTGAGGTTGCGGCTTTGACTCCCACAAGACACATCTTCATTTTAAAATTCTAAACAAATTTAACAACTCCCTATTTTAAAACATGTGAATTCCTGGATCAAATTAGTTTTTCTGGAATTTCTCTATTTTTTTTATTCTTGCTACAGATTTTTTTCAACACTCCACCCAAAATATTGCATTCTGTGAAAAGAAAAAAATTTCTAATCATTTTTATTATTTATCTCATACTTCATTAGGTTGTATCAGAGTTAAAAAACCCACCATTAGAAACCTGCCATTTGTTTTTACCAAACCTGCCATTAAAACTGGTGTGTTTCTAAAATACACATACCCCCTAACTGGTGTATTTCAAATGGCCATTTTCATGAAAATGGCAGATTTAAAACATTAAACCATCCATTTATGCACCATCATCCATCCATCATCCATCCACCATCAATGACATGCAAAAAACCCATCCATACCTCCACCTTAGCAAATCCATACCAATCCCATCTCCAGTTCATCACACACATCTCATCTTCATTGCTTAACATCTCCATTGCTTCAAAAAACTACCATCATCATCTCATCACCCCACATCACATCACCATCTTTCTCAAAATTTCCAATCAAACTTCCCAGCAGCAAGTTTAAAACACAAAAAAGCTGAATGAACGTTTTTTATGATTTGACTCTGACTCAGACTCCAATTTTGAATAAACTTGGTTAGATTTAAATCCTCTATTGGAAAATAAATATATGGTTCCAAGAAGACAGACTCTCCACAAACCTATGTACAAAAGGAAAAATATTTATCTCCTCCCCAACTTATGCTTCCAGCAAATGTTCCAAACTTGATTTCCTTCATTCAAGAAACCTTTGGGGATGATTGAAGACCACCACATATTCCAGAAAAATTATTGGAATCCTCAATGCAATCCAGCTATCCAACTAGATGTTGCTCTTTTTAGATTTTGATCAAATTTAAATTGAGAAACATTTCATCAATTAGAAAATATATATATTCTCAGTTGGTTATGGAACCATTGACCTATACAACAAAAGAGTCATGATTGCTATCCTATCTTTCTTTCACTCAGTCCTTTCTTGGCCAACCAGAGAAGAATGCAAGGAGATATCTCAAGTAATGGAGACTGAAGGCTTTCTTTTTTGCATTGGTTTTGTTGATGGAACCACTATCCCCTTGAGTCAAAAACCCAAGCTAGATTGCAACCACTATTTTGATTGGAAAAAAAGGCAATCAATTCATTTCTTTTTCAAAGCCTTTGATAAAAACTTTGATAAAAAACTTAAAAAGTATGTTTGATCTGTTTTTATAGATACTCTGTGGCACTGCAACCTTTTTGTGGTAAAAACAAGAGTTTCATATCACTCCATGCTGGCCTTCCAGGTTCTTTTCATGATTCATATGTTTTCGATTGGATGGGGATTTCCCATCAACCAGAGAACTCCTTTGAGCAAGATAAATACCTTCTGGCCAATTCAGCTTATTCTAGCAGGAAATATGTGGTTCCAGCATACTGTAATGTTTCATCCAACAATCAAGCCAAAACTGATTAAAACTATCATCTTTCCCAATCCCAAGTTTGGATTGATCATGCCATAGGATTCCTGAAAGGAAGATGGGCTAACTTAAGGTAAATTCAAAACCAGCTTCCAAATTGGAAAGACATGAAGATCCTCATCAACTGGATTATCACCTGTGTAATCCTTCAAAACCTTCTGGCCAAAATCAAAGATGAATGGGAAGAAATATTTGAAGATGATATTCCCAATCCTCCTCAGGTCATCCCCATCTCATCTTTTCCCTCATGTTCTGCAATGAGGGAGCAGATCCTACCCCTCAAAATTGCTCAATTTAATGAGTAGCATTTTTTAAAAAAATATTTAAATAATAATTTCGTGATAATTTTGTTTTGTTTCAAAACTAAGAATCCAAGGCTCACTCCAGTTTTTTTTTTTTTTTTTTTTTTTTTGGTGGAATTATACTTGAAAGAACCAAAAGTTCCAAACCACCCACCTCACCACAACAAACCACCAATCCATTCCCACTGGTCCACTGGTTCCTCCTCCTCACCAAACATCCTCACCCACCACCTCCACCTCACCAACCACCTACACCTCACCAACCACCACCACCTCACCAACCACCACCACCTCACCCACCACCTCCACCTCACCTCACCTCACCAACTGCCTCCCCTCATCCTTTGGTTGGCACCCCTGGTAAGCCCCCTCCACCTCCTCCTCAATCTCTTCCTCTACCTGCCCCTCACTGGTTGCTTATCCTTTGATCAATCAACCTTTAGGTCACACCCCCACCTCTTTGCTCAATCCCAGAGTTAAGCCCCCCTTCTCCTCCTCCTCCTCCTCCTCCTCCTCCTCCTCCTCCTTTCCCTTCCACTCCCAATTGACTTGCAATCAATTGCTTGATTGATCTGAAATTGATTGAGCAATTGATTTTTGATTGATTCAGCAGTCAATTTGCCATCTTTTGAGCCATCAATGTCAAAAGAATTGAGCAATTGATTTGCAATTGATTTCTTGATTGATCTGAAATTGAAAGTGATTTGCAATTAATTTGAGCAATTGAATTGCAATTAATTTCTCAATAGGGCTTATCAAATTCAAGCAAACCCGCCATTTTTTAGTGGTGGGTTTCAACCAAAATTCTCCATTTCAAACCCACCATTAAAAATCACAAAAACCCACTTATTTCAGATCAGACGTGTCAAAGTTAGCATGGAATAAGTGGTTTTTTTCAAGTAAAGTATATAAAGGCCTTCACCAGCTCAACCACACGTCATTCCACATCATCACCCCTGGTTTCATCCTCCAACCTCATTGAAAAAAATTCCACTTTCATACTCATACAGAAATTTGATTCATCCCTCTCATCAATTCATCAATCTCATCTCTTCCACTTCATCACCCGCATCCCTGCATCACTTCATCACTCTGACCTTTCTTCATCACTGTCATCACTTTATTGATCTCATCACATCCATCCTCTCATTGCTTCATTGGTTCATCCCTTCATCACTTCATCCCCCCTTCCATCACATCCTAACTTCCATTTCTTCATCACTTCATTGCTTCATCCCTCCTTTAATCACATTGCTTCATCACTTTATCATCAAACCTCCCCACGCAAGTCCACTCAACCAAATAAAAAATTCCCCAGGGACTCAACATCCAACAATACCCCCTCATCTGCTGCAAAAGTCTCAAGTCAGCTCAAGAGAGATGATCACATCATCCTTGTAAACTGGCTCAAAATTCCCTCCAACTATGATGCTTGCTTTGGATTGGACAATGAAACACAAGTTTTCCAACCTCAATCCTCTAATTTTATAGGTTATCTCCTGATGGCCAATGAACTAACAAAATAAAACCAAGGCAGGCTGTCCCTTTCATTCAAACAGATGAGGAAGTGATTCAAAAACTATCAATCTAAACATTGCCCCTTTCACCAATGCTGAAAAGCCCCATTCTGTCCCTGTCACTGTATGTTTCCCAATTCATCTCCTCCCATCCACATACTTCATTTTGGCTAAGGATCAAGAAGTTATTCAATTCATTATATAAAATTTTGAAGGTTTCAAGCCCTATTCTTTCCACATCTCTGTATGTTCTTCAAATCATCTCCTTCCATCTTGTTCCCTCCCAACTTTATATTTTGATTGAGGTGAGGATCAATGAGGGATTCAATTTTCTATATAGCATTTTGAGGGATGCAAGCCCTATTCTTTCCATGTCTCTGTATGTATTTCAAATCATCTCCTCCCATCTTGTTCCCTCCCAGGAAAATTCTCTGCTTGGGGTTAGGATCAAGAAGGTATTCTTCTTTGCACAACATTGTGAGGGCTGTGGCAGCTTGACAAGCCAAAATTTATTTGCACACAATGGGATTTGAACCCATGACCTCAACATTGGTGAGTGAAGCTTGAACCACCAAGCTAAGTGTGCCATTGCCAGATGGGCCAATTTACCCGTCCCCCCTGGCACTCAAATCAGTACATCAAGGGCCTCTGCCCGCAATCAATCCATGGATTGCCGGCGGGGGCAGAGGAGGGGAAGGTGGTGGTGGCCGCCACTCAAGATTGACTGCCGGAGGTGGCAGAGTAGGAGGAGGAGGGGGCCTCCCGCAATCAATTGAGGGCGGCAGCAGAGGAGAGGCTTGATGAGGCTTCCGGAAATCAATCAATCAATTGCCAGTGGTAGCAGATGACAAGGATCCCGCAATTGATTGATTTCTCAATTGATTGGGGGGGGGGTGGTAGAGGAGCAGGAGGGGAAGCCCATGATTAAGATCAATTAATTTTCAGTGGCAGCCCCCTTATCCTCCTCCTCTGCCACTTTTCGGGAGCAATTAATTTCCCAATTGATTGCCTGCAGTGGCAGAGGAGGAGTCAAAGGAGGCCTCCGCCCATGATCAATCAATTGATTGCAGGCAGCGGGAGAGGAGCAGGAGGAGGAGGCTGCAATTGCAATCAATCAATCGCCGGAGGCAGCCTCCTTCTCCTCCTCCTCTTCTGCCGCCCACAATTGCTTGATTTATCAATCAATTTCTGGCGGCGCCAGAGGAGGAGGAAAAACAGGCCGCAGCCTGTGATTGATTGATTAATTGCTGGCGGAGGAGGAGCTTGAGGAGGCTGCTGGCAACAAATCAATTTATTTCCAGTGGCCGAAGATGACAAGGAGGCCTCCGGGAGATGAGCAGGAGGAGAAGGCCGCAATTGTAATTGATTTATTGCCGGCCGCAGCAGAGGAGGAGGAAAAGGAGGCCACCGCCCCTGATTGATCAATTGATTTCCAGTGGAGGAAGAGCTGGAGGAGGCCGCAGGCAATCAATAAATAAATTGCTTGTGGCCGCAGAGGACAAGGAGGAGAAGGAAGCCACAAAAATCCTTTTTGAAAATGATTTAGAGGTATTTCTTGATTTATTGGGGATTGGAATGCAAGATTTCTGGATTGAGATTTCCCTTTAAGGCAATTTAAGATGCTTTAGAACCAAGGGATTGAATAGCCACAGATGGTGGTTTGGCTTGAAGGTGGGAGGATGATGATAGGGAAACTCAGGTTCAGTGAATGGTTTCCTGTCAACATCTGGGAAAGGTTGCTTGCTTTGCAGAATTCGGGAACTTACCTGGTTGATTGAGCAAGGAGGTGTGGGGGGACCTAAAGGTTGAATGATTAATTATCAAAGGATCAGCAACCAATGATGGGCAGGAAGAGAAGGAGGATGAGGAGGAGGGGGGGCTTACCAGGGGTTCCAACCAAAGTAGAAGGGGAGGTTGTGGGTGAGGTGGAGGTGATGGGTGAGGTGGAGGTGGTGGGTGAGGTGGAGGTGATAGGTGTTTGGTGAGCAGGAGGAAGGAGTGGACCAGTGGTTAAGAGTTCATTCAGCTTTTTTGTGTTTTCAACTTGCTTCTGGGAAGTTTGATTGTACATGTTTAAAAGGATGGTAATTTCATGTGGGGTGATGAGATGATGATAAGATTTGTGTGAAGAAATGGAAATTTCAGCTTGCTACTATTGCAAAGCAAGCTGCAAAAGTAACAGAAATAACATAAAAAAATAATAATAAAATTAAGCTAAGAATTAGTGGGGAAAACATAAATATTATTGCAAAAATAGATTTCCCACCAAAAATTAGGGAGGGTCACTCACTGACCCCACCCTTGAAATCCAACTGCTTATATTTTTAAATGATTAAAGAAAGAAAGACCAAAATACCACTGCACCACTATTGAACTTTTTGGTCAATTAATTATTTCACATGTATTGTCACATATAGGTTTCACACCTAAAATTCAGTCAGAATTGAGTTGTTGTGTATATTTTAGGAGTCATAGAAGGAAATTTGTTCTGTCACAATTCCCGCACGCAGCCACGGCAGCCAATACACCCGCGCGTGGCTGAGCTACAGCAATGTCAATCTTTCAAACCGTGTACGCAGCCCTGGGCCTCTGACAAGTACGCAGCCATGGGACTACGGGTTGACAAAGTGACAGGCAGCCTGAGAAACCTAGGTAAAGTGTAAACATGCTACAACCTACACAGGAACATTCTAAATATGTAATAAATGTTCCCGTGGATATTAGATAGTCTAAAAATATATAAACTTATATAAAAATACCTGAATAAACTTTATACGTATTTTTTATTAAACATAATTCAAAGTACCAAAAATGTCGAAAATAAGATAATGACTACTTCTAAAAATATATTAAAAAACTCTAATATACTATTAGCAGAATTTCTAGACATCAATGTTTTTTGTGAAATACTAAGAAAACAAATGATGTAAAAATATTACATGAATACTCATGACTCATATTTTTAAGTAATTATTTTAGTAAATCATGTGAATTTTGAAGATAAGGAGTAAAATTAATATCATGACTTTACTCCAATTATTTAATAAATAATGAGAACTCACCTGAAATCAGAATATCCGTATGAATGTTTATTAAAATAATTATTAACTTACTGGGAAAATTTACTAATGATAATTAAGTAAATAATAAATAAAAAGGACAGATTAGTGTTATTCACACGTCCAAACATCAATTATAAAGTAGAATAATTCCCATACCCTTTGGAATTAGATGCTACCCATGCTTCAGCACCAAGAACACGTGACAGGCTACCAGTCATTACCCTGCTAGTCTCAGTGTCCATCCCTTTGAGCCCCTGTACACCTCAGAAGGACAATATTGGGACTCAAAAAGCTATAAATAAAGAGCTCTTTTGAGGATATTGATACCCAGAGACCCATTTATATTTACATCCAGAAACCCTGAAAAGGTAATCAAATACTTCTAAGAGATAATTAAGTGATTTATGGCTTTAGTCTGATCAATAATATCCGTCCCCAACCCCTTTTTATCAATTTAAACTGCTGAACAACCTTATAACCCCAGTATACAGGTTCAACCCATCAGTGCATGTCCCAAACAGGTACCCAAAGTATTTAATAATATACCAGTGAGTTTTATTATCCTTTCTGTGCCATGGCAGCTTGGTTACAAAGCCCTGCCACTCCACTGTGTATTTTATATACATATTATCTTTGATCAATATATCCTTTAAGAATATAAATTAAAGGTTCCAAAGTTAGCAGGCCTATGTGTTTTCATACTGAATTCCCTGAAGAGAGGTGTTAATGATCCCCAATATAATTGTGGTCACTCTATAAAAATATTTAATAATCAATTTATTTATATTTATTTATAACAATAAACCATATCCAAACCAATTAACCTTGTAATAAGCTTTATCCAAATATTTTACCAATTTTTGCTGCATTTATTGAATAATATATTCATGATTTATTCTATCACCTCTGGTAGCTAAAGGATAGCAAGGAGCTTGAAATCTAGGAGGCTGAAAGTAGATGTTAAGTAATAGAGATGTGAAGCAATAGAGATGTGAATCAATGGAGATGTGAAGCAATGGAGATGTGAATCAACGGAGATGAGATGTGTGTGATGCAATGGAGATGGGATTGGTATGGATTTGCTGAGGTGGAGGTGTGGGTGGGTGTTTTTCATGGGATTGATGGTGGATAGACAATGGTGCATAATGGCGGGTTTTATGTTTGAAATCCGCAATCTTCATGAAACCCGCCATTTTGAAATACACCAGTCAGGGGGTATGTGTATTTCAAAAACCTCCATTTTTAATGGTGGGTTTGGTCAAAAAAAATGGTGTGTTTCGAATGGTGGTTTTGCTAACTTTGATACGCCCTAATTGTTTTGTGATCAATTGGGTGATTGGGTTTTGATTTCTTGGTCAATTAATTGGGAAATTTATCCTGGCTTCTGTCCCCCTTCTGCTTGGATTGATCCTTTTTTTTTTGCGTTGGATCAATTGATTGAAAAACAAACAATCAATTGATCAATTGATTTAATATTATTGAATTTAAACTTTTGATTTTATCTCAATACTTTCCACTTTTATTCCTGTTTTTCCTTTTGAAACAACATTTTTAGTGAGGATGAGAACTTTAATCTGAAGAATCATTGGGAATCAATCCAAGATTGTTTTGTTCTCAGGCCACCACCACGGCCCTTAATGAAATCCATCCCATCCTCATCCAGAGCGCACTATATCTCAATCCTTTTCACTTTTATTCTTTTTGAGTTTTTTGAAACAACATATTTAGTGAGGATGAGCCCTTGAATCTAAAGAATCATCAGGAATAAAGACAAGATGGTTCTGTTGCTAGGCCACCACCACAACCCTTAATGAATTTCTTTGTTCACTTATTGCCATCAAAATATATTTAAAAATAGCAATATATGCAAGTAGAAAGGACATGAAACCAGAGAAAAGTATTTGAAGATGAAAAAATTGTTTATTGGTGTAGTTAAAAATAGGCTCAAACATCGTTGTATTAGAAAATGATTTATTTGTTTTATTTTTAAAATATTTATCAAAGTAAATATTTTAAAAGCCAAAAAATTGAGTAATTTCCTTCATTTCTTCCACAGTTATACTGCTACCAATCCATTGCATGGCTAAAGTTAACCTATCTTTTTTTTGTAGCCAGTCTTTCCCTCTCATTTTACAGTCTCTCATCCTGTCAATCCTTCTACCTTTGCTCTTTTTGAAACTCCTGCTCTGCCTGTTTCAATTTCCACTCAGCATCAAATTTTTGTTGATGATTCAAACTCTTGGCTTTCTTCTTTTGAAAATCAATAGCCAGTTGATGATCCCACTTCTTCTTTTGAAATTGAAGTTTTTCAGATTTGATTTGTGATTTCACTGTTTTTTGGGGGGAATAGGAATGAGCTTGATTTTGAAAGTGAGCAGATTCAATCAATTCACTTACTTGAGTCTTGCTTCTCCATGATATCTTCAAAGATGGAAAAATTTAAAGTGTTTCTCCTCTTCTGAAGACTATTGGGGTTGATTTTGATGGAATTGGAGGTCTTTTGCTTTCCCTTTGCAGAGGAGGTTTTTTTGGGAACATCATCACTCTCATTTGAAGGTTATTTGGGAGGCCCAATGGGCTTAAGTTTTTGTCCATTTGGAAATGGATGTTGCTGTTTTTTCAATCTAAATCAGTCATGATTAACTTGAAAGAAAAGAAAAGAACTTGGTCCCTTACTTGAACAGATGTTGATTGTAATGGAGATAGTGGAAAAACTTGCTCCGCATCAGGCAAGTTGTTAATTTCTTCCACCCCAGGAAGAGAGAGATTTAATCCATATTAATATAAAAAGGAAAAATGGATTCCAACTTATCAACCACTGAGTTGAATCCCTTGGCTTTATCAGAGTTGGTAATACCAAAGCCAGTAAGTTGAAATTGAGTGGGCTTTTATGTACTTGGCTTGATAGTTCTTGAATTGCTCACGCATCTTTTTGGACTAATGATGCAGAATACCTTTGGTTTTATTCTTCAGTTCATTGACCATCAGGAAATAACCATTAACCTTAGAGGATGGAGGTTGGCCACCTTGTGTTTCATTGTCAGATCCAAAGAAAGTGTCATTGTTGGAGGGAATTTTGAGCCAGTTTATTGGGATGATTTTTGCAGCTCTCTTGAGCTGAATTGAGCCTTTGGAAGCTGATGGGGGATGATTCTTTCCTGTTGAGTTCTTGTGGTGTTTTTTCTTTGGTCCATTGTGTTTTTTAGTGAATTTGCGGGGGGGGGTTTTCTGAGGGGCCATTTAAAAAGAGTAAGAGGGATGGAGGGATGAAGCAATGAAGTGATGAAGTGATGAATTGATGGAGAGTTGTGATGAAAGTGGAGAAGAAGCAATGAAGGAATAACGCAATAAAGCAATGAGATTTAGGGTGTGATGAAAGTGGTGATGAAGCAATGAAGTGATGGGAGGATGGATGTGCTGAAAGCAATAATTTGATGAGATTGATGAAGCAATGTGATTTTTGAAGTGGTGAGAGTGATAAGTAGATGATAGTGATGAAGAAAAGAGGATACAAAGTGAAGAGTGATGAAGTGATGAAAGCAATGAATCAAATTTTTCCAATGAGGTTGGAGGAAGAATTCTTCCAAGAGGTTGGAGTTTGAAAAGAGGGGTGATGATGTGGGATGATGGGTGGTTGAGGCTGTGAAAGCCTTTAAATACTTTATTTGAAAAGAAATCTTTATTTACAGGTAACTCTGAAACTTCTGATGTGAAAAGAGTGATTTTATTTTGATTTTTAATGGTGGATTTGGGCTGAAACCCGCCATTAAAAAATGGCGGGTTTGCTTAACTTTGATACACCCTATTAATTCTGTTTTCTAATCTTACCCAATATTTGGATTCCTTGCAAGAAATTGATACTTATTCTATACTTACATCTCACCTCAACTCAAGTGATGTCCATCATTGAATCCGCCAAATTATTCTGCCACAGAAAGACCCCGCAGGGTTTCTTGAGGGCTTAATTTAGCCCACCAAGGTCAATTTATCATTAAAGGCATTGGTGGGCCCAATAAATCCTCAAAAAATTTATTTTCCCACACCAGGCACTAATTTAAACCATAAAAAGGTTTGTCAAAAATTCAATCTATAATTATCCCTGTGCCTTTTTTGTATTGGAACTCATTTTTAAGGTTTACAAACCTTCCTGGGGTGCAAAAAACACCAGATTCTGTGGCCTTTAAAATTATTAGAATTGCAAATTTTTTTGGAAAAGGCATCAATTTAGTAATTTCAAGGGTTTGAATATATCCTGGTCCATTTTTATCATTTTTGTTGTTTTTCTCATGCTTCATGGATCTTTTTTCAAATCCAACCTCAGCTTGGATTTCCATGAACAAAAAAGGCCAATGTCAAAGTTGCAACCTCATGGTTGAAAACAGGCGTGAATGGCCATTCAAAACCAACATGGGCTGTGGAAATCAATTCACACCTGTTTGCAACTCAAGCCAGTTTGCTTCCAACTTGCAGATGCCCCGGTGCAACCCATTTTGAGTTGCAATTGGGAGTGCGCAACCTTCAAATGATGTGCAAGTTGTGTCTGGGGGTTGCGCGTGTTTTCCAGGCCCATTTGGGTCCAAATAGCCCCAAATGGGCCATTTGAGGAGGGATTTGGGGTACCTAGGCACCCCTGGACCACATTTGAGTGCTGTCAACCCGAATTTGGGGATCTGGCATACTATGTGGGACTATTATTCAACCACAGAAAGAAACTTTAAAACTTTGAATCAAACACTCTGCCTATTGGCACCGCATACACACACAATACACATCCGTTTGATAAATTTATTCTTCTCATCCCAAAAGTGATCAAACTTTTGGAGTTGTTGGATTGAAAATTGAATCAAATACTAAATTACGGTCAAATTTGGTTGGTTTATGGGAACAGTGGAAAGCACAAGCTCTCCAAGATTACAAATGGCTATGTTAAATGACTCAATTCAAAGTGTATTGAACAAAGCTTGGGTGGAATCTGAGAATTTTGGTAGGGAGTTTGAAGAGAATACATTGAAAGTCTCAATTGCATCCTCATCTAGGGTTAAAATTGAGGAACAAGATGTTCCCTGACAACTGGAACAAGATTTTTTGTCACATCTGGAATTTAATAAAGGTGGTGGGTCGCACTTTATGTGTCATTGGACTAAGAAAGATTTGGATTGACAAATACTAATGTAAATAAGGGGTTCCGGAAATGCTTGACCGTCCTCCGGTGAGAGCCTTTGCTAGTAGGAAAGAATCCAAGATTTATTGTCAGAAATGGGCAACCATGCATGTCTATGCATTCAAAACTTTCAAGTCAAGTAAAGACAAATACATGGGTCTATCATGTGACAGATTTTGGGTATATGAAGGGCCATGCCTCACCACACGCCAAAGGCCAACTCACACTAGGAAGTTTATGTTTCAATTCATGATCCATCCAAGCAGGAAAGTAGAATATTGCACGTGGCTTCTCTGCATTAGAAAAGGCCTACACAATCATCAACCATCTGAAAGTCCTTTGGTGCATCCTCAAATGAGGAGAGTCTCTGGTCAAGCATTAGACCTACATAGGGAAGGAAAGAAAGAAGGGCTCAATACAGTTAAACTTAAAAGGAATTTGAGCAAGATTGATGATGGGGAATACATTGAAAATAGAAAAATCTATAACACTAAGCAGAAAATAAAGCAAGAAGAACTGAATTGGAAAGGTGTTATGGATGTTCTATTGAAAATGCTCCAGGAATCCCAGTGGTTTTCTGGGTCCAAATTTGGTGAAGAGGGTCACTTAGAGGCCCTTTTTTTGGCTCATCCTGAGTATTTAAAAATTTTGAAAAAATCCTATCATATCACATTGTTGTACTGTACCTATAAAACAAATAGGTAAAACATTCCTCTATTGCATGTTGTAGGAATGACTTCCAAAAAGAAAAATTTTACAAAGGCTTTTGTCTTTATAACAAAAGAAACATATGATTTCTACAGTTGTGCCTTGAATTAATTAAAGAAGTTGGCTTATAATCTCAAGAGACTTCCCAAAGCCTTTGTGATGGACCTTGAAAAAGATCTTATTTGTGCTCATAAACACAGCTTCCCTGATTCATCCAGACATTGGTGTTCCTGGAACCTTTCTGAAAAAATTCAATCAAACTGTAAAGTGCTCTTCAGTAATGATGACAAAGTATGGCAAATTTTTATGACTCTGTGGAAAATTATGGAGCCTCTAAAACCAAGGGGGAGGCAGAAGGAAATGATGCAGGACTCACAGTATGCCAATTTATTTCTTCTTCTATTGATCTCTTCTGGGATTGCTTACTTTGAGACTTGTATACACTGTTTCTTAAAAGAAAACAAGGATGTGCTTGAGTATATGGAAAAGAATATTTTCCCTATCAAACAGATTTTTGTAACGGTGTAGTCTTGTGTCAACCCAGACTTTGGAAATAAAACAACCTCTCAGGTAGAAGGGGCCCATGCTACCTTCAAAAGATTAGTCATTGGATCTTTGGGGAAAATTTTGTATGTGTGGGAACACCTGAATGGAAATTTCAAAAGCCAAATCCAATCATTCCATAAAACCCTTAGAAACTCTTGAATAAATTAGTTAAAAGGTCTTTCAAAAGAACTATTACCATTGTGTTACAAATTGTCAATTGAGTCAATGAAACTCATTGGGAAACAACTTAAAAAGTTAAAGCGCAACCAAGGTGTCAAGGTGTGCTCAAATGAATATTAAAAAAGGGGGCTTTCCTTTTTTCCACATATTAGGGTGTATCATAATTAAGCAAACCCGCCATTCAAAATCAAACAAACCCACTTATTTCACGTCAGATGTGTCAGAGTTACCTGGAAATAAGTGGGTTTTTTCAAATGAAGTCTTTAAAGGCTCTACCTGTTCATTTCCTCCACCCCTGGCTTCCCACCTCCTTCTAACTCCAACCTCATTGGAAAAAAAAAATTATTCATTGTTCTTCATCTCTCCATCACTATCCTCATCACTTCATCACTCTCATCACTTTATCACTTTCATCACATCCATCTAACTCTCATTGGACCACTATCCTGATCAGTTCATCACTCTCATCCTTTTATTGCCTTCATCACATCCAGCTAACTGTCACTGGATCACTATCCTCATCACTTCATCACTCTTATCACTTTATCACTTTCATCACATCCAGCTAACTATCATTGGATCACTATTCTGATCAGTTCATGAATCTCATCTGTTTATTGCTTTAATCACATCCAGCTAACTCTCATTGTATAACTATCCTTATCACTTCATCTCTCTCATCCATTTATTGCTTTCATCACATCCAGCTAACTCTCATTGGATCACTATCCTCATCACTTCATCACTCTCATCACTTTATTGCTTTCATCACATCCTAACTCTCATTGCTTTATCCCTCTTTTCACTTCATCACTATCATCTCTTCCTATTCTCTTTGCTTCATCACTTTCATCCTCTCATCACATCATCACTCTCACCACTTAAACACTCTCATAGCCCTTCATCCCTTCATCCCTCCTACTATTTTTAAATGGCCACCCAGAAATCCTCCCCCCGCAAGTCCACTAAAAAATCCAATGGACCAAAGGAAACATCCCCAAGGAACTCAACATCCAACAATCCTCCCCCATCAGCTTCAAAAGTCTCAAGTCAGCTCAAGAGATCTGATCACATCATCCTGGTAAACTGGCTCAATATTCCTTCCAACTACAATTCTTTCTGTGGATTGTAAAATGAAACACGTTGTGGAAACAAGAGAAGTGATACCCCTCAAAGTTGTCCTCAGTTTCCAGAAGTTATTGGTCTAAGCGTCTTTAAGGGGATTGGATGCAATGAGTTTAAGAATAAAGAGGGTGATGACAAGATAAATTCCTCCCCTCCAATCCTTCCCATACCATCCCCTGCTGATCCAGTGATGATGATATATGATTGATGATCCAACAAGGAGTTGAGAGTGAGGTATTTTTGAGTCCTCCCTCTCAACCCTAACCTAGGTACAACCACAAGCAACAAGATAGATGAAATATGACCCCAAGTACAGAACCCTAGCTCCACCCTAACCCTACCCCGTACCACCCACCCCATCCAAAACCCTCCCCTTTGATATCACGTACGTCTGGTTTGTCCTTCTCATGGCGCAGCCCTCCCCCGCGCCCTACTTGGAGCCCCCCAGGTTTTATATGTCTGCGCACGTCCACGGATCCCGCAATCCATGAGTCAGCCCGTGCTTATGCCTGCGCAAACCTTGGATCACGCAATCCGTGGGTTGGCCAGCACTTATTCCCGCACAAACCTCCCCAGCGCATATAACCCCTGATTGCCCCGCCCTCCCTTCCGGACTAGCCACCCGCAAGCTTGGTTTGGCCGGCTCCATCACTTTATCCGCATTCCCTGGGCGGGTCGCGGCCCGGTGCCCCCCAGAGTAGGCCCAACCCGCACCTGGTGCCAAGCTCCGCAATCCCTGCCTCTGAGCCCTCATCCGCTGCTGCTGAGCCTGCAGCAGGCACTGCTGAGACCGCGCACACCCCAAATGCTGAGCCCAACCTACCCAACTGCTGAGAGCGCAGCCCGCGACTCAGCTCCCAATTCAAGGTTATAAATACAACACCACAACATGTTGGCCAACCTCCATCCTCTAAGTTCAATGGTTATCTCCTGATGGCAAATTAATACAAGAATAAAACAAAAGGTAGGCTGGATCTGTCATCCAAACAGATGAGGGAGCAATTCAAGAATTATTAAGCCAAGTACAAAAAGGCCCACTCCATGTCAATCTCCACTGGCTTTGTTATCACTGACTCTGACAAAGCCAAGGGAATCAACTTGGTGGTTGATAACTTGGACTCCATTTGTCCTTTTTATATTCAAATGGATGAATTCTTTGGCAAGAAGGCCAACATCACCCCCCTAGCTGCTTTTGATTCCCAAAAATCCAATTCAGTCAATTCTGAGGACTTGACTGGGGATGCTCAGCCCAGAAATGGTGATCCCAAAGAAGCCTATTAGTGGCCCCCATCCAATGCCAAGGAGGATATTCAAACACAATCAGCTCCAATCACATCTACTTCCCTGTTGATTGAGGAGTCAAACCCAACCTGGATAAGTGGTCAATGCCTGCAGCATACATTGGTAGCAGCAGAAAAGTAGATGAATTCAAGCTGATTAGTCAAATGCTGGGCTTTTAAATATATTTGCTTTGATTAAAAACTTAAAAAAAATCATTTTTGATTACAAAAATACTTAAGACTATTTTTAACCCCACCAATAAAAAAATATTTTTTCTTTTTATTTATATTTTTTTCCTGGAGTATATTTTTCCATGCCCCAAGTCCCTGCAATTGTTTCTAGTTGTTTTGTTTATTTTCATTGACATTGCCATTCTTGTATGATTGGCAGTCTCCACAGCAGGAAAAGGACAGTGCTTGTACTCATTGGCTGCCCAAACCATTTTTCCCACACCTTTTTTCTTGAAGTCAATTCCAAAGCCAAAGTCAGGAAAATCAAATTGGCCATCAGATACTTGATATTCATCCATGTTTTCAATAAGTCATATATTTGATTTCCTGGTTGGAACTGCAAGTAAAAAGGAATACTCAGTGATCCTCTTTTGGCAAGCAGCCCTACTCTTCCCACCTTTTTTTGGTTTTCCAAGCCATCTCCTTCCATCTTGTTCCCTCCCAATCCTATACTTAGATTGGGGTGAGGAACAAGACGGGTTTGATTTTTTGTGTAACATTTTGAGTGGGATTGAAGCCTTTTCTGGCAAGCAGCCCTACTCTTCCCACGTTTCTGTGTGTTTTTCAAGCCATCTCCTTCCATCTTGTTCCCTCCCAATACTATACTTAGATTCAGGTGACAAACAAGACGGGATTTGATTTTTTGTGTAACATTTTAAGGGGGGTGGGAGAAGAATTGGACATTCACCAATAGCTGTTGAGGGATTGAAAACAAAAACCAAAAAAAACACTCATTCAAATGGAAATCATTGGTGAAACAAGATTAGATCAAAAAAAATGAAACCAAACCTGGGCTTGATTCCAAGTTCAGAAGAAACATGATCACCAAAAAAAAAAAAAAAAAAAAAAAAAAAAAACTGTACCAAAAAAAAAATCACATCAGCACCCAAAAAAAAAAATTACCAGGGTGTGAGGGAGTCAGGCCAGGCCTTTGGGTTGGTCTTTGGATTGGGTGGGGGTTGGGCCTGGGGCCAGATAGGCAGGGCCTGGGAACCGGGGAGGGGGGGTTGCTCTGCTGGGCAGGCAGGCGTTGGGGGGTGGGCATCAATGGGGGTGGTTGAACCAGCAAGCAAGGAGGGGGGGGGCGGTGGTTGGCCTGGGGGATAAAGGTGGAGGGGGCGGGGGGCCTGTGGGGGGGGCCAAGTTGGGGCCGGCAAGCAAGGAGGGGGGGGATGGTGGGCCCGGCAAGTGAGGTGGGGGGGCTGGCGGGCGTGGTGGGCCCGGCAAGGGTGGTGGGCCAGGCAATGGTGGTGGGGCCGGCAAGCAATGAGGGGGGGCAGAGGTGGGCCCAGAGAAGGTGGTGGGGCTGGCAAGTGTAAGATTTGAAGTAGGTTGGAAAACCTGGACCAGGCTGATGAATTACATACAAAAGAAAGGTTCAGCTATGAGATGACTCAACAAGGAACAATGACCACATAGAAACCAATAGGATGACAAAAAACAGAAGTAGGACCTCTACAAGCAGGGTTATAGCCCCTGAACGGACTAAGTAGAGAATGGCGCTGAGGATGAGATGGAAAAACGAGATGGCTTTGAAGAAGACAGAGCAAAGAAGTCAGTTAAGGTTATCCTGAGGTTTAGTTGAATCGGTTGGTTGTCAAAGTCTACAAGTGTTTGAATCTGAAAGAGGTCGGAGTTGCGAGTACTAAGTCAAGTTCCAAGATGATCAGAGACAGTCGTAGGAGCAGCAGGAGGTCGGATTAGTGAGTGCTGAGTCGAGTCCAAGGTGATTCGAGGATGAGGGAATCAGTAGACAAAGACAAGACAAGCTTATAATGGGAAATGAGATTGTGAGATGAGGAACGAAACAGAGCTAGAATGAGAGACCTTCCCACGGAAGAGTGTACAGAGTGGCAGGTGACATGCGACAGAAAGAGAGTGGACTGCCGCGGATGTACACGTTGACATCTGCATATTAACAGAGAGATCACGAGATGAGAAAGAAGTCAAGGGATGTGAAACAGTGGACACTAGACAGCTGACACAAGTGAAAACAGACACAAAGTAAAGAACAAATAGAATGCAGGACGTAAAGGCATTTACTGAGCAGAAGAGATATGATAGTCAACACGCCCGCTCAACTCAACATCAGGATTGATTTCATAACCCGACATACTTGGCAAGCCTTTCCACTGCTGTTGTGCTAGCAGCCTTGGTAAGTGAATCCGCCAACATGTTTTGGGATGATATCAGTTTGATTTCAATCAGTCAATCGTTCCAGTTGTTCCTTAGGCTTTTCAGTTTGATGTCAATGTATTTCGCATGGGATTTGCAACCGAATTTCTTGATCTTGTAATTTAATCCTTTGTTGTCAATTAGATGGACGGGGGGCAGATTTGATGTTCTCCAGATTTCTCCAATGAGATGATTTATCCAATGGCCTTCTAGGTGTCCAGCTGATAAGGCATTACACTCCGATTTAGTGGAGGAGTGAGCAATACTTTGCTGTCGCCGGCTGGTCCAGTAGATTGGAGAGCCTTTGAATAGACAAATGAAACCCGTTTGAGATAATCAAGATACGGGATTGTCCCCACACGTTGCATCACTGTAAATGACTAGTTGAGGAGCTGGAGTTTTAACTTGAAACACAAGTTGATAGTCGATCGTTTTGAGTAGATACCTCCAGACGTGCTCAACTTCTTTCCAGTGGGAAATACTGGGATTTTCTGAGAATCTGGCCAGATTGGATACAGCAAAGCTGATATTGGGTCTAGCCAGGGTAGCTATGAAGTTGAGACGCCCTATTGGTGATTGGTAATTTTTTCCTAGTTTCTTGAATTCTTTGGCCTCTTGTTCAGTGGCGGGTTGGAGGTGCAACCCAGCAGTGCATGGGTTATTCATTGGTTTGGCGTCCAAGAGGTTCATCTCCTCTAGACCTTTTTTGATATGGTTTGGGAGAGAGAGAGAAACACTGTCCTTCCCGACGTCAACTTTCATTCCCAACAAAGTATCCACCTTTTTAGCCAAAGAGTCTTTTAAACGCCCCAGAAAACTTCTTTTAAAACTGTCTACGTCACCGACTACCACAAGATCATCAACGTGGAAGAAAAGAGCGGTTACTTTATCTTCATGAAGATAGAGACAAGGATTGCTGTCACTTTCTTCAAAACCGTTATCTTTGATCCAAGGGCTTAGGGTTTTGTACCAATTGAGAGGGGCTTGCTTTAGTCCATACAGAGACTTCTTGAGCTTGAGATACTTAGACGTTCTTTTAGATCCAGCTGGCGTTCTTATAAAGACATCTTCCTCAAGGGGTGCGTGAAGAAATGCTCCCTTAACATCAAATTGAATAATTTTGAGGGACTTGTTGACAGAGTAGCTGAGCAAGGCTCGGAGTGAAGCAATTTTACCTGTTGGAGCAAATGTTTCAAAGTAATCAATACCGAATTGTTGGTTGAAACCCTGAACACAGACTCTTGCTTTTAAATCTGTTTCTCCTGAGTGTAGATCATCCTTACTTTGAAATGCCCAGGTGGTGTTGAGAGGGTTTACAACTTCTGATTCCTCAGCATCTTCCCATACTCCAAGGTCTTTGATAGTTTCAAGTTCTTTCTCTATAGGCGGTATCCAGACAGGCAATTTCAGGGCTTTGGTGATGTTTTGAGGAAGCAAGTCGTGGAAGTAGCCGTATCTATTGGGAGCCTTCAGACTCAATCTATCCCTCAACTTCGGCTGCAAGACTTTGAGAACTTCAGATGCTGAGTGGTCAGAGTCGGAAGCTTCTGATTTGTCGGATTCTTCAAGTTCTGGCTTCACATCTTCATCTTCAATGTTGGAGGGTGTCGGCTCTTTGTCAGGTGACTTCAAATTTGGCTCTATGCCAGGGAGATGGATCCCAATTGCTTCGTCATTGTTGAGCCTACCCGGGTTTGCAGCTGGAGTCAATTTAATATACTTAACATGTTTAGTTTTGACAATTTTTCCAGCTTTTGAAAGAATTTTGTAAGAGAGAAAACGCGGATTGTAACCTATTAGAATTCCTTCTTCCCCTTTTTTGTTCAGCTTAGACTTGATGTGTCGGTCGCTTAAGAGGTAAATTGCTCCCGACCCCATCGGTTTGAGGTAATCATTTGGAAGTAAGCCGTCGTGCATCATTTCCCAGGGAGTTAATCCCCCTTTTTCAGCGGGAATCTGATTTAAGGCCAGACAACAGCTTTGGATGATCACGTGCCAGTAGGTTTTCGGAATTTTCCAAGAGCTGAAAACTGATCTAAGGGATTCCATTATTGTCCAATTTGCCCTTTCTGCTTTCTCGTTATGCTGAGAATGATACGGTTTGCTGACCAAATGATTGATGGATTTGTCTTTGAAGAATGTTTTGAGCAATTCATTCACAAATTTGCCTCCTCCGTTGGTGATTACCTCAACAGGGTACCTTTGCTTCTTTTTTGCTTCATTTTCTATTATGAATTTGATAGTTTCCGTCGCCGCAGCTTTTGAAGGAAGTGGGAAGGCTGACAAGTACCCAGATTTATTGTTGACCACTGTCAGCGCGAATTGCATTCCTCCCTTGCTGATGGGATTAAGGGGTCCCATTAGGTCTAGATGTAGTCTATTGAAGACTCTAGCTGCAGGAGACTGACTTCTGTTTAATGATGATTTGCTGATTTTACTCTTTTTGCAGGCCACGCATTCAAACGATTTAGAAATTTTGCTGTTGATGCTATACCCAAGGTGTTTTTCCATTTGTTCAACACTGGCATGGCCGAGCTTGAGATGCAGGTCCAGTAGTTTGGTTGATGATAGATAACAAGTGACTTGATTATCTTTCAAGGACTTCATCTTGGTCAATGGTTTTGAAGGTTGGTCTATTGAGATAATGAGGAGATTATTTTCAATTGCCCCACTCATGACTGAAGCTTTAGAAAGTCAAAGAACAAAGGATGGAGGGTTGACTTTGGAGTTCACTCTAAGTGTGCATCCTTTCAACAGTAGCGCCCCAAGAGAGATGAGATTGACGGTAGCTTCAGGCACCCAAGCGGCGTTTTTGAGTTGAATCTTTTTTCCGCCACTTGAGAGCAAAGCGGTTCCTACGCCCTTTATCGCAATACCTTCCCCTTTCTTTCCAGTCTTAATGAATTGGTCTCCCGTTTTTTTGGTGAGTGAGAGGAAAGAATTCCAATCTTGGAACATATGGATGGAGCATCCGCTATCCAGTATGTAGCAATTGGACGTTAGAATGCCAAGGTGGTTGGAGGCGCAGAAGAAAGAGTAGTCATAAAAATGGGACTCTGCCTGTTGTTTCTTTTTGATTACTCGCTTGCTTTTGCTGGATGATTGATTGGGACGGAGTTCTGGGAATTCTGCCCAGCAAGATGAAGCTGGGTTGGATTTCACGGCAGGGTTATGCTTTCCATTTTCACATCTTGGGGAATCGTATTCTCTGGAATTTTTACTGGAGTGGAACATGGCAGCATTAGTGTCTGAGGTTTTGACGGTCTCAGATTGCATTTTGTTTTTGTGCTGAACCAAGTGGTTTAGGACAAGTTTAACTGTCAGATTGTTCCCCGAGTGCATGATTTGGGATCTCATTGTTTTGAGCAAATCCCAAAGCTTGAACAGGATCAAGTAGCTGAGGATGTCGTTGGGCAGAATGATTCCGATTTTGTCCAACTTTCCAAGGTGAGTCTTGATGGATGTAACAAAGCCATCAATGTTGTTTTGGTTGAAACCAAGGTATAGAAAGTTGAAGAATAGTCTTGCCCGATTGGCTTCTTGACTTGAGGCAAAGTGGTTTTTGGCAGCAAGCCAGATCAGTTTGGTGGAGTCTTCATTTTCAGGAGTGATGATGTTGGTGTGGGTACTTGGGTCTAGTTTGGACATTAGGTATCCAGCCATTTCATGGTCATCAGGAATATCCACTTCAGAGTCTGGCGAGGTTACCAAGTCCAAAATGCCTCTCATCTTGAACAGTTGCTCCATTTTCTTTTTCCATATGGAGTAGTTTGTTTCCGTCAGCAGCGGGGTTGATTCCATCAGAGATTTCAGCGCCAAAGCCTTAAAGTTGCCTTCAACTCCCGGTCCAGGTGATTCAGTGGTTCTTGCCAAGTTGGTTGAGCTCGGGTGATCCATGATTTTGGCTTTTAACCGTGTAAGATTTGAAGTAGGTTGGAAAACCTGGACCAGGCTGATGAATTACATACAAAAGAAAGTTTCAGCTATGAGATGACTCAACAAGGAACAATGACCACATAGAAACCAATAGGATGACAAAAAACAGAAGTAGGACCTCTACAAGCAGGGTTATGGCCCCTGAACGGACTAAGTAGAGAATGGCGCTGAGGATGAGATGGAAAAACGAGATGGCTTTGAAGAAGACAGAGCAAAGAAGTCAGTTAAGGTTATCCTGAGGTTGAGTTGAATTGGTTGGTTGTCAAAGTCTACAAGTGTTTGAATCTGAAAGAGGTCGGAGTTGCAAGTACTAAGTCAAGTTCCGAGATGATCAGAGAGAGTCGTAGGAGCAGCAGGAGGTCGGAGTAGCAAGTGCTGAGTCGAGTCCAAGGTGATCCTTTCGTCGTAGGTGATTCGAGGATGAGGGAATCAGTAGACAAAGACGAGAAAAGCTTATAATGGGAAATAAGATTGTGAGATGAGGAACAAAACAGAGCTAGACTGAGAGACCTTCCCACGGAAGAGTGTACAGAGTGGCAGGTGAATGGGACAGAAAGAGAGTGGACTGCCGCGGCTGTACACGTTGACATCTGCATATTCACAGAGAGATCACGAGATGAGAAAGAAGTCAAGGGATGTGAAACAGTGGACACTAGACAGCTGACACAAGTGAAAACAGACAGAAAGTAAAGAACAAATAGAATGCAGGACGTAAAGGCATTTACTGAGCAGAAGAGATATGATAGTCAACAGCAAGCAAGGAGGGGGGGCAGAGGTGGGGCTGGAGAGTGAGGAGGGGGGGCAGTGGTAGGACCGGCAAGCAAGGTGGGGGGGCGGTGTTGGGCCCGGCAAGCAAGGTGGTGGGGCCGGCAGGGGTGGTGGGCCAGGCAAGCAAGGTGGGGGGGGCGGTGGTGGGGCCAGAAAGCAACAAAAGAGGGGGGGTGAAGGAGCAAGCAATCAAGGAGGGGGGGCAGTGGTGGGGCCGGCAAGCAAGGAGGGGGGGTGGTGGTGGGCCCGGCGAGCAAGGTTGTGGGGGATGGAAAGCGAGCAAGGAGGGGGGGTGGTGAAGGAGCAAGCAAGAGGGAGGAGTAAGCTAGGATGGAGGGATGAGGAGGATGAGGAGGAGAAGGGGAGCTTACCTGAGGACCTGAAGGTGCCTGGAAGGTAATGGAACAATTGGTTAGCTTCTGATGATGGGGAGTATGAGGAGGAGGATGAGGAGAGCTTACCAGGGGTGCCAAAGGTGGTGGGTGAGGAGGAGGTGGTGGGTGAGGAGGAGGTGGTGGGTGAGGAGTAGGTGGTGGTTGAGGAGGAGAGTGGACCAGTGGTTTGGTCGGGTGAAGTGGATGGTGTGGCAGGGTGAGGTGTTGGGTCAGTTGTGTCTAGGAAAAAAAAATAAAATAAATAAATAAATAAATAAAAGAGTCAGTCAGCCTAGGATTCTTGGTTGAACAACCAAAACAAAATGATGTGGGGTGATGAGATGATGATTGGGTTTGTGTGAAGATGGAGATGTGAAGCAATAGAGATGTGAAGCAATAGAGATGTGAAGCAATGGAGATGTGAATCAATACAGATGTGAAGGGATGGAGATTTGAAGTAATGTAGATGAGATGTGCCTGAAGCAATGAAGAGGGGATTGGTATGGATTTGCTGATGTGGATGGTTTTTTTCAATGCAATGGATGGTGGATTGATGATGATGCATAAATGGCAGTTTTGATGTTTGAAATCTTCCACTTTCATGAAACCCGCCATTTCAAAATAAACAAGTTCAGAGGTATGTGTATTTCAAAAACCCGCAATTAAAAATGGCGTGTTTGGTCAAAAAAATGGCAGTTTTCTAATGGCGGGTTGGCTAACTCTGATATGCCATATTAGGTGAAAAACTAGAATCAATAGTATCTGTTTTTCCTGAGGATGTTCATTCTCAGTGAAAGTTAGACTACAACCCTTACAATGAAGTAAGTGGTGTTTTTTGAAGGGTACCAATTCTTGGAGTGACAGATTAATTATTGATTTGAAAAATTGATTATTTTTGTTTTTGAAAATTTGAAATGGATCCAGGGCTTGCTGAAGAATCTCAAATTTTCAAAAGTGGGATTTCATGTATAGGGAACAACCTAAAGAACTTAGATCAGAGATTCTAAGGTTAATGCTGAATTTTACAGCCGCTTTGATTGCCAAGCCAAGGCTTGATCCAAAGGTGTTAAGTTTAAGTTGTGGTTTTTGCAAATTGAAAGCAAACTTTCATGAAGTTTCCAAATTTGAAAATTTTGAAAGAGGAATTAAGAGGGAAAAAATGGTTTAAAAGGGAACAAAAAAGACCAAAGAAAGTAAGTTTTTTATTTTGAGAAATTTTTTTTGTGAGGTTTTAATGAACTGATGGAAAAAGGATTTCTGTATTGCAAGGAATGCAATTCATCTGAATTTCATAGTTCAGTGGAAGACAGTAAAACTTCATCAGGGTACCTTCTGTTTGAATCTGATTCCTTTTCAAAGAAGGAAAAAAGTTGATATTGAGAAGTCAAGCAGAAGCTCATCTTTAGTGAGTTATGTTTCCTTTAATGAGATTAAAATTTTGGAAAACTAATTTTTGATTGTAGGAAGTGAATCTCCTCATTCAAATACCTTTGAACTTACATAAGTTCTTGGGGCAGGTTTGTGATCTGTTTGGTGATGCAAATTGTGGATTTAGAGTCATTGCTAGATAACTTGGGTATTATGAGCATTGATGATTTAAATTACAAAAACAAATGCTTTAAAAATTGATGAAAAATAAGAAGTGCTTTTCCAAGATCCTTGGTTGCAGTAAATAAGTTGAAAATATAGAAAAAAGACTTTGAAGATGGAATATTGTTGTGATTTCATTAACATAAAAAGCTTTCAAAGTTAGACATGGTTCAAATAATAGCAGATAATTATGGAAGACCAATATTTTTCATTTCATTGGATTCATGCTGTACTTATACTCCTATTAAAAGGGGTTAAAAGAAGCATCAGAACCAATATTTGTTTCATTTGTTACAATGACCATTGGGTCCAGCTTGTACTTAAGGGAGATTTGATTCCAACCCCGCCCATAGTTTCCAAACCATGTTCCATCATTTCTAAAAAAGCCTCTTGTTTGGTTGATCACCTCAAGGATCAAATTGAGTTTTGTTCTAATTGATAGACATCATTTGAGTTTGGCTTTGGATGCTGATATTTCAATTTTATTAATATGAAGGGTTCACATTTTTAAAATCATTATGTTGAGTGTTTTGACTTAACATCATCATTTTGAGTGTTTTGAATGAGATTTAATTGGTAAATCAGTTCAACTTGTGTTGGACTGATCCCATCATGAGGAATACTTTGGCTTCTTTTGATGGGATCAGCTTCACACAAGTTGAACTGTTTTTTTTTTTGGTTTTTTTTACTTTAGGGAATTTCAAGTTACTTTTTTTTTAGTTTACTTCCTTTAGGGCTTTTCAAGTTGATTCTGGTTTTTTTTTTTGTGTGTGTTTCTACTTTAGGGAAATTCAAGTTTAAATGAATTTTATTTTTTCATTTTTTTTTCCTTTTTTGGTCTTTTTATTTAGGGCAATGTTAAATTCACGGCTTCAGTTGTGTGGGAGCCGTGTACACAGCCCCAGGCGTGTGGGAGACGTGAACGCGGCCCCACATGGCCTTTGGGAGTTTTTTAGGGCCCCTCAACAGGTGGGGGCCCATACACTACTTCATATAATTTATAATTTATAATTTATTTTTTATTTTTTATTATTTATTATTATTTATTATTTATTATTATTTATTATTTATTATTTATGATTTATTATTATTTATTATTTATTCTTTATCATTTATTATTTATTATTTATTATTTATTATTTATTATTTATTATTTATTATTTATTATATATAATTTAGTATTTATTATTATTTATTATTCATTATTTATTATTTATTTTTTATTATTTATTATTTATTTTTTATTTTTTATTTTTTATTATTTATTATTTATCATATATAATTTATCATTTATAATTTATTATTTATAATTTATAATTTATGATTTGTAATTTATTATTTATTATTTATAATTTATTATTTATAATTTATTATTTATAATTTATTATTTATAATTTATTATTTATAATTTATTATTTATATTTTATTATTTATAATTTATTATTTATTATTTATTATTCATTATTTATGATTTAGTGGAGGCTACAAAACTTGATTGTAGTTGTTTAGCGTGCCGTACAACTCAAATGGGACATGTAGCATGCCACACAGCCCATTTGAGTTGTGTAGCATTCCACACGGCCAATTTGAGCCGTGTAGCATGCCACATGGCTCATTTGAGTCATGTAGGGTGCCACACGGCCCATTGAGCTGTGTACACGTCTGAAAGATCCGTGTACATAGTTGTGTACACGGCTTAATGAGACGTGAATTTAACATTACCCTTTTATCAATAAATGAAAATATTTATTTGTTTTTATTTTCATTTATTTTTTTTATTTCTATTTCTTTATTTTTATTTATTTTAATTTATCTTTTTTCAGTCTTTTCTTTTCTCTTTTTTTCATTTTATTTTTTTCTCTAAAAAGGGTTGTGAATGGCTGCTCACAAAACCAAATTCTGTTGTGAACCACCGTTGTGATGTCATTATATAGTATTGGATCAAGAACAGTGCCATGGTTGGCACACTCATTGCGGCCTTCTTGGACATTGGAGAACCAAGAATGGAGCTACCCCAATCAGGTTTGTGGGCATCTAGTTTGGAAAAATAGAGAGGGTTGATTGGGGCTATAGGAGCGGGGCAAGTGCATGCACGCGCAGGACAACCCGGGGGGAAGGAAATCACATGGCTGGCTGGGTGGATACGGAAAATGTGGGGGGGCTCTGAGTAGGGCGCAGCAGAGGGCCGCGTCATGAGAAGGATGAACTGGGTGTGTGTAACAGTAGGCAGGATTGAGGGTGTTTTTGGTATGGGAAAGGCTATAGGAGCAGGATGGGCGCACGCAAGCAGGGTCCAACCGGCGGGGCAGGAAATCACATGGTGTGCCAGGAAGATACAGACAATGCAGGGGGATGCAAGTAGGGCACGGCGGAGGGCCGCATCATGAGAAGGAGGAACCAGGTTTGCGTAAGGGTAGGTGGGCCGGAGGGTGATTGTGCAATGGGAAAGGGTTAGGGTTAGGCTAGGGTTCTGGTTTTTAGGGTTTCTTTTCTAGTTTTTTGTGGGCTTTCTGTTGCGCTTGTACTTAGGTTAGGGTTGAGAGGGAGGACTTAAAAGCCTCACTCTCAACTCCGGGTTGTAAGGGAGACATACATCCATGGAAGGATATGGAAAAGGATACAAAAAGGAAAGGAAAGGAAAGGAAGTAAATTTATCTCTATCTCTCTCTCTTTACTGAAGCATCCTTATCCTTACAGAAGCTAGGACCATTTATTCAAGAACTTGAGGACAACTAGGGGAGTTTCACGCCTTTACTTTCCACATCTGGGGGTCTGGCCAGGAATTTCTTTTTTCTCAAGTCTCTTAAAGGTACTCAAGATGCTACAAGCAGTCACTTCTCCTTTTTCTTCCTCCTCCCGCCATTTCTGCATTGACTCAAATGATTACCCTCACATTTGATTCAACACTGTGGATGTTGAGCCATTCATCTCATGATATGAAGTGATTGCATACTCCAAATGTGCATTGGATTCCAACAAGGGGTGCCATGTTGTCCTGTTCATCATAGACGCAGAAGAGATGGAAGGCTACCAAAACCTTGATTGGCCAAAACTGAAGGGGGAAATGCTGGCAAGATTGGGGAAGCGCAAGCCTTTTTTCTGGAAGGTGATTTAAAACAATCCACGGAGGAGGCAGGCGCGCGCGGCGGGGTCTGTTTGCAAGTGGAATTGGATCAGGTGGCAGTTGGTGCTCCAGCCCCACCACAGGCAACAATCCCTTGGGTTAGTGAACTTGCAGGGTTTGCAAGGGACCTCAATATCTTATTGAGCCACATGTTGCAGAACCAGGATGGTTTTTCACCTTGCGCGGTGGAGGGTCTTCATCTCCCTAGCGCCCCCCCCCCCCCCTGGGTGTGCACGTATGGTGACAATACTGGCTATTGCCAGTTTGGAAACAAGAACCAGCCAATAGATTCAAACGCGCAATTGGTTTACCCAGAAGAGACAGGATACTTGTTGGGAAAGCAGGTCTTGGCAGAGTTGGATGAGCCCATTTCTATGAAGCAAGCAAGGACAAGGGATGGGAAGAAGATATTGCGCATGATTTGGGAGCCAATGGGCGGCAGGAAAGTCTTGCGGAGGAAGGAATGGACCAGGAATTGAAGGATTGCAACTGGAGTTGGACCCCTTTAACGGCGGGTAGAATGCATGTGGAGTGGGAGGACATGGAGCGTGGGATTGCCGTATGAATGGGCCAATGGTGGGCCCATCGCCATCACAGCTAGCGGAGATTTTGGCATTGGTGCAATGGACACGTGCTGCGGGGCTTCAGGTGTGGAATTGGAAGGGATTGGGCATTAACAGTGTGGCTGGGGAGAAGGATGTTGGGGTTGCAAGGGCTTTCACAACAGAAGGCACGCCTGGAAGGAAGTTTGGGACAATGGCCTGTGGACACAACACCATGGGATTGGATGAGGCCGTGCAAATCTCTCTCCTGGCGGAGTGGAAGCTTGCAAACCACTGGGGGCAGTGGCTAGGCGTGGGGTGGTACAAAAAGAAGGGATATTATTGCAGGAACATGGGAGCCGCGCAATGCTTTTTCCTTATACGCAAGGAAAATCACCACAACAAATGGCAGAGTAAAAGGCAGGACAAGGAGCGGAGCGCTGCAAAAAAAAACTTTTTCTTCTCTTTCTTTCTCTGGTCTGGGTTGGCTTCTCTTTATTATTTTTTTTCTTCTCTACAGACCAGTTTAATGGAAGGTGTAATGGGTATGGGCGGGTATTGTCAAGGTAACAGTGGGAAGACCTCTGGGGACAGAACCCAAGTTGGGGGGGATGTGGTGTCATTATATAGTTTTGGATCAGGAACCATGCGGTGGTTGGCACGCTGTGGAAAGAGAGTGTGTGTTTGGTAAATTCCCCGCAAAAATATAAAGTTCTCTGAAACAATCTTGCTC